>CM076577.1:1186462114-1187206877 GCA_034641835.2 Pinus albicaulis
CAGTGGACCCCATAATTGATCCGGTAGTTAGAGAAGGCTGATACCACCATCACTCGCACCATAGATCACTAGGTGGACAGCGTGCTTGGAGGATTCATGACAGAATTTTCCATCGATCAATTCATCTCCTACTCTGAAGCAGAGCAGAGATTCTTCAAAGGATTTAGCGGTAAGTTTATGAAGACTTTACCATTGCTGATTAAGATATTACTGTGTGAAAAACGTATTCTGTGTAGCCACACCGAGTGAATGACCACTGATCTGGACGGAAGTACGACATGAAGCAGCAAATACTATTGGAACAACCTAGAAGGAGGTAGATCTGTCTACAACCCGGTAACAGAATTAGTTGCACAGATTTCTCCAGCCATATCACTTTCAAACTAGCGTAGGGGTAAGAATTCACCTACACCTCCACCACCAGAAGACGACATGGTTGCGCACATGAAATTTCCTAACTTTAAGGGTGTGGGAGATGAGAACATGGGGCAGTTCTGGTTTATTACAGAATCGGTATGGACTATGCATAATGTAGCTAGTGACGTGGTGAAGAGGGCACATCTGTCCCTTGCCTTCGAAGGAAGAGCTTTGGATTGGTACATGGGATACATTGGACAACATGCAAACTCAACCATCGAAGAGGTCAATAACGCCTTAAAACAAAAATTCAAGAAGCCTAAGTCCTATTCTCAAATAGTGGTCGATCTAAAGGATTTCAAGCAAGGGCCTTCTGAATCTATATGGGAGGCTGATCAACGGCTGAAGAAGGTGATCATGGAAGGAGGATTTCAATACGACGACAGACATCACACAGAGTGGTTCATTTCTATGTTGCTACCTCACCTGCGTGTACCTATGGGTCACCAAACTTTCGAATCGCCGGAAAAATCCCTGTAGGTCGCTATGAAGTTAGAAGCTGTACCCAAAGACGATGCCCAACTAGGCATCCAGTAGATCCAAGGACAACTAGAGGCGATGCACATGGAGATCCAGAACCTGTAGAAGGAGTGAGGCATAGAGGCTAGCCTGGAAAGATGGTGCATACATTGTAGGATGAATGGTCACACCAAGGATAACTACCTGCTGTTAACAGACTACATACAGGCTGGGGCACATAGTCCACTATGCCCTAGGGAAGTGACAGGACCAAGTGGGCTGGCACTATGGTGCGATGATTGTCGCATTGAAGGGCTCCATGACACCAACCACTATCCCCGCCTTGCTGCGTATGTTCCAGAAGTAAAACATCAATGGTGCAGTTTCTGCAAGTCGGTAGGACATGACGAACAAAGCTACCAGATGTATGATTTGATGATCAATCATGGGAATCTCTATAGGGTGCAGTCAGACCCATCTTCACCCAGATCGCTCTCGAGAGCAGGGGGCTCCCCAGCAAGGGGCAGGGGAGGTGGAAGAGGTGGAAGCGCGGGTTGGGGACGAGGGAAACTCATCTGTTATAACTATGGAGAGGTAGGGAAAATTTCCAGGGACTGTCCAAACCCCAAAAGACAGACCTGCCGGTATTGCAGGCAGCTGGACCATGCGATTGAAGATTGTCTAGTCTTGATAGCGAAGATGCGGGAAAAGCAGCCGAAACCTACGCAGAATGTGCAGAGGGTTAAGGCCAAACTACGAGACAAAGATCCAAGCGTAAATGTCATAACATGCAGTGGGACGGCCACCGGGGGGCCTGGGGAGAAAACTACAACTATAATGTTCCAAAATTTTAGCCTCAAAGCTAAATGGAACATTAGAGTTAGAAACAACTTTAGCCTGTGAATAAATGGGTAGAAAAGCCCATAAGTCTCCTAAGGAGGATAAAAACACTCCAAGTGTGAAAGGGGACACTCTTTCTAGCTTAATAAAACACCTCCATGTGTGAATAGGGATAAAATCAAGCTGCTTTGACTAAGTCAACAACGCAGTTGTGGAGGAGGAGGAATCCAAGGAGGAATAACGCAGTTTTGGAGGGAGATGTATATTTGGATATAGATGACCTAATTGAGTGGGGCCAAGGGCAAGAAAAATCATATTTTATATAAGAAAGAGTATGGCAGCATTATTCTTCATGTCTTAGATTATTTTTCATGTCTGCTCAGACTTTTGCTTCCTCTTGCTGTTTAGCAGAGTAGCAATGCTATTTAGCACCGAGTGTTCCCGAGCGGGAATACCACCTCTTTCCTTGAGGAGCCTCTTGGGAGAGTTTTCATTCATCATTCCACATCAGATTTTCAAGCCAAGCTTCAGCCAACTTCATCAACGCAGTTTTTGCTAGAGATTGTGCAGTGTTGCTGGGTGCAGTAGTGGAAGGGATTGGAATCTCGGCTTCTGAGCTAGTTTCTATTTGGAGGAAGGTTTCCTTCACTTAAGGGATCTGTTTGGAGATCTCCAGAGCTGATTTTAGATCTGTGGTATCAGACCACACATGTCCCATACATTCCCATCATTTTTCCATCCAGGGAATGCGTTATTCTAGAGGCAGCATTCAACAGATGGTTTGGTGGCTTCGTTGCAGTATTTCCTTGTGATTGGGAGGTTCAACCTTTCATGGGAGGAAGCCCTTGAGGGATATACATCATATCAGACATATTTCCAGCCTTGTACACTCCTATGCTTCAGTTTTTCAGTGATTTTTCAATAATTTATGAATATCACATTTTGTATGCAGAGTGTTTGACAAGAAACTCTTGCCGGGTTATCTTGTATTTTGTATGAGGAGATTAGATCTCTGCTCTTCAGCATTATTTATCAATACATGAGTTGATATATTTTTATCCTATGATTTTATGTGTAAAACCTCTCTTAGACTGCGCATTCCCTTATGCAGCAACTTCGGTATTTTGCAGTCTTGGGGTTTTAGCACTTTTTGGCAATCCTAGGTGTGGGAGATATGTTTAACCCACCTAGTTTGCTTTGTTTCAGCTCAATTCTTGGATTTAGGTTGTATATTGATTTATTTATGGGATCCAAAGGTCCATTTTAGTTTTTTATTGCAAATTTTACTGGAAATGCATTTTTGATGCATGATTCATGAGTTGTTCCAGATTTGGAATATTACAGTGGTATCAAAGCATGATCTCTGGCTCAGCCTGTGAGATCCAGCTATCAGATGAAGCAGAGATGGATAGAAGCTAGAAATATTCAGTATGTGAAAGAAGAAAGGAAGAGAAGCTTACAAAGCTTCTTCCAAAATCTATGTAGAGCTTTCAAGGAGAGATGAAGAAAATGAGATTGGAGATGGGATCTCCAAAAGAGGTTGAATCTAGAGCTAAATCTATATTTTCACATGGTGAGAGTGAGCATATAGCTACACACCATGATGCACACCGCAGTCAAGTGCCCATATCTATCTTGAAATGGATAGGAGGAGGAAGAATGCCTAAGAGGAGAAATCTTAGTGATTTTTTGCAGGAGTATGAATCTCAAACTGAAAGGTTTAGAGATCATACTGATTTCCCAGAGTTTTGCAAGATCTAGGTGGAGAAGAGCAAGCATCAGGATGCAGGTAGATTTCTTCTATCTACTTTTTCCAAATCACTTACATGTTCAGCTAGAGCTTGGGTGAAGGAGCTAGACTCCTATTTGCAGTAACACCATAATTCTGAGAAGGATGCCATCAGAGTTTCAGCGCTGCATTTCAGAGGTAAGGCTCATGCATGGTGGATTTTTGAGTCTTTTTCTTTAAAAAATGAAAACACTTCCTCTTATGCAAGATTCATAGAAACTTTGATGGGAAGGTTTGGTGAGCAACTTGCTAAGGCACATGAGCAAGGAAAACTTGAGAAAACAAAACCCTTGCATGTGATGAAGGAAAATCTACTGCAGAAAACCATGGGAGGAGCTGAAATCTTGCATTACACATTTCTAGAATCAAGGCCTCCAGTTCATATTCTTGAAAAAGAGGGCATAGGGATCTATTTTTCACAAGAGGATCCAACTGTTGAGATGTTGCCCACACACATTGAGGAAGATGAGGGCAACAATGCTGTCACATCTAGAGCACATCTAGTGCCTCATGCAGAGGGAGGAGGAGCACATGCTCCCGTAGGAGAGATTCTTGTATCCTTACAAGAATTTCCCCAGGATCTCATACATGGAGGTCCAAGCACAATTAGTGAGCAACATGATTGTGCAACATTGCAGCTCAAAGGAGAGGTAGGGAGGGAGAGTAGCATCACTTGATGAGAGGCACACACCCTTCTATATTCCAGAGAGCCAATGCAAGGAAGAGACAGACTAATTTGTGTAGTAAGAGCAAGGGCAAGATTTCCCAATCATATGTATAATCTACTCTTGACATTGATGTCTCACTACATGGAAGCATTCCACTGGGGAGGCCACCTGATCTACAGTTGATGAGAGATATCTTGTCTTTGGGTTCACCACTCTTGGATTTTAGAGAGGTGAAGATTTTGGAGGAGAATTTTGACATGAGGGATGTTAGAGTAGCATGCAACAGCATGAGGAGAGCTTCACATGCCAGATCACCAGCGTTGTCTCTTAGGAGGATTGATCCTTATTGGAGATCTCAGATCTTGGTAGAATAATCCAAGGATCTTGGTGCATGCATGATTCTTGATGACCCGGATGGAGATGAAAGATGTATGGTGGGTGATGTGGTCATATATTCCTATGGCGGGATCTTCTTGACTAGATATTCTAGTCTTAAGGAGAAGCTGCTACATGCAGCACATGAGGACTTCTCTTCTATGCACTTTGATGCATATTTCCAGTTGATGGAGGAGTTCACTTGGGAGGGAATTCAACATGACATATTTCAGCATATGGAGAGATGCATAGCCCGGATGGTGATAGAGAGGATGTCATAGCCACCTTCCTACTCATTGGGAGTAATGGAGAATTTCCAGTTGAGCCATTTTAGCTCAAGACCTCAAGTACATGATGGAGGAGGTATAATTTCATATTTTGTATTGTCATTATTTTCCTTGTTTGAGCAGCATGATGTAACAAGAAGAATTATCTCTTCTTTCCTATTGTATGATGATTTACTTGCAGCTACTTGTAGCATTGATGCTGGCTATCTTCTTGGTGGTTTGTGGGGGAATCCACATGATTCTTGGTGTGCACCATTGACACCATATTGTAACTCCATGTTTTCATGTTATGAGATAACTGTGGCAGCAAACAAGTGGCTTGTAAAGCACTTGTTAATTATTATTTTGATGCAGGCAAAGGATGTACTGCGCTGGTTCCATGAGTGGAACTATGATTCACTCTCCGGTTGTCATGTGGCAACTTATTTTTATTGTACCTTGCTTCCATGTATTGTTGATATGTCTTTGCTCAAGGGAAGCTTTGTATGGAGAGAAAAACCAATTGGATGGCATGGCACCCATATGATAGAGCAACATAAGACTTGTTTATATGGGGCATCATACAAGTTGACTATCATGATCTTACTTCATGGCTTGTATGAGGGAGAGATGAGGCAGAAAAAAAAGTTGTTGTTGCTATGGTTACACTTGGGAGAGTATGGGAACAATTCTTCCCATACTTTTCATGAGATTTCTAAAGAGATGGAAGGCACATTCTTGGTGCAAGGAGGCTACCCTTCAGCATTGAAAGATCATGAGAGACTTCCATGTCAGAAGAAGAACTTCTCACTTAGCAGCATGATGGTGGATGGCTTTGGCATGTGGAATGTCAAAAGGAGAATTCATGGAGTGACAAGAGCCTTATTACAAAGACCTACAGTGCTGTCACTTGAGAGCATGTTTCTATTGATGGAGTGTTCCAAAGGGAGTATGCACCCTCTCCTCTTGCAGATTTTTATGAGGGAATTCTCATGGGAGGACTCACTCATGGACCTCACCTTCAGCTCACACATGATGCATGGTAAGAAATACATTTATGTTCTTGTTGATTACTCTATTGAGTATTTGTACTTTCTCACCATATGTAAACAGTGCATTGCTCCACATAAGAGCAAGATTATTTATGGGTTTCATGGTCACTTTAGGGCCAAATATTGTAATGTTGATAACCCATATCTACATGACTTTGGGCAAGTGTTGTATTGCTTGGATTGTAAACAGATGGTATATATGGAAGCTTACTACTTTATAGTAGATGAGCTTACATGCATAGTTGCAAATTCCTTGAAGAAAAACTTACCACTTGATGCTTTGAATCAACAGTTGAAAGGACTGCGCTGCATCCACCAGAGAGACCATATGTATCATCCAAAATTGCACATAACCTTCAGCCATTTTCTGATTTGGATGCCATGTGGTGATGATGTGTCATTCATCTTGTATGGAATCGTTTAGGTTGACATGACTCATGAATTTGGAGGAAGGGTCTTTGGAGACTCAATCTTCTTCTTGCCATTGGAGGGAAATCATGTTGCAGCCCGAGATCAACATACCCTCTACACTTATCATCAGTGGAGAGGAGGACATTGTGGGATAGGCCCTCTTGCCTATCATGTTCATTTATTTATCCCACCTACATTTCAGGAGCACGAGGTGGAGGAGACTTTTCATGAGTTACCATGTTGGAGGGTGACTCGCTTCATTTGGATCATAGCATGGGTGAGGGAGGAACTCATTCACCATGATGATCATCACTCCTACTCTATGGAGGCCATGAGATAGAAAAAAAGTTTCCATTCACACTTTCCACCTTTGATTGATGTGGACCATTTGATTTTGCACACTTGGGAGGAAACATTGAATTATAGTTTATTTGGAGATTCTCTTGATGCAGTGATGGAGGTTATTGATGGGAGGCCACATGAGGGAGAGTGGAGAAATTTTTCTCTCCTTATAAATTTCCTTGAGGACAAGAAAATATTTTGGAGGGGAGGACTGTAATGTTCCAAAATTTTAGCCTCAAAGCTAAATGGAACATTAGAGTTAGCATCAGCTTTAGCCGGTGAATAAATGGGTAGAAAAGCCCATAAGTCTCCTAAGGAGGATAAAAAAACTCCAAGTGTGAAATGGGACACTCTTTATAGCTTAATAAAACACCTCCATGTGTGAACAAGGATAAAATCAAGCTACTTTGACTAATTCAACAGCGCAGTTGTGGAGGAGGAGGAATCCAAGGAGGAATAACACAGTTTTGGAGGGAGATTTATCTTTGGATAGAGATGACCTAATTGAGTGGGGCCAAGGGAAAGAAAACTCATATTTTATATAAGGAAGAGGATGAAAACATTATTCTTCATGTCTTAGATTATTTTTCATGTCTGCTCATACTTTTTCTTCCTCTTGCTATTTAGCATAGTAGCAGTGTTGTTTAGCACCGGGTGTTCCCGAGCAGGAATCCCACCTCTTTCCTTGAGGAGCCTCTTGGGAGATTTTTTATTCATCATTACACATCAGTTTTTTAGGCCAAGCCTTAGCCAACTTCATCGGCACAATTTTTTCCAGAGATTGTGCAGTGTTGTTGGGTGCAGCAGTGGAAGGGATTGGAATCCCGACTTCTGAGCTAGTTTCTCATTGGAGGAAGGTTTCCTTCACTTCAGGGATCTGTTTGGAGAGCTCTAGAGCTGATTTCAGATCTGTGGTATCATACCACACATGTCCTATACATTCTCAGCACTGTTCCAGCCAGGGAATGCGTTATTCTAGAGGCAGCATTCAACATATGGTTTGGTGGCTCCGTTCCAGTGTTTCCTTGTGATTGGGAGGTTCAACCTTTCATGGGAGGAAGCCCTTGAGGGATATACATCAGATCAGACATATTTCCAGCCTTGTACAGTCTTATGCTTTAGTGTTGCAGTGGTGATTCAGTAATTTCTAAATATCACATTTTGTATGTAGAGTGTTTGACAAGAAACCCTTGCCGGGTTATCTTGTATTTTGTATGAGGAGATTAGATCTCTGTTCGTCATCATTATTTATCAATAAATGAGTAGATATATTGCTATCCTATTATTTTATGTGTAAAAACTCTCTTAGACTGTGCATTCCCTTATGTAGCAACTCTGGTATTTTGCAGTCTTGGGGTTTTAGCACTTTTTGGCAATCCTAGGTGTGGGAGATCTGTTTAATCCACCTAGTTTTCTTTGTTTTAGATAAATTATTGGATTTAGGTTTTATATTGATTTATTTATGGGATCCAAGGGTCCATTTCATTTTTTTATTGCAAATGTTGCTGGAAATGCATTTTTGATGCATGATTCATGAGCTGTTCTAGATTTGGAATATTACAACAACCGAGCCTCTAATCCGACCAACAGTTAGTAAACAGGAAGAGTTGGATCTAAATAAGGAGAAAGAAACATTTTTCACAGATCGCAAGGAATTTTACAAGGTAGAGGCATCTACTTCGGAGCCGCCTGAGGACCTAAAGGCAGATGAGGAGGTCAAACTCTTTTTACAGCATGTATGAAGCTGCTGCGCAACCCGAGGGCTGTGGGAAATCTTCAGGCATTGATAGATAGCTATGAAACATGACCTATCCTCATTATAAAAGTCAAGGATGTACATAAACTCTATAGGTATAAGAAATGCATCGGCAAGGAGATGTGGTTGACTACATAGATTGGTGACTACGAGATGGATCAGGTTATTTTGGACCTAGGGTCGAATGCAAATGTATTACCTAAACAAACTTGGCAACGCATGGGGGAGCCTAAGTTGGAATGGTCCATTGTCCAACTGTGTATGGCCAATCAATAGAATATCATTCCATTGGGAATACTATTGAATATTTGGGTGGATATTGCAGGGGTTAAGGTTCAGGCTGAATTTAAAGTAATTCAGATTGTCAAATATGCAGACCCCTATCCTACGCTCCTAGGCTTGGATTGGGCCATAGATATGGGAGGAATCATTAACCTAAAGAATAGAAGCATGGTATTCGAGAATAATGGTACAAGGGTAATAGTACCATTAGATCCGGCGGAGGGTGAACGATACACAGAACCAGTGCGTGACGAAGAGGATGTAGATCACATCTATAAGTTGATTGCACGAGATGAATACTGGATCAAACCCACGACGGAGGGGGTACTTTGCTGGGAAAAGGAAAAAAAATTTTGCTCCAACTCTAATGGGGAGATGGAGAATTGGAAAAACCAGTTACATGATGTCTCTGCACTGAGATGTCTTCGGATCACGAAGAACTTCCACCGCATCTCCTCCAAGGTAAGAGATCTACCTTATTTCGATGGTTCTGGTAATGTTAGGGACTTTCTGCAGGCATTTGAAGCCAAGGTTCCTAGCGAAGGAAGGTTATGGGCCTTTAACCTAGCAATTAATGCAACCCCTGCACGATGGTGGGAAATGCATAAGGAAGCATTCCCGGCATGGGAGGATTGTCGGGGCTCTTGCGATTTGAGACCCTAGCGGAGGTACGGGTTAAGATGTTCCTTGGCCCAGGGGATTCACATGAGCACATGGTTGCATGGATGGAGGCATGGGATGATCGAACTATAGTTGAGTGGGTTCACTTATTCATTCACACATTGGGTCCAATCCCCACTACCTGGTACTTGGATGCAGAGCTACATCAGCGCACCCGCCACTGGGAAAATTTGAAGAATGACTTTATAGGAACATTTGGATTGATAAGGGTTTTTGAGGTGCTTGATGAAGCTTTGTAGAGCATAGATACGTTTGTGTTTGGCATGAACAACTCTTTTGTAGTATTTGGAATGATGACATGGGAAATGCAGATGCAGGATATTGTTAATTGCCGTAGCTTGGCAAGTGAGGAAGGTGAAGATGATCCGCGGTCTGTCTCTATCCTGGAGTTGGAAGGGGAGCGCGCTGTTGAAGGACCTCCACTAAGGGAAGTGGATGTCACTAAGCCTCTCAAATTGCGCAAAGTAAACATTAGGATGAAAAAGCACCCTAAATTGGCTAAGATCGGGGACTACTAGGATGAGAATACAGTAGGTAAAGTGGCTGAACTACTTACAGAATATTAGGACTTTCTTCCTACAAAATTTTCTAAGCTAAAGGGGATCACGGGGGATTTAGGGGTCATGCATATCACTCTAAAACCCAATGTGTGGCCCATAAAGCAGTGACCTTATAGGTTGAACCCCAAATATAAGTAGAAGGTCAAGGAGGAGCTCGATAAAATGCTTGCTGCAGGGATCATCAAACCTGTTGAACAATCAAAATGGGTCAGTCCAATGGTGGCTTAGGAGAAAAAAACTAAGGGAGAGATCTGGATCTGTGTGGACCTATGCAAGTTAAACGATGCATGTATCATGATCCATTCCCAATTCCATTCTCAGACAAAATCTTAGACAGCATGGGAGGACAGGAAGCATACTCTTTCACGGACGGGTTCTCAGGATACCATAATATAAGAATCGAACCTGAGGACTATAGAAAAACCACGTTCGCCAATGAGTGGGGATCTTTTCAGTATACTTTCATGCCGTTTGGACTCAAAAACGCCCCTCCGATCTTCTCCTGGGTTGTTGTCGCAGTGTTCAAAGAATTCATTCACAAGTTCCTCGAGGTGTATTTCGATGATTGGACTGTCTTCGGCTTGGTCAAGGCACACATCTAAAACCTGCGCATGATGCTAGATGCCTACCAGAAACACCATATTTCCCTAAATATCAAGAAGTGTATCTTCTGCGTACCCTTCAGAATCTTACTCGACCACAAAGTTTGTCTGTAAGGACTAATGGTAGATCCTGCCAAAATCGCAATTATCATAAATTTTCCAGTACCAACCATGGAGAAACAACTGTGCTCAATCCTTGGACACATGGGCTACTAAAGGAAATTCATTCAAGGCTATGCGCTGATTACTGCCCCTATGGAAAAATTTCTCAAGAAGGATGTTTCATTCTTTTAGAATGACAAATGCCAAAAGAGCTTCGAGCTACTAAAGGAAAAGATGGTCTCGACACCTTTTCTCATCTTTTCGGATTGGGAGAAGGTATTTCATGTTCATGTCGATGCATTAGGCATTGATCTTGGGGATATCCTTACGTAGCCAGGGGAAGGAGATATTGACCATCCGGCTGCCTTTGCAAGTAGGAAGCTCTCTGGAGCGGAACGCAACTACTCCACCACCGAGAGGGAGGGATTGGCCATGGTTTATGCATTGCATAAATATCGGCATTACTTGCTAGGAGGTCACTTAAAAATGTTCATAGACCATTCAACTTTAAAATACCTGGTCAATAAGGCTGTGTTGGGGGGGGGGGAAATATGCTGGTGGCTACTGCTATTTCAGGAGTATGAATTTGAAATCATAGTCAAGCCAGGCAAGTTGAATGCTGGGCTAGACCAGTTGTCCCAAATAGAGAGTGGCAAGGAGCCAACCAACCTGGAAGCTGGATTGCCTGATGTGAAACTATTTTCTATCAAGGTAGTCGATGCATACTTTGCTGATATCATTTAGTTCTTGACTACCGTGACGACACCTCTAGAGTATTTTGTACAACAGAAAAAATTGTTAGTCGCTCGGGCCGCAGACTTTACCATCATCGCAGGACACTTATATAATATGGGGGAAAGTGAAGTATTGCGCTGATATGTTTTGGAGCACAAAAGGCATGCTGTCTTGACCGATGGTCATGACAGAGTAGCAGGAGGTCACTACGTAGGGAAAGAAATGACACAGAAGATCTTGAGGGCTGGGTTATGGTGGCCAACCCTACATACTGACGCCCACAACTATTGTAAAGCCTGTGATACGTGCCAAAAAATAGGGAGGCCATCCCGTAGAGATGAAATTCCCCTTCAACCACAAATGGCCCTACAAGCATTTGATAAGTGGGCTATCAACTTCATCGGTCCTATCAACCAACCAGGAAGAAAGACGGGTGCACGCTATATTATTATGGCCATTGACTATGTAACCAGGTGGGCAGAAGCACAAGCAGTAAAGGATTGTACTGTGGATACCACTGCGCCTTTCATCTTTGAACAAATCCTGACCAAGTTTGGATGTCCAAATATTCTCATGAGTGACAGAGGTATGCAAAGTCTCCCCTACGTTAGGAAGTGGCGCTTTAAGACATTTTACCCTTGGCAATCATCAAAAAGCCAAAAAGCCTCCATCTGTTACAGACCAACCATGACTGACCTCCCACTCTGCAAATAAAATTGACAAACAGCTCTAAGTCGCGCCACTTATACCCCTAGGTCTCAGCACTGCATGAACCACAGTCTCAAGCTGATTAGTAGGTGTTTCACAGTGTTTTATGGATTCTACAAAGACAGGAAATACAACTTCATCTCAGGAGAAAATTCTTGAATCTACAGTTAGAGGAACAGCTGCTTCTAAATGTATCATGAGCCTGAGATATGTCTGCAAAACAGAAAGTCACTCATCAAGAACTTGCAGTTTTCCTTCCAATATGAAAATCACAGTAAGAAAAGGACACCACTGTCACAGCAAACTGGTAAATTGTCATGGCCCAGAACCTCCTTCATTTACAAGCAGAGGTGCTAGTATTGATGTTTTTCAAGTGATTTTCTTACCATCACATCCATGGAAAATCTGTGTCAAACAGATTTGTCAAACAACCTTCAGATACTTTGCCTGATGAAGAGCCTCCTCCATTTATGAGCAGATGGCTAAAGCATTGGATGTTGTTGAAGACTGATTGGTCAAAAGATGCAGTGAAAAGACAATGAAAGAAAGCAAAAGTCTATACACAGGTAAAAGTCAGTGTTTATGATTTAAAAGTGTTGGTTTTCCTATTCAAATAGAAATGTCTGTCAAACTATACCTATAGTGGACAGGATACAATAATGACTATGCAGGCCATTGATACAAAAGAGCAGTTTCCTTAGGGGAAGAAGCCACACAGTTACCTCACTGTCACATGCCAAGAAGTTAAAGGGAACTCCTCTTAAGTAAACAGAGAAATCTAGTTTGAATGGATGCAACCAAAAATGACACTTACAATCCAAAGAGAAGCCTATAAATCACCAAGAAGGTAAAACAGTGAACATAGTTGAGCTATGGAATGGTTCTATTACAAAAAAGGTCAATACACTGGTCAAAGAAAAATGATAACTGTGTATCAAAGAACCCTGTTTTTCTTGCTTCACAAGCTTATCCTTTCAGATATACACCCAAGATGGACATGGTGAACAAGTATACAATTTTATGAATAGGCAAAAGGAGTTTGTTTTAACAAACTGTCACTGTTTAAATGATTTAAAACAAACACAGTTTTTCATCATTCCGAAGGACAGTTATAGCTCAGATGATACACCTACAGGCAGGGAAGTATTTTGAAAAAGAGGTGCCTTTCTCAAATCAGAGGGCCATGATCAAAGTCCAAATAGGGTCAGCAAACTTGGCATCCACAGCAAAATTAGGGTTAAGGAGCGCCCGGGCAGTTTGTTTCAAAATAATTTTCTGATCAAACAGCGATGAAATTTACAAAATTGAGAGATTTTTTTGTCCCTCGTAGGTTCAAAAATAAAAACCTCCTTCAGTTTCTGCACAGGTATCATGGTTTGTGAGAAACGTGAAAAATTCAGATGTCACGGGAGAATTTCTGCACCAGGATTCATCATTTTGACCAGTGATGGGACAGTCAGATTTTGAACAACCAAATTGACTCCAAATGAAAAAATTAAAATTTTTATGGAAAATATACTTCCATAGATTTCCGATGAGCCATCTCGGGCCAAATTCCGACAAAAGGAAGGCATCCAAAAGTAGCCTGCAATCAACGCTATGTTTTTCTGCACCAGCATACACCTTGTTTGACCAGTGATGGGACAGTCAGTTTTTGAAGGATCAAATGGACACCAAATGAAAAAATTCAAGTTTTTCTGGAAAGTAGACCGCCACATCTTTCCAACGAGCCATATCGTGCCCAATTCCGACACCGGGAAGGCATTCAAAAATGGCCTACAAACAGCTCGATGCATTTCTGCACCAGGATTCACCAGTTTTGACCAGTGTTGGGAAAATCAATTTTTGAAGGATCAAATGGACACCAAATGAAAAAATTCAAGTTGTTCTGGAAATTATACTTCCACAGCTTTCCAAAAAGCCATCTTGTGCCCAATTCTGACACCGGGAAGGCCTTCAAAATGGACTGCAAACTTGCACGACACTCCTGGAAAGGTGCGCGACGCGCCTGTGCACAAAATTTACAAAGGAATGCACTGCTGCGCGACGCGCCTGTAGCAGCCCGCGGAACTCCTGTAGAAATGGTCAAGAAAATCACTTAAAAACCTTCAAGAACTCTTTATAGAGCTGCTCAAACAGTTAAACAAGGGCTGCCATCCAATCATTGTGTGAATGCCTTGATTTTTCAAAAGTCATTTCTGAAGGGTGAAAAGGCAAAGCCACTTTTCTCTTATGTTCTATAAAAGCAAACCTTAAATGAGTAAAGATGTTAAAACAGTCTGAAGGTGTTTTTTTCAAAACTGGGTATGAGAAACAATGTTGAATACAAGAGGTAGAGTTTTGGTTGAAAAGAGTTTTTACTGTTTTTCTGCTACAGAACTATATGTTCTCACCCCAAAAGCACAGGGAGCTGGGTAACCCTACCCAAACACAGTGAATTTTTGACTGTGTGTATGTTTTTGTTTGACTGTGCACTTTTCATTATAAATATTGGCTTTTTGGCATACTAAGGGAAGAGTTGCAGTGTTTTCAGAGGAGCTAAGAACTATTATCAAAGAAAACATTCACACAACATTTGAGGCAAACCTGCCTTGCTCAAAACAACAGTTGACAAGAAGGCAAGGTTGTGTGCTTGAAAAGAAATTTCCACAGGCTATTGGAGGCAGGGCAGCAAGGTAAAGAAGAAAACATTAATAATATGCAGCACAGTGTGAAGAGCAGTAGAGTTTAAGAAGGATAGTTTTCTGTTTTGAGGAGTGTTGATGTTCTTGTTTAAAGATCCGGGCCTGCATGACTTTGTTTGCTCAAACACTGTCATAGTAGGGTAGTGTATTTGATGAATGACAAAGGACCAAGCCAACTTTCACCCCAAACAATGTTAAAGGATGAAAGGCACTATTTGAAGGCAGAAACACAGTATTTGAAGAAGAAGCCCATAAACAATACTCAAGCTCCTCAAGAATCATCATCATCGGTTTCAAGGTTCGGGAATGGTTGCTTATCGATCAGAAGTAAAACATAAAAAGGTGGAATTTGCATTAGTATGAATAACCAATGAAACTACCCTCGAACCGTGATGAAGAAAGAAGAGATAGAGTGTTTTAAGTGTGAAGACAGTAGGTAAGTTTTTGACACAGCCATCATATGAACATTTTTTATCTTTTAAAGGAGTTTCCTTTTATTAAAGGGAGAAAAAACAGTGTTTTAAATCTCAGCTCCATAAGGCAGAATCAGTAAGTAAATCTCATTGCATTTAGGAGTGTTTTATCAAGCTGGTGCAAAGGATAGTAAAAGGAGGACAGTGTGTTGTTTCAAAAGGAGTTTTTTTGGTATTTGACTGACTACAAGACCTGCATTGACACATCAAACACTACGGAGCTCTGTCACCTAATCCCATAACACATAAAACTGTGACTGTGAAGATACTTATTGATCGACTGTGTTTATGTTATTAAATATATTTTGGTGAGCTACATATGAGGAGGGCAGTGTTTTGATTTGAAGAGGAGTTTATTGGCATTAGACTGCTACAAGTTTTGTTATCATAGCATAAAAAACTTTTCAAACTCTGTCACCATATCCATAAACCAATGCTTTTACTGTGAGGATATCTTTTGTTTAAAAAACTGTGGTATAGTGTTGGATACGCTGATGAAGTGCCTACAAAGAAAGGGGTCTTGGACTCAAAACTGTGTTTTCACCTTGCCTTTTCAAAAGACAGGGTATATTATATCTTCAAAACAATCAAAGGACAGAGGTTTTTTCTACAAAGAATTGTGTTTTGATTAAAGGGAGTTTGTTGGTTACAAGATCTTTGACTGCCACCTCAAAAGAAACCTATAAAGGGGTAAAGGGAGAGTTTGTTATAAAGAGACAGGGTTTATGTCCAAAGAAAAGCATTTTACACTATCTTCAGAACATTGCCACATCAGAGAACAGTGAAGTTTAGTAAGAGAAAGGGTTCTTGGTCAAGCAGAAAATTATAGGTTGAAGCACCGGAGAAAGGTTGTCCACACTTCTCACAAAGGAACAATATTCACTGTGTTTGTTGATTGACTGCCTTGTGTTTTTCAGGCTATTGACAAGCTGTTGTCCATCTAAAGTGAAGGTTTCTTTAGCATAACCAGAGTTGTTATATTGGTAGGAGATCTTGCCTATTTGGCAAGGTAGAGACTCTTGCAGACCTTGTTGAAACCTTTTGAGGCATTTTCCAAATTCTGTCACCTTGTTCAAACAGTAAAATTTGACTGTATACCTACACTGAAGTTTGACTACATATCCATAAGTCTGTTGTTTTATTTGCACTCCAAGAAGAGCAGGTTGTTAATGATTGAAATTCTACCTTGGAGATAGAGATACTAAAAATTCACAGAACAGGGTGATTTTGACACTTCTCACAGCAAACTCCTCCTGAGCAGTCTGCCTTTCATTTCACTATATTATTTCTTACTGAGAAGTTGTTGACTGAGTTATTTTCAAGATAGAAGACCACTTTCTAAAGAGCAGGTGTTTAATGATTGGATTTTACCTTGTAGACACAGACATAGATGTGTTGATTGGCCTCTAACAAATTCACAAGAAGAGTGTTTTCTCAACACTGTGTACAAAAAATTTACACAGCAGTCTGCCTCCTCTTTTACTATACGGTGTCCTATTGAGAAATCTGCCTAGCTGAGGTACATTCAAGATAGAAGGCTACTTTTTAAGAGAGCAGAGGTTGTGTATTAAGAGAAACTTGTTGCAAAACCATCCAAATCACATTGTTTATCTGTCAAAGCAGTACATTGACACAGTTTGAATCCAACAGGGCAGTTTACACACAGTGAAATAGTTTGCCTTTTCCAAAGCATATTCAGGTCAAAATGCCTCCAAGGCAAGACAACAGGAGCAGCATGACAGTGATAAATATGAGCAGCAGCAGGAAAAAGAGGGGAAGAGTGCTGAACAGCAGTAACTCAGTAGTGATAAACAACAGTTTCAAGAAGCGCCCGGCACGGAAAGAAGAGAAAAGCATATCATCCCTTGATATTTTGGCCTCAACTTTGGAGCATGTTTCTATGAACCCCTGAGGGTCATATGTGCCAAGTTTGGGCCCATTTCGACAACTTTTTGTTTTTTGGCATTTTGTGGGTTTTTGGTCGAAAACTCATAAATTCGCCATTTCAGTTTGAAGATTTGTCAAAGGAGAAGGATGATACCAATGGATGTCATAATTCTATGAGCAGGTCCCCAGCGATTTTCAGAGCATTCAGAGGTCATTCACCCCCTCAAATTGGCGAAAATGCCTTCTTTTTGCACATTCTGCCCGCCATATCAGCAGTTTGCTATTTCCTGATTTTTTACACATAGGTACAGTTTTGAATGACGTCCATGCCTCAGATTGTGATGATTTCACTTGCGCCGGAAAGTAGACACAGAGAGCTTTCCAACGAGCTATCATGAGCCTCATTTCGACATCGGGAAGGCTGCCTATTGCTTCCATCAAGTTAGGGGACCTTTTTCGGGCATAAATATGAAGTATTTTTGTAATTTTTGAACCTCAAAAATCTGCTTTTCCCAAATGTGCGTTTAGCTATTTTTATACTTGGGAAATGATGTAAAGTCAATATAATTTCCGTTTTTAGCAATTTTTAGATATTTTATGGGATATTTTGTGCCTTGGGCTTTGCAAAGCCTCAAAGACAAGTTTAGATATTTTGACTTGGCCAATGGGATAGCTAGTTGCTCCATGAGGTTTTCCTCCCTCAAGCCTATTTATTCCATGGGTTTCATTGTAAATCAGAGGCTGAACTTGAGAGAAGAATTAATACATTGGTCATATGAGCTTTGAAGAATACACTTGAGTTATGATTTTGGGACTGCCTCTTGGATGCTTTTGAGGAATGATGAAGGATTGTTGATGGATTCCTTGACATGGTAGAATGGTATAGTGTTTCTTGATATGTTTTTGTCTTCTAGTTTTCATTCATAATACATATTTCTTGCTGCTATAGATCAGTAAAGATTGATTTTGAGATATGCCCATGGAGGCACCTCAAAATCCCTGAATCTTCATAGCTTGATGTTTTCTTCTCCCTTAGTTATGCTAAAGAATTCTTAGCTGCTCTTTAGTAACTTAAGGTATTGTTGCTAAGTTTTATTTATAAGTTCTATGTATGTTGAGTAGGATGTATGGTTTGCCCTACCTACCTATTAGCTGCCCATAGTTCTGTCCTTAAAACTTTCTCTTTGACTGATTTGTTGATCATCTTGTTGAACCAAGGAGGCCTAGTCCCGATCTAGCCCTTTGCCTAAAACTATGAAAGCTTGTTTTTCAAAGTGCCCAATGACTTAGAGACTATGTTTAGGCATTCCGGCGTATTTTATGAGTTGTTAGTTTGTCTTATGTGTTTTCCCCAAAGTCTGATAGCCATTTCCCGAAGTTAGAGGGTCTTATACCTCTATGTATGGCTGGAATGTTTGATTTCTATGTATTAATTAGCTTATAGTTATACTTAGCATGATTAATGGCTTGATATTACATGTTTATTGTCTGTTATTAACTAGTTACACTTGAAATCCCTTGTCTTTCACCAACTTGTTGTCCATTTAATCCATTTTTCCCAAAGATCCCTTCTACCGTGAATCAAATCGGCCCTACAACAGCTTTACATCATCACTTCATAGCTTCCTTGACCTGTTTGACCCCATAGCCCAATTTATCTACATCTTGTTATCCAGTTTATGTATTTGATCAGTTTTATCCCTCACAAACTTAAAAACTAAAAAACCAAAAACACACTTCATAACTAGCCTAATATCAGAACACCGCAAGTAAACACACCGACATCTTTTACACATATAGAGAGAGCCCTCTCTGAGTCCAGGAAAGCTAGGTCCTTGGGCTCCAAAGCTTGGTTTGATGTTACATCGTCATTTGGCTAGCCAATCGGCCAAATCACGGGACCCTAACATGCACTTTGTTAATGAAACAATCTGAGCTTTGACTGAGGAACTCCAGATCCATCATGCGAAGAGAACGCCATATCACCCCCAGGCCAACGGTGCGGTTGAACCTTTTAATAAAATCTTGGAGCACACGTTGACCAAGGTATGTAATGCTGATCACAACGATTGGGACATGCGCATTCCATCGGTCCTTTGGGCCTATCGAACAACCTGCAAGAAGTTAACAGGAAAGACCCCATTCAAGATGGTTTATGGTAAAGAAGCTATTATGCCCATGGATTATATTGTTCCTAGTCTGTGTATCACAACATTTACAAACATGGCAGAACCAGACGTCATGGAAGAGCGATTAGCGTAGCTTATGGCTTTGGAGGAAGATCGATTTATTGCGAATTTCCATTAGCAAGTCCAGAGGGCCCGCGATAAAGCCTGGCATGACCGACACATTCACCAAAAGACTTTCACAGAAGGCCAATTGGTCCTCTTGTACGATAGCCAATTTACAAAGCATCCTGGGAAGTTTCGGCAGCATCGGCTTGGTCCCTACATAGTTAAAGATATCACGGATGGCGGAGCAGTTAGGCTTGCTACCCTGTGCGGAGATATGCCCCCCGGCTACATCAATGGTAGCTAGTTCAAACCGTATCAGATCAAATGAATCTATGGCCAGAGTAGCCATACAGGCATAGGTGGAGACCCCACTACCACAAGTGACTCGGGACGAGTCACAAGATTGTGTTGGGGGACTGTTGGAACAGGGTCTCATACAAGAGCTGCGAATATGGTCCATTTTTGTATATTTTTTATTATATTTAGTATAACGTAGGGGTTTTGGGGTGGGTCAAAGCCCCTCATGCATTGTAAGTGGGTCAAGGGTAGACCAAGAGTCCGCAAAGCACAGTTTGTGGACCATTCGATGCGTAGGATAAAATAGTATAAGTAGTTGAACCTTTTTGAGTTGTAAGACAAACTTGGATTAAGATTGATGCGAATTGTGAATTAGTAGATCTGTTTGGGTTTTTGGGGAAAGGACTCCTGTTGGCTGTGTGCATGAAGATTCTTAGTCCTACTGTGCGCGTACCCTACTACTATGTGCACAGGTTGGGTGTTTTGGGTATTGTAAAAGGAACTGAAGGATTAATGAATAAGGAAGGCTATTGAAATCTCTGAATCTATTGGATTTGTGATATCTGTTTCTGTATGCTCTGTGTCATTGATTTAAGTTGTGAAAATACTGGTGTTACGGGTTTATACAGTGATCTGGGTATATTATGGTATGCATAATTCTATATTAAGCTCCTCAAGTAACTGTGATGTGTGTTTATGCTGCATTGATGGTTGATCTGAATCTATTTATTAGACTTGATGCAAGAATAATTGCGATAGTTGCCTTATTTTCCTATATCTGTTATTTTTTGCAATTATACATGATATTGCGCATGTGGATGTGGAGGAGCTGATAGATCTGGATTCTGTAATATGTGATCTAATAATTTTCAAGTCGAACGTAACTCTGCCTAACTTACCTGACCTCTCCCAGGGTGCGGAAACCTGGTTCTATCACCCTCCCATACTACTTCGGGTGAGACTTTGGCCTGCGCAGGTAGGCTAATTCCTAAAGGGCCAGTAGTACAGGGGTTTATTGGCAAAACTTAATCTTCAAACCTGGGTCAAGACCCCTCAAGCCAACATGAACCCTATCTCGTTCACCGAGGGAGAACTAGTCGTCCACTATGATGTCGCAAAAGAGGCCCTAGGGCCAAGAATGTTCGAAACCTTGTGGAAATTACCCTACATCGTAAAACATTTCCTTTTCCAGGGGGAATACATCTTGACAGAACTGGACGGGAGATGCCTCAGCCACCCCATCAACGACCTTTACCTCAAGTAGTTCTACCCATGAGGGCCAAACTAGCCCTACACTGGAGTGAACGTACACAAACCAAACCACTTTAAATTTTTGACCAAAAGACTTATTACAAAACATGCTCGAGTGAGGCCATGGATTACCAACCAGAACGTTACTTCAGATTTGCTGATGGAGCATCGAGATGGTCTCAAAATTTAGCAGTAGCAGCCTGGGTCATCTATCACCCTGACCGATATCCACTCCACACAAATGGTGTGTGCATCGGTTTAGAAACAAACAATCAGGAAGAATATGACACCATCATCAGACTTATGTGTGACACCCTCCATCAGGGCATACGCCATATGCATGTCTACCTCGATTCCCAGTTAGTAGTGTCACAATTAAACCAAACATTTGAGACAAGAGATTCACATATATTTAGAAAATATTTGCGTGAAAAAATATTAAGTAGAAAATTTGACTATATTACATTTACACATGTACCAAGGAGTCAAAACCAAATAGCTGATCACATAGCTAATAATATTCTAAACTAGAATGCATCTTGAATAAACTGTCATACATAAAAAACCAAAAACATATATATCCATCAGTATAACATCATCCATAAACAGAAACAGGGGGCACAATATGTAGAGCTGCAAAAAAAATCTCTCATATATATATATATATATATATATATATATCATGGTGTATATGTATGAGTACAAAAAATAGTGTTGCTGACCCAATGGCCAGCCCAAAGATACACAAAAATTCGTCAAAAATAGGGGAAGCATCCTCATAATGGGCGCTTTCCCCATGTACAAGTAAACTCTAGGGCAGTGCTCCCCCAGGTGAGGCACCTGGACCCACAATTTCTCCCGGTACCACCACTGGAGTTGCTTTCAAAACTGAGACTACCACCCAACATAAAATAGGCCGATATTCCCTCTCTTGGGCAATCTAGTCTCCAGCCATACCTCATCGATATTATCCAAAAAACCTCGAGAATGCATTCCCTGGGTCAAGCGGTCCACTCGACCCCAGGCATCCCCTAGAACTGACACCCGAGCAGTAAACTCATCATTGCGAGCCTCCACTGCATCAACACGTGCCGCCTCTACATTGACACGAGCTCACTTGGTCATAGCCTTGGCAGCAGCCGAGCTGCTTCCCTCTCCCGAAGGGCTAGCACCACCACCAGGTCCACCACCCTGAAGCTATGTAACATCTACTCCTAGCCCCCCATGATCATCCTGAGGTCTCTGAAGAGGACCGTGGCCAACTAATCAAGCCACAGGGTGACCTATCTCACCAACATCTACAAGAGTAACCAAAACTATGTCAATGTCACCATCGAAACACATAAGCACATATATACTCAAAAAAATGCAGAAAACATAAAAAACATACCTGTTGGCCCCCAAGCATAACTAGGAGGGAGACCCATCTTTGGATCCCCCGCGGAAGTGCCCAGACCTCAGTCGACACAAGAATCCAACCTGTGGGCTGGATGCTCGATGTGGAGCCAATGACCCTGTGAGTCACGCAATAGCTGCCAGAGTGCACCGCTCAGCCAAGTCTATCATCGAGGCAATGCTGATGCACCCCTCTGTAAGGGGTGCCCTGCCAAAATGACTCTCCCCAAACCTCTCCAAATCCACCCTCCCAGAAGGGAGTGGATATTGCAACGCCTCACCATGAGGTAGTAGCATGGTCACAAAGTATACATCCATATCAGGACGGATAGCAACGTTGGTCCCGCGCGAAAAAAACATGTTATGCCTCCTGCACCAGTGCTAGATCAAGTAATGTAGCAATCGATCCTGTGACAGAAGAAGCTCGTTCTCCATGAACTTCGAGAGCCCCCATCGTGCCAGCTATAGGCATGCCCCAGCATCACTAGCCAATGCAGTATAGAGCTCGAGCAAATCCCGCTCCCTCCACAACAACCTGTCACGCAAACAGGAACCCATCAACAACAGACAAAACACCAAAAATAGGAAAAAATACAAAAAAAATTGCCTCATCCTTTTGTGCGCCTATATTTCTCATAGGCACGCCAAAAAAGGGGAACAGAGTGCTTAAAGCATGCAAAACCACAGAAAATGAGCACAGAGGGTGCACTCTTACCCTAATTGCCCGTGAAATCTAGGGAAAAAATTACTCAGAATCCGTACAAAGCAATTTTGTACAGATCTCAGCACCCTTAGACTGAAAAAATTAAAGTGCAGGACATCATGGATGTTACCTGGGCATGATATCGCTAATCCCTAGTGCTCAAGTTGACCGCAATGGCAAGAACTGCTCCACAGAAGCCTCTGACCTCTCAAAAACTCAACAAGTACAAATGAATTGAATTAGGGCCATATTCACCTATATATCACCCTTTTGAAAAAAATTGGATGACCATAACCAGAGATCAAAAGGTTCGTTCTCCGAACCAAAAGAAACACTGTGATCAAAACTCCATAACGAACAGAGGCGATGCCACACATTTGCACTCCAAAAAAAACAAATTTTCAGTGTCGGCAAGTATGTTCTCTCTCATCTTCTTTTTGAAAGCTCATGACTTTTAATAATATTTGATAAAGAAGAGGCTTTCACTTGAGGTGTTTTTGTAGGGAATATTGCAAACCATCCACAAAACCATCCATTGAAAGTTTCAAGAGAAGGTATCATTCTACCCATAGCATGATAGAGTTCCAGAAAACTCTACATATATTGACATCATTTCTCCATTATAAATCAACCATAAGTTCCACATATCCAACCGTGTTTATCATCACCTCGCCCTGCACATGATAAACATCATCGTTGGTCGGTAGAGCCTCCCCTTCACGGCGCTCGTCACCCACATTAGACCATATATCATAGCAAAAGTGATTGCATGGCCATACCACTTTAGTCCAGGAAGCACCTCATGCCCATCCATCCACCATGCATAAGGTCAAGTTTTACCATACGAAATAAAACCCCTTTCCCAGACGACTAGGTTGCACAAGCAGATCAAAAGTGCACTACCACGCCTCACATTTGGCCCACCATACCTCTATGAGCATAATACCATATGCGATACTTGTTTTTATTTCACCAACCTCACACATGAGACTAGCCAATGGGGCCCCCACCCTCAGCAAAAAACCCTCCTCACATCATCAATGAGCGAATACTTTCATGTTTTGGGGCACCCATCTCTATGTTTTGTACAAAACAAACCCTATTATTTTATTATTTTGGTAAGTGTACAAAGACCGTAAACGGTGCACTACATCCCCCTCCCACTCATTCATTTTTTCTCCCATGAAAAAATTCCCTAAACACCCTTGGTTAGAGTATCACACCATCACGCAAAATCCATCATGGCATTCATAACCAGTTTATACCCACCCTGGAAGTCCTACCGACTTGAGTGATTTCCCCATCATAAATAGTATGACTCTCGCCAAGCTACTTATTCTACTCTAACCTTGGGTGACTGAATCCTCATCATCAGTTTTCAGTCACCCCTCACCACCATGCCTATGTTAAACCCATCACATTCAGGATCCTGATCCTCCATATCAATGATCCCTTGGTTTGGTTGAGGCTTCCTTTTTTTCGACTTCAACACCTATTTTCCAAAAAGGAAGTGGTACCTTGGATCACCCCTCTCCATAAAAGGGGCATCCTCAGGTGGCACTGTGGGAGACATCATTACCTACAGATTTCATCGATACTCTTGACATTCGACTATAACACAAGCTTTCATGTCAAGATGGTATCGTACCTTACAACCATTGCACTTTGATCAAATTCGTCGAAGACTCGTGCCTTCATAAGCGTCTCTTTCAGCAATTCTTACACGGGATGGTCCCAACCAACACCTATGTGTACAATGCAAAGTTATATGCCATACCAAGTTTACGAATATGGGTAACACATTCCATATATTGTCAAAGAAAAAATGCCCCTGAGGGCGTCAGTAGTTGTTGTCATCAACCAACAAATCACTACCATAGTAGTGATGCAGAAAGAATATGTATCTGTCAAATAGTTTTGTTTAAATAGCCACAATATTACGAGCATGGGACATGTCCGCCTCATAGAAAATTTGTATATATTGTATTATATTTTCTTATAGGATTCCCATAGGACATGGTCATTCTTCGAACTGGTGCAAGGTGTTTTCAATTATGAGCTACACGCAGGTCTCTCTCTCTCTATGCATAGTATACAGAAAATAAAATATAATGTATTTTGGCTATACAGTTCTTCCTAGACCTCACTCATTAGGGGGGAATTTTTAACACTGGAAAATCGTACAAGCAAAGATGACATTATTTAATGTCATGCAGAAGGATTTATAGGGCTGAGAGGCATTAGAGAATCTAGAAAGTATTTAAAAATCTCTAACGTCTGAGGAAAAATCAAATATGAGTAATTCATAAATGCTTTTGCGTGTTAAATCCTTCGGTAAGAGCGCCTTTGCACACCTTTTGACCTGAAAAGCACGCAATCCTGGGAGTGGCGGAAGTCACTTTCCGAGACCAAAAAAAGCACACTCCAGGACATTGATTTCACACTTGAAGCTACCTAAGGATAGCCACCAAAGCCTCCTTAGGACATCAAGGGAGCACACAATGGAATCATCCCCCTCTCTTGGTTCACTATCCACAATGTACCAAGAGAGGGAAGGAGGATTTGAACTCTCCTATAAAAGGCCACTAAGAGATGAACAACTGGAGAGAACATTGTTATGTTGGCCAGAATTTCCCCAAGCAATACTAGCAGTGTGTGATCCGGAGCAAAGATAGAGGGGACTCAATTATTGGCCATCCAACAAGTTCAGTCCACCATATTAGAGAGAGGGATACTCTGAACCGAGCCAAGCTTGTAATTAAAGACATCCTTGCATCGAGACTTAGAACCCAAGTTCTAAGGGCCCCTTGGCAAGTGGGTTAAAGTTTCATCCTCATTTCCTATCAGCACTCAATAAGAGGGGCCGTAAGTGCCACCGTTTGGATTATTACAGTTGTTTGACTATATTTAGAGCTTTTGTCTTATTTATTTTAGTTTTAGTTTAATTTTTATGTTTGAATATGCATTCTATTTCTCTATCTAGTATGTTTATGTTCTAGCATGCTCCACTAACTTGCTTGACTCCACTTCTTTTCTGCCTATGACCAATAACTTAAGAGGGTAAACCACACCCATTAAGTTGGTGTGATTTTGTACATGCATGCACCAAACACACTAACAAACTTATCACCTTGAAATATTACATAAATGACAGATGGAGAAAGAAGAAGAGAATAATTATGGGCTCGAATGGTGAATGTGTTGTCATGATGCCCCTTTTTCTACTGAATTATCTCCTTGTGTCTTTGGTATTTAATAAACATTTAGCTCCATTTAATAAGACCTCCAACAAACTCATAACCACCTCTCACCATCACTTGTATTATACATTTGGTTATGGGTTCTTATCCATCCTTAAATGGCTGGGAAAAACTTGTTGACAAGTGTCAAAATTCAGTTAAAACAGGTGCTGCCTTAAATTCTGGTAAAAACCTGTAGCTGTGAAAAATATGGAATGCTACCAAAAATTCTAGTAGCACTCTATTTCTTTTTCAAAATACATATAAAATGTTGAAAATTATGTGCTGACTTGTATTCTATGTGTAATATCCCAAAAAGGGGCAGCATGACAACACACTCACCATTCGAGCCCATAATTATTCTCTTAAGATATTCCAAAGTTGTAGATCCAGCAAATAGACTCATATGATGTGTTCAAAAACACATAGCCCTCAAATGAGTGAAACAACAACAAAAGAAGAATTTCTACACATTCCCAAGTGGGGAAAATGCAGAAATTAGACCTTGAAAATGTTATTTCTAAAGATCTGCATTTTTACTGGGTGAAATAAAGCTGGGTTACCTTAGCATATGTTGTTAGGTTCTCACCTACAAAATGGGATTAGAAAGAAATCCCTTTTGATATGTTAAACAAACCTCCCAACTACCCAACAACTTAAAAATGGCCAAATCCCATGACTTGAGTTATGCAGAAAAATACTGAAGCATGTACAATGTTATTTTATGAGGGTTTCTACAGTAAAATGATAAAATAACATGGATCTGGAACTCTAAGGAATAATATGCCAAGAAAATAGAGATCTGAACTCCATATTACATTATAAAGCTAAGCCAGTAAGGGTTTCATGAAACACATGTACAAGAAAGAGTAGATCTGAATATTCAGCTCAGAAAATGCAGTATTACTACAACATTACATAAATATAGTTGAATAATACAAAAGAGGGATGAGGATCCCTTTCTCTAGATTTCCGGGAGAAGGTTTGGCCCTTTCCCTAGGAAACTAGCTCATAAACAAGGGTCTTAACCCTACTGCAACAACTCTGCATAAAATGACGTAGTTCCCGCAAGGGACGAAGGCATCCTCTACTGAGAAACATACCCGGAAGTGGTGTAAGAATCCTCCATTGCAACACCCTGCAACTCAGCAATATCCTGTTGTAGAAATAATGATGGGATTGAAGAATGATGCTTGGCCTTGAGCCTGGATGTGGAGCAATACATGACAAGCTCTCCCAAGAGGCCTCTCAAGGGAAGAGGTGGGATTCCCGCTCAGGAACACCCAGTGCTACCTTGCTAAACAACAAGGGGAAGCCAAGTCTAAACAGACAAGATCAAGAGATCGAAATACAACAGCATGAATAACAAAGGCCTCCATCCTCTTCATATATTGCAAGTGAACCTCTCCTCATTTGGTCCCATCCACATGTGCCATCAAGCTCATGCAAGTTTTCCTCCACAAAAACTGCGCTGTCCAATAAGGTGGTTCAATGTATCTAGACAACTTTGTTGACTTGGTCAAAGTTGACTGAATCAACATGCCCCCATCTCTATTCACACCCAAGGGTGCGCGAATAAGCTGCTTATTCTTACTCCTTTTCACATTAGAAGTGTTATTGATCCTTCTAAAGAGGTTAATGGGCCTCCCTACCCATTTATTCACCTTCTTAGTGATAAAACAACTCTAATATTCCATTTAGCTTGGAGGCTACAATTTTGGAATATTACAGTCCTCCCCTTCAAAAATTTTCTTGTCCTCAAGCAACTATATAAGGAGAGCAAAAATCCTCCCCTCCTCTTTGTGTGGCCTCCTCATAAAAAAGTCTCCACCACTTCTCAACATGATCTGCTAAAAATTTGTCCTCTAATGTCTCCTCCCAAGCATGCAAAACCATATGGCTCACATCATAGAAAGGTGGAAGATGTAAGTGGAAACCTCCCTGCTGTCCCATGGCCTCCATAAGGTAGGAGTGATGATGAGCATGGGAAATATTATCCCCAATAAGTGACTCCCACACCCATGCTATCATCCAAATGAAATGAGCCAATCTAGTTAGCTCAAAATGATCCTCAACCCCAGATTCTTGCAATGTGTTGGGGCTGCATGGAGAGATTAGATCCTCCCAACCAAGTGGTTTCTCTCCCCATTGATGATAAGTATGGGGCTGATGCTAATCTTGGGCTGAAATTTCATGACCTCCAAGAGTGGCCCAAGCTACCCCATCAAGAAAATAAACCATGAAGTTCCTCCTCCAAAAACTCAAGATCTCCAAATGGCTTCTCCCACATGAAGAAGAGAGATGTAATTTGGCAATCATGGGCTACCCATTTCTCCTCTAGAAAAATGCATCATGCAAAGTAGGGAGAATCATCCGCCCAATGGGCATCTTCAACTCATGTCCCACTCTCCAATCAAAGCTTCTCATGAACATAGAGATATCAACAATACATGGAAGAAAAACCCAATAGAAATAAGTTGTCACGTGACAACCGAAAAGTGGATCAAGGTCCCATACAAGGAACCAACGCAGTGCATTCCTTGCCTACATCAAATCAAACAAAAATAAGTGCTTCTCCAGCCACTTTTTTTCTGCCACAATCATTTTACAAGATATAAACATGAAAGTACAAAAAGGTGTCAATGGTGCACACCAAAATTCATGTGGCCTCCCCGACAACCCACCAATGAGATAGCCAATATCAATGCTACAAATGGCTTCAAGTACATCATTATACAACATGCAAGAAGGAATAATCCTTCTTGGTAAAATATGCTACTCATAAAAAGACAAGAAGTGCAAAACATAAGGTGAAATTGTACATTCTCCATTATTTACTTGAGGATTTGAGCTGAAATGGGTCAATTGAAAATACTCCCTTACTCCCAACGAGTAGGAAGGTGGTTTTGACATCCTCTCCATCATCATCCGGGCTATGCATCTCTCCATATGCTAAAATATGTCATGCTGAATGCCCTCCCAAATGAACTCCTCTGCCAATGAAAGATATGCATCAAAATGCATGGAGAAGAAGTTCTCATGTGTTGCATGTAGCAACTTCTCCTTGAGCTTAGAAGCTCTAGTCAAGAAGACTGTTCCATGAGAATATCTGACCACATCATCCACCATATATCTATCATCTCCATCTGGATCATCAAGAATCATGCATGCACCAAGATCCTTGGAGTACTCTACCAAACTTTGAGACCTCCAATATGGATCAATCTTCCTCAGAGACAGCGCTGATGATCTGTAATGTGAAGCTCTCCACATGCTGTTGTCTTCTCCTTTGACATCCCTCATGCCAAAGTCATCCTCCAAATTGCTGCCATGCCCATGATGCAGCTGTTCATGCGCAAAAAGAAGTAGTGACCTTTGGAAGTTGGCCTCCCATGAGAAGCTCTCCTCCAAAAAGAATCTCCCAATATTGGCCAAAGAAAGCATGAGTTGCATCCATCTACTCCAATGTATGGATGATCCCTTCCTCAAAGGAAGTACCCTTTGTCCCTCCAAACCCATGGAGAAGCTCCCTTGTAACATGAAGGTGCCATCCTCTATGACTGCAACAACCTCTGCCAATGCAATACAGATAGTGAGAGTGGGTGGTGCTGAAAATGGAAGGATGTCCCCCTCCTCCTTGAGTTTATCCCAAACTCTCTGCGCTGCACTAGACTCCTCCAAATAATTCACCTCTCCAGAATTCAAGAGTGGTGAATCAAATGGCAAGATTTCTCTTACCAACTCCAAGTTTGGTTGCCTCCCCGGTGGAATGCCTCCATGTAGTGAGACATCCATGGCAAGACAAGATTGTTCATATGGTTGGGCAACCCTTCCCTTGTATTTACAGTGCAAACCAATCTCCCTCCTCCTTGCACCAGTGCTCTGAAATAGGTAGGGGTGTGTGCTTCTCATTAAGTGATGATGTCCTTCCTCCCTACCTTCTAATTCCATTAATATCATCTCACAATCATGCTAATCATTGATTTTACTTTGCCTCCCATGTGTGAGATCCTAGGGAACTTCTTGCCATGACACAAGAAACCCTCCTGTTGGATAATGTGTTCCTCCTTCCTCTGCATGAGGCACTAGATATGCTCTAGATGTGACAGCACTGCAACCCCCATCCTTCTCTTCATCTTCAGTATGAATAGGAGGTAATTGCTCAATAAGAGGATCCTCCTTTGTAAAAGGACCCTTCATGCCCTATTGTCCAAGATTATGAAACAAAGATCTTGCCTCCAGCAAGGTATCATGCAAGATATGACCTCCTCCAATAGGTTTCTGAAGTGGTTTTGAGTTTGCAGGTCCTCCCAACTTATGCAAAAGTTTCATAGGTTTGATTGTCTCCTGTTTTGTATCAAATATTTCAACCAATCTCTTAGTGAACTTTGCAAAAGAAGAAGTATTAACATTTCTCAATGAAAATGACTCTAACATCCACCAAGCATAGGCCTTATCTTCAAAGTGCAGCGCTGCAACTCTGATGGATTCTTCTTTAGAAACTAGGTGCTGCTACAAATAAGTACACAACTCCCCCACCCAAGCGTTGGCTGAGCAAGTTGGGGATCCATCAAAGGCAGATAGAGAAAATCTATCCATGTCATGCAGCTAGCTCCTCTCCACCTTGATCTTGCAGAACTCTTTGAAAGTAATATGATCTCTAAAATTCTTAGTTTGAGACTCATACTCTTGCAGAAAATTTATAAGAGCTCCCTTCTTTGACATTTCCTCTTCTTTCATCTCTCTCATAGTAGATCTGGGCATTTGACTGTGCTATGCATAATAGGGTGTAGTTGCATGCTCACACCTATCATGTGCCAATCTAGATCTGTCTCTAGATCCAATCTCTTCAGGAGATTCCATCTCTCGTCTCATTTTCTTAAGATCTTCATTGATGTACTGCATAGATTTTGGAAGAAGTTGTGTAAGCCTATCTCCCCTTTGTCCTCCACATAATAGAGTCTTCTTTCTGTTCATCTCTCCTTCTCTGGATAGCTGCATGGCTGAGTTCCACAGGCTGAGCCAATATTGGAGCTTTGATACCACTGTAATATCCCAAAATAGGGATTTTCTACAACAAATAGAATATCTTAAGATATTCCAAATTTGTAGATCCAGAAAATAGACTCATATGATGTGTTAAAAATCACATATCCCTCAAATGAGTTAAAAAATAGAAAAAGAAGAATGTCTACACATTCCCAAGTGGGGAAAATGCAGAAATTAGACCCTAAGAATGATATTTCTAAAGATATGTGTTTTTAATGGGTGAAATAATGCTGGGTTCCCTTAGCATATGCTATTAGGTTCTCACATAAAAATGGGATAAGAAATAAATCCCTTTTGATATGTTAAAAAGACCTCCCGGCTACCTGACAGCTTAAAAATGGCCAAATCCCATGACTTAAGATATGCAGAAAAATACTGAATCATGTACAACATTATTTTATGAGGGTTTCTGTAGTAAAATGATAAAATAACATGGATCTAGAACTCTATGAAACAATATTCCAAGAAAACAAAGAGCTGACCTCCTTATTACATTATAAAGCTAACCCGGCAAGGGTTTTATGAAACACATGTACAAGAAAGAGCATATCTAAATATTCAGCTAAGAAAATGCAGTCTTACTACAACATTATAGAAATATAGCTGAATAATACAAAAGAGGGATGAGGATCCTCATGTTGACCAAAGGATCCTCATGTTGGGTATGTGTTATATTCCTTTTTCCATCGACTGCCCCACGCGCCGCCGTATGTTGCGCTTCTGGCGTAGGGGCCGGGGGGGGTCACGAGGGGCGAAGGCCTCCTCATCGTTGATGTTCGGGCACGCTCTGGGCCACCAGCGCAGCGACTCCACTCATAGGCGGATCCGCCCATGGTTTTGTGCATGGTTTTGCACATGGTTTTGGGGTTTGATGGTTTTCGGCCCCTGGTATTTTTGTAGATCCGGTCAAGGGAACTACGGTTATGTTCTAATCCATGATTTTGATGATTACTTCAATGACTTTTTAATTGAATTTGTGAACCTTTTGTATCATGAATTTGGAAAGTAATAAGGAACTATAACAAAACATGTGAGAATCGATGTGTATAACTTAGCCACTGATAATGGTTACTTTCTATACAGGAAAGGGAGAAAACGAAGAGTTGCCGCTCCAAAGGAAAAGACAAAGTGGAGATAACTGCTGTCTCTCCGGACGAGAACCGAACGCAAACATAGGGAAACAGATCAAAGTAAATCGGCTCGGGAAAGAAGGAGAGGACACCAGCTCAGCGCAATAGCAAAGACAGGATGAAGAGTTAACAGTTTGGTGAATCCCTCAGGATCGGAGATCCTGAGGGATCGCTGCTTTATTTATCTAGTTGCTTGGACATCTCCGCCGTCGTCTTTATAAAAAGAGACAGCACTGTTAGTTTGGGATATATATAATAGCGAGATAGGATACATTTTTATGTAATCTTATGTAAGACATCAGCTTTGGTTATTAAGCTTTGTTGAGAACTGGTTCGATGTATTTTTGATCAATGCATTAATGAAAGCTTGGTGATTATTCCATCTTCGCATCTGCGTTAACTTAAAGCGGTGTATCCTTGGAGGCTAAGGGCCCGGCCCCGAAGGACACTTGCTTCTGTACCATTACAGCTTCGCTTCTGTGTGGTTTGTTTATTCTTGTTATTTGATTATTTGATATGCTTTACAAGTTCATATGATATGCTCTGTTCAAGTTTGAATCATTGAAGTTTCGACAGATAGAATTGTATGTTGACTCTGTATCAAGTTATTTATCCTTTCAAGAGTTAATCGCATATCCTTACTGTTATATTACAGAGCTGTTGTATTAAGCGTTCGTGTGGTGTGCGTTTCTAATTTACCAGTACTGTTCCATAATTCATTTGTTGTTATTGCTGTTCCATTAGTGTTATCTGTGTAAATCGCCTTTAGAGTGACAGAATGTTCTTTGATTGCAAAGAGTGTATAGATTGAGTTTGGTTATAACCCGCGGGACCTAGTTATTCAATTGCTGTTCCATTTTAGAGTTGCTGTTCCATTTCAGAATTGTGGTTCAATCCTTTATTTGCTTTGATGTTCCATTTACTGGCAGTTGTTGGTTTGTTGTGAGAGATGATCTAAGGCTGTAGTGAGCAGTAGCAGTCACTGTCTAGCTCCCATGCTTGTGATCTATGCTCTAATTCCTTTTCCACCAGTTTTTGAAGGGATGGGTTATCATTGCCGAACCCTTGACTGATAAGTTATTGAGTTTTCTGAGTGTGTAATTTATTTCTTTAAAGTAATTTGATTTCAGTTAAGCATCCGTTTACTCTTGTATTTCTTAAGCATTGTACTACTAGCATTACTCTGACAAATGAGCCTCGGATTGAGTCACTCTTTGTAATGACAAAACGCTCTCGGGTTGACATATTAATGTGAGGTAATTAGAGGTGAAAGAGACCCTTTTTATAGCTCTACATTTTGGCGCCGTTGCTGGGGAAAGAGTGAAGCCATTTGTCTTTTTCAGAGTGGTGTACAAGCCTGCTAGGGAGGAGTTGGATCCTAAAAACGGAAGGTAAGAACCTACGTGCAGAGCATGTAAAAGACCTGCTCATTATCCTCTTTCCTAACAGATTTGTTTTTGTTTGTTTGAATAGAAGTTGGTAGTTTATTTTTGAGTGCATGACTAAGCAGAAAAAACCGGAAAAGAATATCAAACCCCCATCCAAACCTGAAAAAGCTAAGGGGCCGGTGACCCTTGGCCGAACGACCTTCATAGACGAAATCTATAAGAAAACAGAGTCTCAGCCATCAGTAGGTTTCAAGAAAAACACTTCCAAACCACCTACTAGTTCCCCTCAGGCCACAGGATCACCATCTGTAGCCTTTGTTGAGGTGCATAGTCAAACTGAGGAGCAGGACTGTCAAGAAGTTGAAAATTCCACTCCAGAATTATTGCAGGAAGGGAGCTCTAGCAACTTTTGCGAAGGAGAAGGAGAAACAGGGGAAACCAAGGAACCAAAATCTCCTCTTGAAACAAATCAGCCATTAGATAGCCCAGATAAGGGGAGTGCTGTGAAAGTCATTGTTGAAGAGATTCAATCTCCTCAAACACCTGGTATTCCCATTATTCCAGATAAAGGAAGCGCTATTAAAAAGATCCCTGTCAAAACCATTCCCACCCAACCTAGGAATACCCTCTTAGATATCCCAGAAGGTTACTGGCATATATTCAATCCCATGGCTCAAAACCAACCAAACGCTCAAAACCAGCCAAACACTCAAACCTCTACATTACAATATCCTATAGTGGATTCTGCAGCAAATGCACCCATGAAAGCTATCCCTCTTCAGCATATCCCTACATTTCACGGACTCACATCGAAAGATCCGGATGCATTCCTATTCGAATTCGATGTGTTATGTCGGGGGTACAATTACACCACCGATCCCCAAAAATTGAAATTATTCCCCTCTACATTGAAAGGGGCTGCTTTAAGATGGTTTATGGGGCTAGGTGGCGGGGTTATCAACAATTGGGATCAGATGAAAGAATCCTTCTTAAAGAAATACCAGGATTATTGTAGGTCTAGAGAATTAAAAGACGAGATATTTCAAATGTCAGCCAGACCAAATGAAACACTAGAAGAGTATGTGGAACGTTTTCAGTATAATTTACAAAGATCTCCTTATGCATCGCTACCTTTACCTGATAATGTGTTAAAAACCGCATTAATGAGGGGCATGAAGGAACAATGGATTGAAACATTAAACATTATGAGCAAAGGGGATATTTATCAAGAGAGTTTTGCTGACATTATTGATTTGTGTATCAGGAGCTCGAGAGGCAGCACAAGAATAAAACCGACAGAATATGATCGGTTTGCAAGAGATAACAAAGTATCAGCAGAAGGAGTGACACGCGCAGAAATTGGAAATTTATTAGAAAATTTTAAAACTGATATTATGGGGACACTAACTACACAACTTGATATGGTGCAGGCTAAACAGAAGCAGCTGGAGGCAGAACAGAATATGGCAATCTTCTACCCCCGATGCAGAAAAAAGCATAGCCACAAGGAGTGTCCATTAGATAAAGTCCAAACATGCGCCATCTGTACAAAAGATCACCTTACGGAGAGCTGCCCCTCACTTCCTGGATTGAAAGCGGTATATAAGGAAGCAGAAGAAGAACCAGAATCGGTGAATTCGATCAACCAGCGCCGCCTGTGGCAGCCAAGACAACCTGGTATGTTTCCGGACCCAACCTCTTTCTTTCAAAACCCACAGTATAATGCTCAACAATATGGTATGTGGCAGAATCAATCTCAAACCCCATTTACAAACTGGTCACCACAATCATTGCCTTCTTCAAATCCATGGCTGAATCAAACAAGCCAAACTGGTTGGCCGAATTTCCCTTACATTCCACCATATTGGCAAAATGGCTCGTATCCTTCACAATGGACTCCCTCTACTTCACAAAGTTCACCCTGGCAGACAAGCTGGCAAAGACCGATGTACCACCCAGCTGGAACTATTCCGCTCCCTCAACCTACTTTGCCAGCTTTACAACAAAATCCCCAGTCTAACTTGAGGCCGCAACTCCCAGCCCAACCCGATCCCAATCCAAACAACAGGCAGGTCCAATCCATTCAAATCATAGAATCACCAGAACCAGGACCCGACTTAAGGGAGTGCAATGACCTTCAGTTAAGATCTGGGCGTATAATTGAAACTGAGGGAGATAAAACAGTTCATATTGAAGATCAGTTACCCAGAGAACATCAGTCACAACAAGAGGATGTAAACAAGCAACAAACTCATAATCAAGCAACCACATCCTCTCCTCCGTTCCCAGAACGATTAGCCATACCTCGATCCATACAATATCCTGACTTTGACATTCGGGGAGAATTACAAAATCTGTACATAAAAATTCCATTCCTCCAAGCCATTCAAGACATTCCCATATACGCCAAAACTATAAAAGAATTGTGCATAAAGAAACCAAGGAGGAATATAAAAAATAATCCAAGAGTCCAAGTAGTCGGTACCTTATCTGACCTATTGTCTGGAAGAGAAACACCCCTTAAATATGAAGACCCCGGGAACCCAATTCTAACTGTTCAAATTTATGGTCAGACCCTGTCTAATGCCTTAGTTGATCTAGGGCCTGCAATTAATATTTTAACAACCACAACTTGCCAAAAGCCCCGCATTACATCTCAGAACTCCACCTCACTTCCGTTAGAATTGGTCGACCGATTCCGTGGTTGTGGACTGCAGTCTTCTTTCAAGGCATGATGCTCATTATTCCGTAGAACTCGATGGGATCCAGAACCGATTTCCTTGATAATGAACCAAAACCTTACCTGATGGACACCTGCCACTCTTAGGCACCCTGGTCACATCGCCGACATGCCTACATTGGGCCGCTTCTAGTGAAATACATCATGTCCCAGAGGACCAAACTGGATCTACCATTCCAGATATCACCGATGCCTCGTATACGCGCTACTGGGTGTACTCTGGCAGAAGAGGATAAAACTATATACAAGGTCTATTACACGCAAAATTTATCCTCATTTAACGAATTGGTTAATCGTTGACGAACAAGAATTTCATTTACCCATATCACAATCAAGACCGCCCACTGCAACTCTCCCTCAGAGTCGATTTTCTCTCAAGAATACCAAAATCAAGCGATGCAGCAGCAGTGGAAGATCAATTTCCGGATGAGCACCTGTTTGCTGTTGCTGTTCAAACACCCTGGTATGCCGATGTTGCCAACTACCTTGCAGTAGGTAAATTACCAAAACATTTAACTCCTAATGAGCGTAAGCAGATTATTCAGAAAAGTTCTCGATTTTCGTGGATTGGAGGTTATTTGTTTCACACAGGAGCAGACATGCATATCAGGCGATGTGTTAGAGAGGATGAAATCTTTGACATCCTAAAAGCCTGTCACGATGGACCGTGTGGGGGGCACTTCGCTGAGCGTAGGACTGGACATAAAGTATTGCAGACAGGATATTACTGGCCTACGATTTTCAAAGATGCAAAGAAGTTTGTCCAAGCCTGTGACAGCTGCCAGCGAGCAGGACGACCTGGTCAAGCTGATGAGATGCCTTTGAAACCACAGTTAGTCATCGAACCATTCGAGCGGTGGGCTCTTGATTTCGTTGGACCCATCAACCCTTCATCAAATCAGAAAACATATATTTTGGTGGCAACAAAATATGTCACCAAATGGGTTGAGGCAGAAGCATTGCCAAGAGCCACAGAGGACTCTGTCATACAGTTCCTGTTCCTTCTATTTGTTCGTTATGGCCTTCCTAGGGAAATAATTACAGATGGAGGACCACAATTTGTTGGGCATAAATTAGCTGCAACACTTAACAATTATCATGTCCAGTATAAGATCACTACTCCATATCACCCACAGGCGAATGGGCAGGTAGAAAGTAGCAATAAGATAATAGAATCAATCCTAACGAAAACTATTGCATCACATAGGCGTGACTGGGCTACCCGACTACTTGAAGCACTCTGGGCCTATCGAACCACATGGAGGAGCACCACTGGTTACTCACCTTATCAACTAGTGTTTGGAAAACAACCTATTTTTCCCATAGAATTCGAAATCCAAACACTGCGAACAGCACAGGAAGTTGGCCTAGACTTAACTGAGGCACAACTCAATCGACTACAACAGATCAATGAATTAGACGAAATTCGGCTCTCTGCACTACAAAATACAGCATTAATTCAACAGCAGCGAGCCAAATGGCATGATGCGCTCATCAAGAACAAAGTCTTCCACGAGGGAGACTGGGCTTTGTTATACGATTCCCGGTTTCAGGACCTCCCTGGAAAACTTCAGACTCGATGGTTGGGACCATACGAAATCCAGAAGGTACATGACAATGGAACACTTACTCTAATCACCATTGACGGTTCTGGATATGCATTCAAAGTAAATGGCCACCGAGTCCGTCTCTACCGTAAACCACTTACTCAGGAATCCTTCTGCCAGCAGCTACGCCGAGATACTGATCTGGAGATCTTAGGAGAGGAAGAGAAATCTTCCTCACCTGTAATTCATTAAGGGTCTATTTCTTTTTGCAAATTGTACATAAAGTTCTTGTTTTTTTAAGTGATTCTTGTACATAATTTTGATTTGAATATCTTTTTGTCATTTTTTTGCTGTTCCTTTTTCTTCCACAAAGTTTGATTTTTTCTCTTTTAATAGCATATGCATGTGTTTTTATGTTGGTTTTGCTTGTTCTGCTGTTCCTTTTCTAAAGGAACAGCATTCGGATATCTGCTGTTCCTTTTTCAAAAGAACGATATTGTTACGTTTCTCGCTGTTCCTTTTGGTTACCACTGTTCCTTTTCCTTCAAAGAAACAACGTTCTTTTATTGTTGTTTTGCCTTTTTCAACGGAATGGCATATTGAGTGTTTTATAGTATGATTGTCGTTCCTTTTCCCAAAGGAACGACATTTGTATTTTTTCCTTTTTCTATTATCCATCGTTGTCTCTTTTCCAACGGAACACCATTAGCATACTTTTGATCTCTTTTGCTGATTTAAATTGAGGATGCTTTTTGCCCGTCTTCTTTCTAGTCTTCAAGCTTCAGCTATGTATTTATGCAATGAAATATAAAAACAACATGCCGAAATCTGCAAATCATAAATCGCTATATCTATAAGGCTCTGCATTAATAAGAGGACAAATGGAAGGACATACTTATTTCTTACCTTTTGTTGACATGGTTTTACTAATTTTGCCCTGATTGGTTATCTTTATCATGCTGATTTCCTTAAACTTTTTTATTATTACTTGGGAATAAGAGCAAAGAGTTTATATCTTCCTATTGAGATAATAAGACTTCTTCCACCATTCCTACTCTTAAGGAGTGCTGAACCACCCTTTGTGTATAAATAAGGAAAAGAATTCTATGAAAAAGAAAAAGCATGTCAAATGTCAAATGCAGGATAGGGGGTCTCATCGAGAGCCAGCCTACCATGATCATGAGGATGGAAGTGAAGTGGCATTCCCATTCTGGCCACCACACCATGGATATGGTCCAAAAGGTATATCAAATAAACAAACCTTGGAACAGGAGGTCTCATCACGAGCCGGCCTGCCCACGTTTCGCTCTTTCCTCGTGAATGGCATTATGGTTAACTGGTCACCAAGCCAACATAATGGTCTACATTTTGATATAACAACATTCCTAAGTATACACAAAGGATCATGGTTCCGAGGGTGAAAAACAACTCTGCCAAGGTTATGGACACCTGTTGGCAGCAGAGTAATGTTAATGGTATCGAAGTCACCTTGCTTACACCAATAGGTAAGATACTAACACTCTTTTGTTTTTTATATCCTAGGCACTAATCATATGTTATTTCCCGATTTATACACCGCATGAATATTTATCATTACCAATCATGGCAACGGAGGTGACCATGACCGCTTAAGATTGGCAAGTACGACACATGCCCTATCCATCAGCCTCAAATCATAACACAGCAGCCTCCTATATAACACGCGATCCATTCTCCGCCTCGATTTCGGTAATCTGTTGTCCTTTTTCAACATGGCATAAATCCACATGCTGTTCCTTTCTGACTTGATTGCAGACTGGGTGCCGCTCCTTTATTTGCCGGCTGGGACAGCCTATCACACTGCGGGGGGGGGAGGTTAACCTCATCATTCCCTGTATTACGTGTCAATTCATCATTCGGAAAATCTGGTTCACGACGGTTTGGCATGGTTTCACGGCATGGCATATTTTTATTTTTATTTTTTCGCACAAGTTGTTTTTGCTACACTGTTGCATACTCTGTGTTTTCTTTTGCGAAACCCTGCTCTCTGTGTTTCAAACCGAAAACGTTTTTGCTGTTCCATTTAGAAATCGCAGCGAAATCATGGGGGGCAAGGCAATTCGTAGTGAGCCTCAACAGCTAACGATCTCTGCTGCTGCCCGAGAAATCCTGGAAAGGGCAAGATGGTTGAACTATTTCAATCGCTTACAGGAGGGTAATGAGACAGTAGCAATGGAGTTCTTACAGAATTTACAAGAAGACCACTCCATAGTAAGAGGGAAACGCATAGCGGTCACTGATGCCATAATTGCAGAAGTCTCAGGACTACCAGCTACCGGACCGGTATGGACATTCAAAAAGGAACGATTACAGAAGGTCATCGACATCTTCCAGGACGAAGGCCAGAATTTGACAATAAAGGGGAAGGGAGTTCTGCCAGCGACCCTAGGAGAACCCTGGACGGAGCTAGCAAGAATAGTACAGAGCTACATTACCTGCGAAGGAAGAAAAGACGTGGTAAGACCACGACACCTTAAACTTCTAGCTGTTCTAAAACAGAAATGCTCTGTGAATTTACCAGCACTCTTAAACTCGTTATTGCATGATGCTGCACAAAGTATGAAAAGGGCACAGCACGTAGAGGCAATTGTTAGTCACCACGGGTTGATTCGACTTGTTGTTAGTTATAGTCTTACCCAACAGCAGAGCAGCTGGGAAGAGCTCATTGCAATGATTGAAGGGGGATCGACAGAACCATCCCCGAAACGTAGACATTCTATAAACCCACCAGAACAACCGACAAAACGCAGAGAAGATGTTGCTAGTACATCACAACAACCAGAGACACACCAAGAATCGGCAAAGCGAAAGCATGTCGTTGATTCACCCGAGCAACCAGAGGAACCCAGGAAATCAGCTCGGTTAGCTCAGATGAGAGGAAGCATAAATAAACCCAGAAAATCAGCCCGGTTGGCTCGAATACGAGGAAGGCTGGAGAAGCTCCAGGAAAGCGCCAGCCAACCGGTAGTAATTGAGGACGAACAGTCCGAAGAGGGGGCAGAGGCTGAACAGGAGGAGGAAATAGAACAGTAGGAAGATAGCCCATTACAAGACCTACTGGGAGAAGATGACTTGGCCGCCATCCTAGCCAATATGAGTAAGTATGGTCAACCTTCTAGTTCAGAGAACCCCCACGACCAACCCCAGGAAGAGAACATGCCTGTTCATGATGAAGAGGAGGAAAATATTGAACGGGAACAATCTGTTCCCATGTCACAAGAGGGAAATCTAGAGGAAGTAAGAGCAGAAACAGCATTTGCTCAGGAAGAATCAGAACCAGTCGAGATGCATACCCCAGAACAGCCGGAGCAGAGCAGTGAGGAAGAACCCCAGGAGGAAGAGTTAGCAACTGGTCATGATCCAGTCCACCATCGACAGACTGCCGTTCCTTCAAATGAAACAATGGAAATTAAGAAGTTGCGGAAGGAACGAACTAAATTGTTAAATACGATAACCCAGCTCAGACAACAAATTAGGATTCTGAAAATGAACCAGAAGGTAAAGAGGAAAAAGAGGGCCAACAAACGGCCTGCTGTCCAAAACCCTGAGGATCCAGCTGCCGTTCCACATGATGCTGAGGTTCGTGTTAAAACAGAAAAGGATGATAAGAAAATTCAGACAGAGGCACCACCCTCAGGGGTAATAAGGGTTCTGAACTCCAAACAGCATAACAAGAAAGTTCAGGTAAAACTCCCGGCCTCCACTGATGTATGGAAAAGAGATCCAAAGACAAAATCCTTGCACAAGATGATGAAACAAGCACAGCAAGAAGCTGAGCAACTTAAAGAGCAAACGGTTCCCCTAGAAAAATATGAAGAGTTGCAGCAGCAACTAAGGGATGTCAGTCAATCTAAAAGACAGGCTTTTGAAGGATGGATGAAGGAACAAGAGGAAGTCACACAGGTAACTTGTAAACTAGATACTACTATCAAACAGATGAATGACTTGTGTTCTTTATATAATAATGTTTTAGCATGTAGGGCCCCTGCTAAAAACTATGCTCTGTTTCTATTAGAACGGTATTTACAATTACAAATAAAAGTTGTTAAGGCAGGCACCCCTATACAGATCAACAATGTCAATGATTTTATAGACTGTTGTAAACATTATGGAGTGAAAGTCCAGAGATTGTTGTGTGAACTTTATTTACACGACCTCGTGCTAAGTCAGGAGACTGAATTGAACCCTGGTCCCTCCATTGGCGATATCCAATTCCAAGCATTCATTTCATTCGGGGTTAATCAGATTAAGTGGCTCAAAGCCTATGATACCTTCCAGAGTCAAGAAAATGGTCTAGATTTAAGAGTTAGGGCTGAGCCTAGGAACCCAGTACAGTTATGGACAGCTCATATAAACCACATAAGGACTCCGGGTGTCATTGTAACATTAGGGCCTATGCATGAGGCACTTATTCAAGAGAGTTTAGAGTATTTCCTTTCTATCAAAGACTTGGCCATTACTGCAGCCAAATTCTGATATCGAATCTCTGATCCACACATCCAGCTCAGAGAACCATTTAAGTATGAGAACTTTGAGTTAGCTGCTGACCGTTTGAATCTCTATGGCCAGAGCATTCTGAAAGCAGGGTCATCTTGGTTAGGATATAGATTTCGCGCTCCAATTATTTGGCATCCTGCACTTGGATACCAGGCCCTGTATGATATGCCTGAGGGGCAAGCAGGTCAGTTCTTTGATTATTTAATCACTCAACATGGTTGTAGGCCTCCGCATGAGACTCCTTCTCCAGCATACTCTCTCACTGCATTACATGTCAACTACAATGTTTTCAGGAGGACATGAAACAAGGTAAGCAGGGGGGTGTGTGGAGTACTAAAAAGGTATGATTTTGATGATTACTTCAATGACTTTTTAATAGAATTTGTGAACCTTTTGTATCATGAACTTGGAAAGTAATAAGGAACTATAACAAAACATGTAAGAATCGATGTGTATAACTTAGCCACTGATAATGGTTACTTTCTATACAGGAAAAGGAGAAAACGAAGAGTTGCCGCTCCAAAGGAAAGGACAAAGTGGAGATAACTGCTGTCTCTCTGGACGAGAACCGAACGCAAACATAGGGAAACAGATCAAAGTAAATCGGCTCGAGAAAGAAGGAGAGGACACCAACTCAGCGCAACAGAAAAGACAGGATGAAGAGTTAACAGTTTGGCGAATCCCTCAGGATCGAAGATCCTGAGGGATCGCTGCTTTATTTATCTAGTTGCTTGGACATCTCCGCCGTCGTCTTTATAAAAAGAGACAGCACTGTTAGTTTAAGGGATAGTTAATAGCGAGATAGGATACATTTTATGTAATCTTCTGTAAAACATCAGATTTGGTTATTAAGCTTTGTTGAAGACTGGTTCGATGTATTTTTGATCAATGCATTAATGAAAGCTTGGTGATTATTCCATCTTCGCGTCTGCGTTAACTTAAAGCGGTGTATCCTTGGAGGCTAAGGGCCCGGCCCCGAAGGACACTTGCTTCTGTACCATTACAGCTTCGCTTCTGTGTGGTTTGTTTATTCTTGTTATTTGATTATTTGATATTCTTTACAAGTTCATATGATATGCTCTGTTCAAGTTTGAATCATTGAAGTTTCGACAGATAGAATTGTATGTTGACTCTGTATCGAGTTATTTATCCTTTCAAGAGTTAATCGCATATCCTTACTGTTATATTATAGAGCTGTTGTACTAAGCGTTCGTGTGGTGTGCGTTTCTAATTTATCAGTACTGTTCCATAATTCATTTGTTGTTATTGCTGTTCCATTAGTGTGATCTGTGTGAATCGCCTCTAGAGTGACAGAATGTGCTTCGATTGCAAAGAGTATATAAGTTGAGTTTGGTTATAACCCGTGGGACTTAGTTATTCAATTGTTGTTCCATTTTAGAGTTGCTGTTCCATTTCAGAATTGTGGTTCAATCCTTTATTCGCTTTGCTGTTTCATTTACTTGCAGTTGTTGGTTTGTTGTGAGAGATGATCTAAGGCTGTAGTGAGCAGTAGCAGTCACTGTCTAGCTCCCAGGCTTGTGATCTATGCTCTAATTCCTTTTCCATCAGTTTCTGAAGGGATGGTTTATCATTTCCGAGCCCTTGACTGATAAGTTAGTGAGTTTTCTGAGTGTGTAATTTATTTTCTTTTAAAGTAATTTGATTTAGTTAAACATCTGGTTACTCTTGTATTTCTTAAGCTTCTTTGTACTACTAGCATTACTGCGACAAATGAGCCTCGGATTGAGTCACTCTTTGTAATGAAAAAACGCTCTCGGGTTGACATATTAATGTGAGGTAATTAGAGGTGAAAGAGACCCTTTTTATAGCTCTACAACTATAATATCCCAAAATAGGGATTTTCTACAATATTGGGAATATCTTAAGATATTCCAAATGTGGAGATCCGGAAAATAGACTCATATGATGTGTTAAAAAACACATAGCCTTAAAATGAGTGAAACAACGACGAGAGAAGAATGCTTACACATTCCCAGTGAGAAAATTCGGGAATTAGACCATGAAAACGTTAATTACGAAGATCTACATTTTTTACTTAGTTAAATAATTCTTGGTTCCCTTATAATATGATTTTATGCCCTCACATACAAAATGGGATTAGGAATAAATCCTTTTGATATGTTAAACGATTACTCCGGCTACCTACTTGACTTTTAAAATGGCCAAATCCCATGACTTGATTTATGCGGAGAAAAAATACTAAAGCATAAAAAGCATTATTTTATGAGGGTTTTTGTAGTATCATGATGAAATAACATGGATATAGATTTTTATGTAATAATATGCGAAAAGTAAGAGATCTAGCCTCCTTATTGTATTATAGAATGAACCTGGCAAGGGTTCTTGGGAACTCATGTACAAAGAAAGAGAAGATCTGATTTATTCGGCTCGAGAAAAATGTAGCCTTGTTTGCAACATTATAGGAATATATCTGAATAATACAAATTAGGGATGAGGATCCCTTCCTCTAGCTTCACGGAGAAGGGTTGTCCCCTTTCACTGAACGAGCCCGAAATAAGGGTCTTGGCACCATTCTTTGCGGCAACTTTGTGCAAAATGACGCCGGTTCCTAGAGGGGACTATCTTTGTAGGATATGAGAACCACTTTAGCCTACTACCCAAGATGTAAATATGCTCGAGAAATCTCCCTAGCTCATTTCTCAAAGAAGGCACCCTTTGGCGAGAAACAAACTGGAAGTGGTGTAAGAATCCTCCACTACAAAACCACGCAGCCTCGGCGCTGTCACCTTTCTGACGAAATAATGTTGGGACTGAAGAATGATTCTTGGCCTTAAGCACTGGATGTGGAACAATACGGGGACAAGCTCTCCCAAGAGGCCTCTCAAGGGAAGAGGGTGGGATTCCCGCTCGGGGAACACCCGGTGCTACCCTACTAAATAACCTTGAGGAAGCCAAGTCTAAACGGACGAGATCAAAAGATCAAAATACAAAATCATGAATAACAAAGGCCTCCATCCTCTCCATATATAGCAAGTGAAAGCTGTCCTCATTGGGTCCCATCCATATGTCACATCTGACTCATGTAGTTGTCCTCCACCCAGCTGCAATGTCCATCAAAGTGTTTCAATGTGTCTAGACAACTTTTTTGACTTGGTCAAATTTAGTGACATGTCCCCATCTCCGTTCACACCCAACGGTGCTCAAATAAGCTACTTATTCTCACTCCTTTCACATTAGGAGTGTTATTGACCTTCTAAAAGGGTTAATGGGCCTCCTACCCATTTATTCACCTACCTAGTGATGAAACAACTCTAATATTCCATTTAGCTTGAGAGCTAAAAATTTGGAATAATACATGAGGAGGGAAGGCGGAGCCGGGGAGATTAGAGCGGAGTGGGGCGGGGGTGGTAGGGAAAGGTGGCGAGTGGGAAGGGTGGGACGATGGCGAGAGGAAAGACGGGTGGGGAAGACGACGGAAAGGGGTGGGAGAAGACGGCGGGGGGAAAGACAACGGGGAGGGCGTAGCGCGGATGGGTGGCGAGAGGGACGGCGGACGGGATCGAAGAGTGAGTGCGGAGGTGGCGGGTTGTATTAAATGTAGTGAAAGTGGATGGAGGGAAGGACGGGAGAGGAAACGTGTGGGGGAATGGGAAGAGAAAGAAAAAAAAAATGCGGGGAGAGGGAAACGAGATGGTGGGGAATAATACACGGTGGTTCTGGAAAAAAATTGCTTGGATAAACGCAACAAATTCGAAGGAGAAAAATTCTGCGATACTAATGGAGTGTAAAAAATCTAGTAAACTTGAATAAGTATATACTATTATTGATAAAATATGATATGCTTACAATTCGGAATCACCAAGGCTTTAAATACGACCTTATGGTGTCCCTTGGCGAAGAACTGATCGTTGATCATGCCCTTTAATACAATAAACCTAAGACAACAATATTTAACTAATAATTAATAAATTATACATAACACTACATATGCAATTCACTTAGTCCCTTTGAAGGCGGCGTCGGTGAGCTCTCATATGATATATTATAAACTTCCAAACTTTGGAAACCTTTGCGAATGAAATTCTTTGATTCATTTGTCTTGTTCTTAGTCTTAGGGCATGTAGCAAGCTGAAATGATAGGGGATGATAAACCCTATACATTGGTCTTGGAGATGATACTTGATTAACCGAGTCATTGGGAATGATGCCCAAATTTACTTATAACAATAAGCATTGTAACATAATAGGTTCTAGTGATGGCTCTTGATGTATTTGATTTGGCGATGATGTTTAAATGAATGCATGACCTAAAAATATTATAGGACCTATTATCAAGGGAATTATACCTTCATGAAGATTCTCGGATAAGTATCGGTATGTTCATATATGCATTCATGACCTATAGATTACATGTTATTGATTGGTTTGACAAAATGATTCTCATGGTTATGCTTGGTTAGGTTAAGTCTCTAAAGAGGTTTCATCAAGAATAGGTTTCCATGGTTTGAAGCCTATTATATAGCATATGAGAACTCACCAACATGGGCTCTAAGGGCCTAAGTGCGCATTGCACTCATATTCGATAACCCATGCGGGCTGCTCTCTCAAAGCCACTTCCCCACATTCTTCGTGCGTTGGTCACATTGGGAGAAAAATTCTCATTGTTCGGAATCTCCCTTGGCAGTGCCTTCTAGAAGAGTTCACATGTGTCAATATTCGGATCAAGTGTCCATTTGACATCTACATGATTGGAAACATGTCTTGCCTATTTTTTGGAAAGCTATTTATTCTGAAACAACCTACGGTTCATCTATAAATTGAACAGGATCTAAGTGTTTGAGAAGGAAGAATTTGAGTAGAGAAATGCTAGAGGATTTTCAATTGAGTTTTAGATTTGTGAAGGCTAGCTGCTGGAGAGATTTATACGTGATGAGGGCTTGGGAACTTTCTTTGGAAGGTCGCCTTCAAATCGATCACTAGGTTGTAACCTCTCCTTCTATCATCAATAAAGAGTACTTCTTATTTACCTACATGCATACGTTGTATTAGCTTTGATTTTCTATATTGTAAGATCTTGGTTGATGAATGTAGTTTATGATTTCTATTTTTAGCTAACTATCTTGAATATATATCTATATTATTTCATCTTCGATGTTTTAGTGTTCTTTCTTGCGGGAAGCATTCGGCTCACAAACGCTTGAATTTGAAGTTGCAAACGAAGTGACAAAGGAGCCATTTGGAAGCGGCGGAACAAGTAAGCCTCCAATCCTCTCTGTATATCTATTCTGAGGTTAGGAGAAATAGTAGTATAGTCTTTCACGTATTGTTCTAGACTAGCACCTATCTAGGGAAGTGTACTTTATCGTAGATTACAATTATTTTGTCCCAACAAATTGGCGACTCCTTTGGGGATAATTTCTCTTAGTTCCTAGGTGTTATACCCTCTAATTTGCTTTGTTTATCCACCCTGAAAGTAGCTATTACACATAAATATTAACCTTTTTCGGGAGGCTAATTTTTAAATACGGTGAGTTAAACAATAGCAATTTTATTTGTTTACTATGTTGAGTCCTCGTAGTTTGCAAGATTGGCGAACAAACGCGCGAGAGCCTACATCAAAACAACTTTGGAATCCTAGGATATATCCCTCACGGATTCGGAGAGGGATCTCTCTATCTAAGTGTTTTCAAAGATATTTATTTAAGGCTTATGATATGATATTAGGCTAGTTACGAAGTACAAGGGTTTTTTTTTGTTTTTGGTTGGGTAGATATCATCAAAATGAAGGAAGTCTTCTTGAAGGGTAAAGGTGTGAGCGAGGTTGAAAGAATGGTTCGAGTTTGATAGGATAAAGTAAGAAACGATATCAATCCATTGGGCTATGGAGTCACAAAAGGATTTAATTGCACATCAGTTTCAAGAGTGGTCCATGGGGCAAGTCATCTATATCAAAGGATCTATTTAAGTTGATTTTGTGGTATGGAACATTAAAAGTGTTGTGAAAAAAAAAAGCTAATAACCATTTAAGAATCTATTAAGTTCACTAAACAAGAGAAGCCTTTCAAAGCAAGCTTGTTTGAAACAAGCCAAAGGACAAGGCATACCATAGACTTCTTTGGGAAGACTTTTAATAAAGCACACTTTTCAAACGACAATCCAACGACCTAACGAGATTACCTTCGAGAAAGTAGAAAACGTACAAGAGAACAAAGGGTAGCCTAAGATCGGGTAAGGACTTTGAACCTATCCCATTTTTGGCATGCTCTTATGGAACTTTTCAAAGCTATTTTGTTGGAGATAAAGTAAGGGGACAAGGCTTACCATAGACTTAGCTAGTTCAAATTTACTTAGCAAACTTTTCAAAAACTTTCAAAGACAATATCTCAAGTTTTACTCGGGAAACATATGCTCACCAACACTTCACTAGTTATACTCTGTCAGAATTATCCTCAAAGCAACAATTAGAATAAAACATAAAGATAAAGATTTATCAGTGATAAATAGGGCACTTTATAGTAAATCCTAATCTATATTTGTTGTTCTTTATCAAAGAAAATGGACGATTATGAAAAACATGAGAAAAATGACAATTGCGGTAAGAAAAAAATCACCATTGACATAGACAGCCGGGATCCCATAAATCGGCTTGTATATTTGATGTTCAAACTAGTTACAATCTTCAAGTCTATTAGGTCTTTACTTAGCTTCAAACTTCTCTTCTCGAGCTTATCTTTCTTCAATTACCAAAACGGAAGCTTCAACGGCCTACGATAGCTATTAAAATTCAATGAATATTCAACCAGCAATAATATAGGCTCCTCATATGATATATATATAGGTAAATTTGAGGAGGTGGAGTGGAAAGAAGGTCCAACTAATCAGTGTACATAGTAAATGCTTCTCGACCTTTGGGAGGCCTTATCAGAGAAACATTTCAATGTTTTAACTATGTTAATTAATTTTACATTAACTCTTATCTACCGCTAGTCACTTTTGTTGACTTTAGAGGCTTTGGTAGGCTTCTAATTGCTACATTGTCTTTGGAAAATATCTCTGGTGTGCATTCAATTTGTATTATTTCAGGAAAAATAAACTTGTAGGTGGCATTTGAGGATTTAATTGCCTCATTGATGTGCCATTTGGAGGCTCTTTGTTGATCTGTCTACTTTGTGGCTTTAAACACTTACTTAGGCCTTTAATTTTGCTTTAAGGCCTTATAATCATCTTCGGGGTTTTGTCTTATTCGTGTTGTGTGCTTAATCAATTTGTCTTTTTCTCTATGCTTTATCCCTAAAGCTGGCCAGGAAAATCCTTTAACCTTCACCCAACTTTGTGTGTAATCCCTTTTATTTAATCTATATCTTCATTGTTCTTCTTCTATTTCCTTTGTGAGTGTATAGGTGGATTTTGCGCGGTGGGGGCTTTGATTGTATAACCAATACTTGCGAAACGTGATTAAAACCTATAATTTACACCCACTGGAAGCTTCTATTATACATTATTTTTGCTTGAGAGGTGATAACCTTAAACCCTATCCCTTTATGGATTGTGGAAAGGGTTTTCACCCTTAGAAGCGCCATCCAAATCCTACATAAAACAAACAAAAACGTTATAAAATCCTGCAGCATTGGATAAACTACTTTGGAGGCTCGACGGAGGTGAAAGGTGCATTGAGGAGAAAGAAATGTATGTAGGGGGGGGGGGGGGGGGTTATGGACAAAACATGCAAAAACAAGGTTTAAATGTGGTGGGCACATAATATAATAGTGGTTTTGTGAAAACCGTCGGTGGTTTGCGCGGTATCCAAGCGGTAAGTGGTTTTACGCGTTACGGGAACATGATACCACACGGGGCGTGACACTTGTCACCCCGGTACCACCTATTTCGCATTCATCTAGGTTTTTAGCTTGATAGCAAATTCGACAATTGAATGTGGACCATTGGATGCAGGGGTGTAGATCCCACTTGTTGTAGGGGAGCGCGACGGATGGAAAGTGCATGGTGGAAGGGAGATGGTGGAGAGCCAAGTGGCGGGAGTGGATTGGATGATGGGGGGGGGGAAGTGGAAGGTGAGCCGACGAGGTGATGTCATGAGGGGGGGACTTGGGGGTACGGATGAGAGAAATCGGGGTGTGCCTAGCATTGATCATGTCGGCCCCCTATTAAATTCTAACAAGCAATCTCACTTAAACCTTTCAAACCCCCTCTTTTTCCCCTAGAAAAATTCGTTTTTTTACGCTCATTTTTACCTTCTACAGAAGCCTCAAAAGCTGCATAAAAGGAGCGAAATCCCACATTATAATATATTTAAGGCCTAGCACCTTTCGGCCCCAACCCACGCACCTTTTTCTCCCACATGACCAAAAGTTGAAACCGAGCGCTAGCCATGAAGGCGCTTATCACATACATATATGCTCAGAAACGCGGTATTATTCGTTGATCTAGCAAAATCGAGACGACATTCGCAAGGCTCCATCGCGCCGTGGCCCACCTCGTCCACCATCCAATCAACCTACAAAATCAATGGTCCATAGTGCACCCGCTCACTATAAAAAACCCGGCTTGGTTTATATCTCATCGCCTTTTGGACGGCGGCGGTATTTCTCATTTTGGAGCGATGCCATTCATCACGTGACACACATCATGAAACCTTTGTTTGAAAATCAACGTTGCTCATCATGTGTTATATTTTGGCGAGAAGATCCGACACGATATGCACGTGAGCCGTCTCATCAAGAGCGGCCCATCCAACGCGATCGCTCCACAAAGTTGCTCATGAGTTAACACGGGGAAATCGTACCCACGGCCCACCGTTCATTGCCCTCGATGCATTTTCGGCGTTGATCTCGTCACGAGATCAGATGGTCTAGATCCTTACCGCTACCGCGACACGTGTCTTTCGCCCCATCACGGTTCACGTGTTTGTTGTATTTTTCCTCCGCCCTTATATATTTCATTGTTATTCAATTTCTATGTTCTACGTTAAAAACTTTCACAGTCCATCACTGTCATTTCCTTGCGTTTTACGCCACCTTGCATTTCACAATTTCGCCATGTCCGCACGACCATTTTCATTGACCACCTTACATCCACCATCCCCATGCATGGTTTTCCTAATGAGTTTGCGGGTTTTGCGGGGTTACAACGGCGGAAAAGCGCAACGGTTACGGTCTCTATTCTTGTAATAGAGAGCACATAAAAGGACCATTTTCGGAAGGATGAAATTATGGAGAAAGGCCTGGGAAGGTATGTCGACAAGACTTCCATTAAAAAAGCGGGGGTTAAAATCTATCAAACCCTCAAGAGTCATTTAAAGCACGATTGAGCGAGATGGAGACATTAATGGAAGCGGAAAGAGAAATATCGAGTGAATGATAGAGGAATTCAACATTCAACATTGAAGATCTTAAACCTTAATTCGGGGTTTAGAAGGCGAGAGGGTACCATCCGCGGAAAACAATACCCTAAATTTTTCTTTTCGGCACCATTTTCTTTCAAGAAAGGACGGAATGTCTATGTGATTTTACTTCTTTGCCGTATTTACGAAGAGACTTCTACCCGGTGCATTTATTTCAAAAACCCGGGCGGCGAGAGTACATACGATGCTAGTCATTCAGCAATATCGGTGTGCACGTTTCCGCCATCTTGTCTTAATGAGGAAAATTAAATGTTCATCACCTACTCGCTTTTCAAGCTTTCCTTTTCTCCTATAAAGCTCTAGAAGAACGGATGATTTAGGGTTCCAGATTTTATTAGAAAATTATGCGGTAAGAGGATTTTTGTATGCATTTTGTAAAAGCTCTCATATGAATGTACGAACGCGTTTGGTTTAGTGAGAGGAGTTCCGCTTTAAAGAGGATTCTGGTCTTTGATTTCTCACGGTGTGTAACTTTCTCTCATATGTGCTATTTTAATAGATCATTTCATTTCATCCACCTTTCTTGTATCATGTTTCTGGAATGTGAGTGGCTCATTGATTTTTGGTATGGATTTATCCTAGTTGATACACATGCTCGGATTAGTCAAACACTTTAAATATGGCTCATGCATGATATTGTTTCACTATTCACTCCAACCATATTTCTGTTATATTAGTTTTCTTTGGGAGGGTATTTTTTTAAAAAACGCTATTGTCATGTATGGATTCTTAAATTGGTAAGCCCATTACATGGGGATATTGTGTATCTAGATATCATCCCAATGATAGCTAGTATTCTCTTAATCTTTCATTACAACCACAACCTGCGATAATTTATTTACGGCAAGGTATTTCTGAATTGGCCCTCTTTACGATGAAACTGTCTACGGGTGTACATTTGCTTTTATATTAGATTTTTGCACATTTCCTCTATAGTGTTAGTTTCCATGTATCTAGTTTACGAGGGTCTTGGTCTAATTCAAATAAACATTTTGGTTTTCGGGAGATAGCATGAGAGCTTTGTATTGATAACTTCCCTTTGTTATACCCTATGCTCCTTGCTATATATAATATGTCCTAGGCAACGGTATTTCACAACTCAGAAATTTGTCTCTAGGAGCGAAAACATATTTTTGTACCCAGATTGTCGAGGAACGAAGTTGAGAAAATTTAAATCCTGGGCCTTGACAAACCTAATTCACTCTTCAAGTAGGTGAGTATGGAGAGTTGAGAGTTGTAGATCCCTCACCTTGGCGACTCCACATTTTATTTAGATAAATTCACTTGCGATCCTGGCTCCTCGTAAGCCACACCGGGGTCGAGATACGTCTCGGCCAAAGACACCTTTGAGTGTCGACCTAGAGAAGATCATACATAGATGAAATTGGAGGGAAATAAAATCGGTCCACTGCGAAATCCACGAGATTTTCGCCCAGAAAGCCTTCCATCTTCTTCTTCTCAAGTAGCCCAAGGGCTAGCTCTAGACTCCACTTGTGAGGGAATCTGTCGTTACTATTCAAATATTCCACCTACGAGGAGGTGTCGTAAATAAATATAATTTTCACCCTACTCCGAGGTCGAAGAAGAGGTGAAAGAAGTCCATAGAAGTATCTGTATTAACGGACCATTATTCCCCTCAACACCTCAAGCTGTTTTTCATTACATTCCTATTGTTATGCATAATCCACTTCCACCTCCTCCTCATCTTGTTACTTGTCAAGCATTTGCACTTCCTCCACCCCCTCCAATGGCCCATGTTCTAGGGTTCTTTCTAAATAAATATACCCCCACGGCATTACCTCAAGTGTTGAATGATATGCCACATGATTATGTGAAGATTTTACCCGATTCAATGGGGAAAATGAGATTGATGCTCAAAAACATATTGGGAGTCTTGTTCTTTTTGCGGCGAATTTTAATGTGGAACATTTAGATGTGGTCTTAAGGCTGTTTGTCAATCTCTTGAGGGTGAAGCTAGAAAATGGTTTAAGACATTGGCGGTCGTTCTGTTACCACTTGGGAAATAATAATGGAAGATACTTTCTTCGGGGAAATGGGGAGAAGAAAGATCATGGACATTTGTCCTCTTTGAGTTCAATACACTCAAGAAAATACATAATGAAGGGTGTCATATTTCATCAAGAGAATTTAATAAATTGTCTGAGTCTTCTGCTGATATGAAGCCTCATCAAGCTATTGCTAAGGTTGTTTTTGTAGCGGCCTTTGATTCGAAAATTCGGTTTCTCTACGAGAGAAAAGAAAACTGCTACTGCAAGGATGATGCTCGGATAGATGCACTAGAGTTGGAAGCAAACTTTGCCTCCCTTTGGTAAATCAAAGGGAAAATATGAACAGACCACTAGAAGAAGAGGCAAAGAGGAGGTATCTACCTACGGAAACCAAGACAAAGAGGGCCCTCGACTAATGACGGAATTGAAGAAATGTGAAAAATGATTAAGAACCTTTACGTGGCGGGTCAAGCTTGAATTGGAGGCCAAGAATTCAACCTCAAGAACTTCCCTGTCTCCAAACGAGAGGGAGTCTGATCCTCGGTATAGGAAACCCCCACAAATATTGCAAAGGAGACAAAGGAGTAACAAGATCGGGTACCACACCCATTGTACCCAGAGCCCGGTAGATGATCCTCTTGAAGACACGCCTATGTTGGAGGATGCAAATCTTGCTTTCTCGAATCACCCGATGGAGAAGAATGCCCGCTGTAAGGAAGTAATGGAGGCAAGACCTGCTCATTGCGGGAAGAATAAAAGGCTAGGGACACGGAAGACTCGAGAAATTGATCAACTTGTGTAAGCAATTTGTTGATTTCATGCAAGCACGAGTTCAATAGAAAGATACGATCTCGAGATATTCTAGGAAGAGGACTCATACTCAAGATCAAGAAGAAGAGCTATCCCGAAAGAAGCACCTACTCGAGAAGGAGTCAACAATGCAGAAATTCATAGGAAAAAGGTATGGGGCCTCTTAAAACAAAACTTTGCGGTCTAATGGTCAAATTCCTTCTTCTTCAAAAGTAGTCATTCCCCTAATACCAGAGTCTGTGTCAAAAAGTCAAACCATCGGCTGAAAATAAAGAGTCAAAGAGGTTGTAATAGATAGGTCCCCCTATTTTCGGTACGCAAAGGAACTTGAGAAAGTCAAAATCCAGTTCCCTTGGCGAACTATTGAAACAGCTTGCATATCAATCCCAAGTCACCTCTTTTATGATCCCTCCGAGAGCGGCACTCACCCCGGATAGTCTCAAACTTCAAGAAGAAAGACCCATGGTTGTATTTGGCCCACATGTTGAGGAATTAGATGCTTCAACTCCTCCTTTCTATTTGTCTCTAGTGATTCATGACACTGCTATTACATATTTGTATGTTAGATTAAAGACTTCCATAATCTACGCACTTATACGTGATCATTTGAAACAACTAGGATTACAAATCACCCATCCATACGAGACCTCTATTCATTTGATTCCAAAAGAGTTAAATGCTTGGGGATGATGAAGGATTTGGTGGTCAATTTGGCTCAAATCCTAGCAAAAAGTGTTGTAATGGACATCGTTGTGGCTAACATCCCGGCTCGCTTTGGCATGTTACTTTCAAGGTCTAGGGGAAAAAAATTGGTGGGTCAATGAAGTTGGATTTAACATACGCCACTATCCCGAGTTTTTGGTGGCCAAGAGAGGTTGTATAGGGAAACTAGATTTGTCAAAATGGTGACTAAGGGCGACAACTACTGTTAATTCACCGAGTCTACGGTAAAGAAGGAGATTTCTCATGCTTGATGCTGGAAGAGGATCAGATTATGCTCATGAACCATCCTTACGGTAGATCAAGAATGAGCGACCCTCGAGAGAGCCATGGAGAAACGGGAATCTAGACACTTCATTTTGATGGAGCAAATTCAAGAGAAGGTAATGGAGCTGGAATACTATTGATTTCTCCTACGGGGAAATGGGTCCCATTGTCGTTCAAGCAAGAATATGAAGCCACTAATAATGTGGTTGAATATGAAGCACTTCTATTGGGATTGCGAACGGCCAAGAGCATGAACATATAAAGTTTAAAAGATGCGGGAGATTCGGGCGGGTGGTTAGACAAGTCGGGAATCGGTGTCAAACCAAACATCCTCGGCGGAGAAGCATAGGAATGAAGTTTGGGATATGGTAGAGAATTTTCTTGGCATTTAATATCCATTTCGTACTTACAGGGAATAGAATAGGATGGTTGATTCCTTCTTGTGTTACTTTAGTACATTTCGTCTACTCGAACCCCCTTTTAAGATATGAAATTGACGTACGTTATCGACCATCAATCCGAGATAACATCAAGCAACGCATGAGGTATTTGAGGATGAAGAACGGATGAAGACATTCCACAAAGCTTGATGAAATTATCCGATATGGAGATCGACGATGAAAAGAGGCGAAGACACTTCGAAGAAGAAATTGGGAGCGAATATGGCGGGTAATAAAGTGTTGCAATTGAAGGGAAACATTATACCTAGAGAATCGGTGCCTATAGAAGGTTATTTGACAAGAATGATGTCCCACTTTGCGGCCAAACAGAAATGGTAGAAAAAAATCGTTAGAAGACCTGAATCTTGATAACGAGTCGACCCCAAAATTGTAAAATTATCCAAGAAAGTCCCGAGAAGAATATAAAAGGATATACTAGAAATTATTTCGATTACTACAAATATGTGTTTTCATGGTCTTATCGGGACCTAAAAAATTTTGACATCAGTCATAATGCGGCACAAAATTCCACTAAAGAGACGCTAAAGCCTCACGAGCGAAGCTCGGACGGATAAATCCCCTGTTGCTTCCCTCTATTGAGAAGAAATTAATTTGTTAAAGGCCAAAATAATTGTGCCATTGAGGTACTCTGAATGGGTGGAAAACCTAGTCCTTGTCCAAAAGAAGAATGGAGAAATAAGGCTCGTATTGTGGATTTACGAAATTTAAATAGAGCATCCTTAAAGGATAATTATCCGCTACTTAGAAGATGGATCACTTCTAGAGAAGGTGGTTGGAGATTCTAGGATGTGAATGATCGATGGATTCTCTGGTTACAATCGAGGTGGCTATAATTTCGGAAGATCAAAAGAAGGCTGCTTTCACACCATTGGGTACATTTATGTATGCAGGTGCTTTTGGGTTGATTAATGCGGGGCCACTTTTGAGGAGGGCCATGGACATTGCTTTTGTTGGGTAGCAAGATCAATTTTTGGTAGTCTACCTCGATGATATCTTTGTATTTTCAAAGAATGATACTAATCACATTGAGCATCTACGTATAGCTTTTGAGAAATGCGAAGGTACGGTCTCTCTCTAAATCCTCGAAGTCATTATTTGCATTAGAAGAGGGTAAACTTAAGGAGATATTGTCACCAAAAGATGGGGTGAAGATAGATCCTAGGAGGGTAGAGGTTATAAATGGTATTTCTCCTCCTAGAAATAAAAAGGAGGTACGAAATTGTTCTAGGGGCGCATTAATTTCTGAAAAGATTTATTCCTAAGTATCTTCCAAAATAGTTAGACATATAAGCGACATCTTTGAAGAAAGATAATGAAGTTAAATGGTCCCGGGGAATCCGAGAGGCCTTTACCGGAATAAAAAATTCTTTTGCGAGAAGCCCCTGTGCTAGGTTGGACCAAATTATGCTAAACCTTTCATGATATTTTCTTTTGCATCACCTCATACAATAGCAGGAGTTTTATTGCAAAAAAATGAGGAAGGGTACGAGCGACCCATCGCCTTCTTCGATTGGGGTGCTCAGTGATGCGAAATTAAAATACAACATATTAGAAAAGCAAGCATACGCCCTAGTAAAGTCCCTCAAAGCATTTCACATGTATATCTTGTAGTCCTATATAATTTGCATTTGTGCCTACAACTATTGTAAAGATATTCTTATCAAGGGGATAGGGAAGGAGAAAAAGGGAAGTGGATTGCCAAAATACAAGAGTATGAATTAGACATCCGCCCTACCAAAGCTGATCAAAGGACAAGGGCTAGCCAAATCTTATCTGAATCAAACTATCGGAGCTCACAGGCATAAATTTTTCCATAATAGCGAGGTGAGGTATCAGGAGAAAGAGAGCGACGGGGAATTGGGATAGCTACTTTCCGGAAACACATATAAAGTACCTCACCATTACGTAGTACGAAGAGATAGTAGAATATCTCCTCACACTCGAAATTTTGCCCTCCAAGCTGTAATAAAGCTAAATAAACAATTCTAAGATTGAAATCACGAAATTACATAGTCGCCAATGGCTGGCTATATTGGTGAATCCCTTAGGCATCCTACTCCTGTGTCTCACGAAGGATGAGGTAGAGAGTATAATGGCCGAATTTCATGAAGGAATCTCACGGGGGTCATTACAGGTTGGAGGGCCACTTGCTCACAAAATCTGAAGAAATTTGGTTTCTATTGGCCCAAGCTTTTTTTGGAGATTTTTTTTTCTAGGTTAGAGCTTGTGAGAAATGCTCGAAATTTGTTGAAAAACAGGCTACTTCCTACGCCATGATTCTAGTTCATGTGGACGAACCATTGACAATGGGGAATTGATTTTATAGGTGAAATACATCCTCCATCAAGTGGTCAGCATAAGTGGATTTTAACTTCAACGATTATTTCACAAAATGGGTGGAAGCCATACTGCGAGGAATACGATAGATACTATGATAATAAAGTTCATGGAAGAAAACATCATATCTAGGTTTGGCTGTCACAGAATAGTAACTAATAATTCCCGGGCCTTCAGAGTACGCAAAGTTTGTGAGTTTACATCGGTAGTATAACATCACACTAAGTCAATCTAAAGCATATTATCCACGGGAAATGGCTTGGCGAGTCTTCTAATAAAACCCTGGTGAAGACCTTTGAAGAAGGCTATCAATGAAAATCGAAGAAAATTTGGGATTCCCAGTTGAAATTTTCTGCGATAAGGACAATAGAATTACCAACAAAGAGAAAGCTGAAATCCCCATATAAATTAGTATATGGGAGAGCGACGTATTCCCTATACAATTAGCCCTACCAATAGCCTTATTCATGCAAGGAATTCAAGAAGAGCACGATGATATGACCGGGAGAATAAATCAGGCGGTGGAATTGGAAGAAACCGCAGCCGGGTAAGTCGAAGGGACGTGAATATCGGGGAGAAGATGAAATACCTTTTTGATCAACATGCCAAGGAAGGGAATTTGCGAGCTTGGTGATTTAGTGCTGGGTGGGATACACGGAGAATTTGGAAAAAGAGAAAACATGGTAAATTAGAGCCCACTCTGGTTCGGTCCTTTCAAAATCGTGGAACGGGGGAGTATGATACTTTCGAGTGGAAAATTTATAGGGAGACTTGCTTGACGCCCCTATAAATGGTCGATTTCCTAAACCCTACTTTCGAGTTCTAATTCGAACGGCCTGGTGTATTATCTTGTATATTAGTTTCTGTTTTCACCTTGTTTGAATAATGTGGGTGTCATGATGAATTATGAAGAGAAAGTAGGTGTTGAATAGTAGAGTTCGCACGAAGATTATCGGGTGAAGTTCTTGGCCACCAGTGATGCATGTGCCATCCCAGTGGAGCCGTGTTGATCATGTCGGCCCCACATTAAATTCGACAAGCAATCTTGCTTAAACCTTTCAAACCCCCCTCTTTTTTCCCTGAGAAATTCGTTTTTTAACTCCATCGTTACCTTCTCCCGGCCCTCAAAGCGCATAAAAGGGCCAAAATCCCAAATTTTAATATATTTAAGGCCTAGCACCTTTCAGCCCTAGCCCACTGCACCTTTTTCTCCACATGAGCGAAAGTCAAACCAGCGCTAGCCATGGAAGGCGCTTATCACATACATATATCCGACGCGGTGTGCTCCGTCGATACGCATAGATCGGACGGCATTCGCAAGGCTCCATCGTGGCGAGTGGCCCACCCCCGAGTCCACCATCCAATCAACTTGCAAAATCAATGGTCCATAGTGCACACAGCTCCTTTGTACAAACCCGTTGGTTTATATCGCGCCTTTTGGAGGGCGGGCGGTATTTCTCATTTTGGAGCAATGCCATTCATCGTGTGACACGTGTCAACGAGCACTATTTACGCCGCCGCTCATCGCGCGTTATAGTTCGGTAGAATATATGGCGCGATATGCACGTGAGAAACCGTCAGATCTAGAGCGGCCCATCCAATGACGATCGCTCCACAAAGTTGCTCGTGAGTTAACACGGGGAAATCGTACCCCTGGCCCACGCGTTCATCGCCCTCGACGCATTTTCAGTCGTCGATTCTCGTCATGAGATCGGACGATCTAGATCACTTACCTCACCACCATCGACATGTCTTCGCCCCATCATCGTTCCACGTGTTTGTCGTATTTTTTTCCTGCTGCCCTTATATATTTCATTCATTAGTCAAATTTCAATGTTTTACGTTATAAACTTTCACCCAGTCCATCCTCCATCGTTTCACTTTGCGTTTTTTCCGCCACCACATTGTTCCACCACATTTCGCCATGTCTGCACGACCATTTTTTACGCTGACCCCACCATCACACCATCCCCATGCATGGTTTTCCTAACGAGTTTGCGGGGTTTGCGGGGTTACGGCGGAAAATTGCAAAACTGTTATAGTCTCTATTACGTAATAGAGAGCACATCAAAGGACCATTTTTCAAAGGCTGGAATTATGGGGAAAGGCACGGGAATATGTCGACAAGAATTCCATTAAAGAAGCCGGGGTTAAAATCTGTCAAACCCTCCCGAGTCATTTAAAGCACGGTTAATCGGATGGAGACATTAATGGAGCGACGAGAGAAATATCGGTGAATGATCGAGGAATTCAACGTTCAACATTGAGAGATCTTAAAACCTTAATTCGGGGTTTAGAAGGTAGATGGTACCATCCGTAGCAAACAATACCCTAAAGTTTCTTTTCAGCACCATTTCTTTCGGAAAAGGACGGAATGTCTATGTGATTTTACTTCTTTGCGTATTCTGAAGAGACTTCTACCCGGTGCATTTATTTCGAAACTAGAGCGGCAGTACATACGGCACTACGAGTCATTCCAACAATATGGGTGTGCATGTTTCTCCATCTTGTCTTAATGAGGAAAATTAAATGTTCATCACCTACTCCCTTTTCGAGCTTTCTTTTTCTCCTATAAAGCTCCCAGAAAGAACGGATGATTTAGGGTTCAGTTTTGTATCGGAGGAAAATTATCTTTAAGAGGATTTTTGTATTCATTTTGTAAAAGCTCTCATATGAATGTACGAACGCTTTGGGTTTCGGTGAGGAGAGTTCCGTCTTTAAAGAGGATTAAGGTCTTTGATTTCTCACAATGTGTAACTTTCTCTCATATGTGCTATTTTAATAGATCATTTCATTTCATCCACCTTTCTTGTATCATGTTTACGGAATACGAGTGGCTCTTGCTTGATTTTTGGTATGGATTTATCCTAGTTGATACCCATGCTCGGATTAGTCAAGCGCTTTAAATATGGCTACGAGCATGATATTGTTTCACTATTCACTCAAACCATATTTACTGCTATATTAGTTTCTTTGGGAGGGTATTTTTTAAAACGCTATTGTCATGTATGGATTCTTAAATTGGTAAGCCCATTACATGGGGATATTTTGTATCTGGATATCATCTCGATGATAGCTAGTATTCTCTAAATCTTTCATTACAACCACACCTTCGATAATTTATTTTACGTAGAATTATTTACGAATTGGCCCTCTTCCTGATAAAGTTTGTCTACGAATTGTACATTTGCTTTATATTAGATTTTGCACATTTCCTCTGCGGTGTTCCTTTCCCTGTATCTGGTTCACAGTCTTGGTCCCATTCAAATAAACATTTCTGGTTTTAATGAGATAGCATGAGAGCTTTGTATTGATAACTTCCCTGTTATACCACATGCTCCTTGGCTATATATAAGATGTCTAGGCTTCTTGGTCTTTCACAACTCAAGAAATTTTACGCCTCTAGGAGAGAAAACACACTTGATGAATAACAACCATTCATTTGAGTTTTCCTATGGCTGATGAGTCAAGTTTGTAGAGGCTGGAGGTTTGACTTGTGGACGAGAGAAGTGCCCCACGGTGGTTAAGCGCCCACCTTTAGCCGTTGATATTTGCAGATATACGGTGTATATCTCACAGGGGAAAACAATGGAATGGGGTGAAGGGGAAATGAATCAAAGTAATGAAAACTATTGATCTTGGTAGATCAACGGTGGAAATCCTATCAGGGTTGATTCGTCGGCAAATGAAAAAAGAAAGTGAAAATGGAGGAAAGCCGTGTATTTCTGATGTGATGGGGGCTAATGGGTAGGTGCAGGGGCATGGTCCCATGGAGGGATAAGGTGACTGGGAGCCAGGGAGAAGGGGCTAAGGAATTAGTGGGGATGGGGTGATCGACGGGTTAAATGAGGGTACATCGGATCTCCGGATCAATGATGGAGATCGCGTTGGAGCATCGCTATCAAGGTGGAAAGTTTGCAAAGGAAATGCGAGTTTATGGAAGCGAAATGCGATGAAATGGGGGGCTAGTGCACGGTCACGGGCATGAGTCATATGAAGAAAAGAAGCGGAAGATTTAAGCGCTCGGGTGCTTAAAGCATGTATATAAAAGGGTTCATTTTTAGGCTAAAAAACGGTTTTTAAGCCTAAAAAAGGTCCCAATAGGTAAAATAGGGTAATTCAAACCATAAAAGAGTGTTTTTTATAGGTTTTTAAAGGATTTTAGAAGGTTTTTAGGAAAATTAAGGGTAAATGAAAAGGAGAAAAGGGGATTTTCAAGAAAATGGAGGATAAACAAAAGGGAAAAATGAATGAAATATGCTTAGAGAATGATGGAAAATGGCTTAAAAAACGAGTCTTTTGATATCAACGGGGTTTCTTGGTGGATTTTTTGAGTGAAATAGCGATGAAGATTACTCTTAAGTTGGAAAGCACCATAAGGCTTCAAGAAGTGCAAAATTTTCTATAGAAAATGATTTCTTGAAGGCTCAAGACTGTTTTAGCGATCATTTGCTATGACAAAAATTTCTTGATGGCTAACATCTTGCACCCAACGAGCAGATTACCTTGGAAATATTTCTTTGCAAAGCACTATATCCCTTCATAGTCTATGTTGTGAAACCTTGTATCCCCTTGGAGGCTGCCTTGACTCCTCAAAGTGACCAAATTCCCTTGAATTTGACTTGAAGCTTGCTTCAGTTTTGTTTGTTCATTGTGTTCTAAAAGTTAGATGCTTAATTGACTAGTGAATCTATATACTTCTTCCTCCTTTGGGTGAACATTTTTTCAATGTTTGTTTAGTAAAGTTTTTCTTTATCATTAACAAGTTGATTTCAAAGTATTTTTTATGGTTGCATTAAGAATCATTTTCTTTTGAAATAGGAAATTGTTGTAAAATCTTCATTTCCTTGATAGGAGAAATTATTGTTGAAATCCTCATTTTCCTTCAAAGAAATTGTTGTTTGTATTCTTCGTTTCTCGAAAGTAAAAATCATTGAATTATTGATCTAGTGCACCTATTTTTTTTCTGCATTCATAACATTAAGGAAACCGAAAAGAAAAACTTGCATTTGCATGTAGGATTGTGTGTGTTTTTTGCGGAAGACATCGGGAAATGTTTGCATTTAGTTTTGATTCATTGATTTTGTTTTGTTCATTGATTTGTTTTCTCACGAACTATTTGATCTCTTCCCTTAGTAGCTAGGTTCTTCATTGAAAAATTTAAAATTGAAAGTTTGTTTATCATTCTTAGCTTGCATTTTAGGAATTTCATATACATCATCCACGGTGAACTTTGAAAGGAAAATTTTCGCAAGATCAACATAAAATAAATCTCAATTTACTTAACAATGCATTGGAACCATAATGATAACATTTAGAAGGTCTAGGCTAGAGACGTGTTACGACATCGTAAAACATAGCAACTACTCATTCAACTTGTACGCGATACATTTCGAGTGTGATACCTCACTCCACTTACGTAAGTGTATTGTAGCTCGTCCACGTGCTCTCGGGTATATCGGGCGGTGTTACGGTATGATAAGTATAAAGGGGTGCTCCCCTTTGTGCGGTTTCGCATCGGACAACGATAATACGGACTTGGCCCTCCACGTACCTTTTTGGGTATATTATGGAAGACAAATTTTAGGTGCTACCCATCCATAGTGAACCGAGTTGGCCGCCACGAAATTGTGATACACCGAACACAACATTCGGGAGATTTCCTGCGCATACTTCTTGGTTCACCGGGAGGTATTACACGGTTCACGATTTCTTGGTAAACCCTTTGCCTAGCATTACCCTCTTTTTGTTTTTTTTTTTTGGTTAAAATAAGTAATTAATCATAGAATAAAAAAATCCCATCCTTTGTTGTTCGCGTAGATTAGATTTAAAACCACCTTTACCATACATATTTAGCACGTGAGCGAAGGAGATCACAATCTGCAAGATCAAGTACAATTCATACCTCTTGCGAAACATCTTCTTTTAAACAAGAGCTAGCTCAAATTGTTTCCACACATCTGGTTCGTCTCTTTTGTTGTCAAAACGGAGTCTTCACGGCTACCGTGGTCACGATCCATTCGGTCGGCGAGACCATAACTCTTAGACCCAACGTTTTCAATCACAAATTGATCAGATCCTTGTCTCTTTTCCAGGCTGCTCCCCGAATCTGAATTCGAAGCAAAATTTGTTCCTACCATGGTCATCCCACAAATTTTAAACGCCATTGAAACTCCTATATCACATAATCAACCGTCTAAAATATATTTTAGGCCCGATGGTGAAGTTCTTCCTCTGGTTTTAATTGCAGTGAAGAAATCCCACATGACGATACACCTTTAAGTCCAACCCATTTTGGGGGAGACCTTTGTACTAGTCTTTTCCTCAATCGTTTCCATTTTATTTTGTTGATCCCATTTCCATTCAATCTCCCATCAATTTTGCGGGGTATACATTTGGTCATACAACCATGTACGAACCAACATCTTCAATTGGGTCTACTGTTCCAATTTATGTCGGCTCCTACCCTCGCTACTGCAGTGTTCACAACCTCACCGAGTCATATTTGCATGGTGGCCCTTCGGTCCCAGCAGTTACAAATAATTATACGGCACTTTCTGGTACATCTTCAAGACCATGGTCTTTACCAATTTCATCATCTAGTGATTTAGCGGTAGTCCTATAGTTAGTAATGAATGACTTGATTATTACATACATCATCAGGGCAATATCAAGTTGGTCCTTTTGAGTCAATTCCTTTAAGTACCATATCCTTGGACTCCCAACATTTGGAAGTAAATTACTTTCCATCTTATTATCCTCCTTATGCTAAGGAAACCTTTGGTCACCCAATACGACGTACTCAATCACATTTTGGTCAAAATGACTTGACATGAATGTTTGTCAATGGCAGCCCACTCTTGCCTATCCGACCACAAATGGTTGTACACTCGTATCAAGTTTGGTTCAACATGTTACACCCACTTCATTACCACTTGTTAATACATCTATACCCCTGTTATGGAATCAAAATATTGTACATCAACCTTATCGGGGAGGTTCTTTGACTCAATATAATCACATGTTGGGTCCACAGACTCAAAATCCTTCGTTAATTTACAACAACTTGTATCGGGGGATCATTTTATTCTAGGCTGGTGTACCATTTTATGGGATGTCACAAACGCAACCTGGTTATACATATCAACCGAATCGGACTTACACTAATTTGGGTTATAACATTGGTAGACGAGACACCTTGGCGGCCTGACGCAAATGCCTCGACTTCATTTCAACAAGTATCATATCTAGGTTTTGGTCAACATAATTTCTCAAGAATTTGCTTTGAAAAACAACCCCTATCACGGGTTACCAACAACAAATTCCATATCTTTGGTGCTCAAAGAACTGTTGCCTAGCGATTCCATCTTACCACGGCTATGCTCAACGACCTTAATAGACGGTTGCCTTTTGTTGCAACCTTGGAATTACTGATTGTGGGTTAACCAATTATCTATCAATTATGCTCCTTAGTGGATGGTGATACCTCATAAAATAACCTTGACATTCCTAAATTCAATGGAAACCCTGGAGAAGATCCGTCTACTCGTGTCATGACTTATCATTTATGGTTTCATCAAATTCCTTGAATGACGATTACGATTTCGACTACGTATTTTCCGGCATACACTCATAGGTCTCCTTGCTAAATGGTACTTTGAGTTACCTAGAGCTTCTTTCGACAATTTTACTGCTTTTGCTTCTACTATATTTTGACCCATTTCCGGTTACCGATCGGATACGAAACTAGAACGGAACTCTTGACCAACTTAACAAAATATTGCTACTCACATTTAAGATAATATTCATGGTGGCGTCGCCTTTGGCAGATGGTTAGGACATTTATTCTGATCGAAATACCTTTGAATGGTTCATTAATTCCACTGTTACCATCTACAACTAAGGATGTGGCTAAAGTTGGCATACGTCACAAAGAAAGGGTATCGCTTGTGCTCAATATTTAGCTTCATTTTCACTTGAGTACGGCACACTCTATGAAAAAAAATCCATAATGCACCGCAATCTAATTTCAATGTTCCTCCTCGTTATCCATGCATAATCTGTAACGAGGGCACTTTTTAGGGATTTTCCTCACGTGATGAAGTCTCAAAAATCATCAAGACTTCTCATGCATCGGTTAATGGGTATGAGACCCATTTCCAAATCCGGACGCAAATTTGGTTGTTACGGATCCGGCTCTAGTTCCCAAGTGTTAATGTATCCACCACTAAACCTTCATAAGATATTTTGGTGTCGACGTGGAATAAAGACTATGGTAGTGCGACGCGATCAACCCTCTTTTACCTCGACAATGAGTCCATATAATGAATCGGTACCACCTCCTTTTATTCTTGAATTTGACAATTAAGCCACCAAAGGGAGTAATTCATAAATTGACATATAATCCTCGAGCAAGAACTACAAATTATAATATAGTTTAAAGATTTGGCTCAATCCCCTTTATCTGTACGCTCTTGAGGTATTACAAAATTGTCCACTCCCGAACGGAGCTTTTATTGTCGGCCATTGGTGGAATTGATCAAATTTGATCCTAATCTTGTTGTATTTAATCATACGGGATGTGTGCGCAATTACTAGCGAAATTGGCATTCTCACTGAAGTAAATGTTCTCAATCCCCTTGTTCATCGCACTATTATTGATGAGGGAGAATCTACGTGCATTATCTCTCTAAGCGTGTTGGAATTCACTTGGCTCACCACGATTATCACAAGCATCATTGACGTTGAAGGCTTTGATGGAAGAACATATAGACCTTGAGGTATTATAAATAATATGCATGTTGAATTAGGGGGAAAAATAGTAAGTATTGATGTCGAGGTTGTTGACGGACCCCTTGACTATAATATTTATAGAATACCATGGGTATATAAAATGGCCCTTTATTGTCTCTACATACTTTAGAATGATTGCCTTTCACATAGTTGCAATCATAGTCATTAATCAATTATCCTTTTTTCCTCGGCTTCGCGGTGGCTGAAGCGTTCCGTGCTCACTTACCCCAACTAGAAATTTAGAACATTGGTGTAGGACTCTTAAAGGATTCCACTCTTATGGGAACCTTTCCATTACCACCACCCACGACGTCGATAGAGTGAAAGCATAGAGACTGCTACATGATCTCTTCCACTATACGGCTTAAGGAAGAGTATGGGTGATTGATATATCTACGTTGGATGATGTTCTTGCCCAACCCTATTGGTGGCATAGCAATCAATCTATTTGGCTTGGGTGGAAAATCTGAAATCAGCGTCGCCAAGTGTTTGGGTTGATCGTTCATTAGATTTTGGTACTCCATCTGATCCATTTTCCTCGAAATTTTTGACGGATGAAAATATTTTGGAAGCTATGATGTCGAAGGAGAACCATGGGAAGATTATCATCATCGTTCCCATCCTCTTTGATTTTGAAGAAAATAATCTCTGTGAACTACATCACCCATCCATTGAAAATTTCTTTTCGAATTCTTTGCGATTAATGCGATTGACTACGAGCAAAATTTATCTAATATCGAAGAAACGATTTCTATCGATATTTCGACCAAACTTTGGTGTTGTAGAAAATATTCATGTCGGTGTATCTTTTTCTCTATTAGAACTTGATTCATATCACTCTCTTTTTCATGAATTTTGTGACGTATTCACTTGGTCTTATGAGGAAATTCGAGGCATAGATACCGGTGTGTTAACGGCTTCGTCACATTCATGCGAAGAAATTCGTTGCCATCAAAGCGAGAAATTGAAAATTTTGTGTGTTGGTTTCATTTACCATTTGTTACTTGCTAACTGAGTGGGTTTCCAATATCATTCTTGTTATGTAAAAAAAAGGAACCATTAGAATGTGTGTCGATTATCGAGATGTCAATCAGTCTTGTCAAAAAGACAACTATCCTACTCCCTTTATCGACCAAATTATTGACGATTATGGTGGATGTGAAATTTTTTCGTTCATGGATGGATTTTTCGGCTACAATCAAATGAATATCTGCCCAGATGACCAACATAAGACAACATTCATCTGTCCCTAGGGAACATTCGCATATAGGAAACTTCCATTTGGTTTAGAGAACACTAGGGAAAATTTTCAGAGAGCAATGGATTATGCTTTCAATGACATCAAGCACATTGTTCAACCATATCTAGATGATTTACTAGCGCATTCACGAAAATGGACTGATCACCCGATGCATTTGAGAGCCATTTTCTTACGGCGCCACCGACACTATAGAGATATGCCTCGATCCACACGAATGTGTGTTTTGTGTTGGTTACGGTCGATTGCTCGGATTCGTAGTCTCAAAAGAAGGAATTCAAATAGACCCATTTAAGGTACAAGCCATTCTTGATTTTCCTACACGAGTCAAACTTACTTGGATACAAAAACTTCGAAAAGGCTAACTTCTTGAGAATATTCATTCCAAACTAGGCTGAAATGGCTAAAGGTTGCCAGTTATTGAAAAAGAGTTCCCTTCCATTGGGACCAAGTTGTGCGAGCTTTTTTGATGTTGTCAAGGACCATCTTGTACGAGCATCATTAATGTATCCTCTAATTATCAAAATGATTACTTCCTATATAGCGTCGCGAGTAGACGACCATCGCTGTGGTTTTGGTCCAAATAGATGATGGAATTGAACATCCGATCTATTATTTGAGTCGTAATCTCAATGATACGAGAAGTTAAGTACTCGTACGTGGAAAAGATTGCCTTGGTAGCTATTCAAGCTGCCCAAAGGTTTCACCATTATATCCTACTCCGAAAAACAACAATAGTTTCCAGATTGCAACCCTAACTTACATCTTATCAAGTCAATTCTTTAAGGAAATATTCAAAATGGATTGTCATTTTGTAGGAATTTAGTTGGAATTCATCAAGTCCAAGTCAAAGAAGTATTTAATTTTGGTTGAGCTTCTCTGTGACCTTCCCTCTAATAGTACGGATACTATGTCGGAACCATCTATTCCATATGAGTCTATGTTTACGTTTAGATCAGCTGATCCCTGGTATGGAGATTTCATCGTTATCTCCAAACCCAGAGTACGACCTAATACCTCTCACTACGATCGGCGACGTATTCGATCTGAAGCTAAAGATTATCTAATCGTCGGCGATACACTTTATCGTCATGGTGTCGATACGATTTTAAGAAGGTGCCTCATTCATGAGGAGGCCGAAAAAAGTGTTAAATGATTGCCATGTTGGGCCTTGTTGTGGAAATTTATCTGGATATGCTACCACGCGAGAGAAGATACTCCGCGCTAGTTACTTTTGGCCTACTATTTTTTTAGATTGCATCCTCGCGGCCGAGCTGTCATGCATCCCAAATTTTCTGGATAAAATATGCAAACCTCCGATTACCCAATGCATCTGTTGTCTATTTGGACCATTTATGAAATGGGGTATTGATTTCATGACCTGTAACCCTCCTTCATGCAGGGGGCATGGTTATATTATTGTCGCGGAGTGTTATTTTGCAAATAGGTGACGATGCCTACATTCAACAACACGAGTTAAACAACTTCATTAATTTTCTTCAACCATGTTATTGCCTGATTTGGGGTCCACGGTATAGTTACGGATCATGGGAAAGAATTTTCACAGCCATATGATGTACGAATTGAAAACCAAGTTAGGATTGTCCCATGATAATTCTACTCCTTATTATCGACAATCAAATGGACAAGTTGAGGCTATTAACAAAATTCTTAAATGAATGCTACAATGAATGATAGGAGTCCATAAAGGCAGCACTTGATCCTGTACTCTTCCTTGTCGGCGTATCGAACATCAATGATAAATGCAACCGGATTCACTCCTTTCGGTTGGTGTATGGTTTGGAAGCTATCTTACCAATCCAATGTGAAATATCATAGTTAAAACTCGCGATAGACTTGTTACACGACACCTCGGAAGAAGAAGCGAGGTCTCCTTAACCTCATCCATCTAGATGAAACGTGTCGTGAAGCCCAATTGGCCAACGGAGCACGTAAGAGACGTATAAAGGTGCGAAATACGACAAAAAAGTCGACCTCACATCTTCTCGAAGGCGACTTGGTCCTTCTTTACGATCAAGAAGCTGATGTAATAGGTACGGGGAAATTCGAGCCATTGTGGCATAGCCCCTATATTTTTCAAAGAGTTCTTGCTAAGGGTGCCTATGAGTTAGTTGATTATGATGGGATTCCGTTGGCACAACCTAGAAATGGGTTGTATTTGAAACGTTACTATGCTTAATCATGAGTGTAGTAATTTTTTGTATTATATTGTTTATATGTTGTTGATTTGCATTCACTATCTTAATTTGTTTTTTAGAGTTTTCTTGACGTTATTAATCCTCTTTACATTTCATTGCAGTTGACTAAATCTTGAACCTTTTTTTGGATATGTTGATGGTGCTAGTCATAGTACGCGAATCTATCCTCTGCGAGCGTGGGCCATTTTCGCTCCCCGTGAAACTGACAAGTTAGTGAGTTTTCAAGGGATTTGTATTGGAATATCGACGGAATAATATTCTTTTGAGTATATGTAGTTGATCGAACTACTCCGTATACCATTTCATTTGGTATTAGCATAATCATAAGGTTAGACTCACAACTTGTGGTACTACAACTTACTAGTATTTATCTTGTTAGAAATCCAACACTTCTTAGATTTTTTCCTAAGATTTCGACTTTTGGAGACACATTTTGATTTCATTCAATATCAATACATTTCCGAGAAATTTGAACACTTTCGCCGATTCATTAGCTAATCGAAGTTTTAGACATACATTTGTGACATGGAAATTAAAGAAAATATTCACATCATTGAATAGGATTCTACATTAAACATAGGAAAAACTGCGAAAACAAATAGATAGATAGTTATAGGTTTAAAAAGAATTGTGCCCAAGACACATAGGTCATCAGGCCTCAAAATGTATGCAAAATGTCACAAGTAAACTAGTGGTGCTCATGCTAACATGTTATAGATCTAGCAATCCTATAGAGTAACCGCATCCAATGGTTAGTAACCCCAATAGTGTGTCAACTGCGGTCGCATCGGAAGCTCTTCGATCCGGAAATCGAGAATCTTGAAGTTCAACACCTCTATGTGTTGTTGAAGCTCAGCGAGTCTCGAAGCCATATGGGTCTGAAGAATTGCTCTCACGAAAGCCCTCTCATTGGCGTATCTGCTTCATGCTTTGGTTCCTCTACTAGTTGAACACAACCAATATTGACATTACATTAAACATTTAGTTTAGTATTTGAAAGAAATAAAAACAAAAAAAAATTGTATAAACCTTATAAAAATCAAAAAACATGGTCGAATCATTCTTACCCATTACACCCCGAGCGCCTTCTAGTATCTTGGATACGAGATCTCCTCGGAAGTTGAGCGCCTACGTATGCCTACTCATCTATGGCGACGATCTCTTGTCGAACCGAGGCGAAGAATGCGATCAAGAACACAATGGTCGATTGGCCTACATGCGGAGCCCATGAGTTCTACCCATCTTTGCATTCGAGGATCTCTAGGACTAGATATATCCAATGTTACATGTTATGGTTGCATCGATGGAATCCATTCAAAGTGAAGGAGATAAGGATTGAACCATAAAAGCTGAAATTTTTCTTCCTTCCTCCCTCTTATTTATTCGGTTGTTCCTTTATACGAGATAAAATAGCTTTAGACTAGTTAAAGACTATTGGCTCTAAGCACTCTAGCACATGTTTTGCATATACAATCTGTTCGCTACATGTAGTGTAACGGTGCTAGCACGTTTAGTGATCATGAAAAGGATGGTTCTCAAAGGAAAATCACGACATCCCGGATGTTTATTTTTCCATATTTTCTAGGTTACGACCTTGGATAGAAATACTTCATAACATAATCCTCAACTGTCTCTCCTCCAACGGTAGACCTGTGAGAGAAATGGAGCCAAACCTCTCCTTGAAAAACCTGTGAGAAAATACACATCCTCAGAAACTGTTATGGACAGCACTTGATTTTTTATGTAAAATTCCTCTATCATTTGGATCCCATGCTCGAACTAAGAACTCCAAGAGTTCTATTTGTTGCCTCATTCTAGAAAATTTGAAGTATAGAAGTAGTCGCAATCTCTTAAGGCTCTTACAATACTCGGATCATTCAAGGAAATCACATCTTGTTCTTCATGTGTTCTCTTTCTCTCCATATAATCGTCATTATAATCCGATGGAAACCTGAAAAATAAAACATAGATCCATTAGATACCATTCATTGCAAAAAACTAGGCAAATTTTGGACACGGCCATGAAAACCAAAAACTTGACTGTGCCCAATGCACTCCACTGGGCTGAGACGATTGAATTGCACATGCGAGGTACTCTTCACTTGTACTGCTATGTAATGTAGGTTTCAACATTCGGGGGTGCGTTGCCCTCATTTTGGGTAAAATTTACCCTAGGGGCCTTAAAACCTAAAAATTTGCAAAAGAATGGAAATGAAATGAATGCGAAGGAAAAGAGGAGGTTCATGGCACTAACCTCGATCAAACGACGATGAAATCCATCCACGAAGCACGCAATGAATGGCGAAGTTTGGGGGCAAAATCGGGTTCAAAGCTCCAAAATGCAAATGGTAACTATAAAATGGTAAAAATGAATAGTGAAACAACTTTTTATAGTCATTTAATTCTTTTTCAAGTTAAATTTATTATGACTATAGTTTTATTATGTCTTTATCATGAAACGGGTATTTTAATCCATTTCATGTTGTTACGAACGGGAAATACAAATGATGAAAAGATTAGCGAGTGCGAGATTTATTCAAAGAATGACTTGACCACAAAGCATACTTTTTCTACTTATTTTTTCATCTTTGTTAAAAACGAAAAAGGATTTGAATCACACTTTTATCTCTTTTTTTGAGCTTCGATAGTGAAAAAGGAACTGAGTCTTCTTTCGACTCTTTTTAGACTCGATAATGTGAAAAGATTCTTGAGCACATGTCTTTTACCCGAGATTGTTAAAGTAAATGAATTGATATCTACTCGGTATAAGTTTAACCCTTTTCCGGACCGAGATGGATTATTTACGAAAAAGGAATACCCTGGTTAAAAACGTGACCAAAGAGGTTCTCTCGAATGTTATTTTTACACTTTTTCGGATCTAAGTGACAAATTTACGAAAAAGTACTTTTGGAGTTCTCTTTCGTCCTCTTTTTCGGACTCTCTAAATATGAAAAAGGATCGAGGGCTATCAACGTCTTTAAGCTCGTTAAAACATAAAATAGTGACGGGCTTGTAAATCATGACAAGAATCAAATTTAATTCATCGCTAGACTCGTCAAATTATTAAGTAGTGATACATTATTCTCTAGAAGGGTTGGATTATAGATCGAAACCAAAATGTTATCCTCCTCAAGCTTGTTAAAAAATAAAAGTGCGGGTCAATAAATGACCGGGGAAAATTTGGGAAAAAGTAAGCAAAGTTTCTTTTGGTAGCAAGTCGCTCTTGAACATGACACTTCTTTCACTCCATGTCCATGACTATTTGGTTTGGGTAATCATCTTGACGATTCATTCACACCTATGGTTCATCATACCTTCACTTCAGTTTTGGTTCAATGTTGCCAACTCATCATAGTGTCAGCGATATGTTCAAGAGAAGTCATCTAGTGATTAAAAACTCATCCATACGCAATACTCGTAAAACTTCATTTTCATGACCGTCATCCACGAAAATTGCTATATCGATCATACCTTGTCTACGAAATCGATAATTCCTATTTTGCGATGAGTGACTTCACGGTGACGGAAAAATCAATATCCAAGAAGTTCACTTAGAAACATCAGATTCGATTACCATGAGGTTTGTTACGGCATCATTTTGATCCTCGCTTCGAGACCTTTGATCAAAAGATTTTGTTTGGCGTTCAACATTAGATCATCTATTCACGCCTTACGAAATTTACTGCGGTATCTTAAGGGCCATTGACATTAATGGTGGTTATCTAAATTTTTAACAGCTCACATCATTGGTTGGTAATCAAACAATGACTTTCCATGTTTGACTACAAATCATATATTCGCATGGCTAGACTTGTGCACGAATGATCAAGTGAATGAGATAAGAAGACCTGGGATATAGTTTCATCCATACGGGCTACAATTTCAGGATTGGTGTACACATCATTTATACGGTGACCTTACATACGATTTTTCATCCAAACATGGGCCTATATGTTTGTAGGCATATCTGCATACGGGCAACACATTCAATGTAGAAGAATTTCTAAATTATGTACATGTTATTAGATTGTTTTATGTCTTGAACATGGGAATGCATACCCTCGGCAATTATGATCAATACGAAAAGGATATATCATGATGTAATGTATTGTAATATTGATGCGGAGTGACCATTAAATCGTTTCCGGACTCATGGCAGTGTAAAGCATCTCAATCAAATGTTTTTATTATTTGGATCTCATGCTTTAGGGGCAATTGTTATAGGTCAATTTGGGCACCATTCCCAATGACCAGTTAGCGGCATCATCTCCAGGACCAATGATCAAGAGTCTATCATTCCCTGTCATTTCGGTTGCTACATGTCCTAAGACAAAAATAAGACAAATCAAGCAAGGCATCATCAAGCAAAGGTTTCCATTTTTGAAGCTTATTATATATCATATGAGAACTCACTAACATAGGCTCTAAGGGGCCTAAGTGCATTGGATATGCGGGTAGCCCCATGCATTCCTACTCGTCAAAGCACTTCCCCACATACACGGAGTGGGGTGGTCACGTGGGAACGAAATTCTCATTGTTACCGGAATCTCCCTTGGCCGGTGCCTTCTAGAAGGGATTCACATGTGTCGAGCTTTGGATCAGTGTCCATTTGACATATACATGATTGGAAACATGTATTTCCTATTTTGGAAATTTATTGATTGCAAAAAAACCTACGGATTCATCGCCAAATTGAACATATATCTAAGTGTTTGAGAAGGAAGAATTTGAGTAGAGAAATGTTTGGAGGATTTTCAATTGAGAGTTAGATTTGTGAAGGGCTGGCTGTGGAGAGATTTATATCTTTGTGATGAGGCTTGGGAACTTTGCGGAAAGGTCACTTCAAATCGATCCTGGTTGTAACCTCTCCTTCTATCATCAATAAAGTACTTCTTATTTTTTTCCCTACATGCATCTGTGTTGGCTTTGATTTTCTATATTGTAAGATCTTGGTTGATGAATGTAGTTTATACTTTGCGGTTGGCTAACTAGATTGAATAGATATCTATATTGTGCATCTTCTATTGTTTCGGTGTTATTTCTTGCGGGGAAGCATTCGGCTCACAAGCTTCTTGAATTTGAAGCTGCAACGAAGTAAAGGAGCCATTTGGAAGCGGCGGAACAATTAAGCCTCCAATCATCTGCAATATATCTATTACGAGTGAGGAGAAATAGTAGCATAGTCTTCCACACGTTTTTCTAGGCTAGCATGCATGCAGGAAGCAAATTTATCAGTAGATTAAAATTCTAGCCCAACACTCCCAAATATACCCGAAGGTACGTGGAGGCCAGACCATATTAAGCATTTCGATGCAAAACCGCACGGTGAGAGCACCCCTTTATACTTATTGTGCGTAACAACGCCGGATATGCCGAAATTATGTGGATGAGCTATGATATAATTACGTACGTGGAGTGAGGTATCACACTTGGAATGTGTTGTAGACAATTTAACAACAAGCTTGCTATGTTTTAGGACACGAAACACATATCTAACCTAGACCTTCTAAATGTTATTGTTATGGTTCCAATTCTTTGTTAGGTAAATTGAGATTAATTTTATGTTGTGCTTGTTTAACAATTTTTTTTCCTTTCAAAGGTTCACGGGATGATGTATTGGAAAATTCCTAAAATGCAACTAACAATGATAATCAATCTTTCACTTTTAGCTTGTCAATGAAAATCCTAGCTACTAGAGGAAAGAGCAATCTATTTGTAAGCAAACAAATTCAATAACACAAAATAAATGTAGATTTCCTAATTGTTCGTTTTGAAAAACACATAAACCACTACATGCGAGCAATTTTTCTTTTTAGTTCCTTTAATGTTATGAATGTAGAAAATAAACTAAGTGCACTAAATCAACGAGAATCAAATGCCTTTTACTTTTGAGAAATGAGGAATACAAACAGCAATTTCTCTTTTGAAGGAAAAATGCTGGAATGAAACAACAATTTCTCTATCGAAACGAAAGATTTTACGACAATTTCCTTTTTCGAAAAGAAAATGGATCTAATGAAAGAAATAAAAATACTTTGAAATTAGTTTACCCGATGATAAATAAAAATGATTACAAATTTTCTTTCAAAGGAGGAAGAGGTAGATGAATTCACTAGTCGATATGAGGCTCGGGATTTTCAAAACACGGCCCAACAAACAAAGCGCCAACAAATTTCAAAGACAAATTCAAGGGAATTTGGATTGTTTCAGGAGGCAACTCGGTCTCTAAAGAGAGATAGTGCTTTGCAACACGGGCTTTGAAAGGGAGAGAGTGCTATGCAAAGCACGTAATCTGTCCAAGAGTGCATTGGGCGCGGTGTATAAAGAAGAACACGGTTGTTTAACACACTTCTTTTGCAAATTTGGATCTTAAAAAGCCTAATCTTTGTGAGTAACAACTACTGGGTGAATAAAAAAAGAAAATCAGAGGCTCAAAACACCTAGGATAAGTGGAATCTCCCCCCGATTAGGAGTCGCCAATTTGTTATGAAGAATTATGAATTATGGATAAATAATTCTTCCCTAGACAAGTGCTAATCTAGAACAATGTTGGTCAAAAGAATTTACGACTATCTTTCCTAACTATAAATAGACACATAGAATGAAATAAGTAACCTATTTGGGGAGTCAAGTGCTTCCAAAGTCTATACATGTCGCTTTTGCGTAACTTCAAATTCAGTAGAATTTGTGCAAAATATTTCACCTGCAAGAATGAACACTAAACAACAAGAGATAGCAATAATACATATGTCTATTCAAGCTATTTATCTAAATAAATAAATCATAAACCATATACATCAACTAAGAAATCATGATATTGAAAATCAAAGCTTATCTGAGATGCATATAGGGAAAAATAAGCGGTAATCTTTATTGATGATAGAAGGGGAGGTTACAACTCGTGATTGATTTAGTGTCACCATCTCCGGCGGCATCCCGGGCTCATCACAATGGAGATATCTCTAGCAATAAGTCACTCAAATCAATCTCCTCAATTTAAATTCCACCAGAATCTCTCTATACAAATTCTTCCTTTTTAAACACTAAGATTTGTGCTCAATTTATAGAAAGTGAAGGTAGTTTTACAATCAATGGCTTTCCAATAATAGGCAAGACATGTTCCCAATATTGTAGATATTAAATGTACACATGGATTCGAAGTTTGACACATGTGAACTCTTCTAGAAGGCAATGGCCAAGTGGAAATTCGAATATTGAGAATTTCGCTCCCCGATGTGACCAACACACCCATGAATGTCGGGAAGTGATTTACTTGATATGTACACATGGGATACCTACATGGAGTGTAAAAACTACGGTAAACTTGAATAAGTATATATTATTATTGATAAAATATGATATGCTTACAATTGGGAATCACTAGGGCTTTTAATACAGCCTTACGATGTCCCATGGCGAAGAGGCATCATCGTTGATCATGCCCTTCCACTTTAATAAACCTAAGACAACTATATTTAACTAATAATTAATAAATTATACATAACATTTCCCCTCTCTTAAATATTGCTTTTCGGGTGTTCTTGACAAAACGCGAAGCAGCTTCAGATTCCCAAGAGGCTTCTTCTATAGGAAAATCCTTCCATTTGATTAAATATTCCATAATAACATGAGAGCGTACATTTTTTTCTCGGGTAGATAGGATACTTTAGGGATCCAAAATGATCCTTCCTTCATCATCCAAAATTGGGAGTTTCGTTTGGGATGAGTGATGGTCACCAGTGCTTTTTTTAAGCATGACACATTGAAGACGTTGTAAACACGACTTGTATCGAGAAGGCTCAACCCATAAGCGACTTATTTGATCTTCCGATAATTTGATACGGACCATAGAACTTTGGAGCTAATTTTATGTTTCCATTTTTGTTCGGGGACAAGCTGACATGCGGTTGGAGCTTCACAAACACCCAATCTCCAAATTCAAATGATCTCTCGGTTCGATTACGATCAACCTATTGCTTCATATGATTCAATGCAATATTCGAGATTATCTTTTAGAACTTCGATGACCTTTTGGTGTTCTTCTAGGCGGTTTTAACTGGCAGCGGAGATTTGATTGGACGGAGAAAAATCTTTCCACTTCGGGGGCTTGTATCCATATAAAGCTTGGAGATGGAGTCATTTTTTTTTTTATGTGGTAAGTGGAATTATACCACCGTTCGAGGCGAGATGCAACTATTGAACCCACTTATTTTGTTTTTACGTAGCATAACACCGTAAGTAAGCTTCCAAACGTTTATTGACAACCTTTGTTTGTCCATTTGTTTGGGGGTGATAAGAGCGAGCTCATGTTGAGGTAGGTTCCTATATGGTTGAACAATTTCTTCCAAAAAATTTCCTTTAAATTTGGCATCCTATTAAGCCCTAACAATGAATTTAGGGAAAGCTGTGTAGTTTAAAAATATGTTTACGGGAATATCTCCACAATTTGCTTTGCGAGAGTCTATTTTCTTGATAGTGATAAAGTGAGCATACTTAGTGAATCTATCTACTACGGCAAATATCTTATCCTTCCCATCGGATACAAGTAATCCTTCAATAAAATCCATCAATATTTCTTCCCATTTCGATTCGAATATTTAAGGGATGAATTAACCGGAGTGTCATAATATTTTCACTTTTATTTCTTTGACACTTGTCACATTCTACTACATATTTTTGAATATTGTGACTCATACCATTCCAAAAAAATGGTAATTGCATTGTAATAGGTTTTAAAATATCCTACATGCCCGGATGACATGGAATCGTGTGATTCCTTGAGCATTTTTTATATAAACTTGGATTTGGAGTTTAGATAATTTTTTCCTTTGTACCATAAGATATCGTTCTTCCACTCAAATTTTGAATTTCTTTGAAATTATTAATTATAGCTAACATTTCCGAATCTTTTGCGTACTCACTTCGAATCTCATTAAGCCATTCGGGAACAACAACTGAAAGCTGCAAGTAGTGTTTGGTTCTTCATCTTTCCTAGACGGGGCATCTTCTACTACATTGTCTTTTCGTTTCTTATGTAATATCTCCATGTCGAAAGCGGAAATTTTCTCGATCCATTTTTTCTGTTCTTCGGAAGAGTGTTTTTTGTTGAAGGAAATATGGAAGGCTTGTTATGATCAATTCGGATGGAAAATTTGCTCCTAACGAGATATTGCCTCCATTTGGCCGAGTGCGTGCATAATTACGAGCATTTCCTTGTTGCATGTGGACTTGAAGCTCTTGTTTATTTAGCTTCTGCTTTCCAAAAAGTGATAGGGTGCCCTTCTTTCATTAATACTTCACAAATAATGAATCTAGAGGCATCACATTCAATGATAAATGGTTTAGAAAAATTGGGAGTTGCCAATGCGGGTGCGTAGACATTACTTCCTTCAAATCTTCAAAGCACTTTCCTACTTCTTCATTCCATTGAAACGAATTTTCTTTAAAATTTTTGTAAGAGAGGTGTAGTTAAATGCGCATAGTCTTTAATAAATATTCGATAATATCCGTTAATCCTAATAATCCTCTTACCTTAGATATATTCAACGGTTTTATTCCATTCCCTTATAGCTTTAATTTTATAAGGATCCACTTTTACCCTTCATGGGATATTGTGTGTCCCGGATATTCGACTTCTTCTTTTCCAAAGGTGCATTTGGATTTCTTAGCATAAAATTGATGAACTTCTAATAATGTGAGAACTTTATCCAAGTGTTGCAATTTCTCTTTCCAAATTTTACTATAAATCAAAATATCATAAAAAAATACTAGTACAAATTTCCTAAGATATGGACGAAATAATTCGTTCATAGTAGCTTGGAAAGTGGTGGTGCATTTTTGAACCCAAAGAACATTACTTTAATCTCATCATGACCTTCATGTGTTTCAAAATGGATTTTTTGGTATATCTTCTAATCTAATTCTAATGCGGTAATAGCCTAACCTTAAGTCTAACTTAGAGAAGTATTTTGCGCCATGTAGCTCATCTAGCATTTCATCGATAAAGGAATTGGAAACTTCTTTTCAATTGTTATCTTATTTAATCCTCTATGGTCAATGCATGGGTTGGAATGATCCATATTTTTCTTACCAATATAAGCTGGGGCGGCATATTGACTCTTTCTTTTTGAGATGACCCCACATTTTAAAGGTCTTGGATTATCTTCTCAATTTTTTGTTTTGTGGTGATGCGGGTAGCGATAAGGCTTGATGTTAACGAGGGTTTGATCCTACCTTGACTTCAATTGTATGTTCGATTTCCCTATTGGAGGTATTTTCATTGGTAGGTATTGGAATACTTTTTTCGTTTTTCGAACTAGTCCTTGTACTTCTCGTGAATCTTCGTGGTTTCTTTTTTGTAGATAACATTTCTAACTAATGACATTGTACTATATATGATGGTGCTCCTTTTCGAATCATCTTCATCATACGAGATGATGATATGATTTTACTACAGGAGCTTGGAATCCATATAACTTTTGCTTCTTCCCTTCCCTTAAAGCTTATAAAATACTTCGATGGTTGGCGAGAATAAGCACCTAAGTTTTGTAGCCATTGAATTCCTAAGACCACATCTACTCCTCCTAGTGGTACGGCATAGAATGGAAACTCTAAACTAAAGTCTTTAATATGTAATTTGACCTTATGGCATTTCCCAAATTTCTCAATCTTCTTACCTTCAGGCCACCATTACCTTCATATTAGGCACGGGAGAAAGTAAGATGTTGAGTCTTTTGGCCATGGTTGAATCTAGAAAATTGTCGGTCTTGCCGGTGTTGATGAGAACCATTACATAGTTTTTCTTAATGTGTCCTCTTAATTTTAGTGTACGAGGTTGTGATATACTGTCATGGGCGATAATGACACTTGCAGAGTCTTTCATCATCTACTTATAGAGAGAACAATGGGGTGTCTTCTATTCCTTCTACATACGAATCATCATTGTTAGAGTCATTCGTTTCTTCACGATTATACGAGTTTTTTATCTTTTCCATTATCACATGTTTGTGCTTATGGTTCCAATTTTCGCCACAACGTTTGCACTTTCCATCTCTCATCCTTTGTATTTTCATGTTAGATTTATCTCCTTCATGAAGGCGTCGTGGAACATATTTACGCTTATTATCTTCTTTTGTAGATTGAGAAACCTTCATCTCGAATATACTCTTTACGGTTTTGTGAAGATAACCTTTCAGAATTTCTTTCGGTAGCTTTTGCTTTTTGCCTTGCTAGTTCTCTTGATGTAATGTCGTGAAGTTGAGCTCTTCTTGTATATGGATTTCAAGTCCTAAGATGAAAGTTTGGATTAGATGAGATTCGAAAATCTAGGTACTCGTGTCGCTAAGGTCTCCCATTCTCGAGTGCACTCATCCACATCTCCTTTTTTTCCGTAATTTGATGAATGTTGAAAAAAAAAATTCTTCTTTTATACCTTCAAATCTTTTAAGAATGCATCCTTAAATTTCATCCAACTAATAGCAAGCGTCGTCTTTTCCACCCATATACCAATTATATGCTTCTCCTTCCATTTTCATGGAAGCGTGCTTAATTTTTTCGTCATCACTATTAATGTCATAAATCTCAAAATATTCTTCGGCCTTATTAAGCCATGAAACGCTATTTTTTTCATTACCGTCAAACATGGGTAGCTTGATTTTTGCTTTTCGATGATATGCTAACGGGGGGACGAGAAGGGATATTGATTAGTAAATGCGTTCCAGAGCTGCTTATTTTGAGAATATGCATTACTATCTTCGTGATGATGTGGGGAATCAGTTTTTTCATGATGCTCTTTTGAATTCCCTGAATCTGCTGAATTGTTCAGTTGATTTTGTTCCATATTAAGGAAATATTGGTCGTTGTGTCTGAATTATCTTTTCGCGAGTCTTGTCATCTTTTGCATTGCTTGGCTATGATTTTACGTAGCCTTGCTATGATTTAGCCAAATTTGTCTTTATTCGATTTTTCATATCTTGAAGCTTTTGATGTCGTTGGAGTGTCCACCAGCTGACACCCTTGAAGATCAAATAATCTTTTGCCGAAGTCATCAGAATTATTATTGATCTATTTCTCAAGATCCAACAATTTTTTTTGGAATTCGGCCATCGACATTAATGACGAAATTGAACGTGTATGCGGTGGCGAATATTTATCTGCCACTTTTTTTCCTTTTTTTTTTTCTTTTTTTTTATATAATAATAATAATTATTATATAACTATTACATAAATTATATATAAATATATAATATATATATATTTATTAATTTTAAATTATAATATATATATATATATATATAACTCCAAAAATTTCCTTCGGTTCTAAAAAAATTAGAAGACAAGGACACCTTCTAACTTATGATTTTGTTGTGTAACCAACTCAAAAAGAGAAGAAAAGAGATATAAACGCCTTAGAAATGAGCCACTTCGAAGGGGGAAACCTCGATACATTACATAAATGAACAATTCTTGGATGATACAATTCACAAAACCTCCTTTCTATATATAGGAGTCCATGGGGCCATAATGTAATCTGAGTGGGCCACAATGTAATCCTAGCCGACTAACAATAATAATTTAAAGGGCACAATAATAACAAAATGGGGGTTACAAGGGTACAATAATAACAATAAGGGGTTTACACTAACAATAATAAGGGGCTATACTAGTGATATAGGGACCTAACATGCCCCCTCTCCTTCAAAAAGTGTTGTCCTCAACACTTGAGTAGCTTCCGGGTATACGTATAAAATTCTCATCCTCCCATGTAGAATCTTCGGTGGGTAAGTTCTTACTTGATGAATGCTACCGAAATTGATCGATTCGTAGTTGTCGAGTTCTTTTTTCTATGAGCGCGGTTCCAATATGATCTTCCTTCCCCATCAAGTTACGTATCTTGTTTGAGCTTGGAAGATTTTCACCTATAACCTTCTTTAAGCATGAAACATGGAAAAATGGATGTGCCTACCGCGAAGAGCGAGAGAGCTCCACGATTTGTATGCCATAGTACCAATCTTTTGCAACACCTTGTAAGGAACATAGTACTTTGGCGATAATTTATTATCCTTCTTTGCCCTTGAGGACATTTGTTTGTATGGTTGTAGCCGTAAAAGTACCCAATCTCCTACATCAAAACTTCTCTCGCTACGATGTTGATACGCACATTTGTTTCATTCGATTTTGTGCCAAATTCGGGTTATCCTTTAAGAGTTGGAGAACTTCTTGCGATGCTCGATGTGATCTTCCACGCTTGAACCTTCGAATTTTCCCTTAAAGATGATGTGATGGATGGTGGATGATATCCATAAAGTGCCATAAATGGGGTCATTTTTGCTGCGGTATGGAAGGAAGTGTTATACCATTCGACGAGGTAACCACTTGACCCATTGTGTTTGTTTATCGGATACAAAACAACGAAGATATCCTTCCAAACATTTATTGACTATTTCGGTTTGACCATCGGATTGAGGATGATAAGATGAGCTATGAGCTAATTGAGTACCCAAACAAAGAAAATAACTCCGTCCAAAAATTTCCGGTAAAAATGGGATCTCTGTCGCTCTGACAACCCTTGGGCTTCCATGTAGCTTTTGAATTGTCCATAAATGTATTATGTTGTACTTGCTTTAAATGGATGAGATAATGCACAAAAGTGTGCATACTTGGTAAGTCTATCAACTACCACCATGATGACACTCTTTCCTTCGGACTTCGTCGCTTTGTGATAAATCCATTGAAATCTCCTCCCAACGTTGACACGGAATGGATAAAGGTTGTAGAAGTCACAGGGTCTTGTTGTTTCCACTTTATTCGGTGGCAAACCGAAACATTCCGCCACAAACTTTTGAATATCAGATTTAAGGCCATCCCAAAAAAAATTCTTTCTTCACCACGTAGTGAAGTTTTTAAAATCACAGTGTCCTCCTAAAGGAGAAGTGTGCAATTCGAGAAGAATCTTTTGTTTTAGTTGGGAATTCTTACAAAGATATAATGATCTTTGTACCATAAGAATCATTTTTCCAACTAAATGTATCGGATGTACTAGGATCTTCTTGCAACTTTTGAATGAGTATCCATACATCTTTGTCCTTCTTCCCATTCATCTCTTGTGATTATCCAATCTGGTTGGATAATAAGAAATGGCACAAAACGATGCTTCCACCTCTTCATTATTTCTTGAGAGTGTATCTGCAACAACATTCAACTTTCCTTTTTTGTAGATTATTTCAAAGTCATAACCAATATCTTTGTGACCCATTTTCTTTGTTCTTCGACGATCAGTCCTTGTTCCAAAAAGTGTTTAGACTATCATGATCAGTTTTACCTTGAAGTGTCTTCCCATTAGGTAAGTTTGCCATTTCTTTAGTGCATGTAGTATTGCTAACATTTCCTTCTCATAAATAGGTTTCCTGTAATACTTTCCTTTGATTGGACGACTTTCAAAAGCAATGGGTCTTCCTTCCTGCCGCTCGCTGCACCAATTCCATTTCTGAAGGCATCACATTCCACAATAAAGGTTTTTGTGAAGTACGCGGGTGTAGCTAAGACGGTGCTAGGCACATTGCCTCTTTAAGACGTTCAAAGGCCTTAGTTTGCTTGGGGAGTCATGAAAATGCATCTTTCTTCGATAATGTTGTTAAGTGTTTGCTATTCTCCCATAATTCTTAACAAACTTGCGATAATACCATTTTGTTAACAGAAATCCTCGCAAGCTACTTTATGGTTGTGGGAGCACTTTCCATTCCTTAATGGCTTTAATTTTGTTAGGGTCCACTTTAACCCCCTCGTGAGATACAATATGACCCGGATATTCCACCTCTTGTACTCCAAAGAAACATTTGGACTTTTTTGCATATAATTGTTTCTCCTGCAATAGTTTGAGCACCACAGTCAACATGTTCAACATGATCCTTCCAAGACCCTGCTTTGTAGATTAGTATATCATCAAAAAATACTAGCACAAATTTTCTAAGGAAGGGTTTGAAAATGGAATTCATCAACCCTTCAAATGTAGAGGGTGCATTGAGTAAGGCCAAAAGACATGACCAAAAATTCATAATGACCCTCATGAGTTCGAAATGCTGTTTTTGGAATGTCTTCGATCTTCATTCTAATTTGATATGCGAACGAAGATCCCAACTTGGTAAAATAAATTGCTCCATGTAATTCATCCAATAATTCATCAATCACGAGATGGGGAAATTTGTCTTTAATGGTGAGGCTTATTGAGCTCCCTATAATCGGTTTCTGTTGCCAGTCCACATCCTTGTTGTGTACCAACATAGGGAGGCAGAAGAAAGAACTTTTGACTGGGTTGAATTATACCCGCCTCTAACATTTCTGCAATCATACGTTCAATTTCGCTCTTTTGGAAGTAAGGATATCTATAAGGCACGATGTTTGGAGGAACACTTCCTGGAATCAAATGAATAGCATGATCATGATCACGAATAGGTGGGAGTCCTTTGGGAGTTTCAAACACCTTGGAATGATTGTCCAAGACTTGTTGGAGATGCAGAAATGGTGATTTTGATGTTGGAACTTCTAGTGAGCATAATTGTGCAATTACGCCTGAATGTTCTTTCTTTAGAAGCTTTGTCATGACATTAGAGCTTATTATCATTCTGGCTTCCCCGCAATACCCCGTAATTCAACTTCCTTTCCTTGAAAAAAATTTCAAGAAAAGTTCTTGAAAATTAAAAACTACCGTCCCCAAGATGGGACATTGTACTCCTAGTACAACATCGGCCACCTCCATAGGAATGGAAAGCATTGGAATAGTCAATACATATTCCCCATGGTTAGCTTGATATTATGGCATTTTCGAGCAATTTATAGTTCCTCCATTTGCAACCATCACTTGACATTACGGTCTTTAAGGTATAGGAAACAATTTAATTCCTTAGCTACCTTATAATGAATAAAATTATGGGTGCTACTGAATCAATCAACACTATTACCCTTTTCTTCTTTATATGTCCTTCTATCTTGAGAGTTTGAGGAGTGGTAATTCTGCCGAGTGCATTACACGATATGGTCGGATTCATTTCTTCCTCTTCTAGGGTAGTTCCTGGTGTATATCCTCTTCTTGTTCATTTCTTCTTCTTCTTCACAATCTATGTAAAATAATTTCTTCTCAGCACTTATGACCTTTAGTGTATTTGCTATCTATTTGTGTAAACTATTTTGCTCTTTTTCTTCCAATTGTTGTGAATTGTGTCAACCTTGTGATTTGTGGAAATCTAGGCGTAACACTTCCTTCTTTATAGAATTGAGTGGTAGGCTTCATCATCACCATAATTTTACATTCAACTTTTCTTTCCAACTTTGAATGCCTTCTCCAATGAATCGGAGGTTCCAACGCGAACTTCATGTTGGATGTTATCCTTTAAAGTGCCTAGGAAGAGATCAATCCTGTGTTCCTACCTTGAATCAGTTACCCTTATATTCAATTTTGGAAGTCCTCAATGTGCTGCCCCACTAAACCCTTTTGTTTGAATTTATCAATTGGGTAAAGAAGGTGTTGCTCTTTGTATCCTCATAATGTGCTATCATTCCTCAGTAAAAATTGACCAAGTGACAATTTTTTTACGGGAAACAAAGCCATTGATACTACATTACAAATGTATTTTGTTCTAAATGTAGGGGTGCAATGCGCGTACCGTGTTTTGCACGTTATGGAGATCAAATATTCTCCATCTGTAGTATCCATGTTACGGGATCCTTTCCATCAAACTTCCTCACCATCCATTTTGGAATATGGTGGTTCTTTTCATGACATTCGAGTTTATGGAATCATGATTACCATTTATTTTGTTCTCATCGGGAGGTTCTTCTCCTATATTTCCATCGTAGAATCTATTTCTGGTTTTAAGCTTGTCATCAAGCCTTCCATGTATGCTTTTAGATCATTCTTCATGTCATCCATCTTAGCTTCCATACCGACTTCCATGCCATCCATCTTAGCTTCCAAACCATTCATCTTAGTTTCACGCCTTTCTTCAAAACTTCCATTTCATTTTTTGTTGTTCTTTGCGAGAGCGAGAATTTGTTGCATTTTCTCTTGTAATTTTGACATGTCATGTTGCCATTCTTCATCTTCATGAGTAATAGTAGAGCCTTCTAAAGGCTTAATGGGTGTTGAATTCTTTTTAGGGGCCATTTCCAGACTCCAATATTGATATCTATTCTACAATAGGCCCATGCAATCAATTCAACAGGATTCTTCAAACAAGACTTATGCAATTCGGAAAAAAAAAATACACACCTTTTACTAGCTTTATCTCTGTGCTTGAAAATCTTCGATATCTGAAATTCAGCCCTGTAGTAGCCCTGCGGAAGCTTCTTTCAAATGCCACAGGTCTGACTTGATTTTGATGCTCCAAGACAAAGTTGTGTCCAATCTCCCACAATGACCTAATTCCTAGTAGTTCGATAGAGCGAACTTGTACGACTTACCACGTGTCAACTGTTTTGTCCTTTGTCTCTGAAATTGATAGAGAAGAAACCACAGGCTGTGTACTTGTGACCACTTTTGACGGCTCACTCCAATCCAATCTTCGAGAGAGAGTTATTGAACTTTTCCCACGATCACCTCTTTGAGATGAAATTCGGGAGCTGAAAAAGCACTGCCTTTAAAGATCATATCTCCAAAAATGTTACCCGAACCAAGTTCTGAAATTTTTTGAAGAATTTCCTCAGGATTTTAGCTTCGCACCATATGAATTTCAGACTGCGACCCTTCGTACAAAAAAAAAATTTATAGCGCAAATGCCACGATGACTGTTTATGAGCCTGAAAAAATGCACTTCCACGGATGATATCTCCTCAAATATTGCGAACCAAAGATCTGAAATTTTGGAGCAGCCTTCCTCAAGATTTTGGCTTCGCACCCTAAAAATTTCAGCTTACGAGCTTCGTAGAAAAAACGTTATGGCAAAAATGCCACGATGACTGTTTGGAGCAGCGAAACCCTAGAATCCCAAAGCTCGATACCAAATGTTGTGTAACCAACTCAAAAAGAGAAGAAAAGAGATATAAACGCCTTAGAAATGAGCCACTTCGAGGAAACCTCCCAATACATTACATAAATGAACAATTCTTGGATGATACAATTCACAAAACCTCCTTTCTATATATAGGAGTCCATGGGGCCATAATGTAATCCCTAATAGACCTAACAATAATAATTTAAGGGCACAATAATAATAAAATGGGAGTTACAAGGGTACAATAATAACAATAAGGGGTTTACACTAACAATAATAAGGGGCTATACTAGTGACAGAGATCGAATAATCTTTTGCGAAGTCATGAATTATTATTGATACGATTTCTCAAAGATCCAACAATTTTTTTGGAATTCGGCCATACATTGATGATGACGACATTGAACATGTATGCGGTGGCGAATATTTATCTGCCACTTTTTTTCCTCTTTTTTTTCATTTTTTTTAAATAATAATAATAATTATTATATAACTATTACATAAATTATATATAAATATATAATATATATATTTATTAATTGTAAATTATATATATATATATATATTATATAACTCCAAAAAAATTTCCTTCAGTTCTAAAAAATTAAACAAGGACACCTTCTAACTTATGATTTTAATTATTCTTCTTATATGGTGACCTGTCTCCTTAACGATTTAATTAAATTTTCAACGTAGAATTTTTAATAATGCTTGTTTGTGTAGGGTCACAATGTTATATATATATATATAGATTTTAAAATCACGTTTCTACGATCTAGATAGTTGACGTATAGGCTACTTGTTGAATGGCGACGAGGTGATGAGAGACGGTGGGGGAAGGAGAGGTGGGCGGGGGACGAAGAGGTGGATGGGGGATGGCGGGGGTAGAAAAGGCGTTGGGGGAGGCGGGGAGGAGAGGTGTCAGGGGAAGTGGGGAGGAGAGGTGGGAAGAAGGGTGGGGACAAGAGGTGTCGGGGGAGACGGGAAGGAGAGGTGGGCAAGGGAGGGGGGTAGGAGAAGTGTCAGGGAAGGCGAGGAGGAGAGGTATTGGGGGAGGCTGTAATATCCCAAAATAGGGATTTTCTACACTATTGGGAATATCTTAAGATATTCCAAATGTGGAGATCCAGAAAATAGACTCATATGATGTGTTCAAAAACACATAGCCTTCAAATGAGTGAAACAACAACAAAGGAAGAATGCCTACACATTTCCAAGTGGGGAAAATGCAGGAATTAGACCCTGAAAACATTGTTGCGAAGATGCATTTTTAATGGGTGAAATAACGCTTTTTTCTCTTAGAATATGATTTTAGGCCGTCACATACAAAAGGGGATCAGGAAGAAATCCCTTTTTATATGTTAAACAGACCTCCCGGCTACCTAACAGCTTAAAAATGGCCAAATCCCATGACTTGAGTTATGAAGAAAAAGACTGAAGAATATACAACATTATTTTGTGAGGGTTTATATAGAATAATGATGCAATAACATGGATATAGATTTTTATGGAATAATATGCCAAGAAAACAGAGATCTAGCCTCGTTATTGTATTATCGAATGAACCCGTCAAGGGTTTCTTGAGACTCATGTACAAAGAAGAGAAGATCTGATTTATTCAACTCAAAAAATGCAGTATTACTGCAACATTATAGGAATATAGCTGAATAATACAAATGAGTATGATGATCCTTCCTCTAGCTTTCTGGGAGAAGGGTTGGCCGTTTCCCTAGGAAACTAGCTTAGAAACAAGGGTCTTAACCCTGTGCTGCCCGACCTTTGTGAAAAATGACGAGTTCCTACAAGGGATTGCACTATAGGAGATGAGAAGCACTTTGGCCTACGCAAGATATGAAATATGCTCAAAGTCTCCCTGGCTCATTTCCCGAGAGAAGGAAGGCACCCTCTTCTAGAGAAACGGACGAGAAGTGGTGTAAGAATCCTCCCACGCAACACCTTGCAACTCGGCACTATCTGCTATAGAAATAATGTTGGGGCCAGAAGAATGATTCTTGGCCTTAAGCCTGGATGTGGAGAAATATAGGAAAAGCTCTCCCAAGAGGCCTCTCAAGGGAAGATGTGGGATTCCCACTCGGGGAACACCCGGTGCTACCTGCTAGATAGCGACGGGGAAGCCAAGTCTAAGCAGACCGGATCAAAAGATCGAAATACAAAATCATGAATAAAAAAGGCCTCCATCCTCTCCACATATAGCAAGTGAACTTTGTTGTTACACCATTTTTGGTCATCTAACCTATTATCATTAGAGGGACCCAGAGTACACCATGCAAGACCAATTTTACCCTAAGTAAAATTGCTTTCACTATGAAAAATAACTTAATAAACCACATTTATTAGGTTGTTTTATGGTCTAAATAGAAACCCCAAAAGGAAATATTAAACAAACCTATTTTGTTTGATTTTCCTCATGGAATAATTAATTAAACCATAATTTAATTATTATTCCTAGTCATATTTAACCCAAAACAAAGAAATTAATTATATAAACCTTTATTTATTTATTATTTTAAGAATAATTATTAAATCTTATTTAGATAATATTCCTTGTTAAATATGACCAAATCACCCTACAAATAATTAAATAAATCATTATTTATTTAATTATCCTTCAACCACTTCCTTAAAAGATAAATAAATCATTTGTTTATTATTAACAAATAAAGGGATTTGACCCAAAGTCAAATATTTTTTCCCTCCAATAAATATAATAAAATATTCCATAAAGGTGGATCTAGATTTGGACTAACATTATTTTAATCATGCACCAAGATCTAGAATGACCCAATATTTTGTTATAAATAGGAGGGTTTTTCCTACCATTCTTCACCTTTTTTTGCCTATTAGATCACTCTAGATCTATACACTTGGTCACCTTTTTCTACATTATTTGTTGTGTGAGCTCCCTTTGAGTTCTATCTTTATGCGGGTTTTCTACACCAAAATGAGAGAGATTCTAGATGCGAAGTCTTTGAGGACTTCTAAGAACCCATCCCATTGAGAGAATTGGAAACATCTTCTTGTTTTCCTCCCGAGTGCCCTTAATACGAAAAAATTCTTTCAAAAATTGTTCTTGTCTTGTCTATTGGATATATGGAGCAAACCCTTCTTTTTACTACTTAATGTCTTTCTATGCATAGATCTAGTTTTTGCGGCTCTTGTCACGATCAACTAAACGTAGATCTGAAGATTTTGGCAACCACTTTTGATGTTAGGGCTATTAGTTATGCGTAGCTAAAGTGGTCTTTTTTCGTACACTTCGACAAAGGATTCATACTAACAAATGGAAACTCCACACGGGTTTTAAATTATGACCAGCGTCATTTTCATATTCTGCATATCCGGCTACTTCAGACCCTAGGGTTTCTTTTCAGCTTTTGTTTTTCCTATTTTTATGTTGTTTTTCTCACATAAAACCCTAAAACATTAAAATTTCTAACTTCCACGTGTTTTAAGCCCTATTGCGCGGTGTGGGCGCTCGGCCGCAACTAAGGTAACTTACCGAAAATGCGCAGCGAGACACACGGAGCTTCGGAGTCACACTTTTCAGCCCATAAAGCTCGGCCTGGACTTCCCGGACGCACTTTTCAACCCATTTTGCGACACATAGCGAAAACGAAGATTCGAGAACACACGACACACTTAATTTTTCGAGCTCTTTTTACGCAATTTTTCTAGGTTTTTCTGAAGCACGTCGGGGGTTTTCCGGCCTCTTGTCTCGGCCCATTTTGGCCCAGGGTTCGATGCATTTTTGCTCATCTAAGTGGAAACATAGCCCCCTAGGGCTTCGGTACCCTCCACTTTTTGTGGAAATTTTTTTATACGTTTCGGGTCTATTTTTTCGAGTTTGGCTCCCCTTTTCCCGAGATGCGATGCCTCCTTTCGAACTCTTTTAATCGACTTTTCTCCCTTTCAAATCACCTCACGAAGATTTTTTTGGATCTACTTTTAGGGCCTCCTCCTCACCCCTCTTGCTTTTTGTTGATTTCCTCCTTTTTTCCGACCACCTTGCCTCTACCTCTTGGGCGCGTGATGCACCTCTTTTAAGCGACTTTTCCCTTTTAGATCCTGTCCCTTTCGACCCTAGATCTCCCAATGGCCTCTTTTTCATGCGTTTTGACTAGATTTTTTCCCTCTTTTCGTTAGTTTTGAGAGACCCGCCTTTTTGGGTTGAATCAATGCAATAGTAGTTGTTACTTTTGTTATCTCGACGTATATATTGTTCTGCAGATTTATTTTTTTCGATTCTGACACACTTTTTCTCTTGCTCTCAAAATGAAAAGGGTTTAAAAATTAAAATTAACGTACGCCACACTCACCCTAGCGAAGAAGAGCCTGGTTTACACGCGAGGCAAAGAATTTAAAATCGGGTGACACTCCACCCTGCTCTGCCCTTGTTTTGACATTGTAATAACTTGATTACGCACCGCCTTGCCCTGTGGTCGTTCTTCTTCCCCTTGTGCCGTGTTTGTGTTGTCATCATTGTGCCCCAAGTTGCACTTCTAGGAGACTTCTTGGCCTTCACCCTTAGTTTCGGTCGATCGACACCTTCGTCCCGCCGTCGTCGAGCCGGTCCTCCACTACGAGTCGCACCTCGACTCCTCTTCGATTCATTGGGTTCTCCTTTTACTTGGTTCTCCCCCTGTCACCTTCACTATGTACGGTCCGGGGCCTAACGCTAGCGGTGCTCCGGCCCTAATGCCGGAACCACTACTAGCGGAACCGCCACGAGGAACTACCTCGGGCACACCCTTGTTGTCGTACATCACGGCCTCGGCCTCCCAGGTTTTCAATCGGTTGATCAATGACCATGCACACTTACAATGTTCGTTGGCTTTGCTATGCTAACCAAGCTCCCTTCCAACATCCCTAAGTTCGAAGGCCTTGCTTGGAAAAAGATCCAACCAACCATGTCAGATCTTTCCACATGTGGTGTTCCTCCAATTCCATTACCGATGACTCCATCCGTCTTCGATTGTTCCAACGCACGCTTATCGGCGAAGCTTCTAAATGGTATGTTGACCACCTCTTCCCATACCACCTTTGCGACCATTTCCCAAGCCTTTTTATCTTACTTCGGCTCCACCTCTCCACGATACGATGCGAGTACGAAGCTTTTGACCTCTTTCAAGCAAACCTCTTCGACCCGCGTTTCCACTCATGTCCGGGGAATGGCGACGAGCGAAGCATGTCGGGCTCCCCCTTCGAAGATCGGGTCTATATGGGGTGGTTCCTTCACTCTCTTTTAGCTCCCATTGGAAAAAGATGTCGCCTCCCATTTCCTTCAGACCAAAGAAGCCTCCTCAAATAGCCTTGAAATATGACTACGATCTGTACTCGGTGCGAAAGTTTATGTTTATACCATCCTTACGACCTCCCCGGGCTGGAGGCGCTAATGCCCGGGGGGCATCTCATTCCGTCGCTTGATGTACGTTGGAGCCCTTTCCCATCCGTATACTCCAACCTCCTATGGGCTATGGTCTTCCTCGGGGAGGGGCCGGCACCTCTGCTTTCCCTCCACGTAGCATGTATCTAGGATACGGCACGCTGATCCTTTTGCCCAACCTCACCCTTTACCTCAATGTTTTCCAACCTAACCATTACCCTCATCCGCAACACAGTGCGCCGGCTCCTCCCGACATATGCGCTTCCACCTCCCTTGCCTCCTCGGCCCAGCAACGGCCACCTACGGCCCCTCCCGGGCAAGTGTTTGCACGGCGGGGCGCGACTAATCCCCTTCTCAAAGAAGGCGGAGAGGCAATCCAAATCAATTTACCCCCTGGTACTCGTGGACCCAATCCTCAAGGTATTGACCCTAACAACGCTAACCCGCAACGGGGCACTCGGCCCAAGCCGGACAGGCCTCTTCGCACAAATAAGCCTTGTTCGTGTTGCGGTGTTTACCGGGTCATTACACCCACGATTGTCCCCTCTTACCCCAGATGCGGCAGATGTGGGAGTCTCAAGCCACATTGCGCGGACAACACACTTCCCCTCATGCTCCTCCTAATGTGGCCACTACCCAGCCAGCTGTGTTTTCTGATCCTTTCCCTCAACAAGGATTCGTGGCTACCCAACCGCCCGACAGCCAGGTAGCCACCCCCCCTTCCATTTCTGGTTCATCTGATTACCAGATCCTTATGATGCACTCCGATCCTACACCTTCAAACTCGGTCTCGCCAGTACCCCAAGCCTCCTGCTCCGTCTGCGCCCGAGCCTCCCTCTTCAGGTTCTACAGAGCCTCTTTCGACATCCAGTGGCCCCTTACACATCCCTCAACCCAAATTTGAGGTTCATCCAAATATTCCAAAGGGACCATTACGCCGAAATGCTGCTTCCAGCCGAGCCGCTCAGTCGTATAGCATAGTAGATGATTTGGCGCAATCCCCTGCGGCCATTTCCACACTGGAACTCCTCCAGTCATGCCCTTCCCAAAAGAAGGCTCTACTATCTGACATGGGCGTTGTAGATCCTGCTGACGACCAAAAGATTGTCTTCGACGCCACTCAATCGGACCATCCTCCTCTTCCTCCTTCCGTCGCCTTCCAAATCCCAGTCAAGATCCGGAACGCCAACGTGTCTCGGTGCATTATTGATGAGGGGGCATCCACCTGCGTGATGTCCGCTTCGGTTTGGAAGCAACTCGGATCCCCTGAGCTGGCCCCTTCCACGATCACCCTTCGAGCATGGGACGGTCATGCCTCCCAGCCCATTGGCCTGTTTCGTAATTGTCCTATCACCCTCGCCAGTAAGACTGTTTGCGTTGACGTCGAAGTCATCGACGCCCCGCTAGATTACAACATTCTATTGGGGCGAAGCTACACCTAAGCTATGTCTGCTGTCCCATCCGCGGTCTTTCGCAAGATGTCTTTCCCCCATAATGGAAAGATAGTCACCATTGACCAGTTGACATATCATGAGCCAAAATCTCAGACCTCCCCTGAGACGACTATCTCTTCTGTAGACAACAAGAAAACCGTTGATTCCTTGACCAGTGTCTCTCCCGGCGTCTACAAAGATTCCTCCCTGCTTGGAACCTTTCCTCATCTCCCCCCTCCTCCTGTCACTGATCCCAGCTTATCGAATGTTTGCATGATGCAATCGACCCAGGCCGCCCATACACAGCCTGCTTCGGCTAGTCAGCAACCTCCCCCTCGCCCTCCGCAACCTGCTCCTAGCCATTCATCTCTGCCAGCCGAACCTCCTCCTTCTGGCCCTCCCCCTCCAGCTGGTATCCCTGAACCCCTTTATCCTCCTGGCATGGTTCCCCCTGGCCTCAACCACCTCGGAGCCGTCCCTCCTGGTCATTACCCTGCTGGGCAGATACCTTTCCTGGCTCCCCCTCCCGGAGTATTTTCTGTCCCCGTCATGGCCACCCTCTCTCTCCCTAACCTAACCCTCGGCATACCCGTCTGGTACATTGACCCTCCAGCCGCTACCCCTCCCGGTCACCCTAAACCTTACCTGGCTTTGACACCGGTTCAACCGGTCCCCCTCACCTCCTCCGGGCCCCCCGCACCCCCACAGGACCCTACCCCTGTGGTGCCAGCCCCCGGAAAGAAAGGAAAAGCTCGTAAGTGGGCAACCCATCAGGACCAGGCTGTCCCGACAACTCTTACCCCTCCGCGACCACCAAAGCCCGCCATCCGATGCGCTTTGTGTGATATCGTCGGTCACGCCACCCATATGTGTCCTGAATTTCCGCACCTCAAGCTTCTGGTCAATGAGACGTTTCCAGAATTTGACATCCTAGAAGTCTACGTCACTATCCCTGACTCTATCCTGAAACTCAAAAACTTGCGCACAAACCACCCCTGTGCCTTGTGCGATTTCCACGGCCATTACACCCACCTCTGTCCCCACCTTGACGAGTATCGTTCCTCCTTGGATATGTACCGTCAGTTCAAGGCCACTTCGATAGGACCAGAGGATCTTCCTACTCCCATTCACATTCCTCCTCCCGCTAGCAAGCCAACGGAACCGTCTAACACCATTTTGTACCTGTCATCATCCTTGCGAGATAGTCCACCTGCCCTTCAACCTGCCGATCCTCTTGGCCCCTCCGCCGACCTTGGATCTGTTGATATCGCGCATCTGAGCCCTTCTCCTCCTGATGACCCATCACACATCACTACCGCCTCGGGTGACCCCTCTTCCTCCAGTCTTCCCATCTTCCACTCTGATGAAGACATTATGGAAGCCATGACCAACCCGGACTTTCCCTGGGATGATATGCACCATCGCGCATACTTCCTCCCACCGCAGTCCCACGACCAATTTGCTGTGGAAACCAAAGATTTCATCCCCAATGCTGTCGATTGGTTCAAAAACCCCATCCCTACCCCTGATGCTTTCGAAGAAGGAAACATGGCCAACATCTCTCCTACCATCAAAGTTGACATTTCAGTCACCCCCGGTATCCAAGAATATATCACCTTAGGTACCCAATGCACCCCGGAAGAAATCGAAGCTTACACCAAGCTTTTCAAAGAATTCTGTGATATTTTCGCCTGGTCCTATTCTGAAATTCCCGGACTCGATCTCGCCATTGTCGAACATCATATCGATACATGGCCGGATGCCAAACCAGTCCGTCAAAAGTTGAGACCCATTCATCCTTCCAGACGTGACGCTATCAAAGCCGAAATCGACAAGCTTAAGCAGGCTGGTTTCATTTACCCCATTGAATACACCACCTGGGTGTCCAACCCCGTTCCCGTTCTTAAGAAACAAGGCACCATCCGTGTCTGCACGGACTTTCGCGAATTGAACCAAGCTTGTCCCAAAGACAACTTCCCCACACCGTTCATTGACCAAATCATTGACGAGTGTGCGGGGCATGAGGTTCTATCCTTTATGGATGGTTTCTCCGGATACAACCAAATTGCTATCCGTCCTGCTGATCAACTCAAAACCGCGTTCATTAGTCCGTGGGGAACTTTTGCTTACCGGGTCATGCCTTTCGGCCTCAAAAACGCCGGTGCCACTTTTCAACGGGCCATGTCTTATTGTTTCCATGACTTAGCTCACATTATCCTTTCTTATTTGGATGACCTCACCGCGCGTTCCAAGCATCGGGCGCAGCACCTCCACGATCTGCGTACCATTTTCCTCCGATGTCGCAAGTATAATATCCGCCTTAACCCGTTGAAATGTGTTTTTTGCGTTCCCGCCAGCCGTCTCTTAGGCTTCATCGTGTCTAAGGATGGTATCACTCTTGACCCTTTGAAAGTTCAAGCCATTCTTGAACTTCCCATTCCTCGTACCCTCCGCCAGCTCCAAAGTCTCCAAGGCAAAGCTAATTTTCTTCGACGGTTCGTCCCTGACTACGCAACCACTGCACATGGGTTCCTCAGACTCCTCCGATCTTCTATCCCTTTCGTTTGGGATTCCTATGCTCACGAGTCTTTCGATGCCCTCAAGCAGGCTCTCACATCCGCTCCCTTGATTCGCCCTCCCGATTTTGATCGGGACTTCATCCTGTATATCTCCGCTTCCACCTATTCAGTCGCTGGAGTCCTTATCCAGGAAGATGACAATGGTATCGAGCATGTGATCTATTACGTCAGTAAGAACCTTGTAGGACCCCCTGTTTCCTACTCACTCGAAGAAAAATTGGCATTGGCTGTAGTGTTCTCAGTCCAAAAGCTTCGTCATTATATCCTCATGCGCTCCACCAAGGTTGTGACTAATTCCAACCCCTTGGCTTTCTTATTGAGTCGTCGTATCCTCACTGGGAAATATGCCCGTTGGGTCGTTATTCTCCAAGAATTCGACCTTGAATTCGTCACACCAAAAAGTAAGAAAGGCTTAGCCCTCGCCGAGCTCATTTCTGAATTACCTACCGGAGCGCCAGATACCCCAGTTAATGATGAATTTCCTGATGAACACTTATTTGCCATTACTGCTGACGACCCATGGTATGGCGACATTCTTACGTACTTGCGAACCCAAAATTTCGCCCTCCACCTTGATCGTGAGGCCCGCCGACGCATCCGACACCAAGCCCCCCGATACCTCCTTATCGGTGACGACCTATATCGTCGTGGGGTTGACACCGTCCTTCGTCGTTGCCTCACACACGCTGAAGCTGAACAGGTCCTTAATGCTTGCCATAGCGGCGCTTGCGGTGGCCACCTCTCCGGTCTCGCTACTGCCCAGAAAGTCATGCGCGCTGGGTATTTTTGGCCTTCTCTCTTCAGTGATTGCATTGAGGCAGTCAAACACTGTCCCAATTGCCAGCATTTCGCCCCTAAGGCGCGAGCTCCACCAGCTCCTCTCCATCCAGTCGTCTCAACCGGCCCCTTCTGTAAATGGGCCATCGACTTTATGGAGTGTCGCCCGCCATCCGCTGGTAACCATAAATATATCATCATGGCGGTCGACTATTTCACCAAATGGGCAGAGGCCATGCCAACGTTCAACAACACGGCAGCTACCACGGCCCTCTTTTTCTTTAACCATGTTATCGCTCGATTCGGGGTTCCCAAACAACTGGTCTCCGACCATGGCAAACATTTTGAAGATGAGATATGGCGTGAGCTATCCTCACTGTTAGGTTTTGAGCACCAATATTCCTCCTCCTATTACCCCCAAGGTAATGGCCAAGTTGAAGTAGTCAACAAAATCCTCAAAACTATGCTTCAACGAATGGTGAATAAGCACAAAACCAACTGGCATCTCATGCTCTTCCCTGCCTTGTGGGCCTATCGAACTTCTGTTAAAACCGCCACCGGGTTTACTCCTTTCCACCTGGTTTTTGGAGAGGAGGCAGTCTTACCGATCGAGTGTGAAATTCCTTCCCTACATCTAGCCATTGAACTTCTCCCTGACACCCAACCACTAGAACAATGACTTATCATGCTTGAGCGCGCTTCCGAAGACCGTCGTGTTGCCTTGCAAACCATGGAAGCGGCCAAAAAGCGCACCAAAGCTCAGTATGACCGAAAAGTCCAGCCTCGCACTTTTCACGAAGGCGACCTTGTTCTAGTATATGACCAGGCCCATGATGTCCTTGGTCACGGGAAGTTTGACTCATTATGGCTAGGTCCTTATATCATTAGTAAAGACCTCAGTAAGGGGGCATACCTCTTAGAGGATTTCGAGGGCCACCCCCTTCCTAATCCTCGCAATGCACTCTATCTTAAGAAATATTACCCTTAGCATTTCCCTTCTGAAATGCATGTTTTATTTTCTTTTAGATAGCCAGCATCTGTTTTTTCTCCTTTTTATGATTTGCTACTTCGCCAGGACCCGTTTTGTCCAAGAAGGGCCACTTCACCTACACTCTAAATCGAATTTCCTCACTTACGACACTTGTACTTGGGGCACCACTTCGCCTCCATACTTGTCCATGTTCGTGTCGATTTTCGTCATGAGTTACCACCTTGTACTCATGCTTCCTTGGTCCCCCATTAGGGCCTTTACTGTGTGGCAGCACCATCGAGTCGCCCTTGTTTAGAGCATCCAAGTTGAGTCATCATCGCATCCATGGAGGCTACACCACGTCCCTTTGCACCCCACTATAGCCCTCCATCCTTCATTGCTTGGTCCCTCTCTTGTGTCGCACATTATGACCTTCAGTCTCACTGTCCCCTATCCCTTATGATCTTGTGTCAGTCGCTGCCGTGTCATCCATGCTCTCTATGCTCTAACAAGGGAAGTCGTCCATTTGCTACTCAGTCCTTCCCATTTCCACTGTTGTCAGTCTGTTCGTCGCTCTACTGTTCTCTCTCGTGCCTTAGATGCGGATCTCTCATTGCCTCACCTATGGCGGACCTACTTCTGTTGACCTCAACACATTCATTCCAAAAGCCAGGTCTAGAGGGCGGTGTACCTTGGTTCCAGCTTCCACTCTTGTTCGGTGCCTCAGATCAGGCAAGGGGATATCTCATTTCCCTTTGACTTGATTGTTTCTCCAGCTCCTTTCAGCATGATCGAGATTCGTATACTTGACGGTCCAGTGACCCAGCAGCAGCTCTTGATGATTCCCGGGTGTGTGTGAGATGTCTCAACCCTCATGAGGGGGTGGCCCTGCAGGTAGCCCCCCACATGCCCGGATGACCTCTCCTTTGCAGCCTTTGATGCCGCTCTAGATTTTGATGATGTTGGCCTTCGCCACTTGCAGCACCTCTTCGATTTGCATGTGTCAGTCAGATTTTGTGAGCCCTTCCCCATCTACAGGGGGCATTTGGGTTGTATTTATCTCATGTACTCAGATATTATTGTACTAGTCCTGGCTGTTATCCCAGGCACAACATGTATGCGAGATTCCTCGTTGTATTTTTACCTGGCTCCTGCTTATGCCAACTGTACTCTATGGTTCGGTCCCTTGTTTACTGGACACACTATTCTTTTGTACTTTGTCTCGGCGGGAATAGGTATGCCTCCCCCGCCGCCTTCAGCACAGGTACCCTCTCATAAAAAGAGACTTGTTGCACCTGCGAGTCTCGTCTCCTCAGGGTCTAGTCCTTCATCACACTATCTACCTCACCTTTCTCTCTCTGACTTCCCTCATGTTGTCTAGTGATCGAGTTCTTACAACGTACTTCGGTCATACGATTTGCTCCTGACACTCGCACGCTGGGGGGCAATCTGTTACACCATTTTTTGGTCATCTAACCTATCATCATTAGATGGACCCAAGTACACCATGTAATACCAATTTTACCCTCAGTAAAATTGCCTTTACTATGTTAAATAACTTAATAAACCACATTTATTAGGTTGTTTATGGTCCAAACAGGAAACCCCAAAAGGAAATATTAAACAAACCTATATTTGTTTGATTTTCCTCATGGAATAATTAATTAAACCATAATTTAATTATTATTCCCAGTCATGTTTAACCCAAAAACAAAGAAATTAATGAGATAAACCCTTAGTTATCTTATTATTGTCTAGGAATAATTATTTAAATCTTATTTAGATAATATTCCTTGTTAAATATGACCAAATCACCCACCATTAATCAAATAAATCATTATTTATTTGATTACCTCCCAACCACTTCCTTAAAAAGATAAATAAATCATTTATTTATTTATTTTTCACTAATCAAGGGATTTGACCCAAGTCAAACACCCTTTCCCTCCAACAAATATAATAAAATATTCCATAAAGGTGGATCTAGATTTGGTTAACATTATTTTAATCATGCACCAAGATCTATAATGACCCAATATTTTGTTATAAATAGGAGGGTTTTCCCCATCATTCTTCACCTTTTGTTGCCTACTAGATCACTCTGGATCTATACACTTGGTCTCATTTTCACCATTTGCTCCCATTGAGCTCCATTTTCTGCATTGGGTTTTCTACACCTACAAGAGAGAGAAAGCTTAGATCTGAAGTGCTGAGGACTACAAAGAACCCATCCCATTGAGGAGAGCTGGATACACCTTCTTGTTTTCCTCACAGGTGCCCTGTAATATAAAAATTCATTCAAAAATCGTGTTCTTGTCTTGTCTGTTGGATGCATGGAGCAAACCCTTTACTTTACTGCTTAATGTATTTCCATTTATAGATCTGTTTGTTGCAGCATTTTAATCACTAATCGCAGATCTGAAGATGTTTGGCAGCCTCTATTGTTGTTAGGGCTATTAGTTATGCGTAGCTAAAGTGGTTCTTTTTCGTACACCTCGACGAAGAATTCATACTAACAACCTTAACACCCTCTTCAGATACAATATGACCCAGATATTCCACCTCTTGTACTCCAAATAAACATTTGGAGGTTTTTTCATATAATTGTTTCACCTCCAAAATTTTGAGCACCCTATCAACATGTTGAACATGATCCTTCCAAGACCTACTATAGATTAGTATATCATCAAAAAATACGAACACAAATTTTCTAAGGGTTTGAAAATGGAATTCATCAACCCTTGAAATGTAGAAGGTGCATTAGTAAGGCCAAAAGGCATGACCAAAAATTTATAAATATCCTCATGAGTTCGAAATAATGTTTTTGGAATGTCTTCAGTCTTCATTCTAATTTGATGATATCTTGAATGGATATCCGACTTGGTGGAGTAAATTCCTCCATGTAATTCATCCAATAATTCATAAATCACAGGAATGGGAAATTTATCTTTAATAATGAGTTTATTAAACTCACTATTATCCAGAAACATGTGTTGTGATCCATCCTTCTTCTTCACAAATTCTGTTGAAGCATAAAACGAACTTTGACTAGGTTGAATTATACCAGCCTCTAGCATTTATGCAATCATACATTCAATTTCACTCTTTTGGACATAAGGATATTTGTAAGGCCTGATGTTTGGAGGAACACTTCCTGGAATGAAATGAATATCATGCTCATGATCATGGGTAGGTAGGAGTCGTTTGGGAGTTTCAAACACCTTGGAATGATTTTGGTGAGCCCTGGTATTGCACCAAGAATGCTGCAACACCAGAGGCTTCCCTACTTTACTTTATCAACCTAGGTTTCATACAAACTTGGAGGTGACAGTGCTATATAAACAACAGATACATTCTACTCATGCCATCCTCTTCTGAGCTTTACGAAAGGGTGCTACTGTAATGTTTCTTTTTCAGGAAAATGCTACAACAATGAGAATATCTCAAGATATTCTAAAGTTAGAACTCCAGCAATAAGAAAACAAAATAATGGTGTAGCAACAACACTCAACTCATAAAAACATGAGAGAAGTCCATGGTCATTTTATTAAATAATAGCAGCTACAAATGAATACAAGATCTTGAGGAGGAAGGATGCTCAAGATAGACAATGCTCAGCCTCAAAGAACAAGTACATAACCCATGATGAAATACTGCTATACATGTGATCTCAAGCTATGAAAACGTAGTTTTATAGAGCAAATACATGCTACATATGTAAAATACATAGATAAACAAATTTATGGCCCAATACAACAATGAGACTGAAGAAATCAGCTCTCAAAGACTACCTCTTGTCAATCATAGAAGGATTGGCAATAAAATACAATATCTGCAAAATGTTGGAGTTGCTAGGTAGCAGTAGCAACTCAGAAATAGAACTGGATTGAGATGGCTGAATCTGATGCTCAAACTGAATATTCCTCCTCCAATGGATCTTTCAAGTGAAAGTTTGATCCCTTCACCAAAGATCTTCCCCTCTAAATGTATCTGCAAAGCCCTTCTACAAATGCTCCTCTAGAATAACGTAGTCACTGGATGAAACTGCGTTGTAGGGCAATGGAATAAGTTGGACTCATTTCCAAAGTCTGCAATGAGCTCTAGGATGCCTCCAATCTGATATCTCAAAGAGAAGAGAGACTCCTCCTCTGAACAAATAGCTGAAGGAGATGGTGTAGTGAACCCTCACCACAACACTGTAATGTTCCAAATTTTTCTTCAATAAATTGGAACATTAATTTTTTTCTAAATTCATTTAGGAGATGAATAATTGGGTAAGGAGGCCCAATGATAATAAAAACATAAATAAAATCCCTCTAGTATGAAAAGGGATCAGCCATGGAACCAAATTTCACACCCTCATGTGTGAAAGGAGATATTTGCAAAGATGTTTGACCAAGTCAACCAGCGCAGGGTATGAGGTGGAAAGCACTACATGGGATAGCGCAGAGATAGAGGAGGGAATATTCCTTTATGGAGGAAACCCTAATGGATGGGGCCCATGGAGAGACAGCCTTCACTTGCTATATATGGAGAGGATGAGAGCCATTGTTATTCATGCTTGTATTATTCATTTCATGTCTATTCAAACATTGTGCATTCTCTGTTATTTAGCAAGAATTGCTAGGAAATCCCTGTTTAGGATTTCCTCACCTTCTTGAGAGGCCTATTGAAGGTTGGTTATTCGTTATCCACATCTCTTGGCTGAAGGCCAAAGAATCCTCCTCCAAGACATCATTATTGTTGCAGCTGCATAACTCTGTGTGGTAGGGTGTTGCAGTGGAGGGACACAACACCACTTCCGGAGCTGATTTTCAGAGGAGGGAGTCTCCATTCCTCTGGGAAGCTAGTGAGGAAAGTTTCAGCACTCATTTCAGATATTGGCATCAGGCCAACCCATATTCTTTCCCCTACTGCATAGTTTTCTCTAGTAACTGAGTTATTTTCATAGTGCATTTGATGCGGGGTTTTGCAGATTGATTGGAGGGTGAGATCTCAAGTGTAAGGTTCAACCTTACACTTTGGAGATCCATTGGAGGAGGTTTACTTTAGATTTTTCATCATCTTCAACCTTCTCTATTGAGTTCCAGATTTGAGTTGTAGCAGCTGCCCAACAACTCCGACATTTTTTCCATTTTGTATATTTCAGCCAATCCCTTGGAGGATTGATCTATTTTTGCTTCTAAGGGTTAGAGATTTGCTCCCCTAGTGTATTTGAGCCATATATTGTCATATATTTCAGTTATTATGTGATATAGAGCAGTACCTCTTATAAACTACGTCCTCATAGCCAAGGGTTTCATATTTGTAGTTGTATTTCTCCATATCCATGTACAAGTATTGTTGAGGCTTGCATTGCATTTCTTGAGAGGTTGCTTCCTCAAGATATTATACTCTTTCTGCTGCTATAACATTATTCATTGGCTATCTATATCTTCTTTTCTCACAACTCATAAAATAACGATGTTGATTCTCTTGTATGTTCATACATCAGTTGCAGTCCCATTCTTTGGGCAATTCTTAAGGGAGGAATTTCACATAGCTATAGACAGAGTCAATGAAGGGCCAGGTAGCCTCTGGATCTCATCTTTTTCTAAAAGGTGACATATCCAGAAAATGCCCCCACTGTCTATATCTGGAATATACTTGTGATATTTTCGAAAAAGGAACATTACATTGGTATCAAAGCAACTTTCTTGGCTCATCCTATGAGTCTAAGCCCAAGAAGATCAGAATGTTGAGAAATATGAGTTTATTCTCATGTATGCTCAGATCTAGAGGAGACCTCTCCAAGGAGGTCAAGAAGATTGAAGAAGAAGAAGAGGAAGTACCATGCACTTCCTATTCTCATCAAGAATAAGACATTGAGCATGGAAGATACTTGGATCATCAGATCATCAGTGACTACCTTGTTGAGTATAGATCTCAACCTAGAGGCTTCAAAGAAACTCTAGATTTTCCTCATTTCATCCAGCTGAAGGAAGAGAAGAGACCATGTAGCAGAAAAGAAATCAAAGGAAATAGATTTATGTTGTCTACCTTTGATGGGTCATCTACTACAAGAAATTGGGTGAAAGAGTTGGTAGCATTATTCTTTCTACATCCTATGATAGAGAAAGAAGCTGTTGAAATCTCAGCACTGCATCTGAATGGTGAAGCCTATGTTTGGTGGAGCAGCCACTTGAGCCATGAAGAGGTGAAAACTTTTGCAAAGTTCATCCAAGGGTTCATCAAAACCTTTGATGATGAAGGGGCAAAGAAATAAAAGATCACATCACCTCTTGAGGAGCCTTGTGATAACATTGTCACACTCATGGAAGAGCAGCCACATGCATCAAAATTTGGGGCAGCCAACACTTTTGAGGAAGGAACTCTTGAAAACCTACAATAATTTCCAAATGCACATCAAGGTATGAAAATATTTCCACATTCCATTGTTACAGAAACTTCTTTTGATCAATGTGGAGATTTACTTTTGCATGACCAAGGGTCAAATCACACTGCTATCATAGAGCAACTTGGTTTCACTGCGTTGTGCAACATGAAAACAGTCAAGGGGGAAGCAAACCATCACTCTCATGAGCCATTGTTGGATTGCATATCACATTGGAGGTTGGGGTTTGAAGCCTTGAAGGATGATAGTAGACATCTTGCAGTGAGAAACCCTTTCTCCCTTCAAGATGACACTTTCTCAATGAGCTCCTCTCAGCTCAAAGAGAAACCTCTACTTTCATATCCAAGACCTTATTGGTTTTGGAAAAATATTGATGAGATGGAGGTCTCAAGGAGAGATCTCATTATAGGTGCACTTCAACACACCATGGAGTGTGTTAATCATCAGTATTTTTCACCTGTTGATGATGACTAGTTTTTAAAGCCATTTTTTCTAGCAGCTGATCTCTAATTTGTCAAAATTTTCAGCTAGAAAACACCCCTAAACATTTCTTCCCTCCTACCTTTTCAATCAGCCTATGATGAGAAAAAACCTAATTGTCAAGCCCTATCTAGTCTCAGTCATACAAACTTGTCCATCAGCTATCATAAGCTAAAGTCATCTACTGTCATTCACCTTCATCCCTAGCTCATTCATTAACCAACTGATTGATAATAATGTCAGCTACCCTACCTTTGGTCATATCTCACCTTGAGATCTAATCATACCAGAGAGAATACTCCAAATCTGTCAAAAATCTCCCCTAAGTTAGGTAGTGGCGCTTTAGGCAATCCTCCCTTGACAAACTATTCTAAGCCAAAAGAACATCTGTCTAATACCAACGAGCCATAGATGGACCTCCTATTCTACAAACAAAGCTTGATACACCTTTAGGTCGCACCACTAAAAAGCCTTGATGTCTCAGCAGTGCATATACCAAAATCCAAACTGATATTAGGTGGATTTACAGTGTTTCAATGTCTTTTTCAAAAGCAGAGAAAGATACTAGTGTTCCAGAAGACATTATTAAACTAAACATGAGAATATGGCTGCTTCTCATGTTGTTTTGAGCCTAGGATGCAAGTACTAGTCGGAGAGGTAATTCAATGAACTCCTGCAAACACAGTCAAAAGGTTAGTGACTTATGACTAGCAAGTAATACTCTGCAGATACTAGTCAGGTTGCTTCTAGTTTCCAAAGATGCATAAGGGTATTTTAACAACAGGATACATATCTCCGAGAATTCCTCTCATAGCATATTGTTAAATTTTTCACTTTTATTACTTACTGTAATATACCAAGCAAAGATAGGCATTACAAGGGAAGATGACATAGTTTGAGAAGCAGATGGTTGGGTGACTGTATAAAACCTCCTCCAAGCAGAAGCAGATGGTTGGGTGACTGTGCAAAATCTCTTCCAAACATGAGTAGAGGGTTGGCTCACTTTTTGCAAACCTCCTCCAAACATGAGCAAATGGTTGGGAATATTATGCTGGCCTCCCTAATTTAACAAGTAGAGGGTCAGGAATAGAGGTGTAGCCTCATTCAAATAGCACAAGGCTAACAATGCTGCAAATGGCATTAAAAAACTTGTTTACACCTTTTCTCCAATGGATGAAACAAGTAACACAGCAGTGGTGTTTCAACGATTGCTTATATGGTTTCACTGTTTGAAAGACAAAATTGAAATTCAGTGGGAAAAAATTGGATGATTATGAGTAAAAAATGTTGTTAAGAAGATGGCCAAGTAGTGATATTTTGTTGTTCAAAGAAGCTTTTCTTTTCCTGTCCATGAAGGTCTTTTTCAAAACCTCATCAAATTGATAAGAAGATAGACTAGCCTTGCTTTTGAAAAAAACCTTTGCAAATGAATAACACAGAGATAGTATGTGTGAAGAAAGGATATGACAAATGTTTCAAGTTCAGAGACAACACTAAAAGAAACAAGAAATAGGTAAAATATGGGGAGTGCAAATGAGGTTCTTCACCCACAGTCAAAGGAAAATATCAAAGGGTGCCTAACCATTTTTGATCAACTTCACAATGGGCATAATCATCATTAAATACCAAGAAAGTTGAAATTATCAAAGTAAATTTTAGAAGTGTGAATCATCTCCTTCCAAGATTTTGGCAAAGGATGCATCAAAAATCTTGGATATGACTCTTAAGCAATGCTCCTCTAAAGGTCAGAAATAAACGAAGGTGACAGGTTTATTTTCTAAATGAAGAAATAGTGAGAAGGCAGTGAAAGGGTTTTGTTTCTTAAATAAGCCTTTTACTTCAACGAGAGCCATGACTATGGTGTCATTCAAAAGTAGCATCCACAGCATTCAAATCTTGATCGAATATGAGTCTTTGTTATGTTTTAAAAGTCCATTTCTTTATGTTTTGTTATGACCGAAAAGCCTTTTTAAAAGGCATCTAAACCCTTACAAATAGATACAAATGTTTTTAAGTTCAAATAAAAGGCGGAGAAGCCATTTGGAAAGTCCCATTTGCAAGTTCAAGCAACCAAGGCAAATGCTCCCCTAGCTGTTTACCAAAGCAACATAGGCAAATTTGGGAATTTTTCAAAGTTTTTAGGGCTCAAGCCTGCATGGCACGCCTGTGAGCACAAATACAAAGGAGTGTAACAGCTGCGCGGCACGCCTGTAGCAGTGCGCGGCGTGCCTATGTCCGCGTTCACCCATTGCCCGAAGGTCGACCTGACAGTTTACACTACGCGGCGCTCTTTTCTGTGAATGTGACGCTCACCCAAAAGCCCTCAAAAAATGCCTTTGTAGCTGCTTAATCAATCGACCAAGGCCCTTAAGCTTTTCTTCGAGGTATTCTCCATTACCTCATGGTAAAATTCAAATTTTGAAGGGGTGTTTTGCTATGTTTTTCCCTAAGGAGAAATAGTGGTTTTGAAAGCACTTCACCATTTAAAAACACAGAGATAGATAGTGGTAAAAGATAGAGCTTTTGTCAAAACCAAAGAAGGCCTTCTTGTGTTTAAAGGTCCCAAAATTAGTCTAGAAGGGTGTTTTTCTTCCTGTGTTGAGCAGAGATCCCAAAATTTGCTTGAAGGTCTCCTAACAGTGGTAAAACAAAAACAAACCTTGTCTGAAAAATAAAAGGGGAAAACACTAATTATAAGGTGAAGGCTTGGTCATATAAAGTGTCTTCTCTCTATGGTGAAATAGTAAACTTTGTGCAGCCTCCGTAGTTCCAAAAACAGAGTGTGTTGAAAGAATTTTCAAGTCAGCTGAGGGTGTCTTGTTTACTTTGTAAAGAACAGTGAATAGCAAAAGAAAAAAATTTTGGGGGAAAGGTGTTTTTGTTTTTGTCAAAACATAAGAGTCCCTTCTTCACCAAGAAACCACAAACACATATGTTCAAGACCTTTTCCCAAGCACAGTGATAAATTGAATTTTTTCTTTTCATTTGACAAGCACTTGTTGATTGGCATTAAAGAGGATAAAACAGTGACTTATAAGGAGGACAGGGTGTGTTGTTGAGAAACCATTTCAAGGACCATTTGAGACAACTTGTTTTTGTCAGTCAGCGAAGAGTATCCAAAACAAAATGCCTCCCAGGCAAGACAGTAGAAGTGGCCTTCACAAGAGGTTTGAACCTGTTTCAAATGAAGAGGTAAATGCTCATCTAGCAGTCCTGTTTAACTTTCATGAAGTTGGATGTCTAGAGTTTTGTCAAAGGGTGTAGGAGGTGAAAATCTATCTCCCCTTAACACATCTTTGTGCTTATATATTTCAATGGAAACAATTTTAGCTGGTAGGCTTGGATTTCAAGTTTTCTCCTAGATCTATTTCCAAAGCCACCAAAATCCCTTATGTCGGAGAGAAATGGTTTAAACAGAGCCACCTAGAATCAGAAAAGTACAAACCCTTTTTGAAGCCTTAGCATCAGGATACATGTCCATCCATATTTTCTTTCTCATATCTGTTGAATAGTTATACTCCCCTCATGAAGATATTCATGAAATATTTCACATGCGAGGGAAGATTTTCCTGGGTCTATGCTTACCATGTCTGGTTACTCATGCATTTCACAAGAGCCCAATTACTAAATCTCCCCTTCTTCCTCCATAGAAGTATTGAAAAAATGGCCTCCACTGTTCAGAAAAGACCTACTTCTCAGTAGTCAGCTTGCCTTTTCCATCATTCCCTCATCAATATTGTCATTCTTCATCAACTTGAGAAGAAGGGAAACTCTTGGGACACTTTCATTGCACATCCAGATTTCACCACTGTTCCTTCATCCCATGCATCTCCTTCACCTTCCACTCACCATCCTTCGCCTTCTTCAAGTAAGCCCATTCCCAAGAAGCTCCAATTTCCCATGATTGAAAAAGAATAAGAGCATGATGAGGATGAGCATCAACATGATGATGAATAGCAGCAAAATGATGAACAATAGCATGATGAAGAAGGGCAGCAAGGTGAAGAAGAGCATGATGAAGAAGGGCAGCAAGGTGAAAAAGAGCACAATGAGGAAGGGTAGCAAGGTGAAGATAGGAGCATGATGAGGATAAGTAGCAATATGATTATGAACAGTAGCAACATGATGAACAACAGCATGATGAAGAAGGGCAGCAAGGTGAAGAAGAGCATGATGAAGAAGGGCAGCAAGGTGAAAAAGAGCACAGTGAGGAAGGGTATCAAGGTGGAGAAGAGCACAGTGTGGAAAGGTAGAAAAGTGAAGGAAAAAACAGTGATGATATGCAGCATAGTGATGAAGAGCAGTGCCATGAAAAAGAGAAAAATAGTGAGGAGGGAAATGATGAGGAAATTGAACAGTTTGATGAGGATATTGGTAGCCCTCACAGTGCTGGAAATACTGAGAGGGAGGGTGAATCAATATTCCATTCAATTAGAGAATTAGATAATATTCAATTATTATCAGTGTTTGTACAATGATAGCAGTAAACAAGAGGAACACAAATGCACACAGTTTTTAAGGTGGAAACCCACTCCAGGACAAAAACCACCTAATGCTTTTCTAACAATTCTTTAATATTCAACTCCAATTTAAAATAAATCTCCAACTTCTTAGAATATAGAAAAGCATTCTTCTCCAGCTCCCACTGGATGGACACTCTAATGCCCAAGATTCTTCAGTAGTCAACTGAACGGATGCCCCAACAACCAATGAGCTACAACTCACCCTAGCACCACCCTACCACCCTATAGAAGAATAAAAGAAGAATGGACTCCCGTACCAGGGAAAATGGTCCACTTTACAATGATATAGAATGATGTAGAATAAGAATATATACTAGACCATAACCCCAAATTTGATACAACCACCTAATGATGATCTCAGACCTCCCAACACTACCTCTTCAACCCTTGGCAGATAGACACTAGTACAATTTGTACAATAATGTATTTACAATGACTAAGTACAATGATTGTATGCAGTGCTGCCCACTTGAAGACTTCATATGATGAAATTCTTGTTGCTGTTATGCACCTTGGTTGCTGCTCTTATCATGCTACCATCTGTTGTACCTTGCTTTGCTTTTTTGCCGTAGAAAGTCTAGTCCTTTGCAACCCTTGACAACACATGATCTAGCTTTTTCTTGCCTTCTAGGAGCTCGATATTGAATCTGGTGTATCTATGTCATTTCAGATCCTCAATATCTGATTTTTGGTCCTGTAGTATTCCTCTAAGTCATCTTTCCAATGCCACAGATCTAACCCAATTTGGATTCTGGAAGAGAGATTTATACCCAATCTCTCACAATGCCCTAGTTATGGACTGTTTCAGTAGAGCGCACTTGTACGGTGTGCCACGTGTCACTGTTTCTTCATTTGTTTCTAAAATTGATAGAGAGAAAATTAAAAACTGTGCACTATCTATCACTTTTTACAAAATTCCAATCCGATACTCAGAGAGAGAGTTATGATGAATTTACCAAGGTCACTTCTTTGAGATGAATTTCAGGAGCCTGCAAAAACCATGACTTACACAAATCATATCTCCAAAAATATTACGCATCTTGATCTGAAATTTTTACTGTAGATTCCTCAAGATTTCAGCTTCACCTCATAAACATTTCAGATTTTGAACCTTCATATAAAAAACTTTAGAGCGAAAATTCCAAGATGACCTGTTTCAGATGGCCGAATCCCTTGCATAAGGAGGAAATGAAGATCACAATTTATATGAATGCTTAAGTGGACAGAGGCTTCAAAAAGTGATCGTGGGAGGAATTTTAGGAGCATAAAAAATATTAATTATGACTTTTCAATGACCCATGCCCCAACCCCATGGGGTTTTAGCCCACTAAATAGGGGTACAAACTTCAAACATGAATATCTCTCAAACCGTGAAGAATTTCATGGCGTGCCATATATCAATGGAAACATCTCGATAAGTAGAAACCATCAAAAGAATTATTGACCCAAAATATATTAATTCGGTAAGTCAAAAGTTCCATTCAATATTGGGTTAGCCCTTGGTGCTGCTTGGGTTGACATCATTGACAACTGCTGATCAACACACAACAGCAAAAAATATGAAGATGAAGCCCAAAACATTGAAGAGATAGAGCCTGAAAGTCCTAAAGAAAACAAGGACAAGAGTAAAGAGGGCAGCGCTAAAAAAGACATGTAGGAGGACAGTCAAAGAATTCATGAAGAAACTCAAAACAGTGGCAAGGATGATGAGGGAAGTAACAATGGCAAAGAGTAAATAGAGCATGTGCTAGCTGCCTCTCCTAGGAAAGGGGCCATGATTTATTCTCCAAAAGTGGCAAAGCCTCGAACATCAAGGAAAAGGGTGCCTCAAACTATAACTCTAAATGTTACTAGGGCCCTCCGAAGGAAGGGGAAATTTCCCAGGCAACCCATTGTCGAATTACCCAAGAGAAGGAAGACCAAGAAGGTCACCCAAAGCAAGGGAAAGGAGAAAGAAGAAAGCAACCATGAGAAGGAGAGGGACTTTGACATAATTCAGATCCAAAGTGATGATAGTGACAATGAGGCCCAAATCCTAGAGTCTCTCTTGATCAATAAAGAAGAACAAATTGATGCTTTGAGGGCAGATCTAGAGAGGTCTAGAAACTTCATTAAATTTTTGTAAACACAAAATAAATAGATGAGTGTCCACATGGCGGTATATGAGACATGGGCCATCAAATATAAAAAGGAGGCCTCCAAGGTGCAAGTTAAATTGGAAGAACTCATGGGCGAGTTTAATGATAGCGAAGATGAAGAGCAGCCAAGGAGAAAGAGGCCAAGGACCATGGGACTCAGAAGAGCCCTTGAGAAACAAAATGAGGAAGAAGCTGCCCTTCTCCAATCTTTTCCTCTCACTACTTTGTTCACCCAAGAGACAGAGAACAATCGAGAAGCATGGCTTGAGAGGGTGAATTATCACTTGGAAAATAAGTTGGAAAAGGCCAATAGAGATTTGGACCTTCAAAGGATGATGACTGGGCACTATAAGAAGCTCAATCAGTTCGCCCGACGGAAATTGAAGGCCACACAGGAAAAACTCAAGGAAGCTCAAAAGAGGCGCCCGACACCAAAAATGAAGAAAGACACCTCAAAGCTCCAAATTTTGGCTTTCACTTCTCAGAATTTTTTTGAAAACCCTTGAGGGTCATGCTCGCCAAAATTGGGCGAAATTCAACAAGTTTTGGTTTTTTGTCATTTTTGGGCTTTTAGCTAAAAATCATGGGCATCACCATTTCTGTTTTGGGCATCCTCAAAGGATGAAATTGGTATCATTGGATGCCATAATTTTAGGGTCATCTACTTAGTGATTTTAGATCAATTGAAGATGATTTGGTCCCCCAAAATGGCGAAAAACACTCACTTTTTCCACACTCTGCCCCGTTTATCAGCAAAGTCTATTTTTTTGGGTTTTTACACATAGGTCAGTTTTTCACAGACTTCCAGTGATTAGTTTGGATAAAAATAAGTATTTTCAGAAAATAGACATTCATATATTTCCAACGAGTCCTCACGAGCCTCGTTTCAACATCGGGAAGGCATCCAAAAGCTGCCCGCAAGACAGAGGACTTTCTGCTGATATATTTCTTAAGTATTTTTGTGAAAAATACACTTTTCTGAAGTGGCTTTTCCTAATGTGCGTTTAGCTATTTTTGGGCATATTTAGTTATGAAAAGTCAATATATTTTCCTTTTTAAGCATTTTTGAGATATTTTATTAGATATTTTGTGGCTTGGGCTTTGCAAAGCCTCAAGGACAAAATCAGATATTTTTGATGGGCCAACGAGATTGCAAGTTGCACTAGGAGGTTTTCCCTCATCTTGGCCTATATATTCCAAGAGAATTCATTGTAAATAAGGTTTAACTTGATGATATAGAGCAATATATGGTTATAAAATCTTGGAAGAAACAATTGTCTCATGCATTGGATATTTTCTTGAATGCTTTTGGATGATGAAAGAGGACTGTTGTTGGATTCCTTGACTTGGTAAAATGGTATAGTGTCCCTCTTTGTTATGCTTCTTAGTTTTCATTAATATTCCATGTTTTTTCTTTCTATAAGACAGTAGAGAATAGATTTGAGACATGCCCTTGGAGGCACCTCAAATTTCCTATTTCTTTATAGTTTCTATGTTTTCTTCCTTCTTAGTCATATCAAAGAATCCTTGATTGCTCTTTGATAACTAAAGAAATTTTTTTCTTGTTTCATTTATGGTTTTATGCATGCTAAGTATGATTCACAGTATGCCCTGCTTACTCATGGCTAGTCATAGCTCCACCTCTAAAACCTTTCTTTGATTGTTTGATTGTCATTTGTTGAACCAAGGAGGTCTTGTATTGATCTTTCCCTTTGCCTAAAAATATGCATTCTTGCTTCAAAGTGCCCAATAGCTTGAAATACTATGCTTAGATGTTTCCTCATAGTGATTTGAGTTGTTTGTTTGTCTTAATTGTATTTCCCCAAAGTCTGATAACAATTTCCTAAAGTTAGAGAGTCATATATCTCTATGTATTGCTTGAATGTTTATTTCTATGCATTGATAAGTTTATAGTTACATTTCTCATGATTAATGGTTAGCCCTACCATGTTTATGTTAGCTATTAAACTATTTATGTTTGAAATCCTTTTTTCTTCAAAACTTTAGTGTCCATCCCACTCCATTTTACCGAAAGATCCATTTTACCTCGATCAAATCGGCCCTTCAAAAACCTTGTATCACCATATGAAATATTTCTTGACCTTTTTGACCCCATATCCCAGTTGATCTGACATCTTTTTACCTATCTTAGTCTTTGATCAGTTCATCCCTCACAAACCTAAAAAAAAAACCAAAAACCTACTTCATAACTAGCCTAAAATCAGAAACACAAGAAGCAAACACACAGATATCCCTTACACAAATACAGAGAGCCCTCTATGAGTCCACTAAGGCTAGGTCCTTGGGCTCCAAATATTGGTTTGATGTTACCCTATCACTTGGCTTTCCAATCAGCCAAATCATGGGACCCTAACATAATGGCGATCATAGTGGGACCCTGAGTTAGTGAAAAATCTAAGTACATATAAGGACTCCAGAAATCCCTTATCTTCAAGAATACCTGCCATTTAACCACATCATCACCACCCTAACATAATGGCGATCACGGTGGGACTCTGAGTGATAAACAAACTTAGATTCTCTAAACATTTTAGCAACCTTAGGAATACTATCTGATTGACTTATCCCACCTCTCACTAACATAATGGTGATCACAGTGGGACTAATTGAGTACATAACAGTCTAGAAAACTCTTGTAGATTCATTAGTATTTCAAAATTTAAACAGGCAAGCAGTCCATAGAATCATTTAGAGTAAACTCTTTTTGTTTTCACCATCCTAGCAAAGTGATAAATCAGGTTTAGAACACTCTAATAAACCATAGGTTGCACATAAAAACTCAGAAAACCCCAAAACATCCCCAGATTGGATTTTTCCCTAGTTATTGGTGGTGGAGCATAGCTGCATCTCTACAAAAACAACCAAGTTCCACCTGTAAATTCCATTAGCCTCCAGTAGGCCTAAAAACTCCGTAAAAAAACCAAAAATTCATAAACCATACCTTTATGTTGACTCATCCTTTCCAAAACTTAAAACTCATGATGCAAACTTTGTGATCAGTGACAAGCTAAGTATAACTTAGTGATTCAAAAAACTTCACCTAAATATAGGAGATAAACAGAAATAAACTTTCAAATAGAACCATTAGCTTGTCCAGACAACCTAGCAAACTATTGAAACTAAGTAATAACTCTTCTTTGCAAGTCTTCACCTCAAAGTTTGCTAGAAAAAACTTTTTCCCGAAAGCATCTTTGATAGTTTTGGTGGTGGACCATAGTTCTCAAAGAAATCCACCTGGCGACTCCACTAGCTCTCATTTTTGTTTTGACCATCCTTCACATTAGAAAAACCCCTAGAGAGGCCATTCATCCAAAACAATCACAAATTCCATCCTCTCTAAACTCTGAATTCGAAATCTAGCTTCATGAAGAATCAATACCAGATCTCATCTAGACCCAAATCCCCCTGTCATAGTAGATGACCCGGAGAAGATTCTGTGGCAAGCTTCCAAAATTGGCAACTTAGCTACTGATAGGTCCATCTGTAAAGCAATATCAGTACCTGAACATCTCACATCCTTGCAGGATTCCCCATTTGACTTAAAATCAGCAAAAACCCTTTTTATAAGCAAGTCACAAAGTAAGGTAAACTTTGACAATCTTGAGCCCCTAGATCTACCACAGAGTCCTAGTAGAGAAGCCTCACCTACTACACTTCTCAAATTTCAGCTTCTCCATCACTTTGGCTCCTACAACCCCAGATCTACTCAAAATCAGATCACTAGCCCAAGTACATCTGCCACACCCATCCAAACCACTACTGTTCAAATCACCTCAGCTCGTCCTACAAGCCCTCATATTATAAATCATCCATTAGCTCCTGCCATGGCAGCTTGGTATGCGCCCTTGGTGTTGCCACACCCTTTGGCTCCTTTAAAAAATGATTATCAATCCAAAATCCCACACTTTACTGGAGTTGAGGCTACTACCACTCAACAACATGTAGATAGAATTAGCGATGCCTTTGAATACATGGAAATAGAGGACGAGACCATAAGAATGAGGATGTTCGCCGAAAGCCTGGGCGAAGAACCCAAAAAATGGTTTAAGAGCTTAACTCCAAATAGCATACACGATCTCCCAGAACTCTACCAAACCTTCATAAATAAGTGGGAAATCAGAAAGAACCCCATTCAAATCATGTCAGAATATAACAATCTAAAAAGGGAAAATGGGGAAAGTGTCGAGGAATACCGCACTAGGTTCAACAGTGTTTATAACGCCCTCCCACCTCATTTTAAATCTCCACTTGGCTCAGCCTTATCAAAGTTCCCCGAAGGCTTCAACCCAGACATGACTTATCAACTAAGAGACAAGGACCCCCCTACCTTAGAGGAAATTCAAAAAGTGGCCATAAGTGCAGAAGCCAACTTAGCAGAAAAAAGAGCTAGGACCAGATCAGAAAGGAAAGTCACATACCGGGATGAGGTCACCCCTTCAGCCCCTTCCTTAGATTCTAGAATAGATGACTTGGTTAGATTCATGGCGAAAATGTGGGAAAATATAAGTGAAAAGACACCTCTTACGGAGAACCAGGCAAACCCTCCAAACAGAAACCGGAACCAAAACTTTAGGAGAGAACAGCCTCAAAACAAACCAAGGGAAAATGACCAAAAAATTAGGCCACCCTTTAATGAAAATTATGTTGATGAGGATGAGATGGATACAAAACCCATTGATGAAAATCATTTGAACCTTATAGGTTCTGATAACGAGAGTGAGGTTTACCTCACAGAAGAAGAACAAGCTTTCTTCTCTCTGAATCAAAATGAAACCAACTATGAAGATCCTGAAGATCCTACTATATATTTTCAGAATGCCATAATAGAAGCTCACAGGAAGTATGATCTTAGAAGCAGAAAAAACCAAGACAACTCCAAGAAAGGTAGCTCAAACACTGCTAAAACCCCTGATACCATTCTTAAAAGAGCAGTGGATAGCAACAAAATCGTGGTCAAGAAAACTGACCAAAGCAAATATAAAGCTATTCAGACAAGCCTTGGCCCAGATTTTCCCAATACCTCTTTCAAGATTCCCGAGATGGCTGTTTTGAACAAAATCCCGAAACAAATTCAGCAAACTCAGAACATAGAGAAAGTCATGGCTGAAAAAACTGAAGCAAACCTGTCTAAAATGCAAGCACCCTTTAGTTTTGAGGGAAAAATCACAAAAATAAAGATTACCATGCGTCTCACTGAAATTATTTCCCAAAGCTCTTATAAATCCCAAGTGTTAAAGGTCCTGAATATAGGAAATGATGCAAACACCCTTAATCTAGTTGATGACATTCCTGAAGTGTTGTTTGGTCCAAAAATAGAAGGGAAATTCCAAGAAGGAACCACTCTTCCCTTTTACATCAGTCTGAATATCCATGACCAAATCCTACACAATGCCATGCTAGACTCTAGGGCCTCACATAATCTCATGCCAAAGGTTGTGATGGAAAGATTAGGCCTAGAAATAACAAAACCTTATAAAGACTTATATTCATTTGATTCAAGTAGAGTCAAGTGTCTAGGATTAATCAAAGATATTTGTTTGAGTTTGGCCCAAATACCTACAAAAAAACTGATCATGGACATAGTGGTAGCAGACATTCCCCCCAAGTACGGAATGATTTTATCCAGAACTTGGGGAGCTAAGCTTCAGGGAAATATTCAACTTGATATGTCCTACGCCACTATTCCTGTGTTTAACCAAACTAGGATAATCTATCGGGAATCACACATGAAATATATGGTCAGCAGCCAAGAAAGGCCAGATAACATCTCGATGTACTCCTTGCATTATGATCTGAACTCTTTCATTTTACACAGTGATGAAGACATTGAAGAACAGTCAGAAGGATTTGAAACAAACTTAGACCAACCACATAAGCTACCCCAAGTTCTCTATGATGAACTAGACACTCAAAATTATCATGACCATGAACAGTTATGTCTTGAGGAAAGAGAGTTTGTTCCTCTTGAAACAGGGATAGAGCAAGAAGCACAAAACATTATGTACCATCAAGAAAATTTCTCAAACCATAGGCAAACATCAGCAGTAACATCAGGATACTTTTTCAGAACAGAGGCATTAGAAGACTTGCATATCAAAAACCTCTTTGGGAATCAAGGGCAGGGAATCTTAATGTTTTTACCATACCTTAAGGATTTGCCATCACATGACTCTAACTCTTCAAATAAAATCTTTAATGTAGCCATAACAGCTCAAAATCCAGAAAAAATGTATAAAAAAATTCTTATGAAAGGATATGATGACTGTAGTCCAAATATCCCTAAGTTGTTTGAACTAGCTAGCATTCTGCCACTCCACCAAAAACTTAGAACTGCTAGAATTTTCAATATTGTTCAAAATACTACATGTAGAGAAAATAGTGAGAAGCACTATGCCACTGCCATCACTCCAAGAAACAAATTTGAAAAAAGAAAATACAAAAATCTTGACCAAACAATAGTAGTCAACGATAAAACAACTGGTCATAGGATCTATTTTGATTTTAGAAATACTAATACACACCCTTGTGACAAAATTTTTATCTTTCCTACCCAAGACCATGATATACCAATGATAAGTGCTTTTAATCATGTGTCTTTGCAAGATGATGTTTGAAGGTATCACCAAATAATTCCTTTGCAAAGCAAACAACTCAAAGAATTTTTCAAGTATGCTAGAAGTACTTCCATATTCAAACCCAGAATTGCGAAACCACCAGACACCAAAAACATGCTCCTAAAAGCCATGTTTCTAGTTTTGAATTTCTGCATTTTTATGTACCTTGATGATGTCATCATATACTTCAAAAATGACAAAGAATATCTGCATTATTTGAAAAATATGTATAGCAAAAGAAGAAGTGGGAATCAAAGGTACAAAGAGGTACAACGAGAAGATACAGGGTTGTTCAGAGATTCATGCATGAATCCTTATGTCATGCTTGAAAGAGAAAATTTTCCAAATTTTTCTTTCAAGAGCCGAGTGGACCAAGAGTGGTAGGAGATCCTTATGAAGATAATATGCTTAAGTTTCACCATTTCTAGGATTTTTGAGTTAAAAAATTTCCAATCATTGTATATACCATTGTTTGAAAAATAAATAAAAAAACAGAAAATTCAAAAACAATAGAAAAATAGAAAAAGAGGGTGGTCTGAAAAATAGAAAGAAAGCCCCATGTTCCAAAAAATAGTCATTCTGAAAGCGCACAAGTCTAAATGCCGCTACTAGTGCTCAAATGTCTTGTTCAGTTATATAGCTTAATCATAACTGAACATGTTTTAAATTTATTTGCTGATAAGTTAGTGAGAGGAAAGATACTCAACATTTTGTAATCTTGACTTGTGAAAGAAAATATATTAGGAAAAGATACTGGTTCCACATGCTCAAAACAGAACCAAAGAGGAAAGCAGGGATGAAAAACAAACTGTGTATCCTAGCCCTGATTTTCTAGATTTCATTTTATGAAAAATAATATTTGTGTGTAGCTTGTCTTTCATGCCACAAGTTCATGACAAATCAGACTATCTAATCTTGATTTGGTCATTTTTCGATTTCATATTTTAGATTAGAGAATAAAATCCTATCAAACAGCTTAATCATCATAGTCGATCCAGCATAGGTAGAGAAACAAAGTAGTTCATCGGCTTAATCTGAACTCCCGGCAGATATAAGTGTAGAATTAGATAGTGTCAATTTTCAAAAATATTATTTCAAAGGGTTGCTAGTCCAAATGTACTTGAAAGAAGGAAATATAGTAGGGTAGGTAGAAATGACTTTGATGCTAATCATGCTGTCAATTTTCAGAAATAGCATCAAGGAAGAAAGAAATTTGTGCCAATGGATAAAGGCACTGGTCTTCAAAGGACCGAGATCTGAAATTCTGGACACCTCCTGAAAGGGAGCTGCCCTCCCCAAATGGAGCCACTGTTAGTCATCAGTATTTTTCACCTGTTGATGATGACTAGTTTTTAAAGCCAATTTTTCTAGCAGCTGATCTCCAATTTGTCAAATTTTTCAGCTAGAAAACACCCCTAAACATTTTTGCCCTCCTAACTTTTCAATCAGCCTATGATGAGCAAAAACCTAATTTTCAAGCCCTATCTAGTCTCAGTCATACAAACTTGTCCATCAGCTGTCATAAGCTAGATTCATCTACTGTCATTCACCCTCATCCCTAGCTCATTCATTAACCAACTAATTGATAAGAATGTCAGCTACCCTACCTCTGGTCATATCTCATCTTGAGATCTAATCATACCAAAGAGAACACTCCAAATCTGTCAAAAATATCACCTAAGTTAGGTAGTGGCGCTTTAATTAATCCTCCCTTGACAAACTATCCTAAGCCAAAAGAACCTCTGTCTAATACCAACTAGCCATAGATGGCCCTCCTATTCTGCAAACAAATCTTGATACACCTTTAGGTCGCGCCACTAAAAAGCCTTGATGTCTCAGCAGTGCATATACCAAAATCCAAACTGATATTAGGTGGATTTACAGTGTTTCAATGTATTTTTCAAAATCAGAGAAAGATACCAGTGTTCCAGAAGACATTATTAAACTAAACATGAGAAGACAGCTGCTTCTCATGTTGTTTTGAGCTTGGGATGAAAGTACTAGTCAGAGAGGTAATTCAATGAACTCCTGCAAACATAGTCAAAATGTTAGTGACTTATGACTAGCAATTAATACTCTGCATATACAAGTCAAGTTGCTTCTGGTTTCCAAATATGCATAAGGGTATTTTAACAACAGGATACATATCTTCGAGAATGCCTCTCATACTATATTGTAAAATTTTTCACTTTTATTACTTACTGTGATATACCAAGCAGAGATAGGCATTACAAGGGAAGATGACACAATATGAGAAGCAGATGGTTGATTGACTATATAAAAACTCCTCCAAGCAGAAGCAGATGGTTGGGTGACTATGTAAAACCTCCTCCAAACATGAGCAGAGGGTTGGGTCACTTGTTGCAAACCTCCTCCAAACATGAGCAGATGGTTGGGAATATTATGCTGGCCTCCTTCATTTAACAAGCAAAGGGTCAGGAACAGAGGTGTAGCCTCATTCAAAGAGCACAATGCTAACAATGCTGCAAATGGCCTTAAAAATCTTGTTTACACCTTTTCTCCAATGGATGAAACCACTAACACAGCAGTGGTGTTTCAAGGATTTCTTAAATGGTTTCACTGTTTGAAAGACAGAATTGAAATGCATTGGGAAAAAATTGGATGATTATCAGTAAAAAATGTTGTTAAGAAGATGGCCAAGTAGTGATATTTTGATGTTCAAAGAAGCTTTGCTTTTCCTATCCATGAAGGTCTTTTTCAAAACCTCATCAAATTGACAAGAAGATAGACTAGCCTTGCTTCTGAAAAAGACCTTTGCAAATAAATAACACAGAGATAGTATGTGTGAAGAAAGGATATGAAAAATGTTTCAAGTTAAACGAAAACACTCACAGAAACAAGATATAGGTAAAATATGGGGAGTGCAAATGAGGTTCTTCACCCACAGTCAAAGGAAAATCTCAAAGGGTGCCTAACAGTTTTTGATCAACTTCACAATGGGCATAATCATCGTTAAATACCAAGAAAGTTGAAATTTTCAAAGTAAATTTTAGAAGTGTGAATAATCTCCTTCCAAGATATGGCAAAGGATGCATCAAAAATCTTGGATATGACTCTTAAGCAGTGCTCCTCTAAAGGTCAAAAATAAACAAAGGTTTCAGGTTTATTTTCTAAATGAAGAAACAGTGAGAAGGCAGTGAAAGTGTTTTGTTTCTTAAAGAAGCCTTTTACTTCAATCAGAGCCATGACTATGGTGTCATTCAAAAGTAGCATCCACAACATTCAAATCTTGATCGAATATGAGTCTTTGTTATGTTTTAAAAAGACATTGCTTTATGTTTTGTTATGAAGGAAAAGCCTTTTTAAAAGGCATCCAAACCATTACAAATAGATACAAATGTTTTTAAGTTCAAATAAAAGGCCAAGAAGCCATTTGGAAAGTCCCATTTGCAAGTTCAAGCAACCAAGGAAAAATCTCCCCTAGCTGTTTACCGAAGCAACAGAGGAAAATTTAAGCGTTTTTCAAAGTTTTTAGGGCTCAAGCCTGCGCAGCGTGCCTGTAAAAGTGCGTGGCATGCCTATGAGCATAGATACAAAGGAGTATAATGGCTGTGTGGCGTGCCTGTAGTAGTGCGCGGCGCGCTTGTGCACGCATTCACCAACTGCCCGAAGGTCGACCCTACAATTTACACTACGCGGCGCTCTTTTCTGTGATCGTGTCGGTCACCCAAAATCCCTCAAAAAATGCCTTTGGAGCTGCTCAATCAATCGACCAAGGCCCTTAAGCTTTTCTTCGAGGTATTCTCCATTACCTCATGGTAAAATTCAAATTTTGAAGGGGTGTTTTGCTATGTTTTTCCCTAAGGAGAAATAGTGGTTTTGAAAGCACTTCACCATTTAAAAACACATAGATAGATAGTGGTAAAAGATAGAGTTTTTTTTAAAAATAAATAAGGCCTTCTTGTGTTTAAAGGTCCCAAAATCATTCTAGAAGGGTGCTTCTCTTCCTGTGTTGAGAAAAGATCCCAAAATTTCATGGAAGGTGTCCTAACAGTGGTAAAACAAAAACAAACCTTGTCTGCAAAATAAAAGGGGAAAACACTGATTATAAGGTGAAGGCTTGGTCATATAAAGTGTCCTCTCTATATGGTGAAATAGTGAACTTTGTGTAGCCTCCGTAGTTCCAAAAACAGAGTGTGTTGAAAGAATTTTCAAGTCAGCTGAGGGTGTCTTGTTTACTTTGTAAATAATAGTGAATAGAAAAAGAACATTTGTTTGGGGGAAAGGTGTTTTTGTTTTTGTCAAAACACAAGAGTCCCTTCTTCACCAAGAAACCACAAACAAATATGTTCAATACCTTTGCCCAAGCACAGTCATAAATTGACCTTTTGCTTTTCATTTGACAAGAACTTGTTGATTGGCATCAAAGAGGATAAAACAGTGACTTATAAGGAGGACAGGGTGTGTTGTTGAGAAACCATTTCAAGGACCATTTGAGACAGATTGCTTTTGTCAGTCAGCAAAGAGTATCCAAAACAAAATGCCTCCCAGGAAAGATAGTAGAAGTGGCCTTCACAAGAGGTTTGAACCTGTCTCAACTGAAGAGGTAAATTCTCATCCATTAGTCCTGTTTAAATTTCATGAAGTTGTATGTATAGAGTTTTGTCAAAGGGTGCAGGAGGTGAAAAGCTATCTCCCCTTGACACATATTTGTGCTTTGAGATTTCAAGGGAAATACTTTCAGCTAGTAGGCTTGGATTTCAAGTTTTCTCCTAGATCCATTTCCAAAGCCACCAAAATCCCTTATGTCGAAGAGAAAAGGTTTAAACAGAGCCACCTAGACTCAGAATAGTACAAACCCTTTTTGAAGACTCAGCATCGGGATACATTTCCATCCATATTTTCTTTCTCATATCTGTTGACTATTTATGCTCCCCTCATGAAGATAATCATGAAATATTTCACATGTGAGGGAAGATTTTCCTGGATCTATGCTTACCATGTCCGGTTACTCATGCATTTCAAAAGAGCCCAATTGTTAAATCTCCCCTTCTTCCTCCATATAAGTATTGAAAAAATGGCCTCCACTGTTCAGAAAAGACCTCCTTCTTAGCAGTCAACTTGCCTTTTTCATCATTCCCTCATCAATATTGTCATTATTCATCAGATTTAGAAGAAGGGAATCTCTTGGGACACTTTCATTGCACATCTAGATTTCGCCATTGTTCCTTCATCCCATGCATCTCCTTCACCTTCGACTCACCATCCTTCACCTTCTTCAAGTAAGCCCATTCCCAAGAAGCTCAAATTTCCCATGATTGAACAAGAAGAAGAGCATGATGAGGAAGAAGAGAATGATGAATATTAGCACCAACATGATGATGAACAACAGCAACATGATGAACAACATCATGATGAAGAAGGGCAACATGATGAAGAAGGGCAGCAAGGTGAAGAAGAGCATGATGAAGAAGGGCAGCAAGGTGAAAAAGAGCACAGTGAGGAAGGGAAGCAAGGTGAAGAAGAGCATAGTGAGGAAAGGCAACAAAGTGAAGAAAAACACAGTGATGATATGCAACACAGTGATGAAGAGCAGCGCCATGAAAAAGAGAAAAACAGTGAGGAGGGAAATGATGAGGAAATTGAACAGTTTGATGAGGATATTGGTAGCCCTCACAGTAGCAAAAAATATGAAGATGAAGCCCAAAACATTGAAGAGGCAGAGCCTCAAAGTCCTAAAGAAAGCAAGGACAAGAGTAAAGAGGGAAGCCCTAAAAAATACATGCAGGAGGACAGTCAAAGCATTCATGAAGAAACTCTGTTGAACATGTCAAACTTAGATACACCAGATGTTGAACTTGTCAAACTCCTATTAAATATTTGGCAGGCCATTCCATTTGAACCCTTCAAAATTCTTTTGATAGCCTAAGTAATCCTCTTGCTGCCTATCGTTGCCCTTTTCCCACCTCAAAATCGCATGAAAGGGACGAAAACACACATTTGAGAATATTTAAAGCTTAGCCCCTCTCGGCCCTAGCCCCTCAATCGTTTCCTCCACGTAACCCTATGCTGGAACCAAGCGCAAAAAAATTAGGCGCCTATCACATATGAATATCGGGCGTGCCCTCGGCTGTTGATCTACACAGATCGAACGACATTCGCAATACTCTACTACGGCCGTGGCCCACTCCATTCATCACCCAAAACGCATCTCAGTCGTCCTTTCACCCATAGATCTGATGGTCCATATCTCCCTTGCCCCGGTGGTCCCCGCAACACGATACTCCAAAACCAGGTGGTATCTATCGCACCGCCCTCCGGCAGTGGGCGGTACTTATCGTTTGGCCAACAATTCTATACACTGTCTACCGCGTGTCCCTGCGTACGGCTCCAAAACCACAGTTCATCGCATGCTATTGTTTGACAAAAGATGCGCAACGATATCGCTGTCAGCCGTTGGATCTAGAGATCTTCATCTAACGATCGTCGCGCGTCGAATCTGCACAGGTTTTAATCCACGGAAAATAAACCCCTGGCCCACTACCCATCGCCTCCGACGCTTTATCAACCGTCAATCTCCTACTGAGATCGGACGGTCAAGATTTCATCATCCCCACCGTTGACCGGTCCCACTGTCAGCATTCCACGTCATCCATTTCCCACTGCCTTAGTATCGTGCCACCTGTCCTCAAGCTGTTCCCCACGTGCTCTTCATCACCCCGGACCTATATTTGGTTCATTCCTTCGTTTCTTTCATATTTTTATGATCATTTTTGCATTCCACTATCTTTCTCCATGGCCATCCCACACTGTTACGCTACATTTCCTACCATCGCCCTACATTTTTCCACCAGCCCACCATGCAGCACTATCATTTCTCATTATTCCCCATCGCATTCACCTTCCCGTGCATGTTTTTCTTTAACAAGTTTGTGGATTTTGCAAGGTTACAGCGGCGGAAAGTTGCCATAATTCATAGCCTCTGTTTCACAAGTCGAGAATGCATCAAAGGACCATCTTTCAGAGGCAGAATTTATGAGGGAAATCTGGGAGGCTATTACGACATGGCTTTCATTAAAGAAGCAGGGGTGAAAATCTGTAAAACCCCCCCCCAGAGTTATTAAAATACGCAGATTTTGTAGATGGAAACATTAATGGAGCAGGTAGAGAATATCAGTGAAAGATAGGGAATTGAAAACATATAATTGAAGATTTTAGGGCTTTGATCTAACCTTTTGAAGGTGCAGTACCAGATTGAAGATCCTGCAAATCACTCCAAAGATTTTTGCACAAGAAACAATACCCTCCAGGTTTTATTTCAGTAGGAGTTTTCTCTCCAAGAAAGGATGAGATGTCCATGTGATTTTAATTCTATACCGTCCTCCTAAAGATATTTTTACCCAGTGCATTTACTTCAGAAAGCAGGCAACATAGTACTTATATCCCTACAGAGCCGTCAAGCAGTATGGGCGGGCACCTTTTCACCATTTTGCTTTAATGAGATAGTTAAATGTTTACCACCTACTCCTTTTTTTGAGCTCTCTTGTTCTCCTATAAAGCTCACGAAGAACAGATATTTTAGGGTTCCAAATTTTATCAGAAAACTATGCAGTGAAAGGCTTTTTGTATACATTTTGTAAAGCTCTTGTATGAAAGCTCAGAGCCCAAAGGGTCTCAGTGAGGAGGAGTTCTATCTGTTAAAGAGGATTCTGTTCTTTGATATTTCATAGTGTGTAACCTTTTCTCTTATGTGTTATATTAATAGATCATTTCATTTCATCCATATTTCTTGTATCATGTTTTGGATTGCGAGTGGCTCACTGATTTATGGTATGGATTCATCCTAGTTTATGCCCATGCTTGGATCAGTAAAGTGCTTTAAATATGGCTCATGCATGATATTCTGTTCCATTATTCAGCTAAACCATATTTCTACTATATTAGTTTCTTTGGGAGGGTGTTTTTAAAACTCTATTGTTATGTATGGATTCTTAGATTGGTAAGCCCATGCATGGTGGTATTATGTATCTCGATATCAACTCAATGATAACTAATATCTTCTCAATATTTCTTTCACTACATACACCCTCTGATAATTGATTTCTGTGACATATTACTTGAACTGGCCTGCTTTGGAGTAAACTATCTCTGAATTGTCTGTTGCTTTTGTATTAGAGTTCTACATCTTGCCTCTGCAGTATCTCTTTTCCTGTGTCAGTTTCTGAGAGTTTGGTCCCATTCTAGTTTATTTCACTATTTACAGGAGATAGCATGTGAGCTGAAGTTGAAAACTTCATATATTATATTATACGCTCCTTGCTATGCTAAGATGTCCTAGGAACTGGTCTATCACAACTCTAGGTTGTCTCTAGGAATGAAAACATCTTTCTGGCGTCGTTGCCGGGGAACGAAATTGAGAAGTTTAAATCCTTGGGCCTTGAAAAAATCTAATTCACTCTTAAAATAGGTGAGTATGGAGATTTGAGAGTTGTAGATCTCTCACCTTGACGACTCCACATTTGTTCATTTGATAAATCTATTTGCAGTCCTGGCTCCTCGTAAGCCACACCTGAGGTCAGATACGTCTAAGCCAAAGACACCTTCAGTGTCTGACCATAAAAATATCATACATAGAAGAAATTGGAGGGAAAGAAAATCAGTCCATTCTGAGATTCCCGAATTCTCTCAGGAAGACTATCCATCCTCTTCCTCTCAAGAAGTCCAAGTAGAAAATCCCGAATATTACTCAGATAGTCCACCCCGGGAGGGTATCAGAAATAAAAACAGTCTTCATCCTACTCCTAAGGTTGAAGAGGTCAAGGAGGTAACCGAATTATCTACTGTTAATAGACCTTTGTTCCCCTCAACCCCTCAAGCTGCAATTGAGTATATTCCTATTATTATTCATACTCCACTTCCACCTCCTCCTCCTCCTCTTACTCATCAAACTATTGCACTACCTCCACCTCCTCCAATGGCTAATGTTCCAGCCTTCTTGATGAATAAATATGCTCCCCTGGCATTACCCCAAGTGTTGAATGATATGCCCCAGGATTATCTAAAGATCTTGCCCAGATTCAATGGGGAAAACGAGATTGATGCTCAAAAACATCTTGAGACTTTCTGCTCATTTGCAGAGAACTTTAATGTTGAACATTTAGATGTGGTCTTAAGACTGTTTGTGCAATCTCTTGATGGTGAAGCTCGAAAATGGTTTAAGACATTGGCTGGCCGTTCTATTACCACTTGGGATAACATGGAAGACACTTTTCTCAGGATATGGGGAGAGAAGAAAGATCATGGAAATTGTCTCATTGAGTTCAATACACTAAAGAAAAGACACAATGAAGGAGTGTCAGAATTTATCAAGAGATTTAGTAAATTATATCTGAGTCTCCCTGCTAATATGAAACCTCATCAAACTGCTGCTAAGGTCGTTTTTGTAGCAGCCTTTGATTCAGAGTTTGGCTTCTCTCTCAGAGAAATAAAGCCTGCTACTCTGGATGATGCTCAGGTAGATGCACTAGAGTTGGAAGCAAACTTTTCCTCCACTGGCAAATCAAAAGGAAGATCTGAACAAGATACCAGAAGAAGGGGAAAAGAAGAGGCATCTACCTCTAACCAAGACAGAGACTCAGCCAATGAAAAAATGGAGGAAATGAGAAATTTGATTAAGAAAATGGTCAAGCTTGAATGGGAAGCCAAGAACACAGCCTTCAAGAATTTCTAGAATGCTCCAAACAGAGGTTATAATCCTTAGTATAGAAGACCACCCCTGCAAATATTTCCAAGGGAATCAAAAGAGCAACAGGATCAGGTACCGCACCCATTGTACCTGGAAGGTCTAGAAGATGATACCACTAGAGATACTGCCTATGGACTGGAGGATGCAAATCTTGCTTTCTCGGATAGAGAAGAAGAGGAATGCTCATTACAAGAAAAAGAAAAGGCTGGAGACACAGAAGACTCAGAGATTGATCATTGTTGTAAGCAATTTGTTGACCTCATGCAAGCACAACTCAATAGAAGATATGACCTCAGATCTTCTAAGAAGAGAACTCGTACTCAAGAGCAAGAAGAAGAGCCACATCAGAAGGAAACACCTGCTCAGGAGGAGTCAACAATGCAGAAAGCCACAGACAAAGGTAAGGGACCCCTAAACAAACCTTCACAGTTTAGTGATCAAATTCCTTCTTCTTCAAAAGTAGTCACTTCCCCTAATGCCAAATCAGTCTCAAAGGAAACCAAGCCCCCATATGAAAATAAAGAGTCAAAAGAGGTTGTGATATAAAATTCCCCTCCTGCTTTCAGTCTGCAAAAGGAACTTGAAAAGGTCAAAATCCCAGTCCCCTTGACTGAACTGTTGAAACAACCAGCATGTCAATCTCAAGTCACCTCTTTCATGCTCCCTCCAGAAGCACCAATCATCCCAGATAGTCTCAACCTTCAAGAAGAAAGACCCATGGTAGTTTTTGGCCCACATTTTGAGGATTTAGATCCCTCTACTCCTCCCTTCTACGTGTCTCTAGTGATTCATGACCTGCTACTACATAACTGTATGCTAGATTCTGGAGATTCCCACAATCTTATGCCTCTTTCAGTCATGGAACAACTAGGATTACAAATCACATGTCCATACAAGGACCTCTATTCATTTGACTCCAAAAGAGTTAAATGCTTGGGGATGATCAAGGATTTGGTGGTCAATTTGGCCCAAATCCCAACAAAAAGTGTGGTAATGGACATCATGGTGGCTGACATCCCAGCTCGTTTTGGTATGTTGCTGTCAAGGTCCTGGGGAACAAAAATCGGTGGATCACTCAAGATGGATTTAACATATGCCACAATCCCGGTTTTTGGTGGCCAAGAGAGGAGGTTGTACAGAGAGACTAGATTTGTCAAGATGGTGACTAAGGCTAACAATTTTGTAAATTCACCAGTCTACAGTAAGGAAGGAGATTTTTTATGCTTGATGCTGGAAGAAGATCAAGATTATTCTCATGAACCATCCTTCTGTCAGACCAATACTGAACAGCTCGCAGAGAGCCATGAAGCAGGAATCTGGACACTCCATTTTGATGGGGCAAATTCAAAGGAAGGTAATGGGGCTGGAATATTATTGATTTCTCCTACAGGAAGGTGGGTTCCATTGTCCTTCAAGCTAGAATATTAAGCTACTAATAATGTGGCTGAATATGAAGAACTTCTGTTAGGATTGCAGACAGCCAAGAATATGAACATACAAAGCTTAAAAATTCTGGGAGACTCAGAACTGGTGGTCAGGCAAGTCACGAATCAGTGTCAGACCAAGCATCCTAGGCTAAGGGCTTATAGGAATGAAGTTTGGGACATGGTAGAAAACTTCTTCTTCGCATTCAATATCAAGTTCATGCCCCGAGAAAAAAATAGATTCCCTTGCTATGGCTGCTAGTACATTTCGACCACCTCAGAACCCTCTTTTAAGGTATGAAGTTGAGGTGCGTTATCGACCATCAATCCCAGATAACATCAAGCACTGGAAGGTATTTGAGGATGAATAACAGATGAAGAGATTCCTAGAAATAGTAGGAGAATTCTCCAATATGGAGATTGATGATGGTGAAGAGGTTTAATCTGAAGATACTGCAGAAAGAAATTGGGAGAATAAAGTGGTAGGTAGTAAGGTGTTGCAGTTAAAGGGAAACATAATACCTAGAGGTCTGGTGCCTCTAGAAATATTATTTGAAAAAAATGATGTCCCATTGTAGCCAGGCAAAGTGGTAGAAGAGAATCAGGTAGAAGACCTGAATTTGGGTACTAAGGCTGACCCCAAAATTGTTAAACTGTCCAGGAAGATCCCTGGAGAATATAAAAAGCTATATCAGAAATTATTTCAATCTTACAGAGATGTGTTTGCATGGTCCTATCAGGACTTGAAAACTTTTGATATCAGTATTATGCAGCACAAAATCCCACTGAAGACAGATGCAAAGCCCCATAATCAGAAGCTCAAACAAATCAATCCCCTGCTGCTTCCTTCTATTGAGAAGGAAATTAAGAAGCTGTTAAAGGCCAAAATGATTGTACCATTGAGGTACTCTGAATGGGTGGAAAACCTTGTCCCTGTATGAAAGAAGAATGGAGAAATAAGGCTGTGTGTGGATTTTAGAAATTTAAACAGAGCATCCTTAAAGGATACTTATCCATTGCCTAAGATGGATCACATCTTGCAGAGGGTGGTTGGAGCTTCCGGAATGTCAATGATGGATGGATTCTCTAGTTATAATCAAGTGGTTGTACTTCCAGAAGACCAAAAGAAGACTGCTTTCACCACACCATGGGGTACATTTATGTATGCCAGGTTGCCTTTTGGATTGATTAATGCAGGGGCCACTTTTCAGAGGGCAATGGACATTGCTTTTGTTGGGGAGCAAGATAAATTCCTGGTGGTCTACCTTGATGATATCACTATATTTTCCAAGAATGATACTGAGAACATTGAGCATCTGCGTAGAAATTTTGAGAAATGCAGAAGGTATGGTCTCTCTCCGAATCCTCAAAAGTCTTTATTTGCATTAAAAGAGGGAAAGATGTTGGGACATATCATGACTAAGGATGGGGTAAAGATAGATCCTAAGAGGGTAGAGGTTATAAATGGTATTGCTTTTCCCATAAATAAGAAAGAGGTACAAGTATTCCTAGGGCGTATTAATTTCTTGAGAAGGTTTATTCCTAACTATGCTGAAATAGTTAGACACATAACTGACATGCTGAAGAAGAATAATGAAGTTAAATGGTCCTAGGAATCACGAGAGGCATTTACCAAAATAAAAAATGCTTTTGCAGAAGCCCCTGTTCTAGTTGGATCAGATTATTATAAACCTTTCATGATTTTTTCTTTTGCATCACCTCATACAATAGAAGGAGTTTTATTGCAGAAAAATGAGGAAGGGTATGAGCAGCCTATTTCCTTTTTCAGTCAGGTGCTTGCTATAGGGTAAAATTCTTGGGTTGTTGGTTATCGTATATCCCTCTTAGGGCTTTCCGGTGCCTGAGGCAGACAATAAGATTAGTTGTACGGTTCACAAAGATGGCATATACATGTTCATATTAACTTAAAACAACTTAACAGAGTGTGATAGGAAATTACCTCTTTGATGATCTCGGAGTCCCTTGGAGAACACTAGACATCGAAGCAAGAATCTTTCTTCACCAGCTCCAAATCTTAGTCCTGCAATCAAAAAAAGCACCCGTGTAACTTCTAACACAACATATACCCTATCGATTAAGCTAATATATAATGAACATCTAAATTATACCCATATGAGCCATTCATATCATGCTGTGTAAATATTCAAACAATAATGAAAATATTAAGCATCGAATGGACAAAACAAATATAGTTCTATTGATATTGAAAGAAGGAGGATTACAACCGTCGGTCGTACCAAGCCCTCCTCAGCCTCCCAATCTCTCTATCTCTTAAGTAGTGAAGTCTTAGTCAACAAGCTCTCTAGGAACCTCTTTGACTCTTGGTCTTCACACTATAACACTATCCTCTACTTCACAAGTATTCAGAACATTAACAATCCTTCGACCCTCAACTAGGAGCCTTCAGCTCCTTTTTATAGGAGAGGGAGAAAGCCATTGTTTCCTTTCTCTTTCCACTAGTTTGGAATAGAAAAAACTAAGATGTTTCTTTAATCTCTATGCTTTTGCCTCCTTGGGAGTTCAGTCTTTTATGGCAGTGACCAATAATGAATTGGTGCTTTGCAGTTTCCTTTGTGAACTGACTCTCTTGTGAGGGAAAGCCAGAGATTCAAATCATTCTCCGCGCGTTTTTCCCATTTCAAACTCAAAACACGGGTAACGCTGCCCTCCAGTGTAAACAGAGCGTTGCCCTAGCCACTAACGCGGCACATTTACTGGTCTCATGTGTTATAACGCTCTTGTTTTGTTATAGAAAGGCGTTTCCTTGGCAGAAATAGGTTTAATTTAGGTCTTTGTATTCCTTCCATATTTGTCTTCTCCTCTGAGCTGATGAGGAGGTATTTTGACCTGTAACAGATGCCCCCTAAAGTGTGAGGTCAGAGACGAAGATGATGGACGAAATACTTTATAATTTGTGTAGAGATAAAGAGATTGAAAGACTGAGGAAAACCTGAAACAATAACATATGTCAAAAAATATAGTATCTGCCTTGAGTCGGGCATTCCCATGCTCAGTAGCTTAAAAAACATGATTTCTCTAGAATAGAGATATGAAGAATCTGTCCACCGATAAGCACAATGTGGAAGTGTCTATCATAACAGGATCAGGCTGAAGAAGCTGTCTCCATAAACAATATCGCAACTTGGGGAAGGAAACACAACTTTAATGATGTAGCCTTTTCCCCAAGGTCTTGACCGCCGATTCACTTAAACTGCATATTTCTCAACATGTGAATGAAGGAGTTGTCGTCGAACATGTGAGAAATCATCTGATTACCAGTCGATAATGAAAATTGTTAACAGACGCGAAGGTGGCCACCGATAATGATGATGGTCCCTAAGATGCATAGTACAATCTAGCGAGTGTGAAAAATGAGTTGAAGTCGAACACTCGTAGAATCATTTGACCAGGAGCCAATGATGAAGACCCCTGATCAAACACAAGACTACCTGCCACTGATGTCTACAAGTCTCCGGGTACTGATGGGTTTTTGGATCAACTTCCTAGATAAGATGTTGAAGTCAATAGGAAAAGATCTGTTGAAAGGTAGGCACTGAGGCATCCTACATCGTTCAACACGAAACGGAAACCAACTAATGTTGTTTATGATTTGAGATAATGAAGAGGAAATGGGGGTGTCGGACGACAAATAATTTCTGGCATAATGAGCAGTTTGGTTGATAACAGGAGTAGTAGATAGCGAGATCTGCTTGAACAATAGAAGGCACTCTAGCACGGTACTAGGCAGCTGAAGCTTGATGAACACCAAAGAGTGTGTTAGGATTTTACCGGTGCAGGGACACTAGGAGATGAAGGCTAATACTCATAAATGGTAGGGTTCGGCTAACTGTGAAAGAGTTTTTTGGGAAGTGCCATGTTCAAGAATTTTGCTGCCAAATCGACCTTTTTTGAAATGTAACAAAGGTAGTATCTATTTTGTCCAAATTTTTTCCCGTCTGATTAAGTTTAACGAGTCCAGACGAGTAAACTCGGTGAATTTTTCATATTTAGAGAGTCTGGAAAATATCATAAAAGACAACTCTGTGCCCCTTCTGATTAGGTTTAACGAGTCCATATGGGAAAACTCGGTGAATTTTTCATGTTTAGAGAGTCTGAAAAATGTCTGAAAAGACAACTCTGCGCTCCGTCTGATTAGGTTTAACAAGTCCAGATGAGAAAAATCGATGAATTTTTCATGTTTAGAGAGTCTGAAAAATATCGTAAAAGACGACTCCATTGGGGTATCTTTGTCATGTCTTGATAACTGGGCACGGAAAAGGGGTAATAGTAAGCCCGAAACAGTTCATTTTCCGTGAGTTAGTCCATTGAAGCCGGAAAAGTGAGAAATCTATGTTCGATGGACATCTACCTCATTTTGTTATGAGTACAAGGAGACAGAGTAAACTCAATACTCTTTGTGAAATTATCGAGTCCAACAAAGGAAAACTCGGTGCCCTCCGTGAAATTTTAACGAGTCACGCGGAGAAAACTCGATTACTTTTTCGGTTTAAAGAGCTTTTGAAAAAGAGGAAAAGAATGGCTCCTTGTTCTTTGTCGTGGTAGTTTAACGAGTCCGACAAATTCAACTTGGGGTTTTTTTAGTTTTATGAGTGAGAAAAAGGGTCCTAAAAAGAATGCTCAGTGTTTCTTCATGATTTTAACGAGTCTGAAGAAGAGAACTCTAGGTTTTTCGGATTATCGAGCAAGAAAAAGACCATAAAAAGAACGCTCGATATCAACTTAATATAAGTTTAACGAGTCCAAAGAAGGGAACTCAAGGTTTTTCGGATTAACGAGCAAGAAAAATACCATAAAAAGAATGCTCGAAGCTTCTTCGTGTAAGTTTAATGAGCCTGAAGAAGAGGACTCGAGGTTTTTTGGATTAACGAGCAAGAAAAATACCATAAAAATAATGCTCGGACTTTCTTGATCTCTTTCTCGTCAATAGAATTATCTATGTCGGGAATTTTCTTGTGAGACCAAGCAAACACATCGCAAAATTCTTTGAAAATGGATGTGAAGTGCACAATTTCCTCAGGATTGCAAGCTTCTCCAATCTGAACATTTTCCACGATACTCGTTTTGACCAAGATATCAATTAGAATTGTCTCAGAAATATTACCCATGTTCCCTTCTGAATCGATAGTTTGAACAGTCGTATAAGGGGAGGGAACTATCTCAGGTTGGTCAAAAGATGGGATTTCAGTTTTTATCGCCTCCGAGTCAATCATCGAAGTGCGATGGTGAAACTCTCCCCAAGGTCGTTCTTCTAGAGACATGATCTCTCGAATAGTTTCGTCTGTAGGCAAGACTTCATTGAGGAGATCCTTAGAGAGAACTATGATGGGCGGGAGGTTTGTACCTTTGGTCGAAACAATAGCAGTGGAGGGTTCAGATGCGGTTTGGATGGCTTGGTAAGCCAACTCGGCCGGTGAGAGAGGCATCCGATCTTTGTAGGAATCAATGTCTAAAGGTGCCGGAATGATCCATGGGTCGATAGAGCCATCCAAAGTGGTGGATATCATCGCGACCATGTTTGGGATATCTGGCGGCGGGGGAGGAAAACAACCCAGTAGGGAAGATGCCTTCATAAGACCAGTACCAATACTGAAGTAAGAGTCAGAATCGCCTCATATTACGGGTACAGTGCTACTTGGTAACGTGGAATAATCAGGGGTGCAGAAGGATAACTGATCCACTATGACTATTTTCCCATCCAATGGAAATAGGATGAGTCGGAAGACCGAAGACACAATGGTAGTCATGGAATAAGACCAACTGCGACGAAGCAATAGATTATAGTCGAGATGGCGATCTACGACTTCAACGTCCACGGTTACCGTTTTCCCACTCAGAGTGATGGGAAAGCTAGCAAGGTATCCTTTTGGGAGGAACCATGGCCATCAAAAGCTTTGAGGGAATTCGACGGCGGTGTTAAGGTAGGAGAACCTAAAGCGAGCCAGCAAGCTTGTGACATAACACAGCTCGAAGCACCTTCGTCTATGACAGTGTGATGGATTGGTCTCCCTTTCGACACAACCTGCACCTACAATGCGAGTTGGTGTGAGAGGCGAGGTTTAGCCTTTTCCATATCAAAGATAGCTAGCATGGAATCCTGGGGGTCTATTCCACCAATGGCCGAAATCAAGGCTTTCCTCTGTGCTGGATATGTTTGTAATACTTTGAGAGCAGACATGGCTGACGATGCCTGCGCCAAATCTTCTACAATGTTGTAGTTTTGGGCTGCACGTGCAGAGGTGTTATGAGTCGTGCGTTGAAGTGTCCCTTTGGGGGGATGAATCACGAGTTCAGCAGTAGGTCGTTCAATATACAAATCGTTGGGCGGCGGTGGATTTGAGCTAGTTCCAGGTTCTTGAGCATCTATGGTAGGATTTCCATAAAGCTTGGCTCAAGTTTGAAGCTCAACACTCTCAATGCCATAAATGGCAGATGGTCCTTCGCCGGAAGGATGCCAACCACCATTTCCCTGTTGATGGGGTTGTGGTGGATTGTCAACCATGTGTTGATGTTGCTGCTGATGATTAGGGAAAGGATTATGAAGAACGATAGGTGTTCACCCAGAATCCTTGTTGGCAATAAAATCGATGCATTCCTGCAGCCGAGGACATTTGTATGTCAAGTGGTCCTCCTCACAGATCTTGCAAGGAAATTTCATGGGTTTATCCTTCCCTTTGTCAATTTTGGCAGCGTTTTTCTGATTAGGCTTATTCTGATTATCCGACTTCTCTTCTAAAGAAGACATCTTTTTCTTGTTCTTCTTATTTTTCCCACTAGGTTTTTGTGAGGTTTGCACAGAATTCACCTCAGCGGTAGGAAGAGTAGTCATTTGGTGAGGGGCGGTGGCAGCCGAAGATGGCTGGGAGGTTTTCCCCCGAGACTGCTTTTTGGCCACACCGGAGATTGTGCCAACGATACCGTCGGCATGTGCTCCGGTTTTCTGAGTGGCCAGAGGATTTGGGTTACTAGGGGCATGGGGGAGCAGATCGTATAGCGTGTCGGATTGTGAATAGATTAAATCCAAATGCTGGGGACGGTGAATACATTGATCTTCAGTAACCACACCAGAAAGGCCAATGTCTTTAGAGATGTGGGGTAAAAGAGACTTGCAAAACCAATTGGCTAAGAGATGATCCAGGATTGGCGCTTTGACTAGCCTCCTCCTACGTCTCCATTCATGAATATGATCGAAGATGTGGGTGGCGGTGTCTTGGTGCAACGATGTTAACAATTCCATTCCGGTTTCCACTCTAATTGGTAGTTGGAAGTTCTTTAGGAACTCCGTCGCTAAAGCGCCAAAAGTATTGATGGCGGCACGTGGCAATTCTATGTACCACTTGGCAGAATTTCCTGTAAGGGTGCGGGGAAAGAGTCGAAGCTGGACACTATCATCCACCATGGAATTGGATATAGACCATAGATGAAAGGTAGTGATGTGTGCAGCTGGGTCATCCCCTTTTTTCCCGTCGAACTTTAGGATGTCAGAAGGAATCTTATGTGGTACAAGAGGCCAAAGCGGGTTGTGATTGATGGGGTCATTAGTCAGTTTATGGATATCGGGGATGTTAAAAGCTGCCAAAAATGGAAATTGTGGATTTTCGCCCAAATCTAACCAAGGCAGTATGGGCTGACTACTTGGACCATAGGGTCCCCCCATCAATGTGTTACTAGGAGGATAAGTGGGACTTTGATAAAAATTTCCGATAGGTGGAGGAGTAGGGACATAATGTTGTTGTCCATAGGGCATATTGTATTGCAGGGCGAACGGTTGGTTGCCCCCAGTATAAAAGTGCCCTCCCATTCCAGACGGAGGTTGGGGTTCATTATTCCAAATGGATGCAATAGAGTTTCCCGGAGGCATGCTACTACTTGCATATTTTGGCAATGGCATAGACCCTACACCTATGTTTGAACCACTTAAGGAAAAAGTATTGACAATAGGTTGTCCCATTTTTCCTAAGGATTGCAGGGGAAGCAAAATTTTCCCTACTACCTGCGTGCTAGAAACACTGCCCCCTGGTATAGTAGCCAAGGGGTTTGAACTCAGCAGAGGGTTCCAACTGAAAGGGTTGCTAAAAGGCACCGAAGTAGTCATACTCGTAAGAGGAGCTACCATGGGTCCCAACGTGGTCACAGTAGAAGTAGATGCCAAAGGATTCGGTAAAATAATAACAATTTTGATGACTGTAGGGTTGGGATTAGGTATATGTTGACTACTGGGGTTACCCAGTGATGGCATAGAACTGACCACTGGCGGGGAGGATGGTGGCGAACCTGGGATGGTTGCCATTGGCATCGACCCAGTGGATGCTGGTGGTGAAATGGATGTTTGTGCGATCGAAGACATATTCTGGCGTGGTGGAAACTAAATTATCACAGGCCCCAACGGATCAGTGAGCAGAGGATTGTAATGAGGTACAACCCCTTCAGTGAAAGGGTCCTCTGGAAATTCCGGGTGATAAGAGGCTATGTGACAATCAAGATTAGTCAGTGGAGACTGCTCTTCTGTAGAAGGCATGGGTTCACCAAGGTTCAGTTCTTCTTCAATAGTTATAGGAGGTAGACCTTGTTGTCATCTAGACAGACGACATGGGTCGGGGGACACCACAGTGACCTGTTTAATTTTAACAAATTTTAATAAATTGTGATGTATTATAAAGTCTCAGTGACAGTAACCACACACCTAAAAAAGAAAAAAAGAAAAAAGGACTCTCTAAACTCAATCAGCAAGCAGCCAAAATAGGGTGCCCTGTCTAAGTACTACTGTTTGCTGGTGATGAAATCCAGTATCACAATAGTATATAGAGAGGGTTGGTCGAAAGTACAGTTACGGTCACTCTAGAGCTTCGCCCGAACCTTAGACGATAGGTGTAAGCACTCTCGTGAAGACAAGTACCCTCCTAAAGACCGAAGACAGAGTGGGTCCGTCTGTTTCAGGTACCAGGACAGCCTGTCCCAGTCACCTTATGTAAGTCCCTAAAAAGTATGGCCACTAAAGATACCTCAAATCATAGACATCATCAGGGGGGCCCATGGTCAAGGACAGTGTGCTATATGGGCAGAATACCTAGATCCCTGATCTAGTTTCGACATCCCCGAAGGGAACCCCAATGTATAACACACCCACCGGATGTAATCGAAGGTGGGCTACCTTCTTGTCCACCCAAGTGTTGTCTCGCGCTGAGCTCCGGTAAAGGAATGATCCCGATAATTTGAGTGCAGTAGGATTTCGCTCGTTAATGACTCTAGTTTCAAGTTTTGAGATCTTGGGTAATTTTCTCACTACTCTTAACCCAAGATCCTAGCCTGAACTACTGTTTGTGTGAGCTCAAAAAATAGTTGATTGATTTTATTATCGCTTGATTCTTAGTGTACTTTATTATTAGTCTTACAAAGGGGGAGTGGTCGTATGAAATGTAATGAGACTCTGACTCAAGAAACCATGCAAAACATGCTCTAAATATTCAATTCGATGAAGAGTATTTCTACAAGGAGAGGTTTCTTTTCAACATCCATGCACTAACATTCAAATAACTCAGTTCGGCTTTAAAGATTCAGACTTCTATCTACCTCTTCTTAACAGTCTATAAATTGAAAATTTCAGAATTAACTCAGCTAGATGCAGAAAAAACTAAAAAAAAGAAAAGAAAAGAAAAACTCTTCTCTAAAAAGTAAATGCTTTTGACACTAAATTTTCAAACAAGAGAAAACAAACAGAAATGCCAGTTTAGTAAACAAGCACAGGGATTCAGTCAAGGAGATATACTGATGGCCAAAAAATTCTACAGCTAAAACACAATCATGGTAGTGAACAACAAGTTTTGGCTGAGTAACGCACTGTCTCTGAGTAAAGTAAGCATTAATCCAGAGACTAACACACTGTTTTTAACCAGAGCCAGAGTTATAACGCACTAGAGAAACTACAGGTGTAGCGTTATCCAGGGAAAAATTCTTCAGATGGTCTAACAGAAACAGGATTGAACTCTGCGAGCTTTTAAAATGTTTACTGGGCATAAGTACTGGTCGGAAGGATCTGTGAACAGAGGATAGAAGTCAGGAGGAAAGAAATAGTCCGGAAACTATGGGGAAAACTCCCCAACGGAGTCGCCAATTCTACTATAGGGTAAAATTCTTGGGTTGTTGGTTATCGTATATCCCTCTCAGGGCTTTCCGGTGCCCTAGGCAGACAGTAAGATTAGTTGTACAGTTCGCAAAGATGGCATATACATGTTCATATTAACTTAAAACAACTTAACAGAGTGCTATAGGAAATTACCTCTTTGATGATCTCGGAGTCCCTTGGAGAACACTAGGCAGCGAAGCAAGTGTCCTTCTTCACCGACTCCAAATCTTAGTCTTGCAATCAAAAAAAGCCTTCGTGTAACTTCTAACACAACATATACCCTATCGATTAAGCTAATATATAATGAACATCTAAATTATACCCATCTGAGCCATTCATATCATGTTGTGTAAATATTCAAACAATAATGACAATATTAAGCATCGAATGGACAAAAAAAATATAGTTCTATTGATATTGAAAGGAGTATTACAACCGTCGGTCGTACCAAGCCCTCCTCAGCCTCCCAATCTCTCTATCTCTTAAGTAGTGAATTCTTAGTCAACAAGCTCTCTAGGAACCTCTTTGACTCTTGGCCTTCACACTATAACACTATCCTCTACTTCACAAGTATTCGGAACATTAACAATCCTTCAAACTTCAGTTAAGAGCCTTCAGCTCCTTTTTATAGGAGAGGGAGAAAGCCATTGTTGCCTTTATCTTTCCACTAGTTTGGAATAGAAAAAACTAAGATGTTTATTTAATCTCTATGCTTTTTCCTCCTTGGGAGTTCAGTCTTTTATGGCAGTGACCAATAATGAATTGGTGCTTTGCAGTTTCCTTTGTGAACTGACTCTCTTGTGAGGGAAATTTGGAGATTCAAATCATTTTCCACGTGTTTTTCCCATTTCAAACTCAAAACACGGGTAACGCTGCCCTCTAGTGTAAACAGAGCATTTCCCTAGCCACTAATGTGGCACATTTACTGGTCCTATGCATTATAACGCTCCTGCTTTGTTATAGAAAGGTGTTACCTTGGCAGAAATATGTTTAATTTAGGTCTTTGTATTCCTTCCATATTTGTCTTCTCCTCTAAGCTGATGAGGAGGTATTTTGACCTGTAACAATGCTTCGTGATGCAGAATTAAAGTACAATGTATTGGAAAAGCAAGCATACGCCCTAGTGAAATCCCTTAAAGAATTCTGTGTATATGTCTTACAGTCCCACATCACTGCATTTGTGCCTGCAGCTACTGTAAAATATATCCTTATTCAGGGGGATAGTGAAGGAAAAAGGGGGAAGTGGATTGCCAAAATACAGGAGTATGACTTAGACATCCACCCTACTAAGCTGATCAAAGGACATTGGCTTGCAAAATTTTTATCTGAATCAAACTATCAAGCTCTGGGCATAAATTTGTCCATTATAGCAGGTGAGGAATCAGAAGAGAAAGAAGAATGACAGGGAATTGGAGTAGCTACTCCAGAAACACATATGAAGTACCTCACCAATCAGTGGTACAAAGAGATAGTAGAATATCTCCTTACACTCAGTTTACCTCCAAGTTCTGATAAAACTAAATACAGAGCACTGAGATTGAAATCACAGAAGTACATAGTCGCTAATGGCCGGCTATACTGGTGAGATCCCTCAGGCATCTTACTCATGTGTCTCACAGAGAATGAAGTCGAGAGTATTATAGCAGAATTTCATGAAGGGATCTGTGGGGGTCACTACAGCTGGAGGGCCACTGCTCATAAAATCCTGAAGGTTGGTTTTTATTGGCCCAAGATTTTTGGAGATGTTTTTGCTCAGGTTAGAGCATGTGAAAAATGTCAGAAATTTGCTGAAAGGCAAAAGTTAGCACCTCTTCCCATGATTCCTGTGCACGTAGATGAACCATTCAAACAGTGGGGAATTGATTTTATAGGTGAGATACATCCTCCATCAAGTGGTCAACATAAGTGGATTTTAACGGCCACTAATTATTTCACTAAATGGGTGGAAGCCATACCTGCAAGGAATGATACGGATATTGATGCAGGGGCATTAGACACTGGCCAGCAATGTTGGAAGTTTTGTCCACATGTTGTGGCTAGGAGGGTTTGGAAACCTTCGAATTATTACAGCTAGGTGTAAATACCTTAGCTAATTGTAATTATTTAGATTAATTGGAGAGAGGAAGTCGAATAGCTCAGTTTGTCTAGCTGTCAGTTCAGTTATTGAATAAATTGTACTTAGGCGTTTGATTCTCCTAAACGGTCCCCACAGAGGAAACGAAAGGACATATGTTGATATATATATATGTAATCCCTCGGATATGGGGGGGGAGATGGTAGTAGTAGATTCTATGTATTGATAATTTGCTTCCAGTTGAATAGACTCCGGTTCTCGTTTATTTCCAAATTTGTCTGAGTTAGAAATTGTGAAGGATTTTGTTTGACTACGAAGTGATTTAACTCTGTATATGAAATTGTTGGATATCCCTGTAAATCCACCCACATGCAAGCGAGGTCTGTGTTGAGATTTCTGGTTCATTTAACAAATTCCCGTGTAACGAGACTATGTTGGTTTATCGTTAATTGGAGATTATAACCGAGATTAGGCTTGAGGTGGTAACCCTGCTTATTAAGCAATAAACCCACCTATAGTGTAATTACAATGAATTTGTTGAGTAACCGTGTCAGAACCCATGGTTAACGAATGCAAAGGAGGACACAACCGTACTAAATTTGGTTAACCACTGTGGAAACCCGCGGTGGTTTTGGAGAGTGGAATTCCCCAATTCCGCACCGCCTTCCAACCGTAAGTGGTATCCGTATAGCGGGCAGCGAATCCATAGACCGTCGGACACGTGGAAGAGTGGACAATCCAAAAACCCACCTTTTTCGTATCGATTTCGCGCGTTAACATTAGTACGTGGACGCCGAGCGAAATCTCTCCGAGCCGTCGATCTGGCGCTGGCGCATCGGACGGTGGGTGTTGGACATAGATGTACGCACGATAAAAAGGGGTACGGTACATGCATTTCATTGGTTATTGACATATATATATATATATACAGGTGGCCTGACGCAAAGTTTCATTATAAAGGTTTTCCAAAGCATAGTGTATATTTATAAAGTCCGAAGGTTTAAATTATTAACTATAAAGTGTTGGGGTATATATACATGAAGGCACGGAGTTAATTTGATAAATTATATATATATAAGTTGGGGATTGGCTATAACATTCCAAAGTTGTAAGATATATATTTATTTATCAATTTTTCTAAAATTGATAAATAATATTCCCGAGAGAAAAAGGGTATCTGTTGACAAAGCCACGTCATCGTTGACTGGTTATATTTGACGAACTTTCAGTTGTTGCTGCGCCATTTGTGGTATCGGAGCCAGGTTGTGGAGTTGTTTTGCTGACATGGCAGTCCGAGTTGGTAGAGGTGCTGGCAGAAGGAGACCTGTAGCCAACGCAGAGGTGTTGGGAATGTTGCAGAGGGTCGAGGCTAGAATAGATGCCATGGAGAGAAGACAGCCCAGAGATCCTGAAGACATCAGCGAACCTGAAACAGAGGAAGATGAAGAAAATGTTGAGATTCCTCCTGACCTGAGGCTCCTGAGAACTGTTCTGGGGTCTGTAGTTAAGCCCAGAATCAAAGTATCAAGTTATGCAGGGGGACTGAATCCAGAAGAGCTGGTGGACTAGATAAATGAGCTGAACAAATGCTTCGATTATGAAGAAATAAGTGAAGGTAAAAAGGTCAAGTTTGCAGTAACAAAGCTTAAAGGACATGCTGCACTTTGGTGGGATGGAGTGCAGGCAGAGAGGAGAAGAGTTGGCAAGCAACCTATCAAGAGCTGGACCAGAATGATGGCCAAGTTGAAAGGTAAATTCTTGCCTAGTGATTACCAGCTGACATTGTATAGACAAATGCAGAACCTGAGATAGAGGTTGCTGACAGTAAAAGAATACACAGAGGAGTTCTACAGAGTGAGCATAAGGGCTGGGCAATTCCAAGACACACCAGAGAAGACTGCCGGATATGTGAATGGTCTCAAGCTAGAGATACAAGATGGGATTGGTCTTCTGTCTCCCAAGACAGTGGAAGAGGCCTACCATATGGCCTTGAAAGCAGAGGAAAAACTCCTGAGGAAACAGTCTGCCAAGAAGAAAGGTACTTTCCATGGGAAGTGAAGTCAGGGTGGTAGAGGGAAGCCTACACCCAAGGATGGAGCTAATAGTAGCTCACCTCAGAATGCATCTACAGAGGATGATGCAAGGGGAATAAGGGGTTCTTACAGAGGAAGAGGAAGAGGAGGCAGAGACAGAGGCAGAGGTAGAGAATTGAGGTGTTATAGATGCCAGGAAGTGGGACATAAGTGCTATGAGTGTCCAGAGAATGTGGGTGATGGTCCAAGAAATTCTGTTGTTTCCCAGGTTGAAGAAGAAGTAGAAATTGAAGAAAAAGTTCTTCCAGAAAGGGGAGAGTCCTTGGTGGTTAATAAGGTCCTGTTAAAACAAACCAAATAAGTCACTGAACCTGCACAAAGGAAGAATTTTTTTAGGAGCATATACAAAGTCCAAGGGAAATGCTGCCAGCTAATCATTGATAGTGGCAGCACAGACAATTTGGTTTCCACTGAGGTGATAGAGAAACTGAAGCTGAAGACTAGGGAGCACCCCACTCCCTACAGGGTGTCCTGGCTGCATAAAGGGCACCAGCTGGTTGTGAAAGTACAGTGTGAAATAGAGCTGCAAATGGGCAAATACAAGGACAAGGTTTTGTGTGATGTAATGCCCATGGATGTGTGTCATATACTGCTGGGTAGACCTTGGCAGTTTGACAGAGCAGCAGTGCATGATGGCAAGAAGAACACTTACAAGTTCTTCAACGATGGGGTACATCATATATTGATTCCCATGGAAGAAGGAGAGCCATCCAACAGAGTGATTGATCCAAAGACCTTGTTGCTGAGCGGGAAGGAATATCTGCAGAAGATAGAAGAAGAAGAGGTAAGCTTTGCTTTAGTTTGCAAACCAAAAGTAGTTCTTACTTCTACAAAGATTTCTGATTTACCAGTAGAGATACAAGAGATGTTAGACAATTACTGTGACATTGTTGTGGATGATTTACCTGATGAGCTACCACCCTTGAGAAAGATCAGCCATCAGATAGATTTTATTCCTGGTTCAAATCTGCCAAATAAGGCAGCCTACAGAATGACTCCCAAGGAAAATGAGGAAATCAGGAAACAAGTACAGGAACTGGTGGACAAAGGACTGATCAGAGAAAGTCTGAGTCCTTGTGCAGTACCAGCAGTTTTGAGCCCAAAGAAAGATGGAGGCTGGAGGATGTGTACTGATTCTAGAGCAATCAATAAGATCACAATCAGGTATAGGTTCCCTTTACCCATAATTGAGGATTTTATGGACTATTTGAGTGGTGCTAAGTATTTCTCAAAGATAGATTTGAAGAGTGGATACCATCAGATTAGAATAAGAGAGGGTGATGAGTGGAAAACTGCCTTTAAAAAAAATGAAGGACTGTATGAATGGATGGTAATGCCTTTTGGGTTGTCAAATGCACCAAGCACTTTTATGAGACCATTGAAAGAATTCATTGGTAAATTTTTGATAGTATATTTAGATGATATATTAGTTTTCAGCAGAACTAAAGAAGAACATTTAAGGCATCTTAATCATGTGTTGAAGAAGCTGCAACAAGAGAAACTGCTGATAAATTTGAAGAAATGCTCATTCATGAAAGAAGAGTTGGTGTATTTGGGTTTTGTTGTTTCTGCAGAAGGATTGAAAATGGACCCAGAAAAGGTTAAGGTAATAGTGGAGTGGCCTTCACCCAGGAATGTTTTTGAGGTAAGAAGTTTCCATGGACTTGCTAGTTTTTACAGAAAGTTTATAAGAAACTTCAGTAAGATTAATGCACCCATAATTGAGACAATAAGGAAGAGAAAACATCCATTTAAGTGGACTGCTGAAGTAGAGAGAAATTTTAAATTTTTGAAGAAAAAGATAACAGAGAAGCCTGTTTTAATTCTGCCTGATTTCACCAAACCATTTCAAGTAAAATGTGATGCCAGTGGGGAGGCCATTGGAGCTGTTTTGAGTCAGGATGATAGGCCTGTAGCCTATTTCAGTGAGAAGTTAAATGACACCAGGAGAAAGTATTCCTCTTATGAGAAGGAATTCTATGCAATTGTTCAAGCACTGAAGAAGTGGAGACATTATTTGATGTCCAGGGAATTTGTATTGTATTCTGATAATCATGCTTTGCAGTATATTGTACAACAGCCCAAGTTGAAACATAAGCATGCTAAATGGGTTGAGTACCTCCAAAGTTTTAATTTTGTTTTGAAACATATAAGTGGCCAAGCCAATAAAGTAGCTGATGCTTTGAGTAGGAGACATTTGCTTGTTCAAGAGACTAATTTTGAAGTTGCAGGATTCGATTTTCTCAAAGAATTGTATAAAACAGATCCTGATTTTAAAGAGGCATTTGAAGCATGTAGTAACCCTGTTCTAACAGATAGAAGTCAGTGGCTGGATTTTTTTCTGCAGGAAGACTTGTTATTCAGAAAGAACCAACTGTGTATACCAAAATGTTCCATGAGAGAAAATTTGATCAAAGAAAATCATAGTGGTGGACTTGCTGGACACTTTGGTACTGATAAGACTTATGAGCAGCTGAGTCACTTTTATTTCTGGCCCAAGATGAGAACAGAAGTGAGCAAGTTTGTGAAAAATTGCAAGATTTGTCAATATGCCAAAGGAAGAAGCCATAATGCAGGATTGTACACTCCCTTACCTATTCCAGACAGGCCTTGGGACATGGTGAGTATGGATTTTGTTCTAGGATTGCCCAAGACTCAGAGAGGGAATGATGCAGTCTTTTTTGTGGTGGATAGATTCTCCAAAATGGCACATTTTATTCCATGTTATAAAACTAGTGATGCCACCCATGTTGCTAACTTGATTTTCAAAGAAGTTGTTAGATTGCATGGGTTACCCAGAAGTATTGTTTCAGAAAAAGACACCAGGTTTGTGGGTCACTTTTGGAGGACAGTGCAGAAGAAACTTGGTACCAAACTAAGTTTCAGCTCATCTTATCATCCTCAGACTGATGTAAAAACTGAGGTAGTGAATAGGAGTTTGGGAAATTTGTTGAGAAGTCTTACAGGAGAGCATCCCAAGCAGTGGGATCATATTCTGCCCCAGGCAGAATATGCATATAATGACTCACCAAATAGGAGCACAGGGCAGAGTCCATTCCATATTGTTTATGGAATGCACCCCAGAGGAATATCAGAGTTAAGAAATCTGAGAAGAGCAGAGATAAGGAGTGCAGATGGTGAGGAATTTGCTTCAGAGATCCAGGCCATACATGAACAAGTGAAACAGCAATTACAAGGCAACAACATCAAATATAAAAACAAAGCAGACTTGAGCAGAAGAGAATTTCATTTTGAAGTAGGAGATCAGGTTTTGGCACACTTGAGGAAGGAGAGATTCCCAAAGAAGCAGTACAACAAGTTGAAGTTCAAAAATATTGGGCCATGCAAGATACTTAGGAAGTTTTCTACAAATGCTTATGAGATTGAATTGCCACCTGATGTTGGAATATCTCCCATTTTTAATGTTGCTGATTTATACAAGTATGAAGATGATGGTGCAGAGGACAGACCAGCAGGCAAGGAACAGATTGAGTGGAAGGAGTAGCTACCTCCAGCACAGCCTTTGCAACCAGAAAAGATATTGGACAAGAGAGTGTTCAGAAGGACCAGAGGACAAGAGTACTTCCAGTACTTGAAAAAATGGAAGGAAAAACCAGAGGAAGATGCCACTTGGATGACTGAAGGAATGTTGCAGAAGATAGGCAGATCAGTGAAAGAGCTCATGGACAGGAGCCCATGAAGAATATTGCCCTCAGGAGTCTGATGCAGGGGCATTAGACACTGGCCAGCAATGTTGGAATTTTTGTCCACCTGTTGTGGCTAGGAGGGTTTGGAAACCTTCGAATTATTACAGCTAGGTGTAAATACCTTAGCTAATTGTAATTATTTAGATTAATTAGAGAGAGGAAGTCGAATAGCTTAGTTTGTCTAGCTGTCAGTTCAGTTATTGAACAAATTGTACTTAGGCGTTTGATTCTCCTAAACGGTCCCCACAGAGGAAACGAAAAGACATATGTTGATATATATATATATGTAATCCCTCGGATATGGGGGGGGAGATGGAAGTAGTAGATTCTGTGTATTGATAATTTGCTTCCAGTTGAATAGACTCTGGTTCTCGTTGATTTCCAAATTTGTCTGAGTTAGAAATTGTGAAGGATTTTGTTTGACTGTGAAGTGATTTAACTCTGTATATGAAATTGTTGGATATCCCTGTAAATCCACCCACATGCAAGCGAGGTCTGTGTTGAGATTTTTGGTTCATGTTAAAAAATTCCCGTGTAATGAGACTATGTTGGTTTATCATTAATCAGAGATTATAACCGAGATTAGGCTTGAGGTGGTAACCCCGCTTATTAAGAAATAAACCCACCTATAGTGTAATTACAATGAATTCTGTTGAGTAACCGTGTCGGAACCCAGGGTTAACAAATGAAAAGGAGGACACAACCGTACTAACTTTGGTTAACCACTGTGGAAACCCGCGGTGGTTTTGGAGAGTGGAATTCCCCAATTCTGCACTGCCTTCCAACCGTAAGTGGTATCCGTAGAGCGGGCAGCGAATCCATAGACCATCGGACACGTGGTGGAGTGGACCATCCAAAAACCCACCTTTTCCGTATCGATTTCGCGCGTTAATGTCAGTACGTGGACACCGAGCGAAATCTCTCCGAGCCGTCGATCTGGCGCTGGTGCATCGGACGGTGGGCGTTGGACATAGATGTACGCACGATAAAAAGGTGTATGGTACACGCATTTCATTGGTTATTGACACATATATATATACAGGTGGCCCGATGCAAAGTTTCGTTATAAAGGTTGTCCAAAGCATAGTGTATATTTATAAAGTCTGAAGGTTTAAATTATTAACTATAAAGTGTCGGGGTATATATACATGAAGGCGCGGAGTTAAGTTGATAAAGTATATATATATATATATAAGTTGGGGATTGGCTATAACATTCCAAAGTTGTAAGATATATATTTATTTATCAATTTTTCTAAAATTGATAAATAATATTCCCGAGAGAAAAAGGGGATCTGTTGACAAAGCCACGTCATCATTGACCAGTTATATTTGACAAACTTTCTGTTGTTGCTGTGCCAGATACTGTGATCATAAAGTTCATGGAGGAAAACATCATATCTAGGTTTGGTTGCCCTGCCAGAATAGTGACTGATAATGCCCAGGCTTTCAAGTCCACAAATTTTGTGAGTTTCTGCCACCAATATAACATCACACTAAGTCACTCTACAACATACTATCCACAGGGAAATGGCTTGGCAGAGTCTTCCAATAAAACCCTGGTGAGGGCAGTGAAGAAGGCTATAAGTGAGAATCAGAGGAATAGGGATTCCCAATTGAAATTTTCTTTGTGGGCCAATAGAATTACCAGCAAGAGAGCAACTGGGAAATCCCCATATGAACTGGTATATGGGAGGGCAGCAATATTTCCTATTCAATTGGCCCTACCAGTGGCCTGATTCATGCAGGAAAGTCAAGAAGAGCCTGATGATATGATCAGGAGAATAAACCAGCTGGTGGAATTGGAAGAAACATGAAATCAAGTGAATCAAAGGCTAACAGAGTATCAGGAGAAGATGAAACACCTCTTTGATCAGCATGCTAAGGATAGGAAACTGTAGATTGGTGATTTGGTGCTCAGATGGGATATCCGAAGAGCTGAAAAATGTAAACATGGTAAATTCGACCCCCTCTGGTTTGGTCCTTTCAAAATTGTGGAACAGGGGGGCAATAATACTTTTAGGTTGGAGAATTTACAGGGCGACTTGCTGGATGCCCCTGTAAATGGTCAATTCCTAAAACCCTATTTGTAGTTCTGACTCAGGCCGAGAAAGCCTAGTGTATTATATTGTATATTAGTTTGCTGTTTCATTTTTGTTTGAATGATGTGGGTGTCGTGATGAATCATAAAGTGAAAAGTAGAGGTGTTGAGGAGCATAAGTTTGTATATAATATTATCTGGTGGTCTGTGAGGTTCTCGACGCATCCAGGGATGAACGTGCCATCCCCAGATGGAGCCGATGTTGAACATGTCAAACTTAGATGCACCAGATGTTGAACATGTCAAACTCCTATTAAATTTTTGGCAGGCCATTCCATTTGAACCCTTCAAAATTATTTTGATAGCCTAAGTAATCCTCTTGCTGCATATCGTTGCCCTTTTCCCGCCTCAAAATTGCATAAAAGGGTCGAAAACACACATTTGAAAATATTTAAAGCTTAGCCCCTCTCGGCCCTAGCCCCTCAGTCGTTTCTTCCACATAACCAAGTGCTGGAACCAGGCGCAAAAACATTAGGCACCTATCACATATGAATATCGGGTGTGCCCTCGGTCATTGATCTGTACAGATCGAACGGCATTCGCAATACTCCACTGCACCCGTGGCCCACTCCATTCATCGCCCAAAATGCATCTGAGCCATCCTTTCACCCATAGATCCGATGGTCTGTATCTCCCTTGCCCCGGTGGTCCCCACAACGCGATACTCCAAAACCAAGTGGTATCTATCGCACCGCCCTCCAGCGGTGGGCGGTAATTATCGTTTAGCCAGCGATTCCATACACTGTCTGACGCATGTCCCTGTGTACGGCTCCAAAACCGCCGTTCATCGCACGCTATTGTTCGGCGAAAGATGCGCAGCGATATCGCTGTCAGCCATCAGATCTGGAGATCTTCATCTAACGGTCATCACGCATCGAAGCTGCAAGGGTTTTAATCCACGGCAAATACACCCCTGGCCCACTACCCATCGCCTCTGACACTTTATCAACCATCGATCTCCTCCTGAGATCGAACGGTCAAGATTTCATCATCCTCGCCGTTGACCGGTCCCACTGTCAGAATTCCACGTTGTCCATTTCCCACTGCCTTAGTATCGTGCCACCTTTCCCCAAGTTGTTCCCCATGTGCTCTTCATCACCCCAGACCTATATTTTGTTCATTCCTTCGTTTCTTTCATATTTTCACGATCATTTTCGCATTCCACTATCTTTCTCCATGGCCATCCCACACTGTTACGCTGCATTTCCTACCATCGCCCTACATTTTTCCACCAACCCACCATGCAGCGCTATCATTTCTCATTATTCCCCATCGCATTCACCTTCCCGTGCATGTTTTTCTTTAACAAGTTTGTGTATTTTGTAGGGTTACAGCGGCGGAAAGTTTCCATAATTCACAGCCTCTGTTTAAGAAGTTGAGAACGCATCAAAGGACCATCTTTCAGAGGCAGAATTTATGAGGGAAATCTGGGAGGCTGTTACGACAAGGCTTTCATTAAAGAAGCAGGGGTGAAAATCTGTAAAACCCCCCCCAAAGTTATTAAAATACACAGATTTTGTAGATGGAAACATTAATGGAGCAGGTAGAGAATATCAGTGAAAGATAGGGAATTGAAAACATATAATTGAAGATTTTAGGGCTTTGATCTAACCTTTTGAAGGCGCAGTACCAGATTTAAGATCATGCAAATCACTCCAAAGATTTGTGCACAAGAAACAATACCCTCCAGGTTTTATTTCAGCAGGAGTTTTCTCTCCAAGAAAGGACGGGATGTCCATGTGATTTTGATTCTATACCGTGATCCTGAAGATATTTTTACCCAGTGCATTTACTTCAGAAATCAGGCAGCAGAGTACTTACAGCCCTACAGAGCCGTCAAGCAATATGGGCGGCCACTTTTTCACCATTTTTCTTTAATGAGACAGTTAAATGTTTACCACCTACTCCCTTTTTTGAGCTCTCTTGTTCTCCTATAAAGCTCACGAAGAACAGATAGTTTAGGGTTCCATATTTTATCAGAAAACTATGCAGTGAAAGGATTTTTGTATACATTTTGTAAAGCTCTTGTATGAAAGCTCAGAGCCCATAGGGTCTCAGTGAGGAGGAGTTCTATCTGTTAAAGAGGATTCTGGTCTTTGATATTTCACAGTGTGTAACCTTTTCTCTTATGTGTTATATTAATAGATCATTTCATTTCATCCATCTTTCTTGTATCATGTTTTGGAATCCGAGTGGCTCACTGATTTCTGGTATGGATTCATCCTAGTTGATGCCCATGCTCGGATCAGTCAAGTGCCTTAAATATGGCTCATGCATGATATTTTGTTCCATGATTCAGCTAAACCATATTTCTACTATATTAGTTTCTTTGGGAGGGTGTTTTTAAAACGCTACTGTTATGTATGGATTCTTAGATTGCGAAGCCCGTGCATGGTGGTATTGTGTATCTAGATATCAGCTCAATGATAGCTAATATCTTCTCAATAATTCTTTCACTACATACACCCTCTGATAATTGATTTCTGTGACATATTACTTGAAATGGCCCGCTTTGCAGTAAACTATCTCTGAATTGTCTGTTGCTTTTGTATTAGAGTTCTACATCTTGCCTCTGCAGTATCTCTTTTCCTGTGTCAGTTTCTGAGAGTTTGGTCCCATTCTAGTTTATTTCCCTGTTTACAGGAGATAGCAGGTGAGCTGAAGTTGACAACTTCATATATTATATTATACGTTCCTTGCTATGCTAAGATGTCCTAGGAACTGGTCTATCACAACTCTAGGTTGTCTCTAGGAATGAAAAAAAACTCAAAACAATGGCAAGGATGATGAGGGAAGTAACAAGGGCAAAGAGAAAATAGAGCATGTGCTAGCTGCCTCTCCTAGGCAATGGGCCATGCTTTCTTCTCCAAAAGTGGCAAAGCCCCAGACATCAAGGAAAAGAGTGCCTCAAACTATAACTCCAAATTTTACTAGGGCCCTCCGAAGCAAGGGGAAATTTCCCAAGCGACCCATTGTCGAATTACTGAAGAGGAGGAAGACCAAGAATGCCACCCAAAGCAAGGGAAAGGAGAAAGAAGAAAGCAGCCATGAGAAGGATAGGGACTTTGACATAATTCAAATCCAAAGTGATGAAAGTGACAATGAGGCCTGAATCCTAGAGTCTCTCTTGATCAATAAAGAAGAAAAAATTGATGATTTGAGGGCAGATCTAGAGGGGTCTAGAAAGATCATTCGCTTTTTGCAAACACAAAATAAACAGATGAATGTCCACATGGCGGTATATGAGACACGTGCCATCAAATATAAAAAGGAGGCCTCCAAGGCACAAGTTAAATTGGAAGAACTCAAGGGTGAGTTCAATGATAGAGAAGATGAATATCATCCAAGGAGAAAGAGGCCAAGGACCATGGGACTCAGAAGAGCCCTTGAGAAACAAAATGAGGAAGAATTTGCCCTTCTCCAATCTTTTCCTCTCACTACTTTGTTCACCCAAGAGATAGAGAACAATCAAGAAGCATGGCTTGAGACAATGAATGATCACTTGGAAAAGAAGTTGGAAAATACCAATTGAGATTTGGACCTTCAAAGGAGGATGACTGGGAACTATAAGAAGCTCAATCAGTTTGCCCGACAGAAATTGAAGGCCACACAGGAAAAACTCAAGAAAGCTCAAAGGAGGAGCCCGACACCAAAAATGAAGAAAGACACCTCAAAGCTCCAAATTTTGGCCGCATCTTATCAACATTTTTTTTAAAACCCTTGAGGGTCATGCTCGCCAAAATTGGGCGAAATTCAAGAAGTTTTGGTTTTTTGTCATTTTTGGACTTTTGGCTAAACATCATGGGCATCGCCATTTCTATTTAGGGCATCCTCAATGGATGAAAATTGTATCATTGGATGCCATAATTTTAGGGGCATCTACTCAGCGATTTTCAGATAAATTGAAGATGATTTGGTCCCCCAAAATGGCGAAAAGCACTCAATTTTTCCACACTCTGCCTCGTTTTTCAACAAAGTCTATTTTTTTGGGTTTTTACACACAGGTCAGTTTTTAATAGACTTCTGTTGATTATTTTGGAGAAAAATAAGCATTTTCAGAAAATATACATTCATATCTTTCCAACGAGCCATCACAGGCCTCGTTTAGACATCAGGAAGGCATCCAAAAGCTGTCCGCAAGACAGAGGACTTTCTGCTGATATATTTCTTAAGTATTTTTGTGAAAAATACACTTTTCTGAAGTGGCTTTTCCTAATGTGAATTTAGCTATTTTTGGACATATTCAGTTATGAAAAGTCAATATATTTTTCTTTTTTATCATTTTCGAGATATTTTATTAGATATTTTGTGCCTTGGGCTTTGCAAAGCCTCAAGGACAAAATCAGATATTTTTGATGGGACAATGAGATTGCAAGTTGCACTAGGAGGTTTTCCCTCATCTTGGCCTATATATTCCAAAAGACTTCATTGTAAATAAGACTGAACTTGATGATATAGAGCAATATATGGTTATACAAGCTTGGAAGAAACACTTGTCTCATGCATTGGATAGTTTCTTGAATGCTTTTGGATGATGAAAGAGGATTGTTGTTGGATTCCTTGACTTGGTAAAATGGTATAGTGTCCCTCTTTGTTATGCTTCTTATTTTTCATTCATATTCAATTTTCTTGCTTGCTATAAGACAGTAGAGAATATATTTGATACATGCCCTTGGAGGCACCTCAAATTTCGTGTTTCTTTATAGTTTCTATGTTTTCTTCCTTCTTAGTCATATCAAAGAATCCTTGATTGCTCTTTGATAACTAAAAAATTTTTTTGCTTGTTTCATTTATGGTTTTATGCATGCTAAGTATGATTCACGGTATGCCCTGCTTACTCATGGCTAGTCATAGCTCCACCTCTGAAACCTTTCATTGATTGTTTGATTTTCATTTGTTGAACCAAGGAGGTCTTGTATTGATCTTTCCCTTTGCCTAAAACTATGCAATATTGCTTCAAAGTTCCCAATAGCTTGAAATAATATGCTTAGGCATTTCCTCATAGTGATTTGAGTTGTTTTTTTGTCTTAATTTTATTTCCCCAAAGTCTGATAGCAATTTCCTAAAGTTAGAAAGTCATATATCTCTATGTATTGCTTGAATATTTATTTCTATGCATTGATCAGTTTATAATTACATTTCTCATGATATATGGTTATCCCTACCATGTTTATGTCAGCTATTGAAATATTTATGTTTGAAATGCTTTGTTCTTCACAAATTTAGTGTCCATCCCACTCCATTTTACCCAAATATCCATTTTACCTCAATCAAATCAGCCCTTCAACAGCCTTGTATCACCATCTGAAAGCTTTCTTGACCTTTTCGACCCCATAGCCCAGTTGATCTGACATTTTTTTACCTATCTTAGTCTTTGATCAATTCATCCTTCACAAACCTAAAAACAAAACCAAAAACCTACTTCATAACTAGCCTAAAATCAGAAACACAAGAATAAAACACACAGATATCCGTTATACAAATAGAGAGAGCCCTCTCTGAGTCCAAGAAGGCGAGGTCCTTGAGCTCCAAATATTGGTTTGATGTTACCCTGTCACTTGGCTTGCCAATCAGCCAAATCACGGGACCCTAACAGAGTGCAAAGATTCTCTTCCTTTCTCACAAGAGCAGATAGAAGATGGAGGACACATTAGGATGGATAACATCTCTCATGCTTGTGTTGGACATCCCTTGAGCCATACACATCACGATGGGATGTTTTTTCCTACCACTTATTTGGGTCTTGATAGGGTCTCATTGATCCTTGAGAAGCTTGCATTTCAAAATCCCATGAAGTGCAAAGACAGGAATTTGATTTCGGAGTATGGTAGCCCTCATGGAAGGAGTACCAAGATGAGGAGAAGGAGGCATCCACAAATGATTGAGTGGATGTGGTTGATGAGCAAGGAGCTAGGAAGCTACTTGCAAATTTATGATACCGGTCAGCAAGAGGCTTGGTTGCGTTGTTTACTCTTGAAAGAGTTTGGCCATCACTTGGCAAACACTCTTCATAAGAGTAGGAAGATGGATACTTGCATCATTGAGCAGCATAGAGTATGGATGCATGGTGTTGATGTGATACTCACATCATTCATTATGTTTTCATCACATGATTTGTATGATGGAGTTATGGGGAGGCAGCAAAATGTTTTGTTGCTTTGCTTGTTTTTGAGAGAGTAAGAGTAGGATTGCTCTTATACTTTGCATGATATCGTAGGAAGAGGAGATGGCACTCTCTCCTTGAATTTTGATGATAGAGAGGTACTTCCACCTTGGGAGGGACTTCTTCTATTTTTCAGCATTGTGAGAGATATATTTGATAAAGAGCATGTCAAATAATGGAGCTTGGTAGTGATGAGAGCCTATGTGCATAGGCCAACAACGTTGTCTCTTTGGAGCAGTAACCTATGGATGAAGTGTGCCCAGTGGAAGTGTGGTGGATCCATAACCCACAGGTCCCAAGATCATTTCATATTTGTTGCACTTGATGGACAAAGAGGAGGTGAGATGGATGGGGTAGTAGATGGAGTCATCTATTACTATTCTACATTCTTCTTGACTTGGATTCCCAAGCATGAGAAGAAGGATCTTCTTGCAGCGCCTAGTTCATTCCTCTTCATGGGAGTAGGAAAAACAACTATGGAGGGTTAATTAATGGATCCATACATCATCTTACTCCTGGTATATGGTAAGAAATCTATTTTTACATTGGCTAATTTGTATACTCTTACCATTATTTTGCAGTGCATGCCTCTACAAGAGGGCAAGCTTTTCAGATTGCTCCATGGACAAAATTGGGCCAATTTGTATGATGGAGACAACCATATTTATATGGCCTTGGGCAAGTGTTTTCTTTCATGTATGATTAGTTGATGTACTCAGCCATTTTCTATTTATCAGTAGCTATTATGACATACATAACTATTCATGTAACACAAAACATCTTGCCTTGTACTTTTCTCAAGCAGCAACTTGTAAAACTGTGCTGTCACTACTGGGAAATGTATTGGTACCTTCTTGCAACACTTGAAACCTTCAGAATTTTGCTCATTTTATTGCTGATCATGACTTCATTTTCTGATATGGATCAGATTTTTATGAGAAGCATGATTATGAGGGAGACACATGAGTTGGATGTGTCCTTGAGTGGGGAGAATTCCCACATTTTCTGCACTACATGTTCTAATGGGAGCATGAGAGGAGATAAGGCCACCACAGCCAAATGTTTGTTCTCTTTTGAGGTGGGCCATGATATTGATATTCATCCATTATACAGCCATGGGCAAGTGCTTGATCATGTATTTACTATCCTTTAGTAGATGTGATGAATCTTGTACATTGCTTGCCATGTAATTTTCTGAAGTTGCAGTGGATGAAACTACGTTGTGTCCTTGTGAGGCATTGTTTGCATCATGTATCATTATGTAAAAACTTAAGCAAACTTCTCATTAGGATTTTCTATGATGACCATGTCCTATTCATCATGGATGGATTGTTTTGGGCCAGCGTGTTCTTCATTGTTGGAGGAGCATTCTTTGGAGGATTTTTCTTCATTTTTCCATTTGAGGGCAATAATTTTGCAGCCCAGAATCAGCATACACTCTACACTTGTCATGAGTGGAGAGAATGACATCATGGGGTAAGCTATGATGCTTTCCAAGTTCATATTTTCATCCCATCTTCATTTCTGGAGCTTGAGGTGGAAGGAGATTTTCAGGAGTTTCCTTATTGGGAGGTAGCTCATTTTGTTTGGATGATTGCTTGGGGATGGAGGATCCACATGGGAAAGATGGTCCTCATCAAATTTCAGACTCCATGCCTTGAGTGGAGACCTTCCAGTTCTATCTTTGCAGTTGCTTGAGGACAAGCAACATTTGGGAGGGGAGGACTGTAATGTTCCAAATTTTTCTTCAATAAATTGGAACATTAATTTTTGTCTAAATTCATTTAGGAGATGAATAATTGGGTAAGGAGGCCCAATGATATTAAAAACATAAATAAAATCCCTCTATTATGAAAAGGGATCAGCCATGGAACCAAATTTTACACCCTCATGTGTGAAAGGAGACATTTGCAAAGAGGTTTGACCAAGTCAACCAGCGCAGGGTATGAGGTGGAAAGCACTACATGGGATAGCGCAGAGATAGAGGAGGGAATATTCCTTTATGGAGGAAACCCTAATGGATGGGGCCCATGGAGAGAGAGCCTTCACTTGCTATATATGGAGAGGAGGAGAGCCATTGTTATTCATGCTTGTATTATTCATTACATGTATATTCAGACATTGTGCATTCTCTGATGTTTAGCAAGAATTGCCGAGAAATTCCTGTTTAGGATTTCCTCCCCTTCTTGAGAGGCCTCTTGAAGGTTTATTCTTCATTCTCCACATCTCTTGGCTGAAGGCCAAAGCATCCTCCTCCAGTACAACATTATTGATGTAGCAGCATAACTCTTTGTTGTAGGGTGTTGCACTTGAGGGACACAACACCACTTCCAGAGCTAATTGTCAAAGGAGGGAGTCTCCATTCCTTTGGGAAGCTAGTGAGGAGGGTTTCAGCACTCATTTCAGATCTTGGCATTAGGCCAACCCATATTCTTGCCCCTACTATGCAGTTTTCTCCAGTAACTGAGTTATTTTCATAGTGCATTTGCTGCGGGGTTTTGCAGATTGATTGGAGGGTGAGATCTCAAGTGTAAGGATCAGCCTTCCACTTTGGAGATCCATTGGAGGATGTTTACTTCATATTTTTCATCATATTCAGCCTTCTCTATTGAGTTCTAGATTTGAGTTGCAGTAGCTGCCCAGCAACTCTGGCATTTTTTCCATTTTGTATATTTCAGCCAATCCCTTGGAGGATTGATGTATTTTTGCTTCTAAGGGTTAAATATTTTCTCCCCGAGTGTATTTGAGCCATATATTGTCATATATTTCAGTTATTATGTGATATGGAGCAGTACCTCTTATAAACTGCGCCCTCATAGCCAAGGGTTTCATATTTGTAGTTGTATTTCTCCATTTCCATGTAAAAGTATTGTTGAGGCTTTCATTGCCTTATTTTAAGAGGTTGTTTCCTCGAGATATTGTACTCTTTCTGCTGCTATAAGATTATTCATTTGCTATCTATATCTTCTTGTCTCACAACTCATAAAATAACGATGTTGATTCTCTTGTATGTTCATACATCAGTTTCAATCCCATTCTTTGGGCAATTCCTAAGGGAGGAATTTCACATAGCTATAGACAGAGGCTGTGAAGGGCCATGTAGCCTCTTCATCTCATCCTTTTCTCAAAGGTAACATATCTAGAAAATTCTCCCACAGTCTATCTCTGGAATAGACTTGTGATATTTCCTAAAAAGGAACATTACAAACACCCAGCAACACAAAATTACTCTTCTACAGAAATAACACTGTCTTGATGGAGGATGCTTGGCCTCAAGCCTAGATGTGAGGAAAATGAAGAAAAATCCCTCAAGAGACCTCTCAAGAAGGAGAAGGAATCCTAAGTAGGAATTCCTCTAACAATTCTTGCTAAGAAGCAAAGAATGCACAATTGTCTAATGGACAATTGAGATGAATAATACAAGCATGAGAAATAATGGTTGCCTTGTCCTCCTTTTAAACAAATGAAAAACCCTCTCCATGGGTCCCACTCCTTTTTAGGGTTTCCTCCAGCAAATAACCCTTTCCTCATTCATATTGCACTACTTCTCTAAGTGTGCTCCACCTCTTGGCCCAACGTTGTCGACTTGGTCAAACTTGACCTTGTCGACTTGCAAATAACCCTGTTCACACATGAGGGTGTGAAAACCAGATCCAATGATGATCCAATTTAAAACTTAGAGGTATTTTATTGATAGTTTTACTATGCATGTGCCTCCTTACCCATTTATTCCCCTCCTAGGTGAAATCAACAAAAAATAATGTCCAAAATTATTGTCGGAAAATTTTGGAACATTACAGTACTCCCCTCCCAAATTTTTCTTGTCCTCAAGAAACTGCAAGGACATAACTGGAAAGCATCCTCTCAAGGCATGGAGTCTATGAAGTGTTTGAGGAACATCTTCCTCATGTTGGTCCTCCATCCCCCAAGTAATCATCCATGCAAAATGAATTACCTCCCAGCTAGGCAACCCCTGGAAACGTCTTCCACCTTTGACTCCGACGAAGTTGGTGGGATGAAAATATGGTCATGGTAGAAAATGTAGCCTACCCCACGCTATCCTTATCTCCACTCATGATAGGTGTAGAGAAAGTGCTGATCCTGGGCTGCAAAATACTTGCCCTCAAGTGGCAATATGAAGACTAGATCTCCAAAGATCTCTCCTCCAACGCTGTAAATCATGCTAGCCCAAGTACCACCATATATGATGAGTTGGAAGTCTCATTGTTGGAAATTTTGTCATTGATGGCAAAGGAGAAGACGGGAGTAGCACCTGAACTATCTCTAAGGCAAAAGAACAAATAATAATCAGCAATAAGGCAAAGGAGAAGACAAGAAACAGAGGCAGCAAAGACAGACAAGGAGCAGAGAGGTAGCAGAGGCAACAAAGAAGCAGAGAGGTATCAGAGAGACAACAGAGAAAGCATTAGACAAGAAGCAGAGGCAACAAAGAAGTAGAGATAGTATGAGTATTGATGAGTTTAAATGCTGTGTGATGAGACTCTGTAATTGTGGGTTTAAATATACTCTGTGTATTATTGAAGAAATCGACATTCATGTCCATGTTGTGGTGTGAAATTATCTGTGCACTGATTACATATGTGAGTTGATCAGGGTTTATAAACAATTTTGAATAAACTTTGTGGCAAGGGTTTAATAGTAGTTCCAAAGTACCTTTGTCGGCAAGTTGTGAAACACTGTGTTATTGGCTGAATTAGTGACTCTGTGTGAAATAGAGGGTTGATATAATTTTTCACTCATATCATTTGAGAAATATCGATCACTAAAAGGATCGATCCTATTGAAGAAAGTTAAGAACCGAGAATTCCAGAGTCGAACTACAGTTGAGAGGGTTGGAGACTGGTCAAATTGTGGAAACAGAATAATCATGCCGTGGAGCGGTTGAGAGTTCTACAGGAATGGAACCGTAGTTCCATAAATCAAGTAAAATAAAGTAGAACCGAGAGAAATGGTAAACGGAATATTGAATCATTAGAAGTGGAACTGTGACAAGGTGGACCTATGCGAGGGAGTCGTGAAGCAGTTTCTTGAACCCACAAGTGGTCTTCGCGTTACAAAAAGACGGTAATCTGTTTTCCTAAAAAAAATGTGATAAACCTCATCGAGTGACACATGGCATAAGGTGGTATTCAATTACCACCCATTTCACAAAATATTTTGGTATTAAATCTCTGCGGTGGAAAAAATGTGATTGTCGTTAGATGTGGATCGATGGAGATCCAACGGTGAACGCGCATCTATTTGCTTGAGAATTAATGAATGGGTATAGTTTTTTTGGGCCAGAGTACTATATGAAATTCATATGATTTAATTCAAAGTTGAGGTTTATAAGGTCCAATTTTCATAATTGAAATGTGATGTTAGCGTGGGTTGGACATTATTATATGTTGGTGCGTGGAAAGTTAAGTATGGCAAAGATTTCAATTGGTAAATGAAATTAAAATGTCATGGAACAGATATGATTTTTGGGCATAATATAGAGTCTTGAAACATGTTAATATATGTGGAAAAGCAAGTTATAATTCAAGTTCTAAACGCAAGTCAAACATTGATACGACCCTCGTGAAAAGGTCTTATTATATATTCCAACCGTTATCGAAAGAGAAATTTCGTGGTAAGTTATAGCATTGGGGTTTAATCCAAGATCCAATATATATGTTTACATTTCCATAAATCAAAGGCTATTTTTAAGGCAAAACAAGTGGTCTCACGCAAATTTTAGAATGGTAAGTGGATTTCACTTTTTGAACGCAATATCGTTCTTTAAGTGCCACGTCTCCTAAAGTGGTATTCCAAAAGCATATACATCGCATAAATTTTGAAGATTACAACTCATGCATCTTCATAGCACGATAGCCATCGGATGGGCGCCTAACGCATTGTTGGAACGCGAGAGTAATTTGACCATTGGATTCCAAGCAAAGTTGCACGGGTGAAAGGTATGTGAATAAATGCTGGGACCCAGAGCTTTAATGTGTGGATGTTCGGGTTATGCATAACGTTGTGGACCATATAGGGAGGTGAGTTTTGGCATAATACATATGAGTTATGTAATTTTCGGCGGTTGAAAGTTTTTATGTTAACTAGCCATATATATAAGAAGTGAGTGCAGTACTTTGATATATAACTGACCAAATTCGAAGGGTTGATGTAAGGTGAAATGTTCCGTGAACATTTAAATAAAGACCATATACATGTCTGAGTTGATTATATGTCAAATATAAATTCGATATGCAATATGGTGTGAAAATCAAAGCTTATAATTGGTCTAAGATTTGGTTAAGATCAAGTATGGACAACAAAAGAGAAGTCTGCATATGAATTCATGAAGTGGGTTTAGACCATGGTTTAAAAATTTATTGAAACAAGTTGAGTTTCTGCATATAAATGAAATCTGAGATGGTGAGGCCCAAACCTTAATCTATGTTGATTATTTGGTTTTGAATTAAAGTGTGGTCGAAATGGTTAAGTTATTTAATTAGGTCTGAAACATTGAATGAAGGGCCATTTAAATGGTGAATGAGCCAAATAACATGCAGCTGGGATATTTTGCTTCCACTTCAAAGTGTATTAAAGGTGGGCTTCTGAAATTGAGTTTGCCAATTTGAGAATTTCCATTCAAATGAAATTGCATTATTGAGTTATAACATATATTTTAATCTTTGATGGAAAATCTTCAACATTAATTTAAACTACCAGATTTGGGAAAAAAGAGAGTAGGGGTACATGCATAGAAAGCAGAAGAGTATGCAGAACTATTACACTACAGCAGCAGAAAATACAAGCACACAGTGAGCCAAGAACTGAAAGGGTTGAATGAGATATATCAATTGCAAATGTTTTAATTGATTTTATATTGTTTTTGATGCAAAGGCAAGTCTCCATAGGCAAACAAAACTCCACTGTAAAACTGAAATATGTACATATCACTATATTCTTTTGAACGAGATGAAAAAGCAATGAGAAGGTGGAAGGCAAAGAGTCATGGATATTCACTTCGAATTCCCTGTGGAATACAAACAGTCATGAGGTGAACTCTATAAATGATATCACATAGATATGCATAGAGAGGTTAGAGAATGGAGAAATGAAGCAGAGAGGGTAAGAAGAAGGAGGAGAAGATAGATAAGCTGCGAAGATTCAGAGATGATATAAGGGAGATATGAAGGCTGGTGGACAACAGTGAAGAAGGAACAAAACAGAGTTGATATCTAGGTAAATCAGCATGTGTTTTCTTATGAAAGAGTGAGGAAGTTGGTGCTTCCATATCAAGTTGTAGCTTGATATATGTCAGTTGTAGCTGGCTGAGGTAGGAGCCTCCTGTAGGTTGTAGCCTGCAAAAAATAGTTGGGAGTTGGAGCTTCCTTGCAAGTTGTAGCTTGCAGAATTGAGGTAGGAGCCTCCTGTAGGTTGTAGCTTGCAGAAAATAGATGGGAGCTGGAGCTTCCTTGCAAGTTGTAGCTTGAAAAATTGAGGTAGGAGCCTCCTGTAGGTTGGAGCCTACAGAAAATCAGTGGCGAGAGGGAGTTGGAGCTTGCCTTTGCATCACAACAATAATAAGATGTGTTTTTCTCCCTTTTTGGGTTTCCACTTATATCTGTTGTCATGTGCATGATGTTTATGTGTTGATATGGTTTATCTAATCTGCTTAATACCTGCTGCTCACATATTAAGATTGTTGTTACATTATCTAATATGTTGATCATGAAATGAAGGTGCAAATAAGTTTAAAGGAAAGTTTTAAAGTCCATGAATGTGTTAAACTGATTCACCCCCCCTCTCAATTTAACTAAGGGTTCAACAATTGGTATCAGAGCGAGTTCCTTTGGTGTAAGCCTAATAGCTTGAAGGAGATCTGGTTGAGTCATGGACTATCAAAATGTACCTGTGTTAAATACAACAAACTTTCCTGAATGGAGAGATAAGGTTAAAATAGATTTAATGGCTTATGAACCTGAGGTATGGAAACTTGTATGTGATGGTTACTGCACAGACTCTCCCTCTTTGCAAGAACAACAGTGGAATGCCAAGGAAAAATGTGTGATATATAACTATCTTCATAACAAGGATCTTGATTTAATAATGGATCTAACCTCTGCAAAAGAAATCTGGGATAGATTTCATTTCATGCATGAAGTAGACACTAGGGGCTGCATTATCAAGAAGGAGAAGATAAACCAGAAGAAGAAGAAAAATTCCTTTCAAAAGGAAAAATGTCAATCAAATGAGATACCTGCCAGGGTGAATGGATTTGAGTACCATGAAGAAATTACAGTTGAGGAAAAAGCCAAACTTGACACAACCTTGACTAGAATAGAAATATTGAAGAATGAAAACAAAGACTTGAAAAAATTGGTGCAAATATGTGATGAGAAAGAATATGAAGATAAGAAAGAAATTTTTGGCCTGAAGACACAACTTGAAGAAGCAAGGAAAGTAGAAGACACTCTACTAAAGCAAATAAAGGATAAAATTTAGAAGCACGAGAAATTGGAAGAAGAAGTAGTGTGCCTAAGAAAAAAATTATAAAAAGCCCAAAGAGAATTATTAATGAATACTCCTCAAATGACAAGCTCTGAACAGTTGGACAAGATTCTAAATGCTCAAAAGTCTCCTCTCATAAAGACTGGGATAGGCTATGAAGGAGAAACAAGTAAGTCCAAGGTAGAAGATAACAGGAATATCATTTTTCTAAAAGCTATAAAGGATAATGAAGCAGCTCAGAAGATTTGTATAGAAGTAGAAGCCAGCAAGAACCTGATTTGTAAAGAAAAAAACAGAAACAAGGAGCAACATGAAAGAACAAAGAATGAGAGGATGAAACAATAAACTGCTAAAGGCTCATATGCTCCTAAGGATGAATTGAACAAATTCGGAAGATGTAAAAGGAGGTTCTTTCCTCCTATGAAAAATATCACATGTTTCTCTTGTCATAAACCAAGACATATTGTAGCACATTGTAAGACCAGGCATATCAACTTTAACTAGCAAAAGATGCAGCAAAAGAGAAGAACCCCTCAAGGAAGCAAAATGAAAAAAAAATCCTTCACCAGGTACACAAATCATTTCCATGGCTAATGTTATGTATGCAATAATTTTGGACATAAACTTGTTGAATGTAAATTATGTTCAAAAGGGAGCATAAAATATTATACATCAGCTCAAATGTACCTTGGTAAAATAATATGTTATGTATGCCTCAAGCTTGGTCACAAAGAAAAATATTGTAAACTGGCATATACATTAAAGAACTCTAGATAGATAATGGAATCTAATCAAATCAAACAAAAATATGAATAAAAAAGAAGTGCAGACATTATGAAGAACCCCAATAAAGTATGGAAGGAAAAGAGAAAGGGGGAACCTGTTACCTCAATAACATAATGAATCCATCATAGTCTCAGGGGGAGCTGCTCTAGGAAGCAACGCAAATATCCAACCAGTGATAGATTTGAAGCAACATCCCAGGGGGAGAGTAATTCATAAATAGTCCCAACAAAAGTAGTCTAAGAAGAGCTCCTTCGAATGAGAACAACGATAAGATTAGGAAGGGAAAGGAAAATTTCTCTAACAGAGAACTATAGAGGAAGAATAATACCTGAAGCACACAATAGCCAACATGTTGATGGAAGAAGAGAAGGAAGCAAGCATCCATGATGGTAGAGGGAACTTCATCCATGAACATGTAAGCTAAGAAGACATCTACACACTATGTGATGAATGGTTAAATCACAAAAATTATGTTTCGAGCTATAGAACCGGAAATTCCCATAAAGTATGATCACATTGTGCATCATACTGCTATAATTAACAATGAATCACATTAAGAAGGATGAGTAAGAGAAGTGCCTATCATCATTATATCATTACATCATTCATCTATGAAAAGTCCCCTTGGAGGAATGCAGTTAAGTGAGCGATAAATCTCTGAGTGATCAACCCATGAATATTCCTAGTATAAAAATTGAAGATATCTTCCCAAATATCATTATGTTAGAACAGTTGAATTGTATATAAAGTAGCAATGATTCTGGAGCAGTCCTAGAAAGGAAAATGCAGTGAAATTCTTTTAAACTAGAATGACAGACTAAGCAAAAGGTTAATGATGCCAAGATCAGATTCAATATATTGATGATTGTTGTTGAGAATAGTGGAGAGCTCAATAGTAGAAGATATGAAGGTTGTCTTAACTATGGGTTCATGTGTGAGCTGAAGTGAAAGTAGTATCAATTGGTATTTGGTACAAGTAGCATGCCTTTCAACATAATACCAAGTGTTATCAGTGGAGCAGTGGTATGGTACAGGTCCTCAGGATCAAAGGATTATGGGAAATGTACATCAAGGTAGTATACCCAGCATTATCTGCATTATTAAAGCATGAAAAGGTCAATAACAGTGTTAAAGGATCATTATTTTTTTTACACTTGAAGAATTATATTGAGCATTGAAGCAGTATCTTTTTCTATATATTATTGCATGCCTTCCTGAAGTCAGTACATATATATCTTCAAGGCCTCTCTCTTAAGATCATTCATAACACTGTGTGAATTCTATTTGCTGAGAGTTCCATTAAACATCTTGAATATGTTTTTGCGAAAGATCATCATGATAGAATAGTTAAAGTATCTGAAATATGAAGGACTATTTGTGTTGATAGTACATTTGAAGCTCAAGAGTCTGTTAATGTTACATCTAAAGCCTACTTCAATAGAAAGGAATTTCCGTATCAAGGGTCTTTCAGTTATTAAGTGCAATATCCTTGTCAGCATCCTAGCTCATATCACCACCAACAGGTAGGAAAGGTGAACCACAACTATAAAATATATATTGGCATCATCATAATTGAACAGATGTTGTACTGCAGATGTGTATTGCAGAAGAAGACATATTTTGTCTACAATCTTCCTCAACAGATATGTATTTCTAATGAAGATCATACTAGAGACTGAAGTATATTTGAAGCATTCTCAGTTTTTTTAGTTTTGGTCTAATGATGCATCTTTGATTATATAAGTCTGATTATATATGGTTGTTCTATCATCACCTACACTCTGTACAAGTGCAAGGAGTGTATGCTTTGGGATGGTATCAATTTACTATGTATATACAAGTTCAATAAGTCTCAAAAGTTTTCTCTCAACAACTCATTTACACCAGTCCAGAGCAGCTGGGTATAAAGTCAAAAGAAAAAGGGCCTAAACACAAATCAGAGAGAGGAAATGTAAAGATAGAATCTACACTGAGAGATGTGCAACCCTTTTCCATTGATGTCAAAGGGGGAGGAAAGGAAAGAAAAAGAATATAGGCAGAGGAAGACAAAAAGCACCTTTCAGAATGAAAGGGGGAGGAAGTCCTAAAGGAAGCATTGGTGTATTGGTGGATGTGTTGCCAACAATGCCAAAGGGGGAGACTGTTGGAAATATTGTCATTGATGGCAAAGGAGAAGACAGGAGTAGCACCTGAACTATCACTAAGGCAAAAGAACAAAGAAGAACCAGCAATAAGGCAAAGGAGAAGACAAGAAACAGAGGCAACAAAGGCAGCAAAGACAGACAAGGAGTAGCGAGGTAGCAGAGGCAGCAAAGAAGTAGAGAGGTGGCAGAGGTAGCAAAGAAGCAGAGAGGTAGCAGAGAGGCAGTAGAGAAAGCATTAGACAAGAAGCAGAGGTAGCAAAGAAGAAGTGATAGTATGAGTATTGATGAGTTTAAATGCTGTGTGATGAGACTCTATAATTGGGGGTTTAAATATACTCTGTGTATTATTGAATAAATCGACATTCATGTCGATGTTGTGGTGTGCAATTATCTGTGCACTGATTACATATGTGAGTCGATCAGGGTTTATAATCAGTTTTGAATAAACCCTGTGGCAAGGGTTTAATAGTAGTTCCAAAGTACCTTTCTGGGAAATTTTTGAAACTCTGTGTTATTAGCTGAATTAGTGACTCTGTGTGAAATAGAGGTTTGATATAATTTTTCACTCATATCATTTGAGAAATATCGATCACTGAAAGGATCGATCCTATTGAAGAAAGTTGAGAACCGAGAATTCCAGAGTCGAACTATAGTTGAGAGGGTTGGAGACTGGTCAAATTGTGGAAACAGAACAATGAGGCTGTGGAGCAGTTGAAATTTCTTCAGGAATGGAACCATATTTCCGTAAATCAAGTCAAATAAAGTAGAACTGAGAGAAACAGTAAACGGAACGTTGAATCATTAGAAGCGGAACTGTGACAGGGTGGAACTGTGCGAGGGATTCGTGAAGCGGTTTCTTGAACCCACAAGTGGTCTTCGCATTGCCAAAATATGGTAAGCTATTTTCCTGAAAAAAATGTGATAAAGCTCATCAAGTGACATGTGGCATAAGGTGGTATTCAATTGACACCCATTTTGCAAAATATTTTGGGATTAAAGCTCTGCGGTGGAAAAAGCGCGCTTATCGTTAGATCTGGATCGATGGAGATCCAACAGTGGACACGCATCTATTTGCTTGAGAATTAATGAATGGGTATAGTTGTTGTGGGCCCGAGTACTATATGAAATTAATATGATTTAATTCAAAGTCGAGGCTTATAAGGTCCAATTTTCATAATTGAAATGTGATGTTAGCATGGGATGGACATTATTATATGTTGGTGTGTGGAAAATTAAGTATGGTGAAGATTTCAATTGGTAAATGAAATTAAAATGCCGTGGGCCAGATATGATGTTTGGGCGTAATACAGAGTCTTGACACACATTAATATATGTGGAAAAGAAAGTTATAATTCAAGTTCTAAACGCAAGTCGAACATTGATATGACCCTTGTGAGGTGGTCTTATTATATAGTCCAACCATTATCGAAACAAAACTTTCGTGGTAAGTTATAGCATTGGGGTTTAATCCAAGATCCAATATATATGTTTGCATTTCCATAAATCAAAGGCTGTTTTGAAGGCCAAACAAGTGGTCTCATGCAAATTTTAGAATGGTAAGTGGATTTCACTTTTTGAATGTGATATCATTCTTTAAGTGCCACGTGTCCTAAAGTGGTATTCCAAAACCATCTACATTGCGTAAATTTTGAAGATTACAACTCGTGCATCTTCATAGCGTGATAGTCGTCGGATGGGCGCCTAACACATTGTTGGAACGCGAGAGTAATTTTACCATTGGATTCCAAGAAAAGTTGCAAGGGTGAAAGGTATGTGAATAAATGTTGGGACCTAGAACTTTAATGTGTGGATGTTCGGGTTAAGAGCAGGGATACATGCATAGAAAGCAGAAGAGTATGCAGAACTGTTACACTACAGCAATAGAAAAGACAAGCACATAGTGAGCCAAGAACTGAAAGGTTTGAATGAGATATATCAGTTGCAAATGTTTTAATTGATTTTATATTTTTTGTGATGCAAAGGAAAGTCTCCATAGGCAAACAAAACTCCACTATAAAACTAAAATATGTACATATCACTATATTCTTTGAACGAGATGAAAAAGAAATGAAAAGGTGGAAGGAAAAGAGTCATGGCTATTCACTTCAAATTCCATGTGGAATACAAACAGTCATGAGGTGAACTCTATAAATTATTTCACATAGATATGCATAGAGAGGTTAGAGAATGGAGAAATGAGGCAAAGAGGGTAAGAAGAAGGAGATTCAAAGATGATATAAGGCATATATGAAGGCTGGTGGACAGCAGTGAAGAAGGAATAGAACAGAGCTGATATCCAGGTAAATCAGCATGTGTTTTATTATGAAAGAGTGAGGAAGTTGGTGCTTCCATATCAAGTTGTAGCTTGATAGATGTCAGTTGTAGCTGGCTGAGGTAGGAGCCTCCTGTAGGTTGTAGCCTGCGGAAAATAGTTGGGAGTTGGAGCTTCCTTGCAAGTTGTAGCTTGCATAATGTAGGTACGAGCCTCCTATAGGTTGTATCTTGCAGAAAATATATGGGAGTTAGAGCTTCCTTGCAAGTTGTAGCTTGCAGAATTTAGGTAGGAGCCTCCTGTAGGTTGGAGCCTACAGAAAATCAGTGGTGAGAGGGAGTTGGAGCTTGCCTTTGCATCACAACAATAATAAGATGTGGTTTTCTCCCTTTTTGGGTTTCCACTTATATCTTTTGTCTATGTGCATGATGTTTATGTGTTGATATGGTTTATCTAATCTGCTTAATACCTGTTGTTCACATATTAAGATTGATGTTACATTATGTAATAAGTTGATCATGAAATGAAGGTGTAAATAAGTTTAAAGGAAAGTTTTAAAATTCCATGAATGTGTTAAACTGATTCACCCCCCCTCTCAGTTTAACTAAGGGTTCAACACTCATTCCTCATATGGCTCACCTCATAATGAAACAAATGAGCTGTTGTAGTGGCCATACCATCTCCCATTCTCCCTTTAGAACATGTAGTGCAAAGTGTGTGGGAGTTTTCTCCCTCCAAGGACACATCCACCCACTGTGTCTCTCCTCCAATCATGCTCCCAAGAAAATATCTAGCAATATCAATCAAAGGAACCATAAGGAGAATCATGCTGGCTGCCATGTGAAGTAAAGGAGAAGGACAATGGTCCATCAAATGTAGACAACACAGTTTGACTCTCCACTACCATAGAAAATAAAATGATGGGTGGCCTCCCCACCATTTTCTTGTTACCCCAATCTCCTGGAGAAAGTGAATGATTTCATGTGCAATGTGGGTATGTTCTCCACAAGAAATCTCCTCCCCATATTCACTTAGGGAGTGATCATCCATAACGACCTTATGTAGACCATCAAATCTAGAAGGAAGAATATCCCTCCTTTGAGCAAATCCCTGCACATATCACTAGTACAAAATGGCTAATTAGTTACTAAAAAAAGGACTAAAATTTGCATATAAATGACTATTTTTTGGTCGGTGACCAATAGTAGCTAATTTACAGTATCTTATAACGCGACCAACTTTTGGTCATATTTAGCTTAGTCATTAATTGGTTATCTCAATTTTGTTTTCTAGTTGTATATTTGGTCATTAATTTAGTTACTAATTTAATCATTAATTTAGTCATTGGTTTGATCATTAATTTAGTCGTTGATTTGGTCCTTAATTTTGTCATTGATTTGGTCATTGATTTAATCTTTGATTTGGTCATTACTTGTCACAATTAATGACCAAATATATAACAAAATATATTACCGTATGATCACCCGAGAAAACCAATTAATGACCAAAGAAATATGACCAAAATGTTGGTCGTGTTATAAGATACTGTAAATTAGCTACTAATAGTCATATATATGCAAATTTTAGTCATTGTTTGAAACTAATTAATCACCAAAGAAATATGACTAAATTTTAGTCGTGTTATAAAATACTGTAAATTAGCTACTAATAGTCGTATATATGAAAAATTTAATCATCATTTTTAGTCACAAATTTATCATTTGCAGTAGTCATTTATTCATTATATAAATAACTAATTTAGTAGTTTATATTCATCTCACTGAATTTCATTAATAATCATTATAAATGACTAATTTAATCGTATATTCATTTTATTTGTGTTCATCATTAATCAATATAAACTACTATTTTAATAGTTTTAGATTGATTGTATGTGTTCATTATTAATCAACATAAATTAATTAGTATGATTTTGCAAATAAATTTAAAAAATAAAATGTTATACAATTTACATGTTCATCTAATAGGAAAATGCAAATTTACATATATTAATTACAATACCAAGTAATATCAAGTGCAATTATAAATCATTCCAACCACATAAATTATATTATATAAAATGCAAAGTATTACAATATGAGTTTCCAACTTAATATCAGTTGGAGTCACAATTTACAGATAAAATATTGTTCATCACTTCAAAACACTATCATTATCTTGCCAAGGAATTGCAAGTGAATTCACCAACTCTGAAAACTTGACCATCAATATTTGTGTGTCTTATGCGAGATATTGGCTCTACAGATACCACTATACCAGTACACTTCTATCTCTTTATCACTCTAGTGTTATTGTTCCCCTCTTTCTTCAATCCTTGCTTCTTACCATCAATATTGAGTCCATTTTCTGCAAAAATAAAACAAAAAAAGTTACAATGAAGAGTATAAGACATGAAAGTCAATGAACACTAAAATATAAACTAAAGTAGACTATAAAGGATTTATACGATATATACCTCAAGATGAGCAATATTGTTAATGTCATTTTTCCCATAAAATCAAGAAACTCAAACAAGTTTTCTTTAGTTGGGAAATAGTGGCCACTATGTGACCAAATGACCTGTATAAACAAAGCAAATAAAATGTCACAAATAAACACAATAGAGCTAGCAATTTCTACTAAGAATGTCTCATACTCCACTTTTGTAGTTGTATCGTTTCCTCTAGTTATCTCTAAGGAGTAGTGACACTTCAACAATAAAACTGGTTAGTAGAAATCTAATGAGTGGAGCAAAGTATTGCTGACACAAGATTGCAACAAAAAACTAAAAAAGAATAAGACAAGACTTTGTAAATTGTGATACTAACCAGGAATATAGCTTCAATATAGTAATCTTCAATTATCAATGTATTATTCCAAGGGAAAAGGAATCCAATTCCCATAAGCCAACAAATTATGTAGCCCTTGTTTTCCCTGTAATTAATTGAGCAAGATTAGCACACGCAATTTCCATTTATAATCTCTAAAATGATTCTATAAATATTCAAAGCAAACTTAAGGTTACTCATTCATTTTTCTCTGATGCATACAAAACTGAATATGCTAACTTGTTTTTGAGTGGAGAGTTGTGTAATTCATCGTGTCCAAAATCATTGTTTATTATCATGATTGGTTTTTTTAATGATCAGGCAACGGGCCTTTATTTGATCAAAAAACATATTTTTCAGAATATATTCCATTTTTCTAATTCAAAGCTAGGTTTCCTTCTAGTTTATGGCATTGAAACAAACTACAATCATTTTCCTTTAACAAGTCACTGTTGTAATATACTACTAAACAGAAAACTACGTAATGAAGTTATTAGTGGTGGAATACTAGTAAATCACAAATACATGCAAGAAATAACACCATTATGTCCTAGACATGCTAAGTCTTTATCCTCTTGGTTGGAAATATTACTTCATGAAAAAAACATATTTGACAAAGAGAACTTTTCTAAAACTAACCAACGCGAGTGTATCCAACAACAATGACATTTCTATTGGCGTGCCCTCAAAATGTGTGGAAGTATCAGACAAGTGTAGTGCATTTCCCTGTAAGGTTAAAGTTTGGCAATGGAATATGTTGTCCCTTAGTCTAATCAGGTTTTAACTTGCCTTTGATAACCTAGAGAGAATGGGAATCCAATATAGAACAATGACAGAAAGCGTCTATTCATCCACACTTACCTAGATCCTAAACAAGCATTGAAGTGTTATACAAATCCAAGAATGTCTCACATTCCACCAGGAAACAAAATTTCTAGATTTTGATTGTAACCCTTGAGGTTTTCTCAAATTTGTAAACAAGTAACGTCATAAATATTTTTCCTTAGTTCTCAAACCTTCTTCTATGTGGAGCTTGAGAAAATATGTGCATGCACATATCACAATATAGCTTGTTGTGGAGTACATTTACATGAAACCAATCATTTAAAATTTTATGTTCTATCAAGATATGTGTTAAATTCCCATTATCTGCATCTTTGCGCAATGGTGTCATTAATAATTTGAAGGTTCTTGGCTTGCTAGTATGATCTAATTATTGCTTTGTGCAAGATGTTTTTTCAATCCTATTTATAAAAAAATTATGTTTATGAATAGTATATAGATACAATGGATGCTTCGAATAATAAAAGAGGCAATTATTTTTCCATAAATAGAATTCAAGTATTTTCATATGGTGTAAATTCAGTAGTTCTATTGGTGGTACTTAGGGTCAACCTAAACGATTATTTCGCATGCATCAAAAGAAGTACAAAGTGATAATACGAAGGACTCATGCAAAAAGTTTTAATCGTATATGTTGAATCTACAAGTGTTAATGTTGTTGTGCTCAATTTCTTATTGGGGTACCTATCAGCTGACAAAGTTTGTACAAATGTTGGAAATGAAAATAAGTTATAACAAATAACATAACACATAACATTTTTAGCACCTTGCTTCTTTTTCTTTGCAAATACGAACATGTCTCGGAGCAACTTATGCTAGCTATGTAAAAATGATGCCACTTTTTATTTTCCATTTAAATTTACAATTCAATCCTATGTATCATTATCCAAGAAATTTGGCCCCTTTAGAGGAAATGAAAAATGTGTGTGTGCAATAAAGTTTAACCATAAAATGGTGTTATCCAGGGATCTTTGAACTCCACTTTCATCTCCCTCATTCCCAAGTTGGACTCTCCGACTTCTTTTGACAATTTTCAGCCTATTGCCCTCTATCACTGCCTTTATAAAATCATTACAAAATTCATTGCCGAAATACTCAAGCCTATCCTCTCAAATTCTCTAAGGAAAAATATGGATTTCTAGAAGGAAGACAGATTCATGAAGCCATAGGGGTGGCACAAAAAGTCCTCCACAGTATGAAGAGACACAGACGGAAAGGGTTGATCATCAAAATTGACCTTTCAAAGGCTTATGAAAAGATCAGTTGGATGTATATTAGACTCCTTCTCACCCATCTAGGCTTTCATTATGACTTCATCAGATGGGTGATGGGATGTAGCACTGACATTAGTTTTGTTGCTCTGATAAATGGTGCTGCTTCCCCCTTTTTTAAAAACAAAAGAGGATTACGCCAAGGATGTCCCCTCTCCCCCCTTCTCCTTTTGCTGGTAGCTAGAGGCTTAAACCAACTGATTTTAGAGGCAAAAAGAAAAGGGGACATAAGGGGTGGAGGTAGCTACAAATCTCAGTATCACACACCTACTTTTTGTATATGATATCCTTCTCTTTAGCAATGGTAGTTGTAGGGACTCTGTCCATCTCAAAGCCTCCTTGGATCTATTTCTAAAATCCACCGATATGAGCATCAATCATCACAAATCTTCAATCATGGTTACAAGACTTATGGAGGAGGAATCCTAAAATGCCATTGACTCCCTCCCTTTTGTGGTCAAACAGTTTTCTGATAGTCTCCGATACCTTGGGTTCCATCTTAAGCTGGGTTCTTACCGTATAGCTAATTGGATGTGGATGGTGGCCAAAATTGAAAAAAAAAGTTAAGTGTTGGTGTTACAAATGGTTGTCCAGAGCAAGGAGATTCACACTCATCAAATATGTTCTAATGACCATTCCAGTCTTTTGGTCACTCCTCTCATGGATGTCAAGGGGGATCTTGGAGCGCATTAGGAAAATCTGTCATAAATTTTTGTGGGCAGGATCCAAAGAGGACCACTCCCTGTCTTGGGTGGCTTGGGAGAAAATAGCTCGACCAAAAGAATGGGGAGGATGGGGTATAAAGGAGCTACCCTCCTTCATCAAGTCCCTTGCGGCTAAAATGGGATGGTAAATGCTAACCAAGGACTCCATTTGGTCCACGGTAATGAGAAGGAAGTACATTGACCCTGGAGACATTGTTGATTGGGTTCGGAACCCTATCAATTCCACCAAGGGTGGGTCGGTGGTTTGGCGAGCCACCCTGGAGCCATGGACCTAATTAAGGAAGGTCTGGTCTGGAAGGTTGGGAACGAGAAGCAGATTAGACTAGGGTTGGACCCTTGGGTCAGTTGTAATGGAGCTTTTTTCCTTCCAGAGGCTTGCAGAGCTCACCTCACAGACAAAGGTCTCTTGTTCCTTAGTCAAGCCGAAAAATCCGAAGCCATGTCCATCTAGGCGCAACGCTGGAAAAATGGGTACGATCTCCAGCTTGACCCAATATGGGAAAAAACTTGGAAGCTATACACTAATGAACTACTTAGAAAAAATGTATGCATTCGAGATGACCCTGACACACTTAGATGGGAGTTTGTACCTTCAGGCTTATACTCACCAAAGACTGGGTATTCTCATCTTATGGGGAAGAAAGGCTGGGCAGAGGCTGAATGGTGGAATAAACCCCTCTGGAAACTGAATAGCCCTACTAAAGGTCACCTCTTTTTTGGTGCCTGATGGAAAAAAAGATCCCCACGTGGGAAAATCTTCGAAAAAGGAAGGAGGGGCAGGGGAGATGCCTCTTATGCAAACAAGACTCTGAATCGGTGGCCTATCTATTTATTTTCTATTCCTACAGTCAAAAGGCATGGGAAGGGATCCGAATTCTAGTTGGTTGCACACATCAGTGGGTTGGTCCTTCGATTAAGGAGGCCTGGTAGTCTTGGTGGAACAGTTGCCCAACTAAAAAACAAAAATCGATACCCCTGATTATGGCCTAGGGAATTTGGCTTGCCAGGAACCACGCTATCTTTAGGAATGAAGATACCCCTTTCCACATCGTCGCTCAGGGCGGAGCAGCCATCTATGCCCTTCTCCCTGAACAAGAAAATCCAACAAAGAAAAGGGTCAATACCCCTGAGAAAATCAGGGGTGATATCCCTTGGGCTTACTTTGACGGAGCATCAGATCCAACGAACATGTGTGGTGCTAGAATTGTTATTCACCTAAGCCACTCTCGAAGACTGGAAGCCTCTATCAGACTTGGTCAGGGCACAAACAACTATGCTGAGATCAAAGCGTTACACCTCCTCCTATGATGGCTTTCACACCAACATATTACTTTTGTTCAGTTATTTGGGGACTCGCTCAACATCATCAAATGGTTTAACAAGGAATTTGTTTGTTCAAATTATGTTTTATGACCTATCCTTGAAGAATGCTGGTTATTGAAGGACTATTTTACTCACATTGATTTATGTCATATTTTCAAGGAAAGGAATTCCGCTACAAACCTCTTTTCTAAGGAGGGTTTACAGCAAGATTTGAGCAGTTGGAGGACATGAGAAATAGGGCCAGAAGGCTCTGTGGATTCGAACCATCCTCCATTTGCTTGAGTGGTCTTCGGTTTTTTTTTCTCTATATATGTTAATGGGCTTTCGGAACTTCTCACTTTCTATTGCTGAAAATTATAATATGTATGTACCACAAAAATTGGTTGAGGATTAGATCCTCTGTTGCTCCTCTTTATAACTTTTTAAACTAGTTATATGTTCTTGTTTGGGTTGTTTTTCCTCTTAAGAGGAGGCCCGGGAACCCAAGTTACTATGCTACTTGTATCAGGATCTATATTTCTATTTTGGGTCGTTTTCCTCCAAAGAGGAGGCCCAGAAAACGCTTTTGATTTTCTTTTGTGGTTTTTACACTAGGTCGATGAACAATTGGTTGTTTTTCCCTTGAACAAGGGAAGATTCCGAACATTCACATCCTTTTTTGGGATGGGGCTATGAGAATGGGCTAAACTTTTTTGGCCACAAATTGGGAAGAGCTCGAATCTCTCCCAAGAAATGCTTAAATGTATGTACAGTGTTAACTTTTTATGAATATAAAGAGTTCAATTTTTTCCTTGGAAAAAATACAGTTTAACCATACAAATTTGTCTTATTCTATAATGAAAATTGTTAAAAACACAATGAAGTTGTGAAATATTGGGGAAAATAAAAATATTTACAGATCAAACTAAATGCATCCATGTAACAAGTAACCCAATCTAAATGTGCATATTTATAAGTGACTAGATAATGCATCTCAAGGGTAATGCAACTCATCCTCATATTGGGCCCCTTTAACGCATACATACACATACAAACACATGTGGGTCAAGGACACATCTTTACCACTAGGTAGGTGTCCCATGAATGCCACTTTCTCAAAGACATCCCTAAAATAGCATTGAAGGGGTACCTTTTAATATAATGAATTATCCAAGTGCATAATATTAGAGTATTAACACTCCAATTCTAAAATTTAATGTAATCAAGTTTAAAATATATTAAACTTTACTAAAGAGTTATTAATCATAAATATCATTAATTAAGAGGTCAAGATAAAACCATAGAACTTATTGCAAAGAAATGAACTCTATTATTGTGGACTTTAAATGAACATGTTTCCTTATGAGCCTGAGCCATAGAGGGAACTTTGGAAGTGACTGCAAAACTTTCCTAGAGCTTTATGGTTATTCCTCTAGGCAAAGGTCAATTTTTAAGCCTTCTACTAAAGCTATTAAGGCCAAGAACACCACAAATATTGGGGTGTTTACTATTCACTAACTAGTTAACACATCCCTCGCCTCGCAAAATGAAGGAATGCCTTGAAGTGGCAATCACAAAGTGTCAGAGATCAAAGGTAGTGCAAACAGAGGCAAGTAGGTTATTGTTGGTTTGAGTTTGCTCAAAGGAACTGACATACATAGAAACTTGAAAATATGTCAACATCGCTCATATGGAAAGAGCTCTATGACTATTTCTATTAGCAATGGAAGAACCCAAACTGTTCTTTAGGAACTAACATGATGGTCCAAGCACAAAAAATAATGTCTTATATGTGTTATTAGGGGTATGGTAAAGTAATATTCTAGGATGTACTCATAAATAGATCGGTAGTTAACACTTTTCAATTAAGATCACTTAGGCCAAAAAAAAAATCTTTCCTTTGGACCTGAGGTTTCATGGCAAGTGTTCAACAAAATATTTGAACAAAAAGTATTTGACAAAAAAATTGGTAACAATGGAAATGTTAGGGGACCTTAATTTGGGAGGGCTTTGAAATCAAAGCAAGCTTTCAAATTATTGTCAAGTCCATCATAGGGAAAACCTTAATATTTTGGGTGAACTTTCTTGATTTTATAGTAAATAAAAAGCAAAAATTAGAGCTCTTGCATATGATCCTTGTGGACCAACAATAACTTTGTTTGAAGGAAACCAACTTTATGACCATCATCTATTGTCTACATATGAAAAGGCACTATTCTAATTTTGGTGTTGTGCCTAGAAAAAGGAGTGATGGGAAAGCATGTGTTTTCATCCTCAGAGACTATTTATTTCAAGGATAAGGTCTCAAATAAACCCCTCCAATTCAACGAATATAATTTGTAATCAAGTTTACAATATTTAAAATTACCAAAGAGTTATTAATCATAGGTGTCATTAATTAATGGGTCAAGAAAAAACCACAAAACATGTTGCAAATAAATGCCCTTTATTAACATGCACTTTAAATGTGCATGTTTCCTTATGAGCCCAAGCTATAAAGGTCACAATGGCAGAGTTCTCAAAGCAAGAGGTCGCAAAACTTCTCTCTTTCTATGAATCACATGCACTGAAGTCTGATTCACAACACCTATATTAGAACTGTACAAGTGGATCTATTCAAACTGATAAAAAAATAAAAATAAAAAATACTATGAAGTGTATCTATACTCCGAAGGTTTCTTTATTATTCAATTTTCTTATATGGATTACTGTCCCAAATATTTTAAAGAGGGTCCTCTAGGGAAGATCAGATCCTTTTGTTATCCCACAGTTCCCACACTTCAACCCAACCACTATGTCTGTCACCAAAATGGCAGTTTGGTTTCATGTCCTCATTTTCCAATACTAGTTTGGAATTTATCAGTGTTTGTATATATTGTCAATACCTAGGGAACAAATTAAAAACAAATCTTGAAAAGATTGAGTTTGGTTTTTCACATATGCTTGACCCAATCACTTCTAGAAAAAACCAACTATGATTGACGAGACAAACTAAAATCATGACTATTTCACATACTAGACATCTACCTTATTATCATTAACATGGGCAACCTAGATGCAACCTCAAAAGGACTGCTTAGCAATTTTAAGAGGCCCAATATCCAGTATATCCAAAAAAATAAGTTCATGAAATTGGAGTAACACTGCACAAAAGCATGAGGGCCTTGTTTGCCACTTATTCCTAAGCTATTATATTTGTTGTGTATTATCATATTTTGAAACATGATTTTGGATTTGACTCTTAATAATGGACAAATTGAACTTTGTCCATCTTAGTTCACAGCTTCATGCCATGCTCCTTGGAAATTTTGATGTATGTTGATATGATCCTATGATATTGTTGAATATGTTATTTTCAAGTCTGGAAAATTTGATCAAGCATAGTTTCCAATCGAGTGAGAATTGGTTCTACCTATAGTTATAGTCATTAATGTTTAGCTCTGTCCTTACTCTACTTAGTACAAATATTTGGGGATTTTAACTTTGAAAGGAAATGGTGTCTCTAACTACCATTTTGATCATCCAGCCTCCCATTTGCAATCTTAAATCCACTTAATGGTCAATGCTCTAATCCATCCTCTCAAAAGACATGGTAACAATCCTAACAATATGTTGAGTCTTCATGATTTCAATTTACAAGAAATTCATGACAACTTTGCATTATACAATGAAAACTCTTTAAGTCTTCACAATCTACAGCAACAACTTCCCCACCTAGCACTCAAACCTTCAAGTTCTAATCTCGATTCTCCTCCATCCATAGACTACTCAATAGTCACTACTAAGAAAAGAATCTTGAAAGAACAAAAGATGGTATAAAAGAATGTGAGATTTGTGATTTTATTAAATGTTAGAATTTTTAATTTTCATGTATAATCTAAGAAAAAAGTAAGATAATTTTTTTTCTATATAGTCCAAACAATCCAATCAACAACTCAGCTCAAGGCTACTCTAAAGTAAAGCCTTCCTCCTACAATGCAACCAAACTTACATCCAAACATTCCTTTCCCATGATAGTACTCAATGTTATTGTGTACTATGGTACTTCTAAAAAAATTATTATAGATGTTTTTAAATACTCTTCTATCTTGACCATATTTTAGAAAAATATCTTGCCATTCCATTTATGGTAACATGATTTGGGCACTAACAAGTTTAATAAAAAAATGACTTTTGAACCTAACAATTGCATGCAAATAAATTGAAATTTTGCACAACAAATTGAAAACAGAAAATCAAAAAAACTTTGTGACCAACAATAGAAGGTAGCAACAACCTTCAAATTTAACCAACCACTTCAGTTATAAACTAAACTACCACATATAGATCAAATAACATGATTCAGACTACCAATTCTCATAAACCACTCATTCTAATAAACCACCCATTCAAATACGTAAAAACCATCATATATCCAATCCTATTCCCCATCTCATGATTGAAGACCATAATAATTTATCCATCCATGGCATTTCAATCACATACATACTGAAAGGCTCATAAAAAAAAGAAACTTCTAACTATACTATACAAGCAACACCTGACATATTCGCAAAAACAGACACTTTAAATCCCCAGAGCCTGATAGTAGATTGTATCAGCTTCAAATCATACACATATTCTCGCAACAGCCCTTGCTATCACAATGTTGTCCTTTTGAGCATCTAAGCCTCTCATTCGAGTACCCATTCATCAAATAATGAGAAATCCCAAACCCCAGCAATTTAGAATCCAAAGACAGAATTGGGTACCCATTCATCAATTCATGAAAAATCTGAAATCCCACCCCCTTTGTCGCCGATACTCATGCCCAATCTTGTCTCAAACACATAACAGCAGCACCAGATTTTTTGTAAACATCCCAACTCAACTCAATTTTTTGTCACTTCTATACCACAAACTCCAATGACATCATCAGTGACTTCAACTCCTACAGACCTGAATGACTTCAATTCTGAAATCAACAGTGTCATTTACCACCTTGTCCGCATCATCATAGAGATAGATTTGTCATTTATTCATTCAACTGCAGTATTCATGAAGATGGACCTATGATTTCATCATATTCACCCACGGTATTAATGAAGGGGCATGATGTTAGTATTCATAGTTCTTCTTCTCCATATAAATTGACAGCATCCACGACATTGCATTGGATACAAAAAGGAAGATCCAATTTTAGAAACTCAAAGGCATCGAGTGCATAATGATACAGACAATCACAATATCATCCTCCCATCACTATGGCTTGCAAGCATCAAATTAATTTATTATTGAGTTATTGGTCATTTAATTGGTTCCACAATTATCTTTTATGTGCAGGAGGGTGAGATAAAGTTGTTAATTTGAAAAATATTTATAATTACCTTGAAATATGTGAATATCCTATGTACCCACTTGTACTTGAGGACTCTTTAAATTTCTATATCTGTAAAACAAAGATCGGCATTTTACATAAGTCTTCCTAAACCTATACACAATTATATGTACCCACAAGTACTTGAGGGCTCTTTAAATTTCTATATCTGTAAAACAAAAATCAGCATTTTGCATGTGTCTTCCTGAACCTATACACAATTATATGTACCCACAGGTACTTGAGGACTCTTTAAATTTCTATATCTGTAAAACAAAAATTGGCATTTTACATAAGTCTCTTGAACCTATACATAATTATATGTACCCACAGGTACTTGAAGACTCTTTAAATTTCTATATCTGTAAAAAAAAATCGACATTTTACATAAGTCTTCCTGAACCTATACACAATTATATGTACCCACAGGTACTTGAGGACTCTTTAATTTTATATATTTGTAAAACAACAAAAAAAGTATGCATTTTACACAAGTATAGCTTCTTTCCCAGGAGATGGGTAGCTACAAAATCGGCATTGAGAGCAGCAGTAACTACTATCGGGAAGATAGGGCGTGGTTTTTTCAGTGAGATTTGAATTTTAATGTTGGGAAGATCTAACGAGATGATTCAATCAATTTAGCCAAAGAAGATAAAATTGATAAAAAGTCGACGTCAGGATTTGAGCCTGCCCGGGAAGAGCCCACATCATTTCTAGTCATGCCCGTCTAGTGGTATGATTTGATGACTCTTTAATTTTCTATATCTGTAAAACAAAAAAGAATCGGCATTTTACACAAGTTTAACTTCTTTCCCAGTAGATGGGTAGCTACAGAATCGGCATCGAGAGCAGCAGTAACTACTACCGGGAAGATAGGGCATGGTTTATTCAGTGAGATTCAAACTTTAATGTTGGGAAGATCTAACGCTACGATTCAATCAATTTAGCCAAAGAATATAAAATTGATAAAACGTCGATGGCAGGATTCGAACCTGCGCGGGAAAAGCCCACGTGATTTCTAGTCATGCCCATCTAGTGGTATGATTTGAGGACTCTTTAATTTTCTATAACTGTAAAACAAAAAAAAAATCAGAATTTTACACAAGTTTAGTTTCTTTCCCAGTAGATGGGTAGCTACAGAACCGGCATCAAGAGCAGTAGTAACTACTACCAGGAAGATAGGGCATGGTTTTTTCAGTGAGATTCGAACTTTAATGTTGGGAAGATCTAACGAGACGATTCAATCAATTTAGACAAAGAAGATAAAATTGATAAAATGTGGACGGCAGGATTTGAACCTGCGCAGGCAAAGCCCACATGATTTCTAGTCATGCCCATCTAGTGGTACGATTCTCGCTTAGGGTGCGAGAGGTCCCGAGTTCAATTCTCGGAATGCCGCATTTTCATTGATAGATATTTTGATAGGGTGGTGGGGTTTTCAGTTTAGAATCTTCCAAAGAGATAGATGTAGTAATATTTCTCTTCCCAACTGCGTGCTCATTAATGCAGTGATATTTGTTTTTCAGCTCCTGCGAGTAGACCCCCTGCCTCCACACAATCCACCCCTCCATAACCCTTGTTAATTAAATCTTCGAGCCAAATATCCTCTGCAACTAAAGACAACTCTCTAATGAATATGCATCATGTGAATATTCTGTAACTAAAGACAACTCTCTAATGAATATGCATCGACTATGGAAAAGAATGAGGAGTATGTAAGAATTTAGGACCGAGGTCATGAGGCTTCTGCTAATGGGTAATCCATCACTAAACGATTATGAAGATGATGAGGATTATGATTTTTTTTTTATAGAGAAATTTCGTTCAGAAATAAGAAGACTCAGGGTGGGCAATCTGTCTATTATACCTGAAGAAATCGAGTCCGATCTAGCCAAGTCCAGTGTTTGGGAGAGCGAGAGTGGAGCTTCAATGGCAGATTCTCCATCATCATTCCAAAAAGCATTAGGAGTTTTTTAGAACCATGAAACTCGAAAGCCTGAAGGGGTGACTTCACACATGCTTCCCATGAATCCTTGAAGAGAGTGCTACAGGACCTGGAGACTGTGTATGTCAGCCAAATTTGTTTATCTTGAGAAGCCCTGCATTGGCAATACAGAAAGTTTCGGCAGGCGGCATTGTATGGATCAGAGAAGGATTTGTTTTATGACCACGTGGCAGTTCAGTTTCAGCGGTTTCAAGTTTTGTTGCAGAGGTTCTTAGAGAATGGTCAGTTTGAAGGTCCTAGGATTTGGTCAAACGTTCCATGAAGGAAGCAGGGACAGAAGTAAATACAATACTAGCAGCTCAGCTGGTTAGTATCATGGAGGAATCCATAATGATATTCTGGGATTTTGTTAGGTCTGACCATCACAAAAGTTTGGTGCAGCACCAAATGCTGAAATTTGTGTGCATAAGTCAAGAGGTAGAGGATTCTAACGACTCTACTCTCCTGCATTTCATGAGGAGAAGCGTGCATTGTATGGAGGTGAAGGTGCAAGAGCTTGAAAGTAGGGGGAGATGCTTGATAAAGAGGCTTGATCTTGTGGCCAGAGGGAAAGGGATAGAGATCCAGATGGCCCTTTTGGACATCAATTCCAAAATAGTCTCCCGGACATTGAGGATGTCCAAGATCATTACAGATCATCTGCAATGGTGCCAAAAGAGACTCGGTAAGCTCAGTATTCGTAAGGGTAAGGTCCATAGACCACACGGTACTGTATTATTTCCGTATTGATCATACATTTTAGGCCACTACTTCGATGCATTTCTAGCGGAACTGTAGATTAAATACAGGAGTTAAAAAATGTTAACAGTAAATATTTATCAGATGGACAGTTGGGATTTAGGGGTTTCACATCATCATGAAAACGACATCTGTGTTTTTTGTTTTCTAATGTATTGCTTTGGGAGCATGATGCTCCTTAGAAGAAGCCAGAAGCCATTAGAGCTCAGATTCATGTGACCTAGCCCCCTCCAATGATTTTATCATCTAAGGTCTTCGTGAAAGAAAGAAAAAGAAATCCCTTGCAAGTATGTTGAGCATCAAAGGAGAGACATACAACTAGATTTAATTGCAAAACAGAAGATGTTGGTGCCTTCTGGAAAATTAAATTCCTGATGGCAAAAAAACAGGTTTCAAAGCTTTGAAAAATAGATACAAAATATACCTGTGTGATGCTTCGCGTGGTGCAACTGTGTGAAAGATTGAACGGTTTAAAAAACCTAATATCCAACGAAAACTGGTCGCATTTCCCATATGCAAGTGTACCATGCACAATTTTCTTGTTATCATCAGGAACATTGAGGAGAACTCTCTCACTTTCTTTTGGATTTTGAATCTGACTCAGGCTGCTTGCGATAAGTGGAGATATTTATCCTACCATTTCTAGGATCACAGCTGTGAACCTCCCCAGGTTTTATCTCCACACCCCCAAAACTCCATTTGATATGTAGAATTCATTGCCGCAGGTGATATCACAGTGCGAGCTGGATAAATCAAACCACACAATGTAAAGTACTAAACCCTTTGTTTACCTATTTGAGAATTTCGCTATGAAAAATGACTCTCGCCCAACCCTTTGTTTGACACTGATACCTATTTGAAAATTTCAGGATGAAAAATTACTCCCGCCCAACCCTTTGTTTGATATTAATACCTATTTGAAAATTTCAAGATTAAAAATGACTCTCGCCCAATCTCACACAAATAGGTGGAGTATTGGAAGAAATTAAAAAAATGGACAAAGAACCCTTGACTTTCTCCCTCGCGGCCAGGCCTGGAAATTGACGTCCTACCGGACGTATTTTAATTTTGAGAACGTATTTTACGGTCGCGCAAAAATTGTGCACGTCAAACCTGACGTGTAAAATACATTGAGTCCCGTCATTTTGACGTTCACTTAAAAACAAAAGCCGTAATATTTTATTGTATTCAAAAATATAAATTCTCAAAATTATTTATTATATATTATAATTCACATACTACAATAATTTAATGGGAATTTCTAAATTTACTTTGGAGATTTTAGATTTCATATGATCTAATAACTTAGCAATAATAATAATTATCTACAATGTACACACTGCACAGTACACACCGGCGGCCACTGTAGCAACTTTCCAATTTGTTCCATGATTTTTTCTATTTACTAATTTCCAAAGAAATTTACCTGACTGCTTCACTGCTTTGTCATCTCATTTCATAAATTTGTTGAAGAATTTGTCATCTAGTTCCATGCTTTTCTCTACTTATTAATTGCCAAAAATAGTAACTATTAACATTGCTCAATATATCACAGATTCACATACATTTTTTAATTTACCCTACCCGACTGCACTGTTGAAGAATTTGTAGAAGACTGGACTGTTGAAGAATTTGTGGTTGAAGTCTAGACTATGCATTCTTTCTCGATCCAAAGTGTTACTGCTATCAACCTAATCTAACCAGCGTGGGGAGCATCTTAAACTAAAGTAAGATTGTATTTCATTTCATTTGTATAAACTTTTATGAACAATTTATGAACATAATAGAGTTATGGCTGGATTATTGCATAAAAAAAAAATGCTGGAAGATATAATGCTACTAATTTAGTTTATTAGCATTTGCACTATATGATTCTATCCTCAATCTTTATGAACAAAACATAGAGCTATGGCTTGATTATTGCATAAAAAAGCTGAACGTTGAGAAGATGGAATATCCAATACTACTAGTTTAGTTTATGAAAGGTGGATAATTGAGATAAAACGTAAAATGAAAGCCACGTAAAATTTAAAAACGTCATAAAATTTTCATTTGACAGACAAAGGAGATTTGAAATTCCAAGCCTGCTCGCGGCATTTAACCCAACCATGTTTTTTTTTAAATTGTATGGGACCTGGAGAACAGGGAGTAATTTAAGATCCTTGGATTTCCTCAACATCTAATGGAATGAAATTTTATTTTATTAACTCAGAAACAAAATTTCAATCAACGTAACATGGAATTTGAAAAAGCCTTTATTCTTTATTATATTTATTGTTGTATGCGTTTTATTTGGAAAGATGATTTAAATAACTACAAAATGATTTATTTATTTTCTAAATAATATTTTATTGATTTTTATTTAGTGAATTATATTTAGGAATTGTTGAATAATATATATATATATATATATATATAATATTTTTTAAATAATATTTTATTGATTTTTATTTAGTGAATTATATTTAGAAATTGTTGAATCATTTTTTAATGTATATATAATATTTTATTGATTTTTATTTAGTGAATTATATTTAGAAATTGCTGAGTCATTTTTTAATGTATATATATTATTTATTTATTTTTTAAATAATATTTTATTGATTTTTATTTAGTAAAATATATTTAAAAATTGTTGAATCTCTTCTTGTTTTGAATTTATGTATAAATTTATAAGTATTAAAAAAAAATTCAACAATTAAATTGTGAAATTTCCACCTAGATTGAGGTGCTCACTTGCCAACTGCATCTTAATAAGAAATTTAATGCTGACATGACCACCATCAACAACTGACAGTTATGCAACATCACTCCACCTCCTTATCAACATGTGAATAACTTAAATGTTCAAAAGAGAAATCGAGCCCTCTGCATCTGCACCCTCTTAGTGCTAATTCTCATGTCTGGCCTCACACATAACTTAATGCTCGCCACCATGTTAACTCCTCTGCTCGACCAACATATCCTGCATTCCACCTTGCGGCCCTCTGAAGTCAGGGAAGTCGGCTTTACCATGCTTCCATTACTATTGTTATCTAAGGCCACATCCCTAACATCTTTGTTCTCTAGCACACTGTCATGGTGAGGGAACAAGGCCATGTTCAACACGGTGGCAAGGGCAGAGGTCACCCTCTCACCTCTCCATAGTGCTATGACCACATTATTATCTTTGACCATGACATCCTTCAGCATATCAGGCGTAATGTAGTTATCCTAGAAGTAGTTGAGAGACGAAGAATTGGTGACACGCTCTGGGTTGTAGAAAATTTACTGGCTATGCATCTTTGGGACCTAGAGTTGGCTCGCACTCGTGTTGAACATCATGTGGTTGAATCTAACACCTACGCCAGTAACATTAGAACGACACTTCATTGTCTCTTGCAAAACATTGGTATCAGTTTTCCTCCCAACATGACAACCTCCACTTCCTCCAACACTTCAGACAAATCTACAGAGTAGCAACCCTAAGAATTTCTCTCACATCAAATCCGCTCTTACACTATGATTTGAAATCGAATTAAATTCCATGGTTACCCAAAAAAATGGTTGTTATCCTTCCATTGAAACAGAAATCACTAGGCCTATTCCCTATGAAATCTCTCTCGTACGGTAGAAAATTAGCTAAGAATTGTGGATATTTTACTGTTATTTCCAGGATCTGCTGTTTAATCTTAAAAAATAATCAAAGTTAGTGCCAATCATCTAACATGTTTCGTTATTCATCAAAATTCTCCAAATTGATATCAAATGTGGTGAGGTCTAAGCAACACATGGAAGGTGTCTCACATGAGTAAATATAAGTGGAGTGAGGGTGAGGGACGGTGGTTCGTTCACCATAACGCATGGAGTGGGAGAGTTACTGGCTTCGCATTGGAAGTTCATGTGAAAAATAACTGGGCATTGGAGTTTGGAGGTGATGAAAGGATAAGGCGACGGAAGATGAGGGAGCCCGACATTAGACTCCTCACACTGGTTTGGTGTTGGCCCCGATGGTTGCCCCCAGAGAGGAAGCGTAAATGTCGCATGAAGTTTTACAAAGGGAGTGGCTTGTATGTGCTTGTCGTGGGAATTTGCTGGTGCGATGTGTTCAACAGGTCCCTGTTGCTCAGTTTCTTAGCCATTGTCTGCATCTGGGTTGATGATAGGAAGTTGAAGGGAAGTGAGCACGCTCGTTTCCATTTTTCTTGGCTTTCGGTGAGCCTGTTTTTTCGTGCTAAGAGAGGAAGCTATAATATGCAGTCCGGGCAACCTCGAGGGTGGTGGCGGAAAACTAGTTTCTTTTCCAAACTACATGCCCTTCGATGTGGGTGCGACAGTGTTTGGTGGATTGGTGTGTGGTCGCTAGTCACTGCCCTGGGGTAAGTTATGCTCAGGCGTCGACTACCATGTCATCATTTTTTTTTCAATTTCCTGTGTTGGTTTGGTGGGTGATGGTATTTGGTTTTCTTGGTGGTGGCAGTCTTTATCTGGTAGTGGGAGGTTTCTTTGTGCTTCCCTGCAGTGGTGGGTGACAACATTTGGCTCCTTTTCTCGCGGTGTTTGTTTTCTATGGTGGGGGTTTTGGAATCTAGACTCTACACACAGCAGGGTTCCTCGACCTTGGCGAATTATGAAGCCCCCGGTGTGGTGTGGGTGTTCTCACTCCCTTGTCATCCATGGCCCTGTGGGGGTGGCAGACTTAGAAATAATCATGGCGGCTCCACGTCGGGGTGGAATGACTGTGAGGCATGCGCGGCTCGCTAGTGTGGGTGTGCATGGGGGTCGTGGAGGAGTTAAGCAGGGGGATAATAGAGTTGGGGGTTTGAGGGTTCAAAAGCAGAGTCGTCAGGGCAGAGCAGGTCGTGGTGGCAAGGGCAATCGTGGGTTTGATTGATCCGAGGTAAATGAGGGGCAGGTTATCCAACATTGTTTCCTAGAGAATTTTCATGCACTTATCAACGGCCTGATGGAAAGAGTGGACACAATTGAGAGAGTCTATCATGAGGAGCATGCAGAGAAGATGGAAAAATTGGACCGAATGCACTATTTACAGTGCCAATTCCGGGAGAGACTGGTAGTGGTTTAGTGAGGCCAAAATAAACGCACTGAGAAAGTAAAAAATCTAAAGACTTGGTTGACGCACTTTGAAGGGCACGGTCAGTGTGACTTTTATCCTCCACCACATCTAGGAACAACCCGAGACAACCCTGCATCCATCACGTTGGACACCTAGTATGCTATTTGGTGTTTTTTATGTTTTATATGTGTTTTGGCGCCTCTAGCCCAACCATTTATGGACAATGTCCCTATTCTCTCTTTTGTATTTTTTTGCATCTCATGCAACTTTTTGTCAACAAACCTAGACGGGGTGAGAATACCTATTTTCTAAGTGGTTATATGTACTCCTTTTTCCTACATGAATAGAACATTGACTTACAAAAAAACAAAGGTTCATACATCATTAAAAAAATAATTAATTAATGACCTACAAAAAAACAAAGGTTTACTTATTATCTAGTCATATATTTTAATCCTAAACTAGATTAGTCATTTAAGTTAGTCGCGTTTAGTTTAGTCACTTATTATCTAGTCATACATTTTATCCCTAGACTAAATTAGTCATTTAAGTTAGTCGCTTTTAGTTTAGTCACTGATTATCTAGTCATATATTTTATTCCAAGACCAAATTAGTCATTTAAGTTAGTCATTTTTAGTTCGATCACTTAAAATTGCTCAACTTTAGTAGTAATTCACTTGAAATAATTGCGGCGACTAACATTTTTAGTCACCTAGTCATTAATTTCATCATTTTTTACTAGTGTATATGGTTAAGAGATGCATATATAAAGAAAAATAATCATGCAAACCAACAATACTCTCACCATATGTTTTGCTCATATGAATGGAGTGGCCCATAGATGAGTCTCCCCTCATTCTCATAGGGAAAAGAGTTGACTGTGCTAACTCCTCCATCTCCTCATGATCTATGGAATGCCTCCTCAAATTCTTCAAGTGGTTCCCCCCACGAGAAGTAAAGAAATGTAATGTGGCATTCATGGTTAGCCCATGGTTCCTCCTAAAATTTACATCACGTATAGCAGGGAGAATCATGCTCCCAATGGGCCTCCTCAATCTCAAGCCCACTCTCCAATAAAAGCTCCCCATTAACATAAACATATCAGCAATACATGGAAGCATAGTACAATAAGAACAAGTTGCCAAATGAAAACCGGAGAGTGAATCATAGTTCCACCCATGGAACCAGCACATTGCATCCTTTGCCTACATCAAATCAAATAATAACAAGTGTTCTTCCAGCCACTTGTTTGCTACCACAATCATTTTACAAGATGGAAATATGAAAGTACAATTTTGTGCCAATGGTGCACACCAAGACTCATGTGGCCTTCCCCACAAACCACCGATGAGAGAGCCAATCTAAATGCTACAAACGGCTTCAAGTACATACTTATACAATATGAAATAAGGAATAATCCTCCTTGGGAAAATATGCTACTCATAAAAATACAAGAAGTACAAAACATAAAGTGAAATTGTACATCCTCCATTATGTACTCGAAGACTTGAGCTAAAATGGCTCAAATGAAGAAGCTCCCTTACTCTCAGTGAGTAAGAAGGTAGCTGTGACATCCTCACCATCATCATCTGGGCTATGCATCTCTCCATATGCTGATTTATGTCCTTTTTAATGCCCTCCCAAATGGAATCCTCTACCAAGGCAAGATATGCATCAAAATGCATGGAAAAGAAGTCCTCATATGCTGCATGAAATAGCTTCTCCTTGAGACTAGAATCTCTAGTCAAGAAGACTCTGCCAAGTGAATAGATGACCATATCATCTACTATGTATCTATCATCTCTCTCTGGGTCATCAAGAGTCATGCATGCACCAAGATCCTTGGAGTACTCAACTAAGAGCTGAGATCTCCAGTAAGGATCAATCCTCCTCAGAGAAAGCGCTAGTGATCTGGCATGTGTAGCTCTCCTCATGCTGTTGTCTGCTAATTTGACATCCCTCATGGAAAATTTCTACTCCAAACTCTTCACCTCTCATCAATGATAGATCTGGTGGCCTCCCTGGTGGAATTCCTCCATGCAGTGAGACATCAATGTCAAGAGTGGACTGTACATATGGTTGGGAAACCTTACCCTTGCTTTCACAAAGCAATACAATCTGCCTCCCCTTTGCACTAGCTCCCAGGAATATAGAAGGGTGTGTGCCTCTCATCACAAGATGTTTCTCTTCCTCCCTTCCTCCTCCTTCCAGTTGTAATGCTGCACACTCATGCTTCTCATTGATTGTGCTTGGACCTCCATGTATGAGATCCTGGGGACTTCCTTGCAAAGATGCAAGAATCCCTCTAGTTGGAGCAAGAGCTCCTCCTTCCTCTGCATGAGGTACTAGCTCAACTCTATAAATGACAATGTTGTTGCCCTCATCCTCCTCAACAAGAGTGGGCAACCCTCCAATGATTAGATCCTCTTCTGAAAAAGGGATCTCTTTGCCTCCTTGTGCCAAAATGCAAGATGAAGGTCTTGCCTCCAATAAAGTGCTATGCAAGATATCAGCCTCTTTCATGGTTCTATGGAATGATTCTGAGTCTATGGTTTCCTCCATCACATGCAAGGGTTTTTTTTGTTTAAATGTGTTTGTTTCCACCACATGTGTTTCAGAATTCCTCCTACCAAATCTCTTCATCAAAGTTCTAATGAACATTGCATAGGAAGATGTATATGCATTTTTCAAAGTAAATGACTCAAATAAATACCATGCATAGACCTTACCTCCCAAGTGCAGCGCTGCTACTCTAATGGCTTCATCTTTGGAAATCTAATGCTGCTACAAAAAGGAGTCTAGCTCTTCTATCCAAGCCCTAGCTGAAAACGTAGGGGAACCATCAAAGATAGATAGAAGAAATCTATCCTCATTATGATGCTTTCTCCTCCTCACCATGATCTTGGAAAACTCCAGAAAATTAATATGATCTCTAAACTTATGAGTTTGAGATTCATATTCACGCAAGAAACCTCTAAGAGTTCCTCTCTTCGACATTTCTTCTTCTTCTTCTTCTCTCATGGAAAAATTTGCCATGTGACTGTGCTGTATATCATAGGTTGTAGCTGCATGCTCACATCCCCTACAAGAACATCTAGAGTTTTACTCAGTTTCAAACCCTCTTGGAGATCCTGTACAAATCGTCCTCATTAGCTTCTCAAATTCTTCATGAATGTTTTGTACAGATTTTGAAAGATGCTTTGTAAGCTTATCTCTCTTTTTATCTCCATGAAATGGAGTCTTCATCTTCTCTCTCCTTGATAGAATGATGGCTGAGATCCACTGGTTGAGCCCGAGATCATGCTTTGATACCACTGTAATGTTCCTTTTCAGGAAAATTCTACAATAATGAGAATATCTCAAGATATTCTAAAGTTAGAGCTCCAGCAATAAGCAAACAAAATAATGGTGCAGCAACAACACTCAAATCATAAAAACATGAGAGCATTCCATAGTCATTTTATTAAATAATAATAGCTACAAATGAATACAAGATCTTGAGGAGGAAGGATGCTCAAGATAGACAATGCTCAGCCTCAAAGAACAAGTACATAATCCATGATGAAATACTGCTATACATGTGATCTCAAGCTATGACAAAGCAATTTTATAGAGAAACTACATGCTACATATTTCAAATACATATATAAAGAAATGTATGGCCCAATACAACAATGAGACTAAATATATCAACTCTCAAAGACTACCTCTTGGAAATCCTCGAAGGATTGGCAATAAAATACAAAATCTGCAAAATGCTTGAGCTTCTGGGTGGCAACAACAACTCAGAAATGGAATTGGATGGAGATGGCTGAATTTGATGCTCAAACTGAATATGCCTCCTCCAATGGATCTTTCAAGTGAAAGGTTGATCCCTTCACCAAAGATCTTCCCCTCCAAATGTATCTGCAAAGCCCTACTGCAAATGCTCCTCTAGAATAATGTAGTCACTGGATGAAACTACGCTGTAGGGAAATGGAATGAGTTGGCCTCATTTCCAAAGTCTACAATGAGCTCCAGGATGCCTCCAATCTGATATCTCAAAGAGAAGAGAGACTCCTCCTCTGAAAAATAGTTGAAGGAGATGGTGTAGTGAACCCTCACTACAACACCCAACAACACAACATTAATCTGCTGCAGAAATAACGTTGTCTTAATGGAGGATGCTTGGCCTAAGCCTAGATGTGAGGAAAATACAAAACAATCCCTCAAGATACCTCTCAAAAAGGAGAAGGAATCCTAAACAGGAATTCCTCCGGCAATTCTTGCTAAGCAGCAAATAATGCACAATCGTCTAATGGACAATTGAGATTAATAATAAAAGCATGAGAAAAAATGGTTTCCTTGTCCTCCTTTTAAACAAATGAAAACCCCTCTCCATGGGTGCCACTCCTTTTTAGGGTTTCCTCCACCAAATAACCCTTTCCTCATTCATACTGCGCTGCTTCTCTAAGTGTGCACCATCTCTTGGCCCAGCGTTGTTGACTTGGTCAAACATGACCTTGTCCACTTGTAAATAACCTTGTTCACACATGAGGGTGTGAAAACCAGCTCCAATGATGATCCCCTTTCATACTTAGAGGGATTTTATTGATATTTTTATTATGCATGGGCCTCCTTACCCATTTATTCTCCTCCTAGGTGAAATCAACAAAAAATAATGTCCCAAATTATTGCCGGAAAATTTTGGAACATTACAGCTACTTCTAGGGTTTCTAGGTGAAGTCTATCAAACTTCTGAAATTAGGCCTAGGGATAAAAATGATTCAAAGCCATGGTAGTATCAGCAAGTACATAACTATACTACAGAAAAAAATTACATCTAACTATTCTACAATGAAATATATCTACTTATTAGACTATGATAAGAAATGAAAAGAAACCTAAGTATATTGCATGAAGTAAATTGCTGAATCGAAATGGCATAAAGGAAACTATATAATCACACTTTTCTGGGCCAAATGGATAAATGAACTCTACTTACCCTATGCTCTATCTATCATGTTTTTATTCATGCAACTATTCATAACCTAACTATGCTTGAAAATGTGTTGTTTTGCAGTGGAAGGCTTGAACACATGGGGGCAAGGGTGGAAGTGTATAAGTGGTTTTTTCAAGTTTAGAAGATGGTGATGGTGGTTTCTAGGCTTAATAAGGGGCCCACAAGTTCTATTTCAAGTGTTGCTACAATTTTCTTGTAGTGCTACAGGCAAGTCCTGAATTGCCACAGGAAATAGGCCGAGGTCAATCAGAGGCCAAAAATAGGTGGAAAAAGGGTAGGGAAGGTGGTGTGAAGGTGGATGAGGATGATTGGGAGGTGTCCCACCCCTTGGCCAAGATAAACACCTATTTATAGGCCTGTATTGAACCCCTAGGGTTTTCTCACGGTGTAGGGATGAAAAATACGAAAACAATGTTGATGGTGATTTTTATGAATAAAGGGTTGATGGAAGATGAGAGATGAAGTTGGAGGTGCTAGTGAAGTTCTCCTTGGCTATTCTACTTGTACATGTAATAAAACTACTATTCATACAATAAAAATGGAAAAATACATGATAAAGACAATGGAAAACATGACTTGATTTTGTAAATAAAATTTACTCTAATATACAAATAGAGATCTACCACAACATACTCAACATATTCATGGAATCATAACAGCTAATCTCATCCATTCCAAGAAATCATAAACTAAGAATAATTTTTGGTCTATGGGGAAGCTCTACCCTTCTCAAGCTCTATTGGCAAAGGTGAGAGGAGGAGGCTTGATTCACAACTTTATGAAGTTATCACCTATTCTACCACTCATGTAAGCAGATTAAATCTACATCAAAATAAAAATGGAAGCAAACTAAAAGAGTAAATGAAAATACCAAAAAAATAGCTAACTATTCATAAGAAGAACTAGATAAATGACATGAAATTAAAGAATGATTACACAAGAGAGACAGAGGCACATCGATTGGGCCCTAACCCACAAGCCTAGCTCTATGAAACTAGATCAGTAAGGCAAAGTTTGAATACTCATTTCATTTCAAAAGATAGTCTCATTAGCTCAATATAAAAGTCTTGAAAAACTTATTACAAGAGCAAATAACCTAATGGATTTCTCCAAAGTTCAAATCCTAATGAGCTCTTTCTCAGATCTATTTAACCAAAAGGGTAGCTATCAACAATACCCTAGAAAATAAGTGATGATTCCACTTTACTCCAAGTGAAGTGTGGCTTGAGTGCACTTGTTCTTGATTTTTCTTGGCTGCCTTTGACTCCGAGTTGTTTGAGGGAATCAAGAGGATCCCTTGGCTGCCTTTGGGAGTTAAGGACGGTGGACAAACCCGTAGAATCTCTCCTTGCTGTCTACTCCGAGTCTTTATGACAAAATCTCCACAAAAATTCCATATCTTCATGATTTTCTTGCATTTAATCTTATGTTAGGTACTCAAAGTATGTTAAGCCTCAATCATCACCTACACTAGCACCATAAGACCATAATATAATTAAAATGCAAGAAAAAGAGACTTAATAAGGAAAAAAGGTGACCATTAACCCCTCCAAATGTACCTAATGATGGAGCTCATCGGATTTTCCAAGACTTTTTGGAAATCTAGAGAAAATGATGATTTTGATGTTGGAGCTTCTATTCAACATAATTGTGCAATGACACCTCATTGTTATTTCTTCAAAATATTTTTCATGACATTAGATCTTATTATATTTCATGTATTCCCTGTAATAACTCGTAATCATAATTCCTTTCCTTCCAAAAAAAAATTCAAGAAAAGCTCTTGAAAATTAAAAGCTACCATCCCCAAAGATTGTGACCATTGTACTCCTAGTACAACATCATCACCAACCATTGGAATGGAAATCGTTGGACTATTCAATACCTATTCCCCCATGATTAGCTTGATATTATGGCACTTTCCAGAGAAATTTATAGTTCCTCCATTTTCCACCATCACTTGACACTCTAGCGTTGGGTATAAGAAGCAATTTAACTTCTTGGCTACCTTACAATGAATAAAATTATGGGTACTACCTGAATTAATAAGCACTATTACATTTTTCTTCTTGATATGTCCTTCTATTTTGAGAGTTTGAGGAGTGGTAATTCCTGCCAATGCATTAAAGGATATGGTCAGATTCTTTTCTTCTTCCTCCAAGGTTGGTTCCTAATATATATCCTCTTATTTTAAAGTTTCTTGTTCATTTTCTTCCTCCTCTTCACAATCTATGTAAAATAATTTCTTCTTAGCACACTTATGACCTTTAGTGTATTTTATATCATAACTATAGAAAAGCCATTTTTCTATTTTATCTCCCAATTTTTTTGGTGTCAACCTTGTAGGTTGTGCAAGTTTAGGAGTAGCAACACTTACATCTTTACAGATTTTAGTGGTAGGCTTCCTTGTCGCCATAATTTTTCTTTCAATTTTTCTTTCCAACCTGAATGCCTTCTCCAATGTATTAGGTTCCCAAAGGTGAACCTCATCTTAGATGTTATCCTTTATATTTTTTATGAATACATAAATCCTATGTTCCTCTAGAATATTGTTTACCCTTATATTCAATTTTTTGAAGTCCTCAATGTGCTCCATCATTGAACCCTTTTGTTTGAGATTTATCAATTGGATAAAGAAGTTGTTTCTCTTTGTATCTTCATAATGTGCTATCATTTCCTCCGTAAAAATTAACCAAGTGATGAATGGTTTACGAGAAAAAATCCATCAATACCATACAAACTTATTTTGTTCTTAATATAAAGTTGCAATGCGTACCTTTTGTGTGTTTTTCATATTATGGAGCTCAAATTATTGCTCCATTTGTAGTATCCAAGTTATCAGATCCTTGCCATCAAAATTATTCCTATCTATCTTTGGAATATGGTGGGTCTTAAATTGAACATTAGAGTCTATCAAATCATGATTAAAATATCTTTTATTCTCATCATGCGTTTCCTCTACTACTTTTTCGCCATTAGGAAGCTTTTCTTGTAGCAACTTTTCCAAAACTTCCTTCAAACCCTCCATGTATTTCTTCAAATATTCCATGTTTCCTTATATACCATCCATATTAGCTTCCATTCCATTCTTCAAACCATCCATATTAGATTCCATGACTTTCTTCAAACCATCCATCTTAGCTTCCACGCTATTTTTCAAACCATCCATCTTAGCTTCCATGCCATTCTTCAAACCATCCATATTAGATTACACGCCTTTATTCAAACCATCCATCTTAGCTTCCATGCCTTTCTTCAAAACTTTCATTTCATTTTTTGTGCCAAAAAAAGTAAATGCAACGGGAGTTGAGCATTGTTTCAATAAAATTTTCTATGCGAGCTATAACAAACTTGGGTAAGGGATCAGTTCCCATTTGAACTTGCTTCTTCTTGGTGACAACCAACACATCTAAAAATAAAACAACATTCCATTTTTATTGAAGTTTTTATCTTCTTTCTAGCATGCTGGTTTTCAGGTTTATCCTTTTGCAATCATGTCAGTCAACTGATTTTCATCATTACAGGAAAAAGTTTTTATTTTTTCTTTCTGTTTATATTTTTGTCATTATATATATATATATATATATATATATATATATATATATATTAGGAAAAGAAGGAGTAATATTTTCAATAGGTTGGCCTTGCCACCTACCATCTCCTTCTTAGATTGATGTTGATCTTGCTGCATAAATTTTCCTTTAGTGAGGGGCTGAAAATATACCTTCATTCTATGCCCATTGTAATATTCCAAAATTAGCATGCAACTAATTGGAATATTAATTTTTTATCTTTTCATTTAGATAGATGAATAAGTGGGTAGGGAGACCCATAAATCTCTTTAGTAGGAATAAAATACCTCTTAATTTGAAAAGGGATCATCATGATAGCTGGATAAAGCACCTCCATGTGTGAACAGGGGCTAAAGCATGTGGACAAGGTCAATGTTGACCAAATCAACAACGCTGGCATGAAGAGAGTGGATCATTAATGGGAGACAACAGTGTTAATGGGAGATAGTCTCCATGAGAGTAATGGCTTTAATGAGTGGGACCCAAGGTGAGAAGGCTCACAATGCATATAAGGAAGGGAAAGGAAGCCATAGAAGGCATATTGATGATTATTAATTTTGGTGGTCTATATGACTTATTGCACTCTTCAGCTATTTAGCAGAGTCTGTTGTAATATTTAGTACAAGGGTTTTTTCGAGCGATAATAACACACTCATCTTCGGGGGACTTTGAGTGGCTACTCAGGAGAGTTATTATTTAGTTGCATATTCCACATTCCAACATCAGGCCAAGCTTGAGATTTCTTCTACAGTGCAGATTCTGTTTAGATTTGTGTTGTGTTGTAGGGTAGAAGCAATGGAGGGTTTGTAGGGCCATTTTCTGAGCTTTTTTTTTAGTGGAGGAAGCATTCTTTCCATTGGGAGGCTAGCAAGGAAGGTCCTTGGGCTTTATTTCATATTTTGGCACCAGGCTGTAATATTCCCAAATGGGGAAGCAACAATATATGAACATAATAATGGAAATAGCAGTGAATAAATAAATACACCATTACATGAGACAAATTTATAGCCATTTTATTAAATATATCAGAAAAAATATAAGCACAAGATCTTGAGGATCAAGTCATTCAAGAAATGGGAAACAAGCATCCAATAGGAAAATATGCTAATACATGTGGAATGCTGCTATACAAGTGCCATGAGACATGACAACGCAGTTTTAGGGCATAACCTGCTGCATAAAGATAGATAAATGTATATCTGCTATTATATAGCTCAAATAATGCTAGGAGTGAAGATATATACTCCTAAACACCTTTCCAAGAGAACCCAAGAAGGTTTTCCAGAAATACCCAAAATACTAAAATATCGAAATGCAGCCTTAGGGCTGAATTGCAGCTGCAAACTGAATACTGGATGGAGGTGGTTGAAATGATAAATAAATGAATATATATCCTCCAACAAAGTCTCCAAGTGAAGGGCTGATCCTAAGACTGAAGATATCACCCTCCAAATTAAGCACTGAAACCTCCACTGCAAATGCTCACTGAAATAATGCAGTCAAAGAGGGAATTTGCACTATATATGATGTGAATATGTTGGCTTGGTGCCAATATGTGAAATAAATCTCAAGAACCTCCCTTTCTGATCTCCCAAAGGGAAGAATGCTTCCTCTGAAAAACTAGCTCAAAAAGTGGGTTTCTCAACCCTCCACTGCAACACCCTGCAACACAACACAAATCTGAACAAAAAATGCATTGTAGCTGAATACTGAAGCTTGGAAATAATTCTAGATGTGTGGAAATTATATTAAAATACTCTTCCAAGAGGCTACCTCAAGGGAAGAGGTTGGATACCCGCTCGGGAATGCCCTGTGCTAAACAACACTATAAGCTCAACTAAACAATTGAAGAATGCAAGAAGTCATGCAGACCACAAAATCAATAATCAATTACATAACCCACTATGGATGCCTTTCCCTCCTTATAAACAATGTGAGCCTTTTCACCTTAGGTCCCACTCATTAGGGTTTCCACCACCATGGAGTCTTCCTCCCATTCACACCGCGTTGTCTCTATTGATGATCCACGCCCTCTATACTAGCATTGTTGACTTGGTCAAACTTGACCTTGTCCACATGCCTTAGGCCCTGTTCACACATGGGGGTGCTTAATCCAGCTATGAATATGATCCCTTTTCACATTAATAGGGATTTTATGCCTACTAAAGCAATTTTTGGGCCTTCCTACCCATTTATTCATCTAACTAAATGACAAGAAAAAAATTAATATTCCAATTAGCTGCATGCTAATTTTGGAATATTACAGTCCTCCCCTGCCAAAAGTTGCTTGTCCTCAAGAAACTGTAAGGATATAACTAAAGAGCCTCCTCTCCTCCTCCTATAGCATCCTCATATGAAAAACTCCTCCAAGGAACAAGATGTTGTCTCATCAATAAATCCCCAAGTTGCTCCTCCCAAGTATGCAAGTTAGATTTTGGTGACCATTCCAAGTAGCTATCATCATGAAGAAGTAAAATACCCATGGAGGCAACAATGCATTGTCTAGAGGCCTTCTTGAGGCAAGGAATCTGAAATAAATTGGGAACTATCATTCCCATGTGAAGCCCCCATCCCCAAGATATCATCCACAAAAAGTGAGTCACCCTCCAACATGGCAACTCATGAAAAATCTCCTCCACCTTAGGCTCCTACAAAGAAGGTGGCTGCATTGTTGAACTTGATAGATCAAATGGCCTAGCCCCCACTATCTCTCTCTCCACTTATGATAATTGTAGAGCTGCTGTTGAATTTGGGATGCAATAAGGTTTCCTTCATGAAGAAAGAAGGAAATTAGATCCTCAAAGACCCACTCTTTGGTTCTTGCCTAGACTATCCCATATAAAGTGAATATGAAATTATCATCATATTGGATCCAAATGAGAGAGGTACTGAAAGTTTTACATAGTGCTGGAAGGTACCAATAGTCTCTCAAATAGTCACAATGTAGTTTTTCCAACTATAGTTTCAGAACATGATGTGGCAAGTTGTCTCCCAACAAATTGCTAGTTGTGCATGTCATCTCATCCATGGCATTATTTATCAACTGAGCATACAAATAATAGTGTAACAATTTCCCAAAGCCATACCATAAATGGCCATCTTCACCATAGATTTTGGTCCCAAAATGACCATGAAATCCAAATAGAAGCTTTCCCTCTTGTGGAGAAATGCACTATATAGAGATGGTAATAGGATGAAAATACTGTGTTAGATAATAAATAAATGAAAAACATAATTCTTACCATGTACTGAGAGTAAGGTGATAATAAGGTCCATGAATGAGCCCTCCATAATGGTATGATATACTCCCATGAAGAGGTGTGAACTATGTTCTGCATGAAGATATTTCTTCTTAGGCTTTGAAATCCAAGTCAAGAAGATCATATCATGGTAATAGATGTCTCCATCCACTACTCTATCACTCTCATATCCTACTTTCCCATCAAGTGCATCATATGTGAAGCGATCCTGGGAACACCTCATCAAAAAATCCAAGCTCCCAAGTAACAACGCTGTTGGCCTTTGCAATAAGGCTCCTGTCATCTCATGGCTCCATTCTTTGACATGCCAAATGCCAAATTCATCCACCATAGTGATGATATATATGGGATATTCCTTCCAAAGTGGAAGTACCTTCTAATCCTCCAAAGCTAAGGAGTATCCCCTTTTCACCATGATTGTGCCACCATCTACTCTTGAAATATCACTCAAAGTATGGGAGAAAATCAGCCCATAATCTACCAAGAGTATCCAAAGAAACAACAAATTTTGTTGCCTCCTCATCTCATCATCATACAAGTCTTGGAGTAACATCATGATGATTGAATTGTACAATTCCCCATACAACCAAATATTCATCTGCCATAAAATATGGGTACCATGCAATGCCTCAAACCATATCATACCTTGTGGCAAAGGATATGTCACATGATGGCCAAACTATTTCAAGAGTAGCCAACGCAGCCATGCCTCCTGCTGCCCTGTGTGATAGATATGAAAGTGACTCACCAACCTTGTGTTCACCACCCACACTGATTCATTCAAATGTAGGTGTCTCCTACCATACTCCAATTTGGTATTCCTCCAATGGGGAATACAATCCTCCCAAATCAGATTTCTATTTTTTCATTTCATGGGATGTTGAGATGCAATCTCCCGGAGATCTCCAAGTGAATACCACTGATCAATGACCATGTTGAGTCCATAAGGATCCAAGTATGATGAAGGAAAAGTCTTCTCATTGAGCTGTGTAATGTCCATAAAGGAAGATCCATCACAATAATGAAATATAATATGTCTCTCATCAATCATCTGCCCATCTAATGTCACACAAGTATAATGGTCATCATAATGCTCTAATAATAATTGGGCCCCCACCTCATCATTACTGCTCAATGACAGCGCTGTTGATCTCCATAATGGTGTATTCGTTGTCTCATGCTCATGCTCAATGCTGAACATATAGTTCGACATTGGATTATTTAGGAAAATTCTCATCCTATCCTCCAAAAATCCACACTCCAACCCCAAGAGTTATGTGCATCTCAACAATGAATAACTAGGATGATTGTTTATCTCCTCTTGGGACCAATCAAGTCTCCTCCACGCAGTGATAGTCTGCTGCTCCAAATCAACAATGTGGTTTGACCCTAGGTCAGGCAATGGTACATTCCCACAACTCTCCATAAGATGTGCTGAAATGATAGGAAATGGAAATATGTGCATACCTTGGTAAAGCTTGGGAACATATTATGTTAGTATGAATCCTAATTCCAAGCATACGAAAAAATACCACTTTATCTGCGCATAAAAAACAGCCCTAACATCATAAATGATTGTTAATATCTTTAGATTTGCAGTTAGGTGATCAAGATAAATGCTGCAAAAACCTAGATCTATGCATTAGAAGACATTAAACAGTAGAAAAAACAAGATTTACTCCATGGATCCAATAGAAAAGACAAGAATATATCAAATGAATTTTGTATTAATGGCACTTGGGAGGAAAACACAAGAGGGTGTTCCCTGTTCTCCTCAATGGGATGGGTTCTTGTAAGTCCTCAGCACTTCAGATTTAGAATTCCTTTCTCTTGATGGTGTAGAAAACCCAGACAAAAAATGGAAAAGTATGGCTATGATGGTGGATCAATAGCTAGACCAAGAGTTGAGATCCAGAGTGATCTTTAGGCAACAAAAGGTGAAAAATGAATGGAAAACCCCTTCTATTTATAAAAAAATATTGAGTTAGTCTAGATATTTGTGCATAATTAAAATATTATTAACCAAATCAAGATCCAAATTTTATGGAATATTTTATTATATTTGTTGGAGGGAAAAGTTTTTTGACTTGGGTCAAACCCCCTTATTTGTAAATAATAAATAAATAAATGATTTATTTATCATTTTAAGGATGTGGTTAGGTAATAATAAATAAATAAATGATTTATTTATCATTTTAAGGGTATGGTTGAGTAATAATCAAATAAATAATGATTTATTTAATTATTTAAGGGAGATTTAGTCATATTTAACAAAGAATATTATTTAAGTAATGTTTAAATAATTATTCTTAGAAAATAATAAGATAAATAATGATTTATCTAATTAATTTCCTTGTTTTGGGTTAAACATAACCAAGAATATTAATTAAATTGTTGTTTAACTAACTATTCCTTGAGGAAAATCAAACAAATATGGATTTATTTAATGTTTCCCCATGGGGTTTCTTGTTTAGACCATAAACAACTTAATAAAGGTGGTTTTACTAAGTTATTTTCATAGTGAATGCAATTATACTTAGGGTAAAATTGGTCTTACATGGTGTACTTGGGTCCATCTAATACCAATAGGTTAGATGACCAAAAAATGGTATAACATCTTGTACTGCTACAAGGGTTCCTTCCTCCAGTGTGATGACTTTCCCATCTACTGATGATGATGGATGCTCCTCTATGGCTGCATCAGCACTAGTATAAGTCTCCTCTTCCTCATGCATCTCTAGAATAGTTCATGGGACTCTATATGTCAAGAGATCAAGACCACTTTGCAAATATTCAAGGGTTCTTTCTCCTGATGTAGGTTCTCTTGCAACAAGTGGTGGTGAAGGCCTCTTCCCCTCTGATTTCTTGTTGTCAAACCTTTTTATCAACCTTTGATTATAGTCTGCATATGTAGTTACTCTTGCATGACTCAAATGGCTAAACCACCAAATGTTTGCTTCGCCCTCAAGGTTGCACACATACAATCTCACCAATTTCTTTTCACCACTGATGTCCTAGACCAAAGAACCAATTTATTCTGTTTTATGATACACAGACGTCCCAACTGGAATATGCAATAGAAACAGAGCTACAAGGTCTCCTTTCTTCTTTGAGCTGAATGAACTGTGGGACAGTTAGATTTTCCTTGAAAGCTCTAGGTTGAGACTTATATTCTGAAAAGTATTCACCTAGAATCTCATGATCTAAGTGTCCTCCATCTCCATGCCTTTTTTCTTCTTCCTCAAAAGAAAAGGGCATAGTGTATTGCTTTGGAGCTCTCTGGAACACCAGTTCTTTCTTCTGTTGATAGGAAGTACATGGACCTTCCTCTACTTGAAACCCTTTTGAGGTCTCATTGCATCTATCCTGTTTCATCTACTTGACCTCCTCAGAGAGGTTCTTCATAGATCTGAAAAGTGATGAGACAAATCTCATTCCTTCCATCATTTTAGATCTCATTTTCTTCTCTTCTTCTTCTTATAGCATATTGGTTGAAACTCATAGGCTGAGCTAAGATTATCAAGGAAAATTTTAAGAACCCCCCTAAATTTATATATATAATAAATAGGTGAATCCCCGTGATACATAGGAAAAATGGAAGGAGATTTTATTAATAATATGATATGTATATATAATTTTTTGGTGAATCTCTCACGAGTTTATATTATCTTATAAAATCATGGTGAATCACCAGTACAAATGGCGAATCACTAGTACAAAATGGCGAATCGTTGCCTAGTGGAGTTCGAGGTGTTGGTTCCAATGAAGATATGGTAGTTGAACTAGGAGTTGAAGGAAGTGAACCATCAAGACCAAGTATGGCACATGGTGACTCGTGAGGGAAGTAGTTCTCGTGTAGTTTGGAAAACGCATTCTAGTTCTACTAAGCATAGTGTTGTTTCTCATGCTACTACTAGCACTGATATTGAGGTTGGAGAGGAGTTTGAGGAAGCATGGAAGGTAGCAGTGGTGGAATAGAATTACAAAGAGAACCCCATGATGGGGTCCATTTTGCCCTTTGGTATTTGGGCCTGCAAGATCTTCTCTCCATTGAACCAACAATTAACCGTTCAACCAACAATCAACTTGACTGAGTTGATTAGGTATGAGTCAACTTAGACTAATATTCAAAAATATGCTTTGCACTATCCCAGATTTATCACACTAATGCTACACAACATTGTGCATTTGCACCTAACTCATAATAATTCTTTTCCAAGAAAAATATATCATAAGAAAAATATTTACTATATTCTAAAAGGTGAAGATGTCGAAATCATGCTACAAAGTGAAAGGAAATAAAATATCTTTCCTCAAACCACCATATATATAAAGCAAACAATAATACTGATTATAATAATAGAACTAGATCTATCGATCTATGCATGATATGAGAACCATAAGCATTCAAGAGACTAATTTCAAAGTCAACAAAATCCTCTAAACAAGCAACAAACAAACCACTAAAATTTTCAAAGATATCAAAGCTAGACATCAACACAATTTCATGTACTTGAATAAGCCCATTGTTTCTTAGCATTAGACTTCTTAAATTATTTATTTATCATTTAATAATAGGACACTATCTATGTGAAAAGAAATAGGTCCCAACTTCATCAAATCCAACTTCATTTCCAATCAAAGATCAAAACCAGCTTCATTTCCAATACCAATATAAAATCACACATTTTCCAAATATCAATAATTATTTTGCAAGAAAATATAAAAATCGAAACTCAGCAAAATTCCCCAAACACAAGCAACATATATAACATTAAAATTTTCCAAGATGTTAGAGCTAGACATCAAGGTAGTTTCATGTACTTGAATGAGCCCATTGATGCTTTGCGTTAGTCTTGTTAAATTAGTTATTTATCATTTAATACTAGTCAGAGACTATCTATGTGAAAAGAAATAGGTCCCAGCCTCATCAAATCCAACTTCATTTCCTGTCACAAATAAGAAACAAAAAATGTAAGGATTAAATATGAAACATCAATCTTAAAATAACACGCATGAAAGAAATGTAGATGCAATGTTACAATGAAAAATAAAAAATATAGAACCCATTTTTACCTGAATTTGACATATAGTAATCTTGCATGATCAACGGAACATGTATACCAAAATAAGAGTCCTAGGGTATTTAAATTTCCCAGTTCTAATCTTGGTCATCATTTTCTACATTGTGAACATGATCTTCTCCAGATGTACTGTCATTATGACCCTCCAAAACATTATGTTTTGTATCAAGTTCATTAGATAAATTTGTTATATTGTTTTCTACCCTTCTATCACAATTTGATTGCCAAAGCGCTAGTGCTCTTTCATATGGAAAATTGTTAATGTCATACTTTGTTACATATAATCTTAAACATGTATCCACATGTTTATCAATATTGTTCCTCAAATTTGACTTCAAGAATGATAGTGCACTAAAAATTCTCTCATCCTTCACTGATCCCAAAATCATGGTTTGACACAAATCTGCTAATTTGAAATATTCTGATATGTTTTCTTACAGGTATTGGCTAGCACTTAAAGTATTCCATAATCTTGTTAAAACACTGTTTTCATTAGGATTCTCCAAAAAAGGATATTTATTCCACATTGTTTCAGCAAAGCATCGACCTCGTTGATACAATTTTGATGATCTAAAATACCTTCAATCTGTTCTCCATGTATCGAGACTTTCTTGCAAAAGTGGTCTACTAAACATTTTAATCTCTTTTGAAAATCGGATTTTAAATTTCTTGGACATTGACAATTGTTCCAATATTGAGGGTATACCACACACATGGCTTCCAACAATTCATCTCAAGGAAACTGTTCTCTTATCTCTGATGATAGTGATCTTGCAATTTCTATCAATATTTGTCTCATTGAAATCACAATATTATCAAATTGGTCTCTTGACACGAGGCAATCTTTGGTGATTCGTCCCGTCTTTCTAATATAATGAAAGGGGACCATATACCCACGCACTGCGATAAATAGTATCCATTTTTCATCAAACGTCAAATTTTTTTTCAGTATTTTCTATATTGATGATCTTAGTCTAACTTGTAAACTCTGGACCAGTAAAAGTGTCCGACATCATATACAAATTATCCAATGCAAGGCATGCTGATTTTCTCGCATTTATGTATTCGGAAATATACATTGTGCGATTCTAAGACATTTTCACAAGGACATTCATTTCATGTAGAATAGGAAGAATTCCAGCCAGTGTCAATAATGTTTCTATATCAGTTAGTCGAAAAAGAAGATCTTGAGCTTTGTCTACATTGTAGCGATTTTCATACATCAACCCTACCAAATATTTGAACTCACTAAATAGTCTTTGAGCTGGTCCATTTAATGAGATTCATCTTGTATCAACATATTTCAGTGGTTTTTTTCCATCCGTAACACCATCTGCAAATTGTTGAAACTCTAATTATCGTTTGGGACTACGAGAAAAGTATGCATGAGTCTCACGTACAAGATCTTCAACTTTTGAAACTGATGGAAACTTGCTTACTATTTTAAATGCAAGATTCATCCTATGAGCCATACAACGAATATTAAGCATATATGGTGAAGCTGATAGTTGTAGTCTAACACAAAGACCATTCCTTTGTCCTTGCATTACAAATGCTCCATCTGCTGCAACACATACCAACTTTTTTGCAATCATTAAATGATCCATACCACTTTCTTTCAAACTATTAAGAACAAGTTCATAAATATTTCCAGCTGTAGAAGTCTCTCTCATATTTTTAATCCCAAGTATATAGGAATGCCTAATATGGTCATTAACCATATAAATGCTCATGCAGATCCATGAAGTATTATCTATAGCTGTAACCTCATCCAAAGACAATGCCAAAAACCTAGCATTTGCAATCTCCTATTTAAAATCATCATTTTATACTTGAGCTAGATATCTTGCCCATTCCCAACCACTAGTTACGAACCAATGAGAAGATGGAAAGTTTGTCACATGAAGAAAAGATATAAATTTCATGTGATCTGGATAATCTATCATAGGATGACCTTTACATAATATGTGAATTACAGTGCTCAATTGTATCGTCTTGGATAACAAACTTCTTTCCATCGTCTTTTCAAATTGAGATATGATGGTTCCTCCACTTGCCTCAAGTTTCCTCTTACTTATTAAATATTTTTTGTATTCTTCCACACATTGGATATGTTGACATTCCTCCAAAGATTTCCATCTGACAACAGATTTCTCCTTATCATTTGTAATTTACTTTTCATACACCTTTCCTACATGCTTTTGTACTGTATCTAACTTCATATGAAATTTCACTACCTTGCAACTTTTCCAACTACACACAATACATCTAACTTCTCGTAAATCCTTATTTGTAGGAGGTATTTCTTCAATAAATGGAAAACTTAAGACCCAATCATCTTGGAATTTTCTCTCTACGGTCCACTGGCCTTTTTTCCTTTTCCGTGAATGGTTTGTGTCACCTTCCAATGAAAAATATTTAACATTTTCATCACTAATTTTTGTTGAAACTGCATTTATCTCACCCTGATCACTTGAGGAACCTATTCTTTCATCCATAATATGGATATCAGATGCATTTTCAAAAGAGTTAACATCTCTCTCAAGAAATTCAAGAATGCATTGTTCAAAGGAGCTTGAAGCATGAAGAGAATGTGTATTCTGGATGGAGACTTTTAAAGTATAATAATACATCAATTTGGGTTTCTGATAGTTTCTTCCCAGATTAGATTTTGACATCTCACCGAATATTCCAAAAGTAAAATTTCAAATCTATCTAGAAACCGCATCAATAGTTTCCAGAGTTGAGAATTACTAGATTTGTATATCTTTCAAAGTAAAATAAGCATGTTCATAAAAACCATTATGCATTTTTTTATTAAAATTTTGTGCCAAGGCCCAAGCCCAAAAACAAAAATAAATCATTATACACAAAACAATAACATCATGAGTCATCATCTATAAAACAAATAACATCATTCAAATATAAAATATTAAAAAAATTTCCACTAAATTAAATCATATCTCCAAATCACCTAATGAACACTTGAAAGATTTAAACAAAACAAAATATTACAAGAATTTAACTAGTCCTTCCAAAACACCTCTCCCTTAAGTTGTAAATAAGTGGTTATAAGAAGTTGAAACATATCCTCTATCATTTTCCATGATAAAAGTGAGAAAGGAAACTAGTCAGTGACTAGTGATTCTTTTACTTATCAATGGAAAGAAATCCATTAAGACATTGTCCTCATATTGACCATAGTTTCCTTTACATAGTGAAACACGTCCAGTATGGCCATGAAATAACCTAAAAATACTCAAATGTTTTCCATGATTTGTAAAAACAAGGGTGCCATGTAAAGTTTTAGGCCCAAAAAAGCACATTTGGGATCCTATAAACCAAAATTAGTTATTGTATCAAACATTTAAAACTCCTAAATATAACTTAGTGTTTGTTATTTAACCAACTTCCATTGACATAACAGTCATGGGATGTTACCAAACAGTTAACCAATAGATAAATGCACACCACAAATCATACATTCACTGGAACTTCCCATCCCATGCATGACCATCTAAGGGAAAGGGGTAAAAAAGAAGAAAATAAGTCAGCAAATCATCACAGTCAGCCAATGATTCTTAGTTCCAAATCATTGGAAACTGCAAATCAAGTGCAAATTTAACCCATGCATCCATGGGTTGACAAACATAGTTTATAGCAGCCACAAGCTAATCATTCTACGAGTCTACCCAAATTTGACACAAACTCCTAAAACTTGTTGATTAGAAATTCCCCAAGAAATTTAACTCGGTTCATGAGAGAATGAAAGACGAGTGCAAATAAACTTCCATGAAAGACGAGTGCAAATATCCTTCTGTGAATGGATATCACTCTCCAAAATCATTTTGGGCATATTCCAATATGTAGGAGCCAGGGAAACATGGTGTATAACAGCAGTCTATTGTGCCTGAATTTAAACCACATCAAGGGAACATTTGCACTCTTCACACATTGAACATTGAAGACAATTAATTAATGCCTAACACGACCATAGCAACAAAAGCATCAAGTAGAGTCTATAACAAGATTATGTGAAAGTGAGAAAGAACACCCATCATGAAGCATCAAGTAATATCATCCACAACATCAACATCACCGTGCGCATTTTGATCGCCTTCGCCTACCAGGAGTAACTTCTGGTGGTAAAGGTGGTTTTAAAGATAATCTACGTGAACGACGGGGGGTAGGACTATGTTCTTCCAAGATTGCTGATAAATTTTAACCAAAAATAAATAAATAAAAAGAGGGTAATGCTAGGCAAAAGGGTTTACCAGTAAACTATGAACTGCAGAATACCTCCTGGCAAGCCAAGAAGTATGGGCAGGAAATCTCCCCGAATGTTGTGTTCGGTGTATCACAATTTAAAGGCAGTTGAATTGGTTCACTATGGATGGATAGCACCTAAAATTTCTCCTCCCAAATATACCCAAAGCTACGTGGAGGCCCAAGTCTGTATTAGTATTTTCGGATGTGAAACCGCACAGTGAGAGCACCCCTTTATACTTATCGTATTGTAACGCTGCCCCGAGGGATGTGCTACGATATACTTACGTATGTGGAGTGAGGTATCACACTCAGAATGTATCGCAGACAAGTTAACGACAACTGTTATGTTTTACGACACCGGAACACGTCTCTAGCCTAGAACTTCTAAATGTTATCATTATGGTTCCAATGCGTTTTTAAGTAAATTGAGATTAATTTTATGTTGATCTTGCTTAACAATTTTCCTTTCAATGGTACCGCGATGATGTATGTAGAAATTCCTAAATGCAAAATAAGAATGATAAGCAAACTTTTCACTTTTAGTTTTTCAATGAAAGACCTAGCCACAAAGGGAAGAGAGAAAATAATTTTGTGAGCAAACAAATCAATGAGTAAAAGAAAACATTGAGCACAAAACTAAATGTAGATTTCCTAATGTTCCTTTTTGCAAAAACACAGAATCCTACATGCAAATGCAAGTTTTTCTTTTCAGTTTATTTAATGTTATGAATGCAGAAAAGAAACTAAGTGCATCAAACAATAAACAAATGCTTTTTACTTTTCGAGAAATGAAGAATATGAACGACAATTGTATAACTGCCATCATTGCCAGATTATACATACCATTTACAAAATGTCAAGGAACTAGATTAAGAAGAGATATCTCAAAGATCGAATTAAAAAGGAAAATAAAACAATCATCATGATACAAGAAACAATAATATCAAGTGAAAGAGTTAAGGAAATAACATCTTCGTGTTGGAGGAGATGTGAATTTGTAGCCTTAGGTGTTAGATGAAGTGTTAGATGGAAGTGTTTGGGGTTTGATGTTATACACATAAAAATCCTGTTACAAAAAACATAAACTCTCATAGACCAATGGTCCCATTACCTATAGATCTTTGCTAGGGAAAAAATGATGCAAATACTAGTATAGATTCTTTGTAACTCTAGATCTATTAAGCAACAAAAGGGATAAAGATCAAATAACTTCTTAGGCTTAAAAAAATATAGGGTCAAGTGGATCTATGCTAGTTTATATATATTTGTAACATTAAACATCGAATATGAAATACTTTCCATGTTATTTTATCAGTGTTCATGTCTATTACAATTATGTCTCTGCCACCCAAGCTTTAATGCACCTCACTTTCTGTCGGTGCAACTAGAGATATAAAATGTAGTTAGTTATATTATTGTTTAATACTTTTAGGATAGAATTAAATGTTTATTCCCTATATGCTTTGCATGACAAATGAATTCCTTTTAATTTTTTTCCAATTTACTCTTTTATAGTGAAATCAAGTACCACATAAAATAGCATGAAAGAGGAGGACAAACTTTTTCTGGCTAGCTTAAGTGTTGTATCCGCTGGCCCAGATGACATTGAGCACCAACTACTTGCCAAGGTATCCCTTCTTGTGAAATTAGCTTAATAAGCTTACAAGATGATCTTATATCTTCTAATTGATATGTACTTAGTCTCCTAGAGTGTAACACATGCATTTTATTTTTTTGTTAAATGTAGCTCATTTTCCTGTACTGCTTCCCACTTTTCATTGTACTTATTGGTATGATAGGATGAGAACAGAGCTCATTAAAACATCAGTCAACCTGCACATGTAAGCGATGGTGAAAAAACTTCTGAAAGAGAAGAAGGTGATCAAGAAAGTTTGCTTACAAAGGTCCAAATTCATGCGCAATTAAGGGTAGTGGAGACTGAAATAGCTGCAGTTTCAGCTGGCCTTGAAATAGTTCAAAACATTGCATGCAAATATTCAGAGAGTTTAGAAGGTGAAAAGTATGAAAATGATCAAGACTTAAGTGAACACAAGCCTTTTGTAGTGATGGAGGAGCGCTTCAACGAGCATTGGCCACCGAAAGGCTTAGGTTTTGCTAAAAAAGAGGACATCTTAAGCATGAGGAACAACTCGAAAGCTTTTAAGAGAGATGGAAATACACAGGAACTTGAGGAACAAAAGGTGCTTCCCCGAATCTTGCGTGAAGAATAAAGAAGAAACAATGATAAATAGAATCGGACGTCTCTGTTGGATAAGCCAACAAGAGGGAAAAGGAATAATTTTTCATTACAGGAGGATGATGAGTTTGATGCGGAAACTTGTGGCTGATTGAAACCGTAATTTGCATCTTGAGATGTATCCTATATTAGTATCAGATGTCTTAAATGCAATACAAATACTTTTGAACTTTATTTTAAAAGAGTAAAATTCAGGGGCAGTAAGAAAAGTTCTATTTTTTCTGTGTTATATCAAGCATCTTGAAGATAGTTTTGTACTATAGATAACATAATTTTGAATCTTTGAATGAGACACCTAGCGATTATTTGCTTTGGCAGGAATGTGATAAGCTTATCCATAAAGGAGTGTTCACTGTTGACACCTTTTCACCAAGTCAAAGGTTTTGAACGCCGTGTTCAAAGGTCTCGCCCAATAGAGGATGATGGGGACAATTTTTCTTTAAATTCTGTCTCAAAATCTTCCAGATCATTGTCTGCACTCTCAATAGCTTGACATTCAACAAAGTTGCTTGATGTATCATATTTACCTAAATTGAATCCTCCCAAGCATGAATTTTGAAGGCTTAGAAGGCCTATCAATATTCAGAATCCAACAAGGTTGAGAAACTTCCAAAGGATCAAACAAACCATTTAAGAAAGCAAAGAAGACGACCTGTACCTAATCAATACTAGAGGAAAGTTTCATCAAGCGATGATGAGCCATGGAATGATTCTAATCACCATGAAAGCTATGGCAAGCAGATCATAAATCTTTTGTTTATTTCAAAGCATGTAGGAAATCATCTAGATGATACTATGGTATTTTGAAACTTGATACTTATATAGAACTGAGTTCATAATCACATTCTTATAATGTTGTAGGTGTGCTTATGTGGCAAACATATAGATCCATGCCTTCTATCATGTTCACATATTCAAATCTACATTACTGGATCTGGGTACCAGGCCCTTGGATCTGTCCAGCTCATGATACTGATACAACTTGGATATAGTCTGAATCCAGCTGGAATATGCATTCATCTTGGAAATTGGTTGGATACATATGGGCTATATTCTGGATAAATACTCAATCGAATCTCACACAGTATCCAGTGGAAGAAAAGAAGGAAACAAACCAATAACAATAACTTAACCGAAAAAATGCCATCTTGATTGTTTACATTGATATATTTTAATTAAGTTTTAATATATATATATATATATATATATATATATATTTTGTAGATATTTTCAGCTGTATATATTTATAAATACATATTATAAATAGATTACACCAGTATCTTTACGATAAGTATCAATATAAAAATAAATGTATTTAATTGCACATGGTGTGTGTTGTGTGTGTGGATGTCTTGGTATTCTTTTTTCTAAGGAAAAAACTGTAATTTTGTATTCAAGAAGAAAGATACCTTCTGAAGGTGCTCAAATCATTGATATCAAATAAAAGATGATAAACAATCCAGCAGAGAAAAGTCTTCTGCCTATATTATCTCCTATACTGGGATAACACTACAAAACAAGAGATAGCAGTCCTGTCATCTGGGTTAATGTCCTATATTTGTCTGGAAGATGTGCTTGAAGTGGTTGATCACCGTGCTTTGCAAGTTCTTTGTTTCCTCCCTTATTGTGATTGGTGACCCTGGGATATGACAATTCTATGTAGTTATAGGGAATATTGCAATGTAAACTATGAGTGAAACCTAGAACAAAATTATAAATATCAATCTTCTCAGGATTACCACTTTATCTTACTAAAGTTGAAAATATTTTGAAACTTTTTTGTCCTTTAGAAATCTAGCTTTTCCTAATAGTTAATGGTTTTACTGTTTTGGTAGAAGACATCTTGCAAAAAAATAATGATGGGAATAAACAGCAAGAAGGTTCAGATTTAGCAGACTATGATTGCAAAGTTGAAGGTTGTGAGGAAGATATGGATGATGTTGGAAGTATTGAGGAAGACACTGTAACTCTTGAAGGAGGATTGAAAATTCTTGCTAAAATCTTTGACAATAACTTCGATAACTTTGATTATTGATTGAATCTCCATATTTTTTGTAGAGTTTGGGTTTAAGTCCAGCTTTTCCCTCTCTGTATTGCCTTCAATTACTGGTTATGATTGTAAATTTTTAATTACCTTTCTTATTGATTGAATCTCCATATGTTTTTGTAGGGTTTAGGTTTTTTTCCATAGGGAGATCCGCCAACATAAATCCATCCTATTAAGTTAGAGATGGAAATCTCTCTATATTTTATCTCTCCTGTATTTAAGATATCAGTTTTAGGGAGGGTGATTTACTAGCATGGCCCATTTGGGGGGATGATCTGCTAGCTTGGATCCATCTTACTCTTCTATCTATTAAACCTTGAATTGCAAAATTCCATGTTTGTAATTTTACTGGATACACATTCCCAACTCATGGTATCTATTAAACCCTGAAATGCAAAACTCCAGGTTTGTAATTATGGGTTATGATTGTAATTTTTCAATTAGCTTTCTTATTGGTTGATTCTCCATATGGTTTTGTAGGGTTTGTTACTGTTTTCTGCTTGGGGTGATCCACTGACATAAATCCTATCTTAAACCTTTACCTATTACATTAGATATAGGAATATAAGATATAAGCTTTTTGGGTGGAGGATCCCCATCTTAAATGTTTACTTATTAAATTAGATACATAATCTCCTTGCATTGTATCTTTCCTTTATTTAAAATATCATTTTTAGGGTGGGGGATCCACTAGCATAGATCCATGTTAATCGTGTATCTATTAAACCCTGAAATGAAAAACTACCAATTCCATCTCATCTATGTTACTAGTTCATTTACTATTTGTTAACTATGCAGTGGGTTAGCTCATGAACAATTGGTAGAGTGCATAATTCTTTCATGTCCCCTTTAGGTTTTTTCATGTATGAATCTGTTTCTTCATATTAAAGTTGGTATTCTCTCTCCATGTCAAATGAGTATTTATACTCCCTTAATGCAGAGTTAAGCTTTTCAATGATTTGTCAATATAAAAACCTTGTTATTTAAATATGCAATTCGTTTATTGCTATTTTTAATATGTAATTTTTATTGTTTTCTTTTAAATACGTGAAATACTTATGATGTTTAACTTTTTACAATTTTAATTAGCTTATTTTTCAGTTTTATACTCATGGACACAGTTTTGAAGATCTACGCTCCCAAAGCTGTAGAGTGCCTTGTTTCTCTTGGTGCAATCAATTCTTTGTTTGTGCAAGTAACAATGCATTGCATATAAATGATGGATTGTGTGCATTGAATGTAGATAATGTTATAAAACCATGTAAACTTTGCTCTGATATCACCTTGATGTTGTAAAGTTGGAACTTGATATATGCAACCTTCAGCATTGCAAGCTCCATAACAAACCCAGGTTTAGATGGGTCTGGGTTTGTACAAATTTTTATCATCTCAGTTGAATTGTATGCACTGTTAAAGAATTGAAACTCTCTCCCATCCTAGGCTGTAGGAGCATCTTGCTTCTCTCAGTGCAATCAACTCTTTTTTGTGTCTATGTAATACTAGTTTGAATCTAGATGGTGAAATTGGTTTCATTGAATTCGAACACTTTCAAACCCAGCTAAAATATTCTCTGATATGCATATGGAGGTTGAGGTTGTGAAGTTAAAACTTAATATATTCAGCTTCCATCTTTGTAACCATGAGATTTAACCCAGGTTTAGATGGTTCAGGGTTACTTTAAATTTGTCTCTCAGATACTATGCACTGTTAATTAAGATGTTGAGTATCCAGATCACTGGGAGAGCAATGAAGGGGTTTTTGTTACTGTTTTTGGTGAATGGGACGTTCCCCCATGGTGCAGGGTATTTTATTTCTCTTCTTATTTTCTCCTGCACTTATTCAATTTCTGTTCATTGGGGTAGCTATCCTAACCTTAATATTGTATGGAACCAATTTCAAGAATTGTCCTGCTCGAAGACAGGTTGATGGATTTTGAGGGTAGAGTACCACAATATTCCTTTTTGAAAAATCTGGAGGGCACAAGAGCTTGACTAGAGGCTTTCATGCCTGGTTTTTACATAGCATTGAGGAATGGATAAGGCCCATATTCTGGCCAAGGATAAGCATCCAAATTTATTCTAAATCAGTTCTATGTGTGCTAACTCGGCGGTGAAATCGTAGACCCGAAACTTAAGCCGTTTTCGTAAAGGTTTCGACCCGATCGCATATTGGATATCCACATATATAACATGTGTATGCACAGCTGACTAGTATCTAGGCCAGCATGGATGCTTGCGAGTTGTCCAACTTGCACAAGATTTGTCAATGAATATCCACCAAGCTTTCTTATCGCCAACACCCTTGGTGCATCTACAGGTCTACTGCAAGGGAGGCCTTAATGACACATAGGCTAAACCCAGGTAGTTTAGGTTGCATAAGACCTTCTGAACCACCATATAAAGGTTTAGGTTCTTTCAATATATTCGTACATCTAAAAGCATTGTAAAGTTCTAAAGGAAAAGTCCCTAGTCATGAAAATTTTAACACCTATACGAGAATTCCCTTCACTAGTCCACCATATCAACATAAACTCAAGCAATTCAAGGATTGAGCAGAGGAGTTTCCTACCATTGTATAAGGTGATAGTTGAGTCAAGGTATTTTAATGGCACTAGGTTTCCAAGACTTGAAATTAACCTATTCACAACTAAAATCTACTACAAATTCAAATCCCAAGAGTCACAAGAGATCTTACTCTCAATTGCATATTAAACTTGTTTATTTTCTTTAGATCCAGTAGCATACCTACTTCCATGATGTATGGCATGTGTTATGGGTTCTCTTTGATCTTCATTGCATCCCTTAGCAATTTTATCAGTGTGGTGATCCCTCTCTTCCTAAGACAAAACCCATTGGACTGGATCATAGAAAGATCATCTAATTCTTCTCATATATGCGTAATAGTGTTCTCATTACCTGGAGGCTCTATTTACTCAACCTGTTATATATACATGGCAGAGCAACTTTTATTTGTAGATCCTAACCTTATCTGTTTGGCCTTGACAGTGGTGAGGATAATTTGGTTGAAATCTTTGGTTTCTAACATCATTGCAAGAGAGTGTGCCCACAAAGGTCTCATCTAATGCATCAAAGCATAATATCAACAGTGTAAATGTTACTGTTTGAACCTAGTAGATTTTATCATCTAGTTTTGAACCCATCAATCTAATATATGAATTGTTAATTGCATGCACCGTTAAAGAATTGAAACTCTCTCCCATCCTAGGCTGTAGGAGCATCTTGCTTCTCTCAGTGCAATCAACTCTTTTTTGTGTCTATGTAATATTAGTTTGAATCTAGATGGTGAATTGGGTTCATTGAATTCGAACACTCTCAAACCCAGCTAAACTCTTCTCTGATATGCATCTGGAGGTTGAGGTTGTGAAGTTAAAACTTAATATATTCAGCTTCCATCTTTGTAACCATGAGATTTAACCCAGGTTTAGATGGTTCATGGTTACTTTAAATTTGTCTCTCAGATACTATGCACTGTTAATTAAGATGTTGAGTATCCAGATCACTGAGAGAGCAATGAAGGGGTTTTTGTTACTGTTTTTGGTGAATGGGACGTTCCCCCATGGTGCAGGGTATTTCATTTCTCTTCTTCTTTTCTCCTGCACTTGTTCAATTTCTATTAATTGGGGTAGCTATCCTAACCTTAATATTGTATAGAACCAATTTCAAGAATTGTCCTGCTCGAAGACAGGTTGATGGATTTTGAGGGCAGAGTACCAAAGTATTCCTTTTTGAAAAATCTGGAGGGCACAAGGTCTTGACTAGAGGCTTTCATGCCTGGTTTTTACCATAGCATTGAGGAATGGATAAGGCCCATATTCTGGCCAAAGATAAGCATCCAAATTTATTCTAAATCTGTTCTATGTGTGTTATCCTGGGCAGGAACAGAGACCTGAAACTTAAGCTGTTTTCTTTTCAGGTGAAAAGGCTCTTGTCCTGACTGCATATCGGATATCCACATATATAACATGTGTATGCACAGCTGACTAGTATCTAGACTAGCATGGATGCTTGCGAGTTGTCCAGCTTGCACAAGATTTGTCAATGAATATCCACCAAGCTTTCTTATCACCAACACCCTTGATGCATCTACAGGTCTACTGCAAGGGAGGCCTTAATGACACATAGGCTAAACCCAGGTAGTTTAGGTTGCATAAGACCTTCTGAACCACCATATAAAGGTTTAGGTTCTTTCAATATATTCGTACATCTAAAAGCATTGTAAAGTTCCAAATGAAACATCCTTATTGGTCATGAAACTTTAACATCTATAGGATAATTCCTTCATTAGTCCACCATATCAAAATAAACTCAATAAATTCAAGGATTGAGCAGAGTAATTTCCTACCATTATATAAGGTGATAGTTGAGTCAAGGTATTTTAATGGCACTCAGTTTCCAAGAATTTAAATTAACATAGTCACAACTAAAATCTACTACAAATTCAAATCCCAAGAGTCACAAGAGATCTTACTCTCAATTGCATATTAAATTGTTTATTTTATTTAGATCCTGAGAGCATACCTACTTCCATGATGTATGGCATGTGTTATGGGTTCTCTTTGATCTTCATTGTATCCCTTAGCAATTTTATCAGTGTGGTGATCCCTCTCTTCTTAAGCCAAAACCCATTGGACTGGATCACAAAAAGATCACCTAATTCTTCTCATATATGCGTAACAGTGTTCTCATTACCTGGAGGCTCTATTTACTCAACCTGTTATATATACATTGTAGAGCACCTTTTATTTGTAGATCCTAACCTTATCTGTTTGGCCTTGACAGTGGTGAGGATAATATGGTTGAAATATTTGGTTTCTAACATCATTGCAAGAGAGTGTGCCCACATAGATCTCATCTAATGCATCAAAGCATACTATAAACAGTGTAAATGTTACTGTTTGAACCCATCAGATTTTATCATCTATTTTTGAACCCATCAATCTAATATATGAAGATCCAGTATTAGTGATGCAACCATTCTGTCATACTCTCTTTGCATTTAAGGATCACGTCTCTTGTGAGCATTGTAAAGTTCTAAAGGAAAAGTCCCTATTCATGAAACTTTTAACACCTATAGGAGAATTCCCTTCACTATTCCACCATATCAACATCAACTCAAGCAATTCAAGGATTGAGCAAAGTATTTTCCTACCATTGTATAAGGTGATAGTTGAGTCAAGGTCTTTTAATGGCACTAGGTTTCCAAGACTTGAAATTAACCTATTCACAACTAAAATCTACTACAAATTCAAATCCCAAGAGTCACAAGAGATCTTACTCTCAATTGCATATCAAACTTGTTTATTTTCTTTAGATCCAGTAGCATACCTAATTCCATGATGTATGGCATGTGTTATGGGTTCTCTTTGATCTTCATTGTATCCCTTAGCAATTTTATCAGTGTGGTGATCCCTCTCTTCCTAAGCCAAAACCCATTGGACTGGATCACAGAAATATCACCTAATTCTTCTCATATATGCGTAACAGTGTTCTCATTACTTGGAGGCTCTATTTACTCAACCTGTTATATATACATTGCAGAGCACCTTTTATTTGTAGATCCTAACCTTATCTGTTTTTCCTTGACAGTGGTGAGGATAATTTGGTTGAAATATTTGGTTTCTAACATCATTGCAAGAGAGTGTGCCCACAGAGGTCTCATCTAATGCATCAAAGCATACTATCAACAGTGTAAATGTTACTATTTGAACCTAGAAGATTTTATCATCTAGTTTTGAACCCATCAATCTAATATATGAAGATCCAGTATTAGCGATGCAACCATTTTGTCATACTCTCTTTGCATTTAAGGATCACGTCTCTTGTGAGAAACATATATAATATTTTTGTACTTAAATATGAACTCAGAAATACTTACCAACACATCAAAATTGTGAAATATCTTTTGCTGAAAATTTCAGAAATACTTACCAACGTCATCTTGAAACAGAGATCTTGAAATCGAAATACTTACCAGCGTCATCTTGAAACAGAGATCTTGAAATCGAGAAAGGGAAGGAAGGTGCATACCGTTGAACAAACTGGCGAAAAGCGCGATGCCTCTATGTTATTAGTCGGCGTTGGAGTCTGAAAGTGAGCTTATACATGCGCTTGAGGCCGAGAACGTAGGCTGTGGTGAGTGTTATCTCCCACAACACCATCTCTTTCGAAGTGTATCTTGATTCTCTGCTATATAAGAACTATGGGAAGCCGTAACGGACCAGAGAGGGACAGACCAGAGAGAGTTGGCCTCGCTCAGCCAGCAAGAAGATCGGTGTGCACAAAGCCCAGCCACCTCTCCGAACCAGTGAAAAAATGGGGCGAATGCCATGGAAATCTAGAAAATCGGGGGCGAATGCCATGGAAATCTAGAAAATTGGGGGCGAATTTCATGTTTCCAGTTTTATGCGCCCTTTTTTTGGTGGGCTAATATTAAATAATTAATTATTTTTAAAATATTTATTGGGCTAACTTTATTAAACTATAAAAAATGGGTTTTATATAAAAAATTCACCCTAATAAAATTTAAAATCCCTTAAAATTCGCCTTTGGGCTAAAATTCGCCCCTAAAATTTTCCCTGAAGATTATGCTATGATACCACTGTAATATTTCCAAATGGTTAAGAAGCAATATATGAACACAATAATGGAAATAACAGTGAATAAATCAATACACCATTACATGATGCAAATGTACAACCATTTTATTAAATATATCAACAAACATATAAGCACAAGATATTGAGGATCAAGTCACTCAAGCAATGGGAAACAATCCTCCAATAGAAAAATATGCTAAAACATGAGAAATGCTGCTATACAAGTGCCATGAGCCATGATAATGCAGGTTTAGGGCATAAACTGTTGCATAAATATAGATAAATGTAGATATGTTGTTATATAGCTCAAATAATGCTAGGAGTGAAGATCTTGACTCCTAAACACCTTTCCAAGAGAACCCGAGAAGGGTTTCTGGAAATTCCCAAAATACCAAAATGCCGGAATGCAGCCTTAGGGGTGAATTGCAACTGAAAACTGAATACTAGATGGAGGTGGCTGAACTGATAAAGAAATGAATATATCTCCTCCAAAAAAGTCTCCAAGTTAAAGGTTGATCCTAACACTAAAGACCTCACCTCCAAATCAAGCACTGTGTTGGTTGCTTTAATTGTTTTCACAATTCAATCTCCACATAAATTGTCAACCCGAGGAAGTCTGTTTATTCCAAAGACAATAACGCACTGGATATGCTCAATTTCAAAAGCAAAAACAATGTTGTAGTAAAAAGCCACACAATTGTCAGTCATACAAATCTAATTATTCACACTTTGTTTAATCAAAGCTGAAGTCACTTAAGTTATAGCAGAAGTAATTCCTATATTGCAGTTCAGAATCCAAATAAAGGGAAATCAATCTACAGGAAAGTAAACCAATCAACCATATCAGGAACAGGACCCTATTCCTTTAATTAGGAACTTCAGCACCTGCTGCCTAACACTAATCACTCTGTAGAAAGGATAACTCAAGAGAGCAGGACCCTATTCCCATGAACAGGAACCTTCGGCACCTGTCTCCTATTTTTAATCACACTGCAGGAAAAAAAAAGGTAATCAATGGAAACAGGACCCTATTCCTTTATACAGGAACCTTCAACACCTGCTTCCCAGCATTATACATTCAAACAAATAACAGAAACAGATCTCTCAACTTCTTAAGAATGAATGTACTGAACTCATGCAGTGTTAAGGAAACAGAATACTCAATAAACTACAGAACTGTGTAACTGGTGTCTCAGCAACAGAATTAAATTAAAGTGCAAATAGCACAAAGAAATTAAACAAACTACAGGGACAGTCAGGTGAATATTGTGAGGAAGGCGGGCCCTTTCCCTCTCACAAGATTCCCCAGGAAAGGATTAAATTGGAGCGCTCAAAAGGAAATTTTATTCATCTGTCAAAAGAAATGATACATTACAAATGGAGTCTAGCTCCAGTCTCTCAAACACAATGTTCTCCTGTAGCTTTCAAACTTGAACTCTCTTCTAATGATGATGTCTCCTCTTTTTAAAGAGGAGACATCTCTTACAATTACATGAGAGCAAATCTACGTTTATCCCGAATCTGTTCTTCTTTCTTAAAATAGGCTATTATGTTCTTCCATAAAAAGATATTGTTACAACAGATACCAAAAGAGTACTATCTTCAGAATAATCCGTGTAACCATGTCTTCATGTTGTTTCCATTGTTCCACAAAATTCTCTTCCAGAATTGCAAATTACGAATATTGGCGGAATTTGCGTGCCTGCTGGCTGTTTCAGCAACGGAGTCGACTGTTTCAACAACGGAGTCGACTGTTTCAGCAACGAAGTTTGACTGTTTCAGCAACGGCTGATTGTTCCAGCACAACATATAACTTATCTGCGATCTTTTAGACTTATGTTAGCAACAATCTACTTCGATTAATGATAAAATATAAGAGTAATATGGAATTATATGTAAACAGATTAAATATATAATAAAGAAGAGGATTTTATATACCTTGGGATAAAGTAAATGAAAATGATGATGGAATCCTTTTTAAACATGGTTATAAAGGTAAGGTGGTGTCAAAGTATATAGTAAAAATGATACATAGTGAGGTCCTAACATCCCCCCCAGCTGAAAATGTTGCATGTCCTCAGGCAACTCCTAGTCTGAGTCAGAGTCTGAGTACTGACTCTGTGCATGCAAGTTGCTCAAGCAGTAGCTGGAGAAGGTGGCTTCTGTCGGAGCTCGGAATCCTCTATTGTTCTGCAATTGCTGCCATGCTACAACTTCATCTCTGCCAGCCAATTGGTAGTGACACTGATATTTCTCTGAAGGCAGCCATAGAATTGGAAAATGAAAATGGTAACCAATCCAGTTTTCTCCACAATGTCGAATGCATCCGATGTAATTAGGTACCCTGGAAAGTGCAGCTTGAAGATTGTCAGGGTTAAAAGGCTGATAATCTTGTCTTTCTTTACATGCCTGCTGCCAAAACATAGTATTAGCCTTCAATGCAGCAGTCCCTTTTACTCTGATTTGCTGTTGACACTTAAAAAGTGTTGAAGCCTGTAGTTGTTGCATGTACCTATGCATTCCTGGTTTCTGTAAGAATTGGTGATATTGTGCTATAAACATGGCTGGACTTAAAGGTTCCGGTCTAATCCAAAGGAGCCTATTCTCCTCATTATGACTACTTGCAATAAACGCAGTTTTCCAGGTGAGCTGATTGGCCAAAAATGAAACAAATGCCCTTATTTGTACATCACCTGCAATTGGAGTGAGATTGAATCTTCTATTCTCAGGTATGGCGTCGTTATGGAGATAAAGTTCACACAAAAAATGTTGGTCACTTTCAGGGGCCTCAGCAAAAGTCTTAACAAATTGTTCCGCAGTTAGAAATTCATGAGGTCTGCCATCCTTTATTGCCTTCAATTGAAAATAAACCAAATGTTCAAAAAGGAAGAGAGAGTAATTTACAGAGGGTTTTCGAGTGGCCATCAACTTCTGCACTAATGAAAACATCAAAACCATCTTTTCCTTTGATTCCTTGACTTCCTTCTTGGAATCCCTGAGATGTTGCAATGTCTGTTCCCAACTATCCCAGTTGGCATACATGTGATTCTGCCATGCTAACTTATGCTGCTGTAATATTTTACCTTGCTCTACAGCATATTGTTTCTTCCATTTGTTCATAAGTTCTAATTGATTCCATGGCAGGGTCTGTGTCCCGACATTAGAAGTACTGGGTTGGGGCATTGTTTGAGTGGCTGAACTGACTAACTCAGGGCTAGATATCTGTGGTTGAGGTACTGTCTGAGTGGCTGAGCTAACTAGCACAGGGCGAGATATCTGAGGTTTAGTTTATTTTTCTAGACTTTTTGAGAGCCCTACTAGTTCTTGTGGAGCAGTAGGGCATTCTTCTTTTATTGCAGCTGATGTAGATGCCTCAGATACCGGAATTTTGACTACTTTGTACCCTGCCTGTTGGTAAATATTACCACACTCATGGCACATGTATTCTCTGCATGGTTCCCTATTTTGTGCTGATGCTGTGTGTGCTAGCATGTAGAGATTCAATTCTCTATCAAAGGATTCTCGTGCCATGGTTAATTCATTCTTATAGGCTTCTAGTTCAGACTTCAAAAACTCATTTTCCTCCAATAAGGATGCCATAGTGTGTGAACCCTGTGTGCTGGTTGATTCTGCTGGGGTTGCCTGCTGATCCACAGCTATATCTGGTTCTTGTGGAGCAGCTACAGCTGGTTTCCCTGTATTATCATGCTTGTTGTATGATTCTTGTACCACAGTGGCTGGTTCTTGTGTTTCAGCCTCTGGGTAAGTGACTGGTTCTTGTGTGACAGTCACTGTTTGAGCCATAAATGATGTCGTATTATCCTGGGGCACTGGTTCTTGTGTGGCAGTGCCACCGGACGAGACGGGTTGGGGGATTTGAAATGGGGGCGAGGAGTGAAGTTTTAACAGAATAGTGGCGGGGTCAGGGGAAATGGGAATAACTCCTGTTTCAACAGTCATTTTCATTTTCCTTTTTGGTTGGAAAGCAGAGAAGTCACTATCTTTCCTTTTCTTTGTAGGGGAAGATTCTTTTCTGGGGGAAGGGCTTTCGGAAGAAGTGAAAATTTGGAATTTGGCCCTTGTTCGTCGTTTTGAGACAGAGACTGTTGGGGTTCTGTTCTTCCTTTTATGAGTAGGCGAGGATGGGGGTGTTAGAGAGTCATCGCTAGGGATAGAAATAGTGGGAAGGGTTGACTCTACTAAGTGGGACGAACTTGGGGGTAGGTCAACTGGTTCTGAGGACGGAATTACTGGGGAGTCTGGGATATCGTCTAGTTTCCCTTCATAAGGATTCTCAGGAGCTTCTTGGGAACTTTCGGCTTGTTGGGGGATTTGGGCCTGCTGAGGAATAAGGAGTAGATTATTCAGAGGGGGGTTTTGCTGAGAAAAACCCCTCTGAATTAATAATTGGCATAAACGGTGATGGGTAAGGGATAACAATGGGAATTTAGCCTGTCTGCAATAATAGGACATGTTTTTGATACAACCAAGCAGATAATAGGGAATATTAACTAATCGACCATTCCTTAAATGATTCATCAAAACGAAGTCGTGTTGGTAGACTACCTGGTAACGCCCTTCGCATGTCAAGTAATGCTTGATGAATTCTGCTACTATTGGCCATGGTTGAGGAAGTGAATGCAGACTTACACCGCGGCCTTTAAGTTCAACCGGTTCATCTGGAAGAAGAAAATCTTGCTGTGCATTTAAAATCACTTGCTTCCTACTGAACCAGCGAGTCCCGATAACCGGAAAACCTGAAACTTGAGGTATGTCCTCCTCTGTAACTGAAATGCGGACCCCTTGAACTACGGAATAATTCCCCTGAAGGTTTTGTGTGAACTCTAAAACTTGCTGCTCATCAAATTCTCCTAACCTTTCGAAGTATGCTGTCCATCCTGCTTGTTGAAAAATTTGATAGAACTCTGGGAACATTTGAAGAAGAGTTATCGAACCAGGCTCGTGTCTGATAGCCGACCCTCCCATGGCTACTAGCTTGAGTTACATGCAGAGGCACAGAAGATAGAAACACAGGCTTTGGTCAAGCTAGTTGTTGCAACAGAGGATGCGAAGTCTCAATGTCGGCGGAAATGGAATGAAGAATGACAGAGGATTGGTTGATGTGAAATGATTATTCAGTTTTCAAAATCCCCCCCCCCTACGTATGGTGCAATGATGATTGAGCGTGTGGATATTGCAATCATTATGAGCAAGATCCTCTCTTTAAAATATAATTTAATTGCATTACATTAAAACCACATACCTTACATTTTTACCTTTGGTTCAATAATTCGAAGTGTAGAGTGCTTCATAATGGCTTGATATTAATGGAAGAATCTGTAGATTTCTCTGAAATTTAGAACAGGAGCATAACAGGATCTGCTCAGTACTGAATAATTTTCACCCAAAGGATCTGAAGAGTAAAGGTGTAGAACTGAAAAGCTTGTATAGCAGAGAAAGAAATGATGTTTTAATGATGAAAATATGAATGACAGGTTGCTGAAACTGGTGTTTCAGCAACGGAAAAATGAATGACACGTTGTTGAAACTGGTGTTTCAGCAACGGGAAAAATCAAGAAAATGGGATATAATGACTTGGGTTTAAAACAAGTGGGGGAAATATTTGATAAGGGATAATTTCAGCAGTAAGGGATAGGAAATACTAACTGAAGGATGATATTTCAGGAATGGTAGAAGTGGGAAAAATGGAAAAAGGGAAATAATGTAGAAATGGAATGAAGGGATATTGCTAGGAAATGGGGTAAAATGAAGGGAACAAGCTTCTGTGATTGAAGCTTCAGATATTTTCATGATGGATCTGTCCTCCTTAATGAGCTTTTCCAGAATCTGCAAAATTCAATTGTAATATGCGAACCCTTGACAGGGATTATTAGTTTTAAATCTAATCTAATCTAATACTAAAAAAACAGTGCAGAAAATTAAATGCTATGAGGAGCAGAAGACTCCCCGAGAAAAAGATAATGAATATCAGTCATGCAAGCAGTCTTGAAATCCTCTTTAGAAACAGGGCGCTGGTATAAACGAAGCCTATGACCATTGACTAGTAGAGGTGTTCTAGAATCATCAATTGTTAAAAGTCTTACCGTTCCATTAGAAAAAACAACATCTACCTCATATGGTCCAAGCCAACGTGTACGTAGCTTACCCTGAAAATTTTCAAACCGAGAGTCATACAATAAGGCCCAATTACCTTTTTGGAATTGCTTGTGTTTGATAATTTTATCATGCCACTTCATTCTTTGTTGTTGAATCATGGTTGTTTGGTGAATGGCATCTAATCTCTTTTCATCCAATTCAAGAAGCTGCTGCAACCTAGCTGTCTACACATCAGTCAAATCAAGATTAACAGCTAAAGCAGTTCTTAGAGTTTTGATTTCAAATTCCACAGGAAAAATAGCATTTTTACCATAAACCAATTCATAGGGAGAAAAACCTGTAGTGTTTCTCCAAGTAGTTCTATAAGCCCATGGTTCTTCAGGGAGCCTTTGAGACCAATCCTTCCTGTTGTCCTTCACTGTTTTAGTTAGAATGGCTTCTAATACTTTATTTGTGCTTTCCACTTGCCCATTGGCCTGGGGGTGGTATGGTGTAGTCATTCTATGATGAATATGATATTTCTGAAGGGTAGACTTAAAACCATGAGAATTGAATGGAGGTCCTCCATCTGTAACTAGCTCTCTAGGAATTCCAAATCTAGTGAAGATTTATTCAAATAAGAAAGCTAGGACAGCCTCTTCATTGGCTCTAATAAGTGCTTTGGCCTCCACCCATTTATTCATATAGTCTGTACAGACTAATATATAAGTTCTTTGGTTGGATGGAGGATTAATGGGTCCTATGAAATCCAAGGCCCATCTTTCAAATGGTTTAGAAACTACCTGGGGGTTTAATGGCATTTGATCTCTATGATTGGGTTGACCCATTCTCTGGCAGCTGTCACAAGCCCTCACATATTTCTTTGCATCCTTAAATAATGAGGGCCAATAGTAACCCATCCTCAAAATTTTGTGTGTTGTTCTCTTATCAGCAAAATGCCCTCCACAAGGGCCATCATGACAAGCTTTCAGTATGTCATACACTTCATCTTCCCCAATGCATCTTCGGATTTACTAATCAAGCCCTGTGTAGAAAAGACACCCACTTATCCAGCTATACCTGGCACTTTGTTGAACAATTCTTCTCTTTTCTCTGTATGACAGGTGTGATGGTAATTTTTCTGCAACCAAATAATTAGCAATATCCGCATACCATGGAGAGTGAGTAGAAATTGCAAACAAATACTCATCAGGAAAAGAATCATCTACTGGAATATCATTATCATTTTTTAACCGTGAAAGGAAATCAGCCACCACATTTTCTTTACCAGGCCGATCTACAATTGTGATATCAAATTCCTGCAGTAATAATAGCCATATGGTAACTCTAGCATTTGTAACAGATTTTTTCATTAAATAATTGATAGCTGAGTGGTCAGTATGCACAAAAGTAGAATAACCAGTGATATAGTGTCGAAATTTATTAATGGCATAAATTACTGCAAGAAACTCCTTTTCGGTAACTGTATAATTAAGCTCAGCAGGGGTCATATTCTTACTGATAAAGTAGATAGAATAAGGAAGATGATTTTCCTCTTGTCCCAAGACAGCTCCAATTGCAGTGTCTGAAGCATCAGAAGATATATGAAAAGGGAGGGCCCAATCAGGTCCCCTCAAAATAGGAGCAGTAGATAACTGATGCTTGAGTTCTTCAAAAGATTTCTGACAAGAATTAGTCCACTTAAATTCATCATTTTTCGTAAGCAACACAAATAATGGAGAAGCTATCTTAGAAAAATCTTTAATAAATCTTCCGTAGTATCCAGCATGTCCTAGAAAACTTCTCACATCAGTTTGTGTTTTAGGAACAGGAAGATTCTGAATGACCAGTATTTTAGATGGGTCTACCTGAATACCTTGAGATGAAATAAAATGTCCAAGCACTACTCCTTCACTCATCATCATATGACATTTTTTAGTACTTAGGGAGAGGTGAGCTTGTATACATCGTTTAAGTACTTTCTCAAGATTTTGTAATGCATCTTCAAAAGACACACCATAAGGAGTAAAATCATCCATAAATATTTCCATAGAGTCATTCAACATATCAAAAAAAATTCCTATAACAGCCCTCTGAAAAGTTGCTGGTGCATTACATAGCCCAAATGGAAGAACTCTATAAGCAAAAGTTCCCCAAGGGCTAGTAAAAGTGGTCTTGTCTTGGTCTTGGGGTGCAATTCTAATCTGATTATACCCACTGAATCCATCTAGAAAAGAAAATAATTTCTTCCCTGCCAGACTATCCAACACCTGATCAATGAAGGGTAAAGGAAAGTGATCCTTTTGAGTAGCTTTGTTCAAGGCCCTGTAGTCAAAACATACTCTCCATTTCCCGTTTTTCTTAGGGACAATTACCAATGGGGAAACCCATTCACTGTCAGATATAGGGTATATAAATCCCGCATTAAGCAATTTCTGAAGTTCTTCTTTAACAATTTCTCGTAAATTAGGGTTCATTCGTCTTTGGGGTTGACAGACTGGTCGGCATCCCTCTTTAATGTAAATTCGGTGAGTACATAATTCAGAAGAGATCCCTTTCATATCTGTGTAATCCCATGCAAATGCTTCCTTATATTCATGCAATAACTTCATTAACTGTTGTGTTTCATCAACTGTTAGATCAGGATTTATGTTTAATGTCTTTCCAGGTTCAATTTCAACTGTTATGCTTTTAGATGAGATGGTGGTTAATGTCTGAGATGAGTCTTCAGATTCAATCTTTTCTTGGGTATCTGTTTCAAAAATTGCAGTCAATTGATTGTGTGTTTCAGCAATTACAGAAGAAGGTTCACAAATAAAATTATTAATTATTTCATCCTCTGTATTGTCTTTAAGATTTAAAGCTTGCCCAATGGTTAGAATAGGCTGAACAACATTATCATCATAATCCATCCACATAGAATCTTCATTATTAATTATGGGTGTAGCATGAGGATAAAGAGTAAGTTGTTTGGTTTCATAACCATTAGAAATTTTCATTGAACCATATCTGCAACTGATAAAGGCATCAGTTGTGGCCAGCCATGGCCTCCCTAGAATTAAGGGGTGTCCCCCCATCTTTGTTTTAGTCTGCAATACAACAAAGTCAGCTGGGTAATTCCAGGATTCAACTGAGATAAGTAGATCTTCAACAACTCCTTCAGGTTTAATTGTAGAACGGTCAGCCAACTCTAGAATGGTGGGTGTATCTCTGATTGTGTTATTCAACTGTAACATTTGTGAAGTTTCAAGAGTCATTATGTTTATTGCAGCACCTAAATCTACCAGAACTTGAGGAATCATTGTTTTACCAATCTGAACTGTCACGGTAGGATGGCCGGGATCACCATATTTCACAGGAGGGGTTTTTCCCGACATTAATGCAGATAAGTCACCCATCACATGTACTGTAAGGGGATCTTTAGTTTTCCTACCAGGTTTCTTAACACAAATATCCCTTATTGTTCTATCATAAATTGGTACATCTCTTAATGCTTGTAAAAGTGGAATTTTAACATACAAATTTTGCAATTCCCCTAAAAGATTAAAAGCATGTGTTTCAGGCGTTCTAGTTAAAACCAAACGCTCGGGGAATGGTGGTTCTGTTATTTCAACACTCTTGTTAGAAGGTGGTTGTGCTTTCTTATGTTTCTCAGTTTCATCTTTATCAGAATTAGAAGAAGTTATGTCATCAATAATAGGCTATACTATTTTCCCCGATCTTAAATGAATATCATTACATTGCATAGTAGGAAATATAGACTGATTCTGAATATCAATGACTTGCACAACTTTATTATTGGGATTAGGATTTGGTTGCACAGGTAGCTGGGGTCTCATTTGGTTATTTTGCGGAGCATTTGATGGCAGAGGAAGTGGTTTTTGGAATTGAGGCAATTGATTTGGATACGGGAGTTGTTGGCTTCTCCAATTTGAATTCCAAGGGTTGAAAGAAGATGGCTGCTGTGGGGGCCAAGGAGTCCACATTGAAGGATCAAAAAAGGGAGGGTTTGATTGCTGCATGGGTGGGAAATTCATTTGATTGAAGGGTGGGTATTGCATTTGATTAAAGGGAGGGTAATTTGTTTGACCGAAAGAAGAATAATTGTTCCAACGATTAAATGGCATACTAGAGTTCATACCTTGTCCTTTTGGTTGCCATTGTCTTCTTTGAGTTAGCAGGTAAACTGCTTCAGCTTCTTCTTCCGTTGGCTGTAATGTTGCCTTTATTCCTGGTAGAGATGGACATTGTTTTGTTTCGTGATCTTTCTCACAAAGGGTACAGATTGGTATTTTTTCCATTGGGCACTCCCTTAGTGGATGTTTGTCTCTGCACTTCGGGCAAAAGATAGCCAGAGTTGCTTCTGCTTCAGCCTGCTTCTTCTTAACCTGCAAAGTGTCAATTTGTGAAGAAAAATAACTTAACATCTCAGTTTTAAATTCTTCAAGTAAATTACCTATTTCAGCTCTTGTTGCTCCCCCACTGGCTGATTTCTGCACTCTTGAATAGGTGGAATCTCTATTAATTACTCTGTTCCTTGTAGCTCCCCTTGAACACCTCTTAGAAATTTCAACAATCTCATCATATGATTCTTTAGATATATCTCCCTTGCCAAGCATATTTAACATGTCTAAACAATCATCCCTTAAACCTCTAAGTAATATTGTTTTATGAATTTCCTTACTTATATTCGGATGATCAGATCTTTGTATATTGTACTGCAGCCTTTCTACATAGTCCTCCAAATTCTCGTCCGGCTTTTGTGCCATATTGAATAGTTCATCCTTCTTTTCTCTCGTCCGGCAGTAGTCTTGATATTTAAGCAGAAATTTCTGTTTCATCTACTCCCAAGTTGTGATTACCTGACTCCCAAGGCTCATAAACCATCTTAAAGCATTTCCTTTTAAGGTTGCTGGAAACAGTTTCAACTTTTGAGCATTAGTAACATAATCATAACTTCTGCATAATATATCAAATTAAAAAAGAAATTCATCCGGATCTTCAGAGGATAAACCATGAAAGTTAGGTAAAGCTGACAATGGAATGTTTTTCATAGGAGTTGTTCCTGCAGGGAGATCACTGATAGGAAATCCCAAGGTAGAGAGAGAATTTTCATCCCTTCCTTCTCCTTCAGGATCTACACATCCTCCACCAAAGAAATCTTCATTGTTTCCTTCCATTGTCTATTCTCCTACTGCACTTGCTCGATCGTCAAGATCTTCTACTGGCCCTTCAATGTTCTCCACTGGTCGTCCAACACTCTCTATTATTTCCTCAATGTGCTCTGCTGAATTGCTAGCACTTTCTTCTGACTCTCCAGCACTGACTGCTGGTTCTTTAATCACTAGCTCCTCTATATTTTCAGGACCCACAACTTCCTCTGTTTTTTAATCTGATTGAGGGGAGTGCTGAAGTTTTGGTCTTCAAGAACTTAATCTATGTGATGATTCAGCTTTTGATACAATCTCGTCAATGAAAGTCTTTCTTCCTCCCCTTCCTTTGCCTTTGCCACCTGTGGGGTTAGTTTTCTTCTGGTTTCCACGTCCTCTCATACAATCTGCACATCTAAAAAGAAAATATTAATGCTTTCGAAATCTATAATTTCCTTCCCCGGCAACGGCGCCAAAATGTTGGTCGCTTTAATTGTTTTCACAATTCAAGCTCCACATAAATTTTCAACCCGAGGAAGTCTGTTTATTCCAAAGACAATAACGCACTGGATATGCTCAATTTCAAAAGCAAAAACAATGTTGTAGTAAAAAGCCACACAATTGTCAGTCATACAAATCTAATTATTCACACTTTGTTTAATCAAAGCTGAAGTCACTTAAGTTATAGCAGAAGTAATTCCTATATTGCAGTTCAGAATCCAAATAAAGGGAAATCAATCTGCAGGAAAGGAAACCAATCAACCATATCAGGAACAGGACCCTATTCCTTTAAGTAGGAACTTCAGCACTTGCTGCCTGACACTAATCACTCTGTAGAAAGGATAACTCAAGAGAGCAGGACCCTATTCCCATGAACAGGAACCTTCAGCACCTGTCTCCTGTTTCTAATCACACTGCAGGAAAAAAAAAGGTAATCAATGGAAACAGGACCCTATTCCTTTATACAGGAACCTTCAGCACCTGCTTCCCAGCATTATACATTCAAACAAATAACAGAAACAGATCTCTCGACTTCTTAAGAATGAATGTACTGAACTCATGCAGTGTTAAGGAAACATAATACTCAATAAACTACAGAACTGTGTAACTGGTGTCTCAGCAACAGAATTAAAGTAAAGTGCAAACAGCACAAAGAAATTAAACAAACTACAGGGACAGTCGGGTGAATCTTGTGAGGAAGGCAGGCCCTTTCCCTCTCACAAGATTCCCGAGGAAAGGATTAAATTGGAGCGCTCAAAAGGAAATTTTATTCATCTGTCAAAAGAAATGATACATTACAAATGGAGTCTAGCTCCAGTCTCTCAAACACAATGTTCTCCTGTAGCTTTCAAACTCGAACTCTCTTCTAATGATGATGTCTCCTCTTTTTAAAGAGGAGACATCTCTTACAATTACATGAGAGCAAATCTACGTTTATCCCGAATCTGTTCTTCTTTCTTAAAACAGGCTATTTTGTTCTTCCATAAAAAGATATTGTTACAACAGATACCAAAAGAGTACTATCTTCAGAATAATCCGTGTAACCACGTCTTCATGTTGTTGCCATTGTTCCACAAAATTCTCTTCCAGAATCGCAAATTACGAATAGTGGCGGAATTTGCGTGCCTACTGGCTGTTTCAGCAACGGAGTCGACTGTTTCAGCAACGGAGTCGACTGTTTCAGCAACGAAGTTTGACTGTTTCAGCAACGGCTGATTGTTCCAGCACAACATATAAATTATCTACGATCTTTTAGACTTATGTTAGCAATAATCTACTTCGATTAATGATAAAATATAAGAGTAATATGGAATTATATGTAAACAGATTAAACATATAATAAATAAGAGGATTTTATATACCTTGGGATAAAGTAAATGAAACTGATGATGGAATCCTTTTTAAACATGGTTATAAAAGGTAAGGTGGTGTCAAAATATATAGTAAAAATGATACATAGTGAGGCCCTAACACACTGAAACCTCCATTGCAAATGCTCATTGAAATAACACAGTCAAAGAGGGAATCTGTGATGTATATGATGGGAATAGCTTGGCCTGGTGCCAAGATGTGAAAGAAATCTCAAGAACCTCCCTTGTTATTCTCCCAAAGGGAAGAATGCTTCCTCCTTTGAAAAACTAGCAGAGAAAGTGGATTTCTCAACCCTCCACTACAAAACCCTGCAACACAACACAAATCTGAACGAAAACTGCATTGTAGATGAAGACTAAATCTTGGCCAAAATGCTAGATGTGTGGAAATGATAGTACAATACTCTTCCAAGAGGCTACCTCAAGGGAAGAGGTGGAATCCCCACTCGGGAACACCCTGTACTAAACAACACTACAAGCTCAACTAAATAGCTGAAGAATGCAAGAAGTCATGCAGACCACAAAATCAATAATCAATAACATAACCCACTATGGCTGCCTTTCCCTCCTTAAAAACAATGTGAGCCTTCTCACCTTGGGTCCCACTCATTAGGGTTTCCACCACCATGGAGTCTTCCTCCCATTCACATTGTGTTGTCTATATTGATGATCCACTCCCTCCATACCATCATTGTTGACTTGGTCAAACTTGACCTTGTCCACATGCCTTAGCCACTATTCACACATGAGGGTGCTTAATCCAGCTATGAATATGATCCCTTTTCACATTAAGAGGGATTTTATGCCTACTAAATAAATTTATGGGCCTTGCTACCCATTTATTCATCTAACTAAATGACAGGAGAAAAATTAATATTCCAATTAGCTTCATGCTAGTTTAGGAATATCACACAAGCCAACCTATTTCCATCTCCTACAACGCATTTCCCCTCATAGATTGTGTTATTTTATTGAGCATTTGCAGTGGAAGTTTCAGTGGTTCAGTTGGAGGGTTATATCTTCAGTGGAGGGATTAGCCTCTCATTGGGAGAATCTATCAGAGGAGTTCTATTCATTTCCACATTAGTTCATCCACCTCCTTCCAGTTATTCAGTTGCAGCTGTTATTCATCCTTAGCACTCCATTCTAACATTTTGGTATTTTGGGTATCTCTGAAAACGCTTTCTGAGTTATCTTGGAAATGTGCTTAGGAGCTTAGATATCTATCCCTGACACTATTTGAGCTATATAATAGTATATCCATATTGTTATATCTTTCTTGTAGTATTTTATGCCCTAAAACTGTGCTACCTTGGCTCATGGAATTTGTATTGCAGCGATTTCCCATGTATTGACATATTTGCTTAGTGGAGGCTTGTATTATATTTCTTGAGAGACATGATCATCAAGATCTTGTGCCTATTATTGCTAATATGTTTAATAATATGGTTATTCATTTGTCTCATATAATGGTTTATTGATTTATTCACTGCTATTTCCAGTATTTTGTTCTATATTCATGTCTTTTCCATTATGGAATATTACAATGGTATCAGAGCATAATCTTGGCTCATCCTATGAGTTTCAGCCAATATGATGTCAAGAGAATAAGAAGTAGTAGAAGAAGAGATCTACAAATAGGGAAGGAATGAGATTTGTCTCATATCTTTTCAGATCTATGAAGGACCTCTCCAAGGAGGTCACACAAATGACAATGGAGAGATGCAATGAGACCTCTAGTGGGTTTCAAGATTACGAAGGTCCATGCACTTCCTATTAGAAGAAGAAGGAACCAGTGTTGCATAGAGCTCCAAAGAAATAAACTATGCCCTTTTCTTTTGAAGAAGAAGATGAAAGACATGAAGATGGAGGAAAATTATATCATGAGATTCTAAATGATTATCTTGCAGAGTAGAAGTCTCAATCAAGGGATTTCAAGGAGAATATAACTCTCCCACAGTTTATTCAGATAAAATAATAGAGGAGACCTTGCATCTATATAAGGAGAAAGAACAATATATTTCTATTGTCTACATTTGATGGTTCATCCACATGCATAGCAAGGGCTTGGAGAAAGGAGTTGGATGCATTCTTCCTGCTACATCCAGTAGTGGAAAGAGAAGTTGTTGAGATTGTAGTGCTGCACCTTGAGGGTGAAGCAAACATTTGGTGGTTCATCCATTTGAAACATGCAAGAGTGACTGCTTATGTAGATTTTACTCAAAGGCTAATCAAGAAGTTTGATAGAAGAAAACCGAAAGAAGAACAATTTCCACCACCACTTGCTGCAGGAGTACTTGCATCAGGAGAAGGAACAATTGCACCTTTGCAAAGTGGTCTTGATCTCTTGACACTTGGAATCCCATGAATTATTCATGAGATGCATGAGGATAAGGAGACTTATACCAGCATTGGTGCATCTGTAGAGGAACAATCATCATCACCAGCAGTTGGGGAAGCCATCACACCAGTAGGAGGAACGCTTGTAGTTGTACAAGATGTTCCTGAGGATCAACTTAATGAAGGTATGCAAATATTTCCACTTCCTATTATTTCAGCACATCATATGGAGAGTTGTGGGAACATGCCATCAGGGAAATTGCATGACCTAGGGTCAAAGCACACTGCTGATTTGGAGTAGAAGATTACCACTGCGCAAAGGACCCTTGAATGGTTGAAGGAGGATATGTATAGCCATCCTAGTATCTCATTGTTGAGCTGCACACAACACTTTGGGTTGGAGTGTATATTTTTGGGGGATAGGATGAGCATAATTCTAATCAATCCAATGTAGAACTATGTGTTCAGCATTGTGCATGATCATGCGATAAAAAATGCACCATCATGGAGATCAACAGCACTGTCATTGAGAAGCAGTGATGAGTTAGGGACCCAAATAGTATCGGGACATTCTGATGACCATTACACTTGTGTAGCATTAGATAGGAAGATGGTTGATGGAAGACATCTTATGATGGATGTCATCTCCCATTATTATGATGGATCCTTCTTGATGAGCACTTCATGGCTCAATAAGAAGCTTTTTTCTACTACATATTTGGATCCTTATGGGTTCAACTTGGTCATTGATGAGTGGTCTTCATTTGGAGATCTCCAGGAGGTTTCACTTCAACATCCCATGAAGTGAAAATATAGAAATCTGATTTTGGAGGATGCTATTCTCCACTAGAGGGGTACCAAATCGGATCATGGTAGGAGACACCCACATTTAGATGAATGGGTGTGGATGGTGAGCATGGCGTTGGTAAGCCACTTTCGTATCTATGACACAAGGCAGCAAGAGGCAAGACTATGCTGACTACTCTTGAAATATTTTGGCCATCACGTGTGTTATAGCATCATTTTTCACCCTCATGTGATTCATGATTGTCTCTATGGCCTTGGGCACCCATTCCCAAAAACTTGAACAAAATTCATTAGAAAACAGTGTTAAAAATCCCATACTCAGCTATGCCCAGAATTTTCCACGTGTATACGTGAGTCCACATGTACTTTTCCACGTATGCCATTAAAATCATTAAAAAATATATAAAAATTCCCTATTTTCGGGCTGGGTTGATGGTTACTCCAGTAGTTCAACCACCCCAGCACATGGCTAACTGTTTCCAACTGATTGAAACTACTTTGAGGGAGTATAAAAGCCCCTCATGTGTATGGCCTAAGGGAGAGAGAAATTTTATAGATATTATACTCTGTTGGAATCCCTAATTCAAGTTTGATTTCCCGTGCCTCCTGCACTTTCCCAGATTTTTACAGGAAACCCTTGTTTCTTGGAGATGTTCATCATTATATGCCATCTTAAGTGCACAAGTCTTGAAAGTATCTTAGCGAGGCAAGGACAGGACGGATCCAGACGACGGTCTGTTCGAAGATCGTGGAAGGATTCAGGTGATCTTTCCACTCTTTATTTATGTACATGCTGTTCGCAATAATGAAGAACCATCTTGTTCTTGAACTTATGTGTTAATGTTTACTTGTATATGTGAAAAGATTATCATTTAAGAATTTATTATTTTTTACATAATGTTTCACATGGATTACACTAACATTTAGGAGCAATATATGTTGTACAACTAGGTTTCCGTGCATGTTCTTTCTTGTTTTTCAGGTTGAAGAGGAAGAAGGGTTGATGGGGGTTTGGACCCCGCGGGATCTACATCGAACGTAGGACTATGGGTGAGTTCTACTATCATTGTTATCTAGTTATTAGCCTTTAAGTGTGGTTGTGTGTGAGTCCTTCTGAATAACATGCCCTGATCTGTGGAGGTTTTGACCCAACAAACCTCTAGGGTGTTTTTCCCCGAAACAATGTGACATGTCCTATGTCAAAGGATGTGTTATGGTTTGGGGCATTGCATGACACCCATATGATATGGAAGCAGAATATTTGGTTGAATGGAGCATTCTACAAGTCAATAATCATGATGTTACTCCATGAATTGTATGATGATGAGATGAGGAACCAGTAAGAGATGATGTTGCTTTGGATACTCTTGGGAGAGTATGGGTTGATTTTCTCCAATAATTTGCATGTTATGACATGAGTAGATGGTGGCACAATCATAGTGCAAAGGGGCTATTCCTTAGCTTTGGAGGATCAAGAGGTACTTCCACTTTGGAAGGAGTCTCCCATATGTAGCAGCATTATGGTATGTGACTTTGGCATTAGGTATGTCAAAAAGAGGAGTTATGAGATGAAAAGAGCCTTATCACAAAGGCCAAGAACACTGTAACCACTTGGGAAATTGTTGGTACCTTCCAGCACTACACATAACCTCTAGTATTTTTCTCATTTGGATCCCATATTGTGATGATATTCTATTGACGTTATATGGGATGGTTTGGGAAAAAACTAGAGAGGGGGCCTTTAAGGATCCAGTTACATTTTTTACTCTTGAAGGTAACATTTTTGTAGCCCAATATCAACAACAGCTCTACACTTATCATAAGTGGAGAGTGAGATAGCATGGGATCAAAAATTTGATCCATCATGTTCAGCTATGCAGCCCACCTACATTGTAGGAGCCAAAGGTGGAAGAGCTTTTTAATGAATTACCATCTTAGAGGGTGATTCATTTTTTGTGGATGATAGCTTGGGGATTGGAGCTTCACGTGGGAATGAGACTTCCCAATATTTCTCAGATTCCATGCCTCAAGAAGGTCTCTAGACATCATATAGTTGTCTCCATGGATATCCCACTGCTTCATGATGATAACCATTTCGATTTGTCACCAAAGGCTAACTTGTACACTTGGGAGGAGCAACTAGGGGACATACTGATGAGAGAGAATCTTGTTCAGTTGAGGAGCTTATCATATGAGGATGCCACAGGAGGAGGAGAGGAGGCTCTTTAGTTCTATCCTTGCAGTTGCTTGAGGACAAGAAACATTTGGGAGGGGAGGACTGTAATATTCCAAAATTAGCATGTAGCTAATTGGAATATCAATTTTTTCTTTTGTCATTTATATATATGAATAAGTGGGTAGGGAGACCCATAAATCACTTTAGTAGGAATAAAATCCCTCTTAATGTAAAAATGGATCATCTTGATAGCTGGATAAAGCACCTCCATGTATGAACAGGGGCTAAAGCATGTGGACAAGGTCAATGTTGACCAAATCAACAACACTGGTATGGAGAGAGTGGATCATTAATGGGAGACAACACAGTGTTAATGGGAGATAGTATCCATGAGATTAGTGGCTTTAATGAGTGAGACCCAAGGTGATAAGGCTCAAAATTCATATAAGGAATGGCAAGGCATTCATAGAAGGCATGTTGATGACTACTTATTTTGGTGGTTTGTATGACTTCTTGCACTCTTCAACTGTTTGGCGGAGTCTGTTGTACTGTTTAGTACAAGGGTGTTCTCGAGCGGGAATCCCACACTCATCCTTGGGGGACTTCAAGTGCCTACTCAGGACAGGTATTATTGAGCTGCATAGTCCACATTCTAGAATTAGGCCAAGCTTCAAATTTCTTCTACAGTGTATTTTCTTTTCAAATTTGTGTTGTGTTAAAGGGTACAAGTGGTGGAGGGTTTGTAGAGCCATTTTCTGAGCTTTTTTTCAATGGAGGAAGAATTATTTCCATTGGGATCCTAGAAACAAAATTCCTTGGGCTTTATCTCATATTTTGGCACCAGGCCAACCTATTTCCATCTCCTACAGTGCAGATCCCCTCATAGACTGTGTTATTTTATTGAGCATTTGTAGTGGAGGTTTCAATACTTTAGTTGGAGGACTAGATCTTCAGTGAAGGGATCAGCCTTCCATTGGGAGAATATATTGGAGGATTTATATTCATTTCCACATCAGTTCAGCCACATCCTTCCATTTATTCAGTTGCAGCTGTTATTCAGCACTCGGGCTGCATTCCAACATTTTGGTATTTTGGGTATTTTCGGAAACCCCTTTTGGGTTGTCTTGGAAATGTGCTTGTGAGCTTAGATCTCTATCCCCGACACTATTTGAGCTATATCACAGCATATCCATATTTTTATATCTTTCTTGTAGAATTTTATGCTCTAAAACTACACTATCTTAGCTCATGGTATATGTATAGTAGCTATTTCTCATGTATTGACATATTTGCTTAGTGGAGGCATGTATTGTATTTCTTGAGAGACTTTGTTATCACTCAAAAAATTCAAACATCGTTTTGACAATGTTACAAAATTTCATGGATCAAAATTGCGTTTTAGGAGTAAATTTAGGTTTGATCAAGGGTAGGTTTTAGTTTTCTTTTTCTTTTTTTTTAGTTTAAAGCTCATCCTAAGGTTCAAATAAAGCCTTCTTTAAAGTTCTTCCATGTCAAATATTCATCATTTTCCATTTTTATGTCATTTCCCAAAGTTTTGTGTCAAAACTGTTCAATTAGCCAAAAAACCGCAATTTCGTACCGCCACTCATTGAAAAAATTCGTTTTGTGCTACAAAAGCGCTGATAGTTTCGTAGCACAAACATGAAAAATTACACTGCAGGTGCTACGAAATTGCGGTTTTGTAACTGTCTTGTCAGTTGAGTTGGCAGATGTCAGAAACCATTGGGAAGGGGTAGGATAGTGACATGTTGAGTCATGTAATGATGAAATTCAATGTACACACCCAATTTTGCAGTCATCATTGTCATTATAGGTTATAAATGAGGCATCATTCAATTATGAGAGGAAATTTTAAATTTCAAAATCTTTACTAATTAGTCATTCTCAATCCCTTTTCCCTCCATTCGAAATGTCTGAGCTCTGAGTGTCAAGCCAAACCTATGGCTGGTTCATATAAAGGTTTTACTACACCCATATCAAGCGACGCTGATAGTTTCTCAAGCGAGGCTGTTGTTACAATTATTCAAGTGAGTCTAATAGTTTCTCAAGCGAGGTTTTTGTTACAATAATTCAAGCGAGGCTGAAAGATTTTTTCAAGAGCATGGTAGAGGAAAAGAAAATTCACAGAGGAGGATACTATTTTAGGCATGAACCAAAAGACATGAAAGCAATAATTGAAGACCCAACAGTTATGGAAGCATTCAGAAGAGTAGGTTTCCTATGGTTTTGTGAGAAGTTGTAGGGCTGTCACACACAGGTATCCAAGGAATTTGCCATGAATTTCAATGGAACAACCACTAAGGTCGGGATGATAAGTGTGTCTATTACACTAGAGGTCATTGATGTAGTTACTGAGATACCAAGAGGTCAAGAAACCTGGTTCAAAAGTTTCAAATTTGATATGGAGTAGTGTATAGAGCTCATGAAGCATGAGTACACAGACATGGATCTTAATAACGCTATCCCTAGAAGTTGCATCAAAGATAACTACTCAAAATTGCTGCTCAACATTCAGAAATATTTTACCTGTGAAGGAAGATATTACAAAGTTTATTCATATCATTTCAAACTTCTTCTACACTTCATTGGTAATATTTCACTTGATTTACCTTTTTATCTGCATAGTAGTCTTGCAAATATGGGTGATAAGGTGCAAGAAAAGTCTGAAGGGAGTGAAACATACTTATTTCATCATGGTTTAATGAAGTTATTAATTTTAGATGAAATTCATAAGAGAGGTAGAGATTGGTCATATTTCGTGTATATAAATGGTTTTGAGTTGGAAACCCTAAAGCTAACGGAGTTCCATCACCACCACCAGCAGAACCAAGTCAAAATGTGGCTGCAAAACCAAAAGTAACTACAGGAGTGAAGTTAAGAAAGAAAACTGAGAAAGGGCTAGAGCAAATGCAAATGCATAATACTCCAACTCTCCCACCTGAAAAATTGAGATCAGAGGTTGTCAAAGATGCAAAACAGAAACAAGCTGTCAGCAAGGGGACTAAAAGAGTAACTAGAAGCCAAGCAGTGGAATTAAAAGGAAAGATAGTTGCTACAGATGACAACCCAGTAAAAAAGGGGAATCTAGAGGATATTCTTCATGCCATTGACATAGAAGAGATACCCATTGTCCGAGCTGAGTTCAATGGGGAAGAGGAGCATAAATTGAAAAAGGCCAAGTCTACAAAGAAGCTAGAGTTTGAGGGGGAAGATGCAGGTTTAATATTTCAAGAAAGAAAGCCTATGACTAGGCATGCTAGGAAACTGATGGAAGGTAGCAAAGAAGTTCAAATACTCATTGAGACAGCTGAATCCCCTAAAGAAATTGTTGATATTTCATCACCTACGGTGAAGCATACAATCAACATAACAAAAAGGAAAAAAGAGAAAATGACAAAGAAAACAGAGTTTCAGTGTCTTGAGGAGAAATTAAGGTTGTCAAACCAGGAAATTGTTGTCATGAAAAAGAGAGCTAGAAAGCACAGTGTTGAGAAAGTACATTTTAAAATAATGAAGGAACTATGGGAAGGACAAACTGATTCTATTTCTGAAACTCCAAGTAGTACAGAGCAATTTTTCAAGTGGACTGTTCCAGTAATAAAGGAAGCTAAGTATGTCAGAATAATAAATACTCATTTGAGAGCTACTAACAAAAGACTTAAAGACCATGTGAGAGATTTATAGTAGTAGCTAGATTTGATTCATGATGAGTTAAAGAGAAGAGGCATTAAAATGACAGTCATAGAAGAACCAATAGCTCAATCATGTGTAAATGAAGAAGGGACCTCAAGAAAGCTAGAATGACTGTGTTTTTACAGTTGATATGGTTTTTAAATGATGGAGAAAAGTATATTTTGATTTTTTGGCATAACTATAGTTTTCACTTGGAAAATTTTTGAAAAAACTGCATACTCAGTAGTTTCGTAGCACATTCAGTGTAAAAAAGTAGAAAAGCACTACGAAACTGCTGTAGCAGTTTTTCTTGCTTATTTTGATCAATTTTTGAAGGGTTAAAGAATGAATCAAGGAATGAATTTGCTATGGAGGTTGTATTAAAGGGTAATTAAAATAATCCTGGAGGAAAGAAGTCAAATATTTGAATAATAAAGGTTGAAATGGCAGCACTATGAAAGGCGCTACAAAACTGCTGTGTTTTCATAGTACATAACATTACAACATTTTGAGCAGTGTTTAAAGTGGTTTGAGACAGCTGGAGGCTAGCGAAGAGTTATGGGACATTTATGAAAACTTCCAACAGCCAAGGACCAGGAAATGAAGGATACATGATGTTCAGAATGTTCAAAGAATGCAAAAGATCTTATGCCTAAAAAGCATGATTCTGTTTCCTATTTTGATGGAGGTCAGCAATAGGGTCATGAAGAAATGAAGCCCATCATCCAGATTCGACCATGTGATGATACACTTGGAAATGATGTAAATTTAAATAGATAAGGTTGTTATAGATAGCATTAAACAGTTGAGTCCTTTTGGAATAGGATTGTTTAAGTAGATTAGGCGTCTTTCTGTAATAAATTCCATGTCTTATTGTTATGCAAGGTGTCAATAGTTAGAAATTTGATGTATCTAGCCTAGAGGCATATCATCTCATGTTGTAAGAGGTCTATTAAAGGCCAAGAGGTCAAATTCGTAAAGGGTTGGAAATTTTTTGTAAAACTGTGCTTATTGTGAATGGACTGATTTTCAGCTAATACAAAGATTTTCTACTTGACCAACTTGAGATTCAGAAGAAGTTTTAGTGTGTTCCTATTCTATTTTCATCTCTTATATTATCTCATTACAGTGGCGTTCATATATATTACTCAAAATTCATATTTTAGATGCTCTAACTTCCTATATAAGTGAACTGACTGTGTTTTTACAGTTTCATGTGTGTGTATCTCATGACTAAAACTTTGATATGCCTCAACTTCCATGTTAAGTAGAATCACTGGATTACTGAATTGTTTTGACTCCATAAGCCCAATGTGTACATGATGATGTGATTCTTAGCCTATATCTATCATTTATATGTTTGTTACCTAAATAGAGTTAGCCATCTATATTTTTATCCAAATCATTAACCTTTGAGAGAGCCCTCTCAGGCTGAGGAGGCTAAGCCTCAGTCAAAATATTAGGTTTGAAATAGTTACATGAAGTTGACTGATCAAGCAGCCTATCAGATCCAATTTTTTGATAACATTTTGGTGCATCTTCCGGGAATCTAAAGATATACATCTCCTGAAAATTATGACGCTGAACTCTTGAAGCTAGCAGGAGCTCAGAATCCATTCGATGCTACAACTACCTTGGCGACTTCATTTTTGAAGAATTCAAAATTCATAGATTCATGGTGATTCCACTCGAAATATGAAGCACTCAGATGCTACAATTCATGTTTCAAGGTATGCATGTATAGATTTTTCAAGAATTCATGGTTTCCCAAATCATTTTCCCAAGGATGCATATTTTTTGAGGAATGGTCCAAAATTCAATGGAGAAGATTTGAGTTTGACATTGAAGAATATATCAGATTTTTGTGACTTTACTGAGCTTCTTAGAGTAAAAAATGAAGATTTTTGCATCATATTGTTCTATAGTTCATTTCAAGGAAAATTTAAATGGTGGATCAAAAGCTTTCCTGTCATATCTATTAAGTCATTTGAAGATTTTTGGCTTATGTTTTTAGAAGAATGGATAGACAGAATAGATTTGGTGGCAGACTCTCCTTCAATTCAAGGCTTTAAACAATGGAATGATGATCATATTAAAGAGGAAGTAGATGAAAATTTTTCATTGTCCTTGTCTTCTTATCTAAAATAATTTGAATGCAAGTCAAAAGATAAGATTCAATTTTTGGATGAAGTTGCTAAGAACATTGAGAAAGACATTGAAGTTTTACAAGGTCAAATTCAATCATATAGTCTTCATGATCATGATCATTCTTTTCAAAAGCTTTTCATGCCAGAACATAAAGAGAGGGTGTTGCTTACTTTCTCTTTTGAGATTGAGGAAGAATACACTATTTTTGAAAATCAGTTTGAACAAAAGTTTGATAACACACAAATGAAATATCTTGTGGCCGAGCAAAGCATACATGAGTTTTCCAAAGCTGCAGAATGTCATGAGAAGCATCAAATAGATCATGTCTTCTTTGATCCTATAGCTGACTACATGGAAGAGTTCTACAGTCCAGATTGTCAATTATATTTTCATTATGAGGAACAAATCTATTTTATGTTGCCTTGGTCATTTCAGTATCATGCTTACTATTGGTTCAAGTGAAGTCAATAGGTTCAAGTGTCACATCAAATCAATAACTGGCCTCATTGGAATTTTCATGTTTCTTGAGTTAAAAATGGAGATTGCAACTGTTAGGGTAGGTAGAAGTGTGTGACTAAGCTCAAAGTTGATTAAGCATCTTTTCAATAGGTACAGATTTGGTTCTTTTGAAGTGATCATCAAGCTTGAGCCTGAGGTGAAGGCCATAAGAGCTTGGCGAAGTTTTCATAAATTTCAGAGTTTTTATTTCCAAGAAGATGGATAAAAGTACTGGAACTACTTGTTCTTTGGTGTACCATAGGTGCACACCATCCCAAGTGGAGCCACTGTTATCACTCAAAAAATTCAAACATCATTTTGACAAGGTTACAAAATTTCATGGATCAAAATTGGGTTTTAGGAGTAAATTTAGGTTTGATCAAGGGTAGGTTTTAGATTTTTTTTTTTTTTTATAGTTTAAAGCTCATCCTAAGATTCAAATAAAGCCTTCTTTAAAGTTCTTTCATGTAAAATATTCATAATTTTCCATTTTTATGTCATTTCCCAAAGTTTTGTGTTAAAACTGCTCAATTAGCCGAAAAACCACAATTTCATAGCACCACCCATTGAAAAAAGTCGTTTTTCACTATAAAAGCACTGATAGTTTCGTAGCGCAAACATGAAAAATTACACTGCAGGCGCTACGAAAGCGCGGTTTTGTAACTGTCTTGTCAGTTGAGTTGGAAGATGTCAAAAACCGTTGGGAAAGGGTAGGATAGTGACATGTTGAGTCATATAATAATGAAATTCGATGTACACACCCACGTTTGCAGTCATCATTTTCATTATAGGTTATGAATGAGGCATCATTCAGTTATGAGAAGACATTTTAAATATCAAATCTTTCTTAATTAGTCATTATTATTTTGTTTTGCCTCCATTCAAAATGTCTAAGCTCTGAGTGTCAAGAAAAACCTGTGGCTAGTTCATATAAAGGTTTTACTACACCCATATCAAGCGAGGCTGATAGTTTCTCAAGCGAGGATATTGTTACAATTATTCAAGCGAGGCTGATAGTTTCTCAAGAGAGGTTGTTGTTACAATTATTCAAGCAAGCTCTTGTTACATTTTTTCAAGTGAGGCTGAAATATTTGTTCAAGACCATGGCAAAGGAAAAGAAAGTTCACAGAGGAGGACACTGCTTAAGGCATAAACCTAAAGACATGAAAGCAATAATTGAAGACCCAACAATGATGGAAGAATTTAGAAGAGTAGGCTTCCTACAGTTTTGTGAGAAGTTTCAAGGCTGTCACACACAAGTATCTAAGGATTTTTCCATGAATTTCAATGGAACAGCCACTAAGGTCGGGATGCTAAGTGTGTCTATTACACCAGAGGTCATTGTTGTCGTTACTGAGATACCAAGAGGTCAATAAACCTGGTTCAAAAGTTTCTAATTTGATATGGAGCAGTGTAAATATTTCATGAAGCCTGAGTACACAGACATGGACCTTAATAATGCTATCCCTAGAAGCTGCATCAAAGATAACTACTCAAAACTACTACTCAACATTCAGAAATATTTTACCTGTGAAGGCAGATATCACAAGGTTTATTCATATCATTTCAAACTACTTCTACACTTCACTGGTAAGATTTCACTTGATTTACCTTTTTATCTGCATAGGAGTCTTGCAAAAATGGGTGATAAGGTGCAATAAAAGTTTGAAGGGAGTGGAACATCCTTATTTCATCATGGTTTAATGAAGTTATTAATTTTAGATGAACTCCAGAAGATAGGCAGAGATTGGTCATCTTTCTTGTTTATAAATTGTTTTGAGTTGGAAACCCTAACTCCTGTAAGAAACCCTAAATATAAATGAGTTCCATCACCACCACCAGTAGAACCAAGTCAACATGTGGCTGCAAAACCAAAATAAACTGCAGGAGTGAAGCAAGAAAGAAAACTGAGAAAGGGCCAGAGAAAATGCAAATGCTTAATACTCCAACTCTCCCACCTGCAAAACAGAGATCAAAGGTTGTCAAAGATTCAAAACATAAACAAGTCGTCAGCAAGGGGACCAAAAGAGTAACTAGAAGCCAAGAAGTGGCATTAAAAGGAAAGACAGTTGCTACAGAGGACAACCTAGTAAAGAAGGGGAATCTAGAGGATATTCTTCATGCCATTGACATAGGAGAGACACCCATTGTCCAAGTTGAGCTCAATGGGGAAGAGGAGCATAAATTGAAAAATGCCAAGTCTGTAAAGAAGATGGAGTTTGAGGGGAAAGATGTAGGTTTCATCTTTCAAGCAAGAAAGCCTATGACTAGGCATGCTAGGAAACTGATGGAAGGCAGCAAAGAAGTTCAAATACTCATTGAGATAGTTGAATCCCCTAAAGAAACTGTTGATCTTTCATCACCTACAGTGAAGCATAAAATCAACAAAAAAAAAGGGAAAAAAGAGAAAACGACAAAGAAAACAGAGTTTCAGTGTCTTGAGGAGAAATTAAGGTTGGAAAACTAGGAAATTTTTGTCATGAAAAAGAGAGCTAGAAAGCACAGTGTCGAGAAAGTACAGTTTAAAAGAATAAGGGACCTCAAGAAAGCTAGAATGACTGTGTTTTTACAGTTTGTTAGACTCCTATACCAATAGGTGTCATTTTTCATGATTGTCTTATTGAACTATGCAATATGTTCAAACCTTTTTCTTGTGCAAAGGTGTTCCATATTCTTAAAAAATAAAAAAAATCAAAAAATTTAAAAAATGTAAAGAGGGTATACCCTAAAAGAAAAATTAAAGGGTGAAAAGAATAAAATGGTCAAAAAAGTGAAAGAAATGAACCCCACCAAAAACAAAGGCCAAGGAAAGTGTGCAAGTCTAAATGCCACTACTATTTCATTTTCTGTAAAAAACAAAATTGTGTGCAGCCTGTCAAAATTTTGCCACAATTTATGAAGGGTCAAACTGTTTAAACTTGACTCATTCATTTTTCAATTTCATGTTGTAGAATAGAGAATAAATATCTGACCAAACAGTTTAATCTTGGCAGATAAGTAGATAGGTAGAGTTAATAAAAGGAGCTCAACAGTTTAATCTGAGCCCTTGGATGTAATAAGTGTAGATTTAGATAGGTTTGCCTTGTAAAAGAAAAAGAAGATTGATAAGGGTTTGCCAGTCTAAGTGCACCCTAATAAAGAAGAGAAAATGGTAGAGTAAGTAAGTAGGGTAGGTAGATGTTGTTGCTGAATTACATGTGATGAATGATGGTTCTAAATGTTTGTAATCTTTTACTTTCATCACCAAGTGCAAAGGCAGAACACTACATTGGCAGAATTTCAGAGCAAAGCAAAGTCAAAGATTATTAACTTCCCCTTCATTTTTCTCTAAAGATTTCACTAATTTCCCCTAAGTGCTAAGGAATTTGAAAATTAGAGGGGCTCAAGGCATTTCCTTGACTTTTGGAGGGACCGGACCCTCGGCCCAGTAATTAAAAATACCTAAGTACTTGAAGTTATCCATTATCACATTCATTCACCTCTCAAAATCTTGTCCTAAGTAAAATCCCATTTTACTTAGGAAAATCCTTCAATTTTTCATGAAAAACCCTCAAAATTACTTTTTATTCTAAGTTTAAGTGATTAAAGTATAATAATGATATTTACTTTTGAATTCTCACTTTCTTGGTTATATTTAAGTATTTTGAGTTTACATTGTCCTTTGCCATATTAAATCTAATTTATTTATTAAATCCCTATTGAGAATACCTTATCCTATTATATATAACTCCCTTTTATAATAATATCCCCAAAACCCACTTATTATGATTTTTAACCAAAGTATTTATTCCCTAGTTGTTTAAACAAAAAACCCGATATATACTCCCTTTGGTTAAAAATATATCTATATAATTATCCCTGTCCCCTATGGTAAGTGAATCATCTTGGTTTATTACCATATAATAAAAAATATTCGAAAAAGGGTTTAAACATATATTTTTATGTTTTAAACGAAAAAATAAATAAAACCCGAAGACTTTAAACCATCCGTAACCCCGACCCTTTATAAACCAACGAAGAGATTAATTAGTCGTCAGGATTAATTAATAATCTTAATCCAGCCAATCAGAATACTCCTCGAATGATTAAATCGATAAAAATCATGTTGGGCCCGCTTGTTAACTTCCCCGCCAACATCATGTCCCAATCACTGTCCGATCGCTCCATCGAAGATCCACAACGCTTTTTCATTCCGCTGCCCATCCTTCGTCCGATAGATAACTCGCAAAATGGAAGCGGTTTCCAAACAGTGCTCTAGCCACGCGTCGTTCGCTCAATGCTGCCAATTCGTGAAATACCACCTGCTCCCAAAAGTGGTGCGGAATAAACTGCTTACCACTCATTCATGTGACGTGTCCATCGTACACCCTAACGTCATATATTAAAATGATAAAAAAATTCCCCGCTTTGACTTTGCGAATAAAACAAAAGTTCGCGCATTTTTTGATCATTCTGTATGCTAAAAATGACTATGCTCTCCATACTGAGAAATTCAAAAAACTGCTGCCAACTGCCATTAACTGTATTCCACTGAAGACTACTGCCAGTCCAGTTTCCCAGCATCCATCTGCCGTCAGCTTGTACTTGTTAAACAAGTGCCATTTTCCCATAAACAGGTATTTATTCCGATTTCCTGCTGAAACTCTGTTAAAAATCCTCGTTCGAGTTTTAATTCCGCAATACAGTCTGAAAAAGCTTCAATGTGATGTGTTTTAGTTCCCAGAACTGTAATTACTATCTCCAAACTTGAGATTGTGCCCCATTTTCATAAAAACCCCCGAATTTCCGTTTTTGAATCCACAAGAACCAAAAATGGAAGTCCCGATGGCTTTAAATGTTGCTCCATTGAACGCCCCTCATAGAGAATTGGAATATTTTCCATTAGTGGATAAAGATTTTCAGATCAAAACTTAGTTTTCAGTGAAAGCCCCCTTCGAATTCATTGTCGCTGCAGAGATAATTATTTGAATGGCGTGGACGTTATTGGTTTATGGGAATCTAATTTCCCGAGATACCTTTTACCCTCAGTCCATATCTTCCCTGAAATTATCCATTATTGCCATGCTAATTATGATCCAATTCAGAGAGCAGTTTTATCCCCAAACCAGAATGTCCTTTTCCCTATTACTGCTCAGTCTATCAATGATATGCTCCATTTTGAACCTGGTCAAAACCTCACTCCCTTGTCCATTGGAGAATTGCTTGAAAAATCTACTCAGTTATCCCTTGAAGAGGTAAAACGCATATGTCAGACTTTCATGTTACCTGAACATCAGCCCAAGGGCCCACCTCCCTATGCCAGTGCCTTTTTTACTGAAATAGGCCAGATTATTCTTAATATGATTTATTTTATCATGGGCTTTAATACTAGTGAGTATGTTGCTGAGTTAACTCTAATATTATTGTCTATCTTCACTCCTGGACAGCCTCCTGCTATCAAATATGACTTTGCATCTTACATAGCTAACAAAATCCATGATCAATTCATGAAATTAGAGAATGAGAAAGTGTTCAAGTATTCTTCAGTCATTTACCATCTCATGCTATATTACCAATCTGAAAACTTTCCTTTCCATGTTCAAAAGCTTAATGTCCAAGGAAATCCCAGGTCTGTCATATTTTGGTCAGCCATCACCCATAATTCCATAGATTCTCCTTATTCCTATAATGAATTTATTGATCTGTTTATACACCCTGCAACTACCTTGTTGACAGGAGTTCCTCCTCCAAGACTCAGCAATGAAATTAAGAAAACTTTGCAACTTTCAAAACACTACAAAATTGGTGATTGGTACTTGTACCAAAATTATACAGAAGTCAGAATATATGGATGTGAATTATGTCCATTTAAATTGCCAAAGTATGTGCCTATGAGACTCTTTGCTTTAGAGTACTTCAGGCAAATGAATAACTCTGATATTATTCATTTTTGTAATGCAAAGAAGAAAGCCCAACTCCGAATCAAAGGTCAATTAGGTCCATTTATATGCAATTCTAGGGATGCTGGAAAAGAAGCTGAAAGAATACTAGAAGAACATTTCAGATTGCAAAAGAGTTTCTACTGGGCCCCTTATGACCCATTCGGCTTCATTTGTGAAAAAAGAATGAAAAATAAATCAGCACCTTACATCCATCATAGGATTCCAGAAATTGAACAGTATGCTAATAAAGATGAATGGGTGGAGGGAACATTAATTGAACAGGATAGTGAAGAAGTCAATATGGACAATGTAATGAAAGATCTTGGAAAAATGCTTGACCTAGAATTTTTTGGGCAAGTGCAGGTACCAGACATTGGTCCTTCTTCAGCCGGGAATTTTCAACAGGAATTACAGGAAAACATTCCATCAATTGCAGTTGAATCCAAAGGGAAAGAGAAAGAGCCTGAAATACAAGTGATTGAAACACTCATCATGACAGAACAACCTCAAACATCTAAGGCTCAAGGACAAGTACAGGTTCCTCCTCAAACCAATCCAGTAGAAATGCCAAAATTGCAAACTCCACTGAATATTGAAAAGGGCAAGAAAAGAGAGGCTGAAGGTCCTACTCCTCCCAAGGAATCTTCAAAACAGCCCCAAGCTAAAAAGCAGAAACTGAATCCACTTCCAGAAGTTGAATCATTTGAAGAAATCATTGATATTCCAAAAAGAGAAGATAGTCAGCAAACAAGTTCAGTTAGTGGTACATACTCTGGTCTTCAAGGAAAGACAATACACAGGCAGCTAAGTACAGAAATATCTTCTTTTAAACCTCCACTTAAAGATGCAGGAGAGATAAATAAGACTTTCATCAGTATAAAAGAAAGGAATGATCCACTGAGGATACAGGTGTATAATCAATATCTCAAAATGGCTCCACAAAATCAGGAGAGATTGATGTCAGCTTTTGACATTCAACAAGGGAAAATGTTAATGAGTCATTTCAAATCTAAAGTGCCAAAACCACAGACAACAGCTAATTACGTCAGGACCAATTTTGAGGTCCTAGCAAAAGATATTCATCCATTAGATCAAATTGAATTACACAAGTAGACTAGAGAAATGATCTATTCCACCCTTACTGACAAAACAATGGCAGCTCATAAACTGCAAGATTCTTTGGAGAACACCAATACACAATTGCAGATTGAAAAGGCTTCTTCTCAAGCCAAAGATAACAGGATAAAAACATTGGAAGAGATAATAATTGGATTAGGTCACAATCCAAAGGATGTTAAGGGTATTGAAGCATTGATTAAAAAGAAAGATGATGATATTGCTGCATTAAGGAAACAATTGAAACTACCAGCTTCAAGGCACCCTCAGACTGAAGAAGTAATGAAGAAAAATTCAGAAGAAGAGGTGATGGACTTACTTCTAAAAATGAATGAACGACTTGCTGAAACAGAAAAATAACTTGAGCAAGCATTAAAATATAAAGATTCCATTATTCCAGCAACCACAACACAGGCAGCCACAAGAACAGGTACATCAATCACAGGCCAACAAGCAGAGATAACATAGGTGAACACTTCTGATAAGGGTTCTGATGAATTAATCAAAGCAATGAATGAATTAAAACTGCAAGTGACAGAACTCCAAAGCTTAAAGTTTCAGCTTTCTACTCTGGAAAATAAATATGATCAATCAAAAATGAGTGTTGCTGAGAAGACAAGAGAAATCAAAAGACTAGAAAAATCAGTTAAAGCATTGGAAAATGATCTTGCAATGGAAAAACCTTTAGGTGAATTAAAAGAAATTCTTTGGAATAATATTATACAGTCAATAAGGGATGTTTGGTCTTCTATTCAAATAATACATGAACAGCAGGATTTAGTCAAAGTGGCTCTGGAAGAAACTGAGAGAGCAAGACAAGAGTTAGGAAATATGCCAGAAGAAGCCAATAGACTTATCAATTTTTTGAATACCCAGAATAAACAGCAACTTGCATAATTTGGAATTTAGGACAGGACAGGAACCATCTTAGAAATCAAAAGAGTTTTTACCAAAAGAACTCTTTTACAAAATCTTGAACGAAGGTGTTCAGACATGCAACAAGAAATTTTTACCTTCAAAGAAAGATTTGATGATTTATTAAATAAAGGTTTGCCCAGTCCTGTTATTACAGAAGATAAATTAATGGATTTGGAAAGTTTTGTAGCGAAAGTAACCAAACAGGTTGATGATCAAGCCAGTTCTTCAACCAGTACAGCAGAAGGAACATTACCAACAAGGAAAAGTCTTTATGAAAAATTGGAGAGTTTATTTTATCTTGAAAATGAAATAAAACATTTGTTTCCATATCAGCCTAATTTTTTCAAATACACCGAAGCTGATGAAACATTGAGAAAATTGCAAGGAACCAGAGTGCCAGAAGTTCAATGGTGGGATGAGATGATGGAACTTTTATAAAATTTATCCTTGGGTGAATTTTTTTACTTTACTGTGGTATATCTTGATAAAGGATAAATAGGTAAATGAAGGTCAAAGTGTATCAGTGAAAAATAAAGAGTATCAGACAAGCAAAGCAGTTAGAAGAAATTACTGAAGTTGACAGCATCGAAGCCAAACCATAGGGTTTGCCTCCAGCTCATTCTTAAAAGGAGGAAACAGCATGCCAGCAGTTATTCTTTTTCCTATCTACGAGACCATCTGTCTCCACTTTTATTGTAACCTATTCATTAGTCACCCTAGATTATATCTCTTTTGTTATGAGATATTTTTAATAGTTTTTTGTATAAATAAGCCCTCGAAAGGAGTATTGAAGGTGGATTCTACTACTTTGCTGTAACATTGATTTTTTGGAATAAAAGTGTTTTGGAGAAATTTCTTTGTGGCTTGCTGGATGATGATTTGAAGCTCAAGACTTTTTGCAGGATTCATGTGTCGGACTACAGTTCAATAAGTCATTTCTATCCTATGTTTTAAGTTTTATATCTGTTTATAATATCACTGTGTTCCATTTCTGAATAATTGACATAAAAGAATAAATCAGAACTTACTTAAGTGTACTCTGATTTCAATTGTGATTATTCTAAATGTTTTCTTCTAAATTGGTTATAAGCAACGAATTCTTAATTGCTCTTGTTTCGTTGGTTTAAACATTTTGATTACTATAGTAAAGAATTCTTAACTGCTCTTTATTTGTAATCATTCACTTTCTTTCTTTGAACATGTTGAAATATTCTTAATTGCCTTTCATCCCTTCAAAATCCATTCCATTCACTTTAATTTCTAAAAATTGTTCTCTGTTTGGCTATCTTGCCCTGCAAAGCCATCTTGTGTGTAGAATAGTAATCCAGTAAAGCCATCCTTTCGACTCCATAGCTCAATGGCCTGAAATACTCAATCGTACCCTTAGTTGGTGGATTCCACCATTCAAATTCAAACAAAACTCTTGGACTTATAACTAGCATAATATTTTCAAAGAACAAAAGCTAAATTTTAAAGAGAGAGCCCTCTCTGGATACAGATTGGCTAGATTCTGTATCTGAAGGTTGGTTAGTGGTTACCTTGGGTTTCTTTCCTTTTCTTACAACTTCAAGGAAAATCTGAGAGATAACATAGTGGCGACCATACTGGGGACCTGAATCATTTTTATTATTGTTTGCTTATAAGCTATAGACAGAGTCTGAAGATCACCGAGGTAGCCTTTGAAATGCTTTTGCTCCGCAACTTCATAGTAAATAAACGCTGCTTCTGTCTATCTCTGATTTAGCTTATAAACTGAACCTTAGTTTTAAACATTCAATAAGATTCTCTAGTTCAATAAATCTTTGAGAAAATTTTAATAAAAAATCTTAAATTTCTTGAAGAATTTGCCGAAGTTGTACTTTCATTTTCATTTAAAACAAAAAACTTAAAAAGAAACATTACTAAGAAAACTGGCTTCAGAAAGGATTCGTCATACCAGGTCAAATCCTGACCCTAATCCACCACCGATATTTGAAAATCCAAATCTGATTCCTAGGATTCTTAGAAGATAAGGAAGTCAAGAAAGCTCTGAAAGAGGAAGTCAAGAAAGTTCTGGAAGTTCTCGACCTCTTTCTAGATCAGCATCCTATCCTGTAAAGTGGATTTATTTTGATGAAATACCTTTTGATGAGCGATTTGAAACATCCTTATTTGTGAATTTTTCTGAAACTGAATTATCCAGATTAGTTCTGGACCCTTTTTTTTTTTAATATTTACAATTGAGATTTGTTTCATTTCATCTTGACAGACATTTACAAAATTGCATTCAATCTGAACAGACCTTTGAAGAAACTTCAAACATTTCTGTAATTACTGAAGCTCCCCCAAGTTCAGCTACTTTTCCTCAAGCTTCCCAAACCCAAGCCACTCCTTCTACTCCTCCACCCACTCCTTCCAGACCATCATCACCTGTTATTCCATTACACCTTCCAATGGCCAATAGATATGCTCTGTTACAGTTGCCAGCCAACCTTGTTGCTTTGCCCCAAGATTATCAGAGTAAGATCACCCCTTTTGATGGATCCGGTACTTATACTGCTCAAAAAAATACCAAAAGGATGACTGATTACTTTGAATTTTATGAAATTGACACTGATGATGTTCGAATGAGAATTTTTGTTCAGAGTCTTACTGGGGAAGTCAGGACATGGTTTAGGGCCCTTGCTCCAAACAGTATTGCTGACTTACCAGCCCTGTATAGGTCATTTTTAAATAGATGGGAGAAGAATAAAGACCCTCTTCAAATCCTATCTGACTTTGGAGAATTGAAGAGAGGACCTAATGAAACAGTGCAAGATTATATCATCAGATTTAACGAAGCCTACAACACTGTTCCTCAAAACCTTAGACCCCCTCCAGATTCAGTGCTGGTTAAATTCCCTGATGGTTTTGACTCTGACATAGCTTATTCACTTAGGGAAAGAGCCCCCCAAACTCTAGAGGAGATGCAAAGCATAGTGGTCAGTGTGGAAGAAAACCTCATTGAAAAACGAGCTAGAGCTAGGGCCGAAAGAAGGATGCCTATGAACGAAGAGCCTTCAACTTTTGAAAGAAAGCTGGATGCAATTATTAAAGTTATGGAAAGACTGGGAGACAGAGTAGAGACAATCGAAAGAAAGTCTTCTGGTGATGGTCAAAATTTTGTTCGAAACCCAAACTTCAGAAGAAATCAGAACCAAAATACTGGGAAAAATTTCCCTGACCAAAACATCAGGCCACCATTCCAAGAAAATTTTGTTGAAGGTTCCTCTTCTGAAGAACCAACAGAGGATGTTGAAATAAATAATGTGACTGAAAACAAAAATGAACCAGAAGTTTTCCTATCTCAAGATGATCAAGAAAATCATATTCTTGAAACATTTCAAACACATTCAGGAGAAACTTTTGATTTTAAAGAAGGTTATGACACAGCAATTTATGAAGTTCATAAACAATACAATTTGAGAAGTAGATGGATTGATGTGCCAAAGAATAGCAAACAGAAAGCTGTAAAACAAAACGTCAAAGGTAAAACTAACACTCCTCCTGTACAAATTCTTTCCAGAGCAAATTCTAACCCCCCCAATCCAATAATTGAAGATGTGTCTGACAATCAACTAAACAATAAACAAATTTCTAATACTTCTCCTCTTGCAGAAAATGTAGAAGAACCAGCAGAAGATAATTCAGAAACACCTTCAACTCATAATCCCACTCATGAAAAAGAGAAAAACACTGAAGACCCAAAAAACAGAGGAAATCCAACTGTTCAAAATACGAGAGCTCAAACAGAAAAATCTTTCAATCTAGAAGCTGAAATAGGCAAAATAAAGATAGTTGTTCCCTTATCATAATTGGCTAAACATGATGTCTATAGAGGCCAAATCAACAAATCCCTTAACATTAACATTACTGGAATGGATGATTCAGTAAATGTTCTTGATGATCAACCCAAACTCCTTTTTGGCCCTGAGGTAAATGGCAAACTAGAAAGTGGAGGAAATCCTCCATTTTATGTGAGTTTGAATGTTCATGAAAAAATACTCCATAATGCCATGCTTGATTCTAGAGCATCCCATAATTTAATGCCCAAAGCTGTGATGGAAAGATTAAACCTTGATATTACCAGACCATATAAATATATTTTTTCTTTTGATTCAAGTCAGGTAAGATGTTTAGGTTTGATTAAAGATCTGTGTGTTACTTTGGTGCAATACCCTGCGAAATCTGTTCTGATGGATATAGTAGTAGCCGATATTCCTCCCAAATATGGTATGTTGTTGTCCAGATCCTGGGGTGCCAAACTCGGAGGATCTATTCAACTATATATGTCTTATGCTACTATTTCAGTATTTGGTCAGCCTAAAAGACTATACAGAGAGACCTTGATGAAATATTTGGTCAATAGCCATGAGAAGCCTGAAAACTTCCCTGTCTATTCAGTACATTCTGATATGGACTCTTTCATCCTTTATAATGTTGAATTGGACCTTCCTACTGAATTAGAAGCACCAGAAACAGAGACTGCAAATAAATCTACTGTCCAAATCGAAGAAATTTCTGAAAACAAAGAAGCCTCAGACATTCAAGAGACACCAGAAAAAACTGAAAAACAAGCTCCTCCTGTTAAGAAACATGTTAAAACAATTGATGAAGATTATGAAAATGAAATCCTGTGGCATTTAGAATTTGATGGTTCAGTAAATAAGTCAGGAGCAGGAGCTGGAATTTGGATACATAATGTTGAAAATGATCACGCCGAAGGTCATGCTTATAGGTTGAACTTTAGATGCACTAATAATATCGCAGAGTATGAAGCTCTCTTGCTAGGGCTTAAACATGTCAAAAAGTTAGGAGCAATTATAGTATCAATCATAGGAGACTCTGAGTTAATTATTCAACAGATTAATGGTGAATGTTCAACAAAAGACCCCAGATTGAAATAATACAGAGAAATAGTTGTGGAAATTCTCAACACTTTTCTACAAGCTCAACTTGCCAAGATTCCTAGAAAACAAAATTTTCATGCTCACAGTCTTGCAATGTTCGCTAGCACCTGTAAATTACCTTTTGGACCTAATCATCAGTTCACAGCTGAGATTAGACATAAACCTACTATACCGGACAATCTCATGAATTGGAAAGTGTTTGTAAATAATAATCAGATTAACAATCTTTTGACCTTAGAAAATGAATTTTCTAACAGTAGTATAGACGAGGACACAACAATCAATGAATCTGATCAACTAGATGAACAAGAAACGAATATTTTAGAAGAGACTACAATTCACATGCTTCACCCAACCAAATTCACTAAAAAAGATATGCAGGATTTGAAACAAATGGAATTCGATGAGATTATTGAAGATGAATCTGAAATTATTAATCTGAAAGATAATCATTTACCCAAAGGATTAACTCCTTTGGAAGATCTTTTTGACTCAAATGACATTCCACTAAAACCCAAAATGGAACCTTTAAAAGCTGATATTGAAGAAGTCAATTTGGGAACTGAAGGAAATCCCAAGATGGTTAAACTATCTAAGTCTCTGCCAGAAGATCAAAAGGTTAAATATGTTGAACTTTTAAAAGAATTCCAGGATGTTTTTGCCTGGAGTTATGAAGATCTTAAATCATATGATAAATCAATAATTCAACATACAATACCTTTGAAACCAGATCAGAAACCTTTCAAACAGAAACTTAGAAGGATCAATCATGTTTTACTACCTTCAATTGAGAAAGAAATTAAAAGAATGTATGAAGCAGGAATTATAGCTCCTATTAGATTTTCTGAATGGGTTTCTAATTTGGTAACAACAAGGAAAAAGACTGGAGAGATTAGACTGTGTGTTGATTTGAGAAATTTAAACAAAGTTTCTTTAAAAGATAACTATCCTCTGCCTAAAATGGACCATATCTTACAAAGGGTAGTGGGATCTTCAAGGATTTCTCTTTTGGATGGATTTTCAGGGTATAACCAGATTTTGGTTCATCCTGATGATCAAGACAAAACAGCATTTACAACACCATGGGGTACTTTTAAATATGTCAAGATGCCATTTGGACTCAAAAACGCAGGAGAAACCTTCCAAAGAGCAATGGACATTGCCTTTGCCAAGGAAATACATGATTTTCTGGTTATTTATCTAGATGATTTAACTGTTTTTTCCAAAACAGATCAACAACATTTAGATCATCTAAGACAAGTGTTTATAAAATGCAGGAAGTATGGTATTTCTTTAAATCCGAAAAAATCATTATTTGGTCTTGAAGAAGGAAAGCTCCTAGGTCACATTATTTCTAAAGATGGCATTAGAATTGATCCGGAAAGAATACAAGCTATTTTGCAAATACCTCATCCCAGGAACATTAAAGAACTTCAAGCTTTCATAGGAAAGATAATTTTTTTGAGAAGATTCATTTCTAGTTTAGCTGAATTACTTAGACTTCTTACTAACATGTTAAGAAATGATTCAAGCATTGACTGGACCGTGGAAGCCAAGCAATCATTTGAAGAAATCAAAATGGCTTTAACCAGAACACCAGTTCTTATCAATCCAAAATTTGATAGAGATTTCATAATTTTTTCATTTGCTTCTGAACATATAATTGCAGCTGTTTTACTACAAAAGGATGATCAGGGATGTGAAAAACCAATAGCCTTTTTTAGTAAAGCACTTAGAGATGCATCTTTGAAATACAATATCATGGATAAACAGGTTTTTGCACTTCTGAAAGCAATTAAAGATTTCAGAGTTTATATATTGTATTCTCATGTGATAGCTTATGTACCTAATGCTGTCATTAAAGACATCTTAACTCAAGATGGTATTGAAGGCAAAAGAGGTAAGTGGATAGCTACCATATTAGAATATGATATTGAAATAAGACCTACAAAACTCATAAAAGGACAAGGTTTGTCTCAACTCGTGACTAAAACTAATTGCCAAGCCCTGGACATTAACGAAATGGATGACGAAAAGGAGATGGCGACTCCACAGATCAGTCAGACCTTCTTAGACTCAACCTGGTACACTGATATCATTTATGTTTTGTTAAACCTGCAAACTCCTCCAGGGTTATCCAGAACGAAACAAAGGTTCTTAAAAATGACATCTTTAAAGTATTTCATTTTAGATAGTGCTCTTTTTTGGAAGAATCATGATGGAATTCTATTAAATTGTTTATTGAAAGATGAAACTGACAAGGTTCTTAATGAATTTCATGCAGGAGACTGTGGTGGACACCTCTACTGGAAGTCAACTGCAGATAAAATCTTAAGGGCTGGTTTTTACTGGCCAACCTTGTTTTCAGATCTTAAGAAATTTGTAACTTCTTGTCATAAGTGTCAGATCTTTGAGGGCAAGAGAAAATTGTTGCCTTTACCATTAAAACCAATTTCCACCGAGAGATCCTTTCAACAATGGGGACTGGATTTTATTGGAGAAATCCATCCTCCTTCTTCTGGGCAACACAGATGGATTCTTACTGCCACAGATTACTTTACTAAATGGATTGAAGCTATCCCATCTAGACAGGCCAATGATTCTGTAATTATAGGGTTTTTAGAAACCAATATACTTTCAAGGTTTGGCTGTCCTGAAAAAATTATAACAAATAATGTTGCTGCGTTTAAGTCTAAGAAAATGATTAGTTTCTGCAATAAATATCACATCACATTAGGCCATTCAACAGCCTATTATCCCCAGGGTAATAGACTGGCAGAGTCTTCCAATAAAAGCCTCATTAATATCATTAAAAATTTATCGGAAGAAAATAAAAAGAATTGGCATAAGAAACTTACCAATGCATTGTGGGCAGACAGACTTACAACTAAGAAATCAATTGGGACCAGTCCATATGAATTAGTTTATGGTATTGAGGCTAGATTTCCATCATCCTTAGGAATTCCTGTTATGAAGTTACTTCAGGACGCTCAAGTAGAACCAAATGATATTCAGAGAAGAATAAACCAGACAATTCACTTGCAGCAGACCAGAGAAGAAGTGTATCAACGATCCCAGGTCTTGCAGGAAAACTTAAAGAAAATGTTTGACAAAAGGACTAAAGTAGAAGATTTTCAACTAGGAGACAAAGTTCTGAGATGGGATTCCAGAAGGGAAGATAAAGGAAAACATGGGAAATTTGATTTCTTATGGAAAAGACCTTACATCATTCATGCATTACAGGGAAATAACACATACTTTTTGAAGAATTTGGATGGTTCAGAAGCAGAGGAAGGACCAGTCAATGGTTGAATGCTAAAGCACTATTTTGATCCCATTTACTAGGATGTTCTAATTTTTTCTAACTTGTACATAATATATCCTTTCTAATGCATCAGTTTTGATTGGATGGTGACTTGTTGGAGTTGAAGCCTCAAGTGAAGGCCCTAAACTTCAGAAGTTTCACTATCATATATACAATAAAGCTACCAGAAAAAGAAGATTTCATGGTTCAGTCAAAGGCATTTTGAGGCATCTGACCTGCTTTTCTTGAATTTTCGTCAGGAAAATCCATCCCCAAGTGGAGCCAGTGTTAGACTCCTATACCAATAGGTGTCATTTTTCATGATTGTCTTATTGAACTATGCAATATGTTCAAACCTTTTTCTTGTGCAAAGGTGTTCCATATTCTTAAAAAATCAAAATAATCAAAAAATTTTAAAAATGTAAAGAGGGTATACCCTAAAAAAAAATTAAAGGGTGAAAAGAATAAAATGCTCAAAAAAGTGAAAAAAATGAACCCCACCAAAAACAAAGGCCAAGGAAAGTGTGCAAGTCTAAATGCCACTACTATTTCATTTTCTGTAAAAAACAAAATTGTGTGCAGCCTGTCAAACTTTTGCCACAATTTATGAAGGGTCAAACTGTTTAAACTTGACTCATTCATTTTTCAATTTCATGTTGTAGAATAGAGAATAAATATCTGACCAAACAGTTTAATCTTGGCAGATAAGTAGATAGGTAGAGTTAATAAAAGGTGCTCAACAGTTTAATCTGAGCCCTTGGATGTAATAAGTGTAGACTTAGATAGGTTTTCCATGTAAAAGAAAAAGAAGATTGATAAGGGTTTGCTAGTCTAAGTGCACCCTAATAAAGAAGACAAAATGGTAGAGTAAGTAGGTAGGGTAGGTAGATGTTGTTGCTGAATTACATGTGATGAATGATGGTTCTAAATGTTTGTAATCTTTTACTTTCATCACAAGTACAAAGGCAGATACTACATTGGAAAAAGTTCACAGCAGAGCAAAGTCAAAATTATTAATTTCCCCTCTCATTTTCCCTAAAGATTTCACTAATTTCCCCTAAGTGCTAAGGAATTTGAAGATTAGAGGGGCTCAAGGCATTTCCTTGACTTTTGGAGGGACCGGACCCTCGGCCCAATAATTAAAAAGACCTAAGTACTTGAAGTTATCCATTATCACATTCATTCACCTCTCAAAATATTTTCCTAAGTAAAATCCCATTTTACTTAGGAAAATCCTTCAATTTTCATGAAAAACCCTCAAAATTGCTTTTTATTCTAAGTCTAAGTGATGAAAGTATAATAATGATATGTACTTTTGAATTCTCACTTTCTTGGTTATATTTAAGTATTTTGAGTTTACATTATCCTTTGTCATATTAACTCTAATTTATTTATTAAATCCCTATTGAAAATACCTTATCCTATTATCTATAACTCCCTTTTATAATAATATCCCCAAAACCCTCTTACTATAAGTTTTTAGCCAAAGTATTTAACCCACGTGATTAAACAAAAATCCCACATTACAATGCCCTTTGGCTAAAAATATATCTATATAATTATCCCTTTCCCCTATGGTAAGTGAATCATCTTGGTTTATTACCATATAATAAAAAATATTCGAAAAAGTGTTTAAACATATATTTTTATGTTTTAAACGAAAAAATAAATAAAACTCGAAGACTTTAAACCATCTGTAACCTCGACCCTTTATAAACCAACGAAGAGATTAATTAGTCGTCAGGATTAATTAATAATCTTAATCCAGCCAATCAGAATACTCTCGGAATGATTAAATCGATAAAAATCATGTTGGGCCCGCTCGTTAACTTCCCCGCCAACTTCACGTCCCAATCACCATCTGATCGCTCCATCGAAAATCCACGGCGCTTGTTCATTCCGTTGTCCATCCTTCATCCGATAGATAACTCGCGAAATGGAAGCGGTTTCCAAACAATGCTCTGACCACGCGTCGTTCGCTCAATGGAATCGCTGCCAATTCATGAAATACCACCTGCTCCCAAAAGTGGTGCGGAATAAACCACTTACCACTCATTCCTGTGACGTGTCCATCGTACACCCTGATGTCATATATTAAAATAATAAAAAATTCCCCGCTTTGACTTTTCGAATAAAACAAAAGTTCGCGCATTTTTTTTATCATTCTGTATGCTGAAAACGACTGCGCCCTCCATACTGAGAAATTCAAAAAACTGCTGCCAACCGCCATTAACTATATTCCGCTGAAGACTACTGCCAGTCCAGTTTCCCAGCATCCATCTGCCATCAGCTTTTACCTGTTAAACAAGTGCCATTTTCCCATAAACATGTATTTATTCTGATTTCCTGCTGAAACTCTGTTAAAAATCCTCGTTCGAGTTTTAATTCCACAATATAGTCTGAAAAAGCTTCAATGTGATGTGTTTTAGTTCCCAGAACTGTAATTACTATCTCCAAACCTGAGATTATGCCCCATTTTCATAAAAAACCCTGAATTTCCGTTTTTGAATCCACAAGAACCAAAAATGGAAGTCCCGGTGGCTTTAAATGTTGCTCCATTGAACGCCCCTCATCGAGAATTGGAATATTTTCCATTAGTGGATAAATATTTTCAGATCAAAGACTTAGTTTTCAGTGAAAGCCCCCTTCGAATTCATTGTCGCTGCAGAGATAATTATTTGAATGGCTTGGACGTTATTGGGTTATGGGAATCTAATTTCCCGAGATACCTTTTACCCTCAGTCCATATCTTTCCTGAAATTATCCATTATTGCCATGCTAATTATGATCCAATTCAGAGAGCAGTTTTATCCCCAAACTAGAATGTCCTTTTCTCTATTGCTGCTCAGTCTATCAATGATATGCTCAATTTTGAACCTGGTCAAACTCCTTTGTCCATTGGAGAATTGATTGAAAAATCTACCCAGTTGTCCCCTGAAGAGGTAAAACGCATATGTCAGACTTTCATGTTACCTGAACATCAGCCCAAGAGCCCACCTCCCTATGCTAGTGCCTTTTTTACTGAAATGGGCCAGATCATTCTGAATATGATTTCTTTTATCATGGGCTTTAATACTAGTGAGTATGTTGATGAGTTAACTCTAGTATTATTGTCTATCTTCACTCCTGGACAGCCTCCTGCTGTCAAATATGACTTTGCATCTTACATAGCCAACAAAATCCATGATCAATTCATGATATTAGAGAATGAGAAAGTGTTTAATTATTCTTCAATCATTTACCATCTCATGCTCTATTTTCAATCTGAAAACTTTCCTTTCCATGTTCAAAAGCTTAATGTCCAAGGAAATCCCAGGTCTGTCATATTTTGGTCAGCCATCACCCATAATTCCAGAGATTCTCCTTATTCCTATAATGAATTCATTGATCTTTTTATACACCCTACAACTCCCTTTTTGACAGGAGTTCCTCCTCCAAGACTCAGTAATGAAATTAAGAAAACTATGCAACTTTCAAAACACTACAAAATTGGTGATTGGTACTTGTACCAAAACTATACAGAAGTCAGAATATATGGATGTGAATTATGTCCATTTAAATTGCCAAAGTATGTGCCTATGAGACTTTTTGCTTTAGAGTACTTCAGGAAAATGAATAACTATGATATTATTCATTTTTGTAATGCAAAGAAGAAAGCCCAACTCTGAATCAAAGGTCAATTAGGTCCATTTATATGCAATTCTAGGGATGCTAGACAAGAAGCTGAAAGAATACTAGAAGATCATTTCAGATTGTAAAAGAGTTTCTACTGGGCCCCTTATGACCCATTCAGCTTCATTTGTGACAAAAGAATGAAAAATAAATCAGCACCTTACATCCATCATAGGATTCCAGAAATTGAACTGTATGTTAATAAAGATGAATGGGTGGAGGGAACATTAATTGAACAGGATAGTGAAGAAGTCAATATGGACAATGTAATGAAAGATCTTGGAAAAATGCTTGACCTAGAATTTTTTGGGCAAGTGCAGGTACCAGACATTGGTCCTTCTTCAGCAAGGAATTTTCAACAGGAATTATAGGAAAACATTCCATCAATTGCAGTTGAATCCAAAGGAAAAGAGAAAGAGCCTGAAATACAAGTGATTGAAACACTCATCATGACAGAACAACCTCAAACATCTAAGGCTCAAGGACAAGTACAGTTTCCTCCTCAAACCAATCCAATAGAAATTCCAAACTTGCAAACTCGACTGAATATTGAAAAGGGCAAGAAAAGAGAGGCTGAAGGTCCTACTCCTCCCAAGAAATCTTCAAAACAGCCCCAGGCTAAAAAGCAGAAACTGAATCCACTTCCAGAAGTTGAATCATTTGAAGAAATCATTGATATTCCAGAAAGATAAGATAGTCAGCAAACAAGTTCAGTTAGTGGTACATACTCTGGTCTTCAAGGAAAGACAATACACATGCAACTAAGTACAAATAAATCTTCTTTTAAACCTCCACTTAGAGATGCAGGAGATATAAAGAAGACTTTCATCAGTATAAAAGCAAGGAATGATCCACTGAGGATATAGGTGCATAATCAATATCTCAAAATGGCTCCACAAAATCAGGAGAGATTGATGTCAGCTTTTGACATTCAACAAGGGAAAATGTTAATGAGCCATTTCAAATCTAAAGTGCCAAAACCACAGACAGCAGCTGATTACGTCATGACCAATTTTGAGGTCCTATAAAAAGATATTCATTCATTAGATCAAATTGAATTACACAAGCAGACTAGAGAAATGATCTATTCCACCCTTACTGACAAAGCAATGGCAGCTCATAAACTGCAAGATTCTTTGGAGAACACCAATACACAATTGCAGATTGAAAAGGCTTCTTCTCAAGCCAAAGATAACAGGATAAAAACATTGGAAGAGATAATAATTGGATTAGGTCACAATCCAAAGGATGTTAAGGGTATTGAAGCATTTATTAAAAAGAAAGATGATGATATTGCTGCATTAAGGAAACAATTGAAACTACCAGCTTCAAGGCACCCTCAGACTGAAGAAGTAATGAAGAAAAATTCAGAAGAAGAGGTAATGGACTTGCTTTTAAGAATGAATGAAAGGCTTGCTGAAACAGAAAAAGAACTTGAGCAAGCATTAAAAGATAAAGAGCCCATTATTCCAGCAACTACAACACAGGCAGCCACAGGAATAGGTACATCAATCAGAGGCCAACAAGCAGAGCTAACATAGGTGAACACTTCTGATAAGGGTTCTGATGAATTAATCAAAGCAATGAATGAATAAAAAATTTAAGTGACATAACTCCAAAGCTTAAAGTTTCAGCTTTCTACTCTGGAAAATAAATATGATCAATCAAAAATGAGTGTTGCTGAGAAGACAAGAGAAATCAAAAGACTAGAAAAATCAGTTAAAGCATTGGAAAAGGATCTTGCAATGGAAAAACCTTTAGGTGAAATAAAAGAAATTCTTTGGAATAATATTATACAGTCAATAAGGGATGTTTGGTCTTGTATTCAAATAATACATGAACAGCAGGATTTAATCAAAGTGGCTCTGGAAGAAACTGAGAGAGCAAGACAAGAGTTAGGAAATATGCCAGAAGAAGCCAATAGACTTATCAATTTTTTGAATACCCAGAATAAACAGCAACTTGCAGAATTTGGAATTCAGGACAGGACAGGAACCATATTAGAAATCAAAAGAGTTTTTACCAAAAGAACTCTTTTACAAAATCTTGAACGAAGGTGTTCAGACATGCAGCAAGAAATTTTTACTTTCAAAGAAAAATTTGATGATTTGTTGAATAAAGGTTTACCCAATCCTGTTATTACAGAAGATAAATTAATGGATTTGGAAAGTTTTGTAGCGAAAGAAAAAAAACAAGTTGATGATCAAGCCAGTTCTTCAACCAGTACAGCTGAAGGAACATTACCAACAGGGAAAAGTCTTTATGAAAAATTGGAGAGTTTATTTTATCTTGAAATTGAAATAAAAAATTTGTTTCCATATCAGCCTAATTTTTTCAAATACACCGAAGCTGATGAAACATTGAGAAAATTGCAAAGAACCAGAGTGCCAGAAGTTCAATGGTGGGATGAGATGATGGAACTTTTATAAAATTTATCCTTGGGTGAAATTTTTTACTTTACTGTGGTATATCTTGATAAAGGATAAATAGGTAAATGAAGGTCACAGTGTATCAGTGAAAAATAAAGAGTATCAGACAAGCAAAGCAGTTAGAAGAAATTACTGAAGTTGACAGCATCGAAGCCAAACCATAGGGTCTGCCTCCAGCACATTCTTAAAAGGAGGAAACAACATGCTAGCAGTTATTCTTTTTCCTATCTACGAGACCATCTGTCTCCATTTTTATTGTAACATATTCATTAGTCACCCTAAATTATATCTCTTTTGTTATGAGATATTTTTAATAGTTTTTTGTATAAATAATCCCTCGAAAGGAGTATTGAGGGTGGATTCTTCTACTTTTCTGTAACATTGATTTTTTGGAATAAAAGTGTTTTGGAGAAACTTCTTTGTGGCTTGTTGGATGATGATTTGAAGCTCAAGACTTTTTGCAGGATTCATGTGTCAGACTACAGTTCAATAAGTCTTTTCTATCCTATGTTTTAAGTTTTATATATGTTTATAATATCACTGTGTTCCATTTCTGAAGAATTGACATAAAAGAATAAATCAGAACTTACTTAAGTGTACTCTTATTTCAATTGTGATTATTCTAAATGTTTTCTTCTAAACTGGTTATAAGCAACGAATTCTTAATTGCTCTTGTTTTGCTGGTTTAAACATTTTGATTACTATAGTAAAGAATTCTTCATTGCTCTTTATTTGTAATCATTCACTTTCTTTCTTTGAACATGTTGAAAGATTCTTAATTGCCTTTCATCCCTTCAAAATCCATTCCATTCACTTTAATTTCTAAAAATTGTTCCCTGTTTGGCTATCTTGCCCTGCAAAGCCATCTTGTGTGTAGAATAGTAATCCAGTAAAGCCATCATTTTGACTCCATAGCCCAATGGCCTAAAATACTAAATCGTACCCTTAGTTGGCAGATTCCACCATTCAAATTCAAACAAAACTCTTGGACTTATATCTAGCCTAATATTTTCAAAGAACAAAAGCTAAATTTTAAAGAGAGAGCCCTCTCTGGATACAGATTGGCTAGATTCTGTATCTAAAGGTTGGTTATTGGTTACCTCGGGTTTCTTTCTTTTTCTTACAACTTCAAGGAAAATCTGAGAGATAACACAGTTGATGTGGCTTTTAAATGAAGGAGATAGTTATATTTTTAGATTTTTGCATAACTACATTTTTCACTTGGAAAATTTTTGACAAAACTGCATACTTAGTAGTTTCGTAGTGCATTCAGTGTAAAAAAGCAGAAAAGCACTATGAAACTACTATAGTATATTTTCTTACTTATTTTGATCAGTTTTTGAAGGGTTAAAGAATGAATCAAGAACTGAATTTGTTATAGAGGATGTATTAAAGGGTAATTAAAATAATCCTGGAGGAAAGAAGTCAAATATTTGAAGAATAAAGGTTGCAATGGAAGCGCTACGAAACTATTGTGTTTTCATAGCGCATAACATTATAGCATTTTGAGTAGTGTTTAAAGTGGTTTTAGACTGCTGGAGGCTAGGGAAGAGTTATGGGACATGTTATGGAAACTTCCAATAGCTAAAGACCACGAAATGAAGGATACATGATTGTCAGAATGCTCAAATAATGCAAACGATCTTATGCCTAAAAAGCAGGATTTTGTTTCCTATTTTGATGGAGGTCAGCAATATGGTCATGAATAAATGAATCCCATCATCTAGATTCGACCATGTGATGATACACTTGGAAATGATGTAAATTTAAATAGATAAGGTTGTTATAGATAACATTAAACAATTTGAGTCCTTTTTGGAATAAGAATATTTAAGTAGATTAGGTGTATTTTTGTAATAAATTCCATGTATTATGGTTATGCAAGGTGTCAGTTGCTATAGGGTAATATGCTTGGGTGGTGGTTACTAAATATCCCTCTCAGGGCTTTCCAGTGCCCAAGGAAGACAGTTAGATTAGCTGTAAAGTCCACAAAGAAGTTGCATACATGTTCATGCTAATATCTATAATCGACAAAGTAAGATGGAGATATTACCTCTTTATCGATAGCAGATCCTATGGAGAACAACGAGTAGTGAAGTAGAGATCCTTCTTCATCGGCTCCAAATCCAGATCCTGCAATGAATCAAAGCACCCGTGTAATCTCTACAATAGTATAGTTTGTTATTAATTAAACTAGCATATAAGAAAAATAAAAAAATACAGATCTAAGCCATTCATATCATGCTACATAGACGATTGAAAAACAATTGTGACATTAATGCATCGAATGGACAAAATAGATACATTTCTATTGATTTATAAAAAGGAGGATTACAATCGTTGGTTGCACCAAGCCCTCCTTAATCTCCCAATTCCTCTCCTTCTTTCTCTACTTTCGAGTGTGATGATGCTCAAGGCAGAAAGCTCTCAATGAACTTCACTAATCTTCAAACCTCAAACTACAACAATGAAATTCTGCTCTACATATATTCAATCCTTCAACCTTAGACTAAGAGCCCGCAACTCCATTTTATAAGATGGAGAGGGAAAGCATTTCCAGCTTATTCAACCAGTTTGTAAGGGGAAAGATCAAGATGTTTCCATGTTCTTCCATGCTTTTTCCTCCTTAGGAGTCCAGTCGTATTTGGAAAGGCCTAATAAAAGGTTTCTGCCTTTTAGTTTCTATTTTTCACTGGTCTTTTATGAGAAAAAGCTAGAAGTGCCAGTCACTTTTCCGCAAGATCTTTTCCCTTTTCACACTCAAACATTAAATCGCTGCCCCTTGGGCAAGGTAGAGCATTACCCTAGGTACTAACACTTCCTTTACATGTCTCAAGTGCATTATAATGTTGTCTAGCTATTTCTGGGGTGCGTTACCTTGGCAGAAATGGGTCTTGTCTAGGTCATTTTCTTCCTTCCTGATGCAGGAGCATCAAGGCCATTTTTCATTTGTAAATATGTAATAAAGGGGGGTGTGACATTTTTATTATTTTATTAATTAATTTGTTATTTTTAAATAAAATAGGAGATAAATTATATAAGTGAGGATTTTGTAAATATTCTTTTATTAATTAAAAGGATATGAGAGAAATAGATTAGGAGAAAAATTAGAGAGTAGGAATTCTATGTATGGGACTTTGTTGAGTCCACACCTAAAATATAGATTTAGTTGAGGATTAGGTGGAGAGATTTTTGAAGTGAATTAAATGCATTATTTATGTATAAATATGAGTGGTTTTTGTGAGGAAAATACACTTGAATGGTTGAAGAGAGAGTGAGAGAGTGAGTAGAGAGCAGGTTTCTACTTGCAAGCCCTCGGGCAATTGTAAAGGGCCATAGACCGCGAATATCCGGCCAAATCAAGAGTTTGTAAGTAATTTTGTGCATTAATACAGCATTGGATTTCTGAAGTTTATGCCTTCTTCCTGAGTTGTGTATAAGAAGAATTCAATATTGACTGATTGGTGTAGGTTGCTGGCTATAAGAAGAACTGTAATGAAAAATGTTAATTGCTGTGTGTTTATAAGAGGAATTCTATAATCAAAGTGCGTGATTTCTGTGTTAAAAGATTGCCAACATTGATTTTAATGAGTATCGATTTATATTTTTGAATCGAATTCAATCTGGATACGTTGAGAAGGGCGGACAAGAAAAAGGAGATCGATAATTTTAAAAAAGGTTCAATCAAATTTGGTATTGGAAAATCGGCTTTGTCAATTTGAAAGATGAGTGCGGTAGCATTAAAGATTGAGTTATATCTGTTGACTTGAATTGAAACACACGGTCTTTGTTGACAATTTATATGGGTTTCATCTGTGTGAAAATTCCCTTGAGAATCGATGAGTTCTTTTTTATAAAGGGTGAAAGTCACATTACAGTAACTGAATTATTGATATTGGACGTTGTTAATTAATTAATTGAATGCTGTCAAATTGTCAATTGGACATTATTAGATGAAATAAATGGTGTTTCGATTCTAGTTTTGAAGAGAAGACGTTGTGAATAAAGTCAAGGACGCAGAGTATTCAGTAAATGCGTGGGAAGCTGGCTTATGAATCTAACATTGCTCGGATTTGTTAATTAACAATGACAATTCTCTGTGTATTGATCGAATGGTAAGTTCCACTTCAGCGCTGGGGAATTTAAATAAGAAGTCGATTGAAGTGGACGTTGAAGCAGAAATCAATTCCAAGATTGGAGGGAGCGGTATTGTAAATGCATGGTTGAACTCAGGAGTTAATTGAAGATGCAGGAATGAAGCATCAGTCGAATCCGTAGGAGACTGATTGGTAATTGTTGAAGGGAAGGCGATTACAATCTTTGGCGCAGAGATGTTGAACAGTGTTTGGAAGTCGATAAGGTGGTGAATAGCATTTGGAAGTCAATGAATTGCGTCCATTCGATGATATAGAAGGTAAATTAATGCACGACAAATTGTTGTTAGTATTTGATTTTAACCAGAGCCTGCGTTTTTATAATTTCCATAGCAGAAATTGAAGTATGGAAGTGTTGATCAAACTAGGAGGGCGCATTATGGATTTGTGTAAGTGCTGGAGAAGAATGCTGGTTGAAATTCATATGAATGAAATTGAAGTCGATTCAAGCGTGGAATCGAGCTAGAAGGAAGGATATAGTTACGGTTTCAATAAAGTGAAAAGTCGTGTTAATGCAATCAGAAAATGCAGTCTTGAATGACGCGGAGAATGACAAAGGTAAGATAATTCATGGATCAATTGTTGTTATTTGAACAAAGCCTATGTTTATGAAATTTGTATCACTGAAAATGAAAGTGTAAGGGCCTTTGTTTGCTAACCAATTATCAGAGTTTCAAGGGGCGCATGTGTATTTGAGCTGGAACTTGAAACTTAAACCATTTTCAAAGGTGTGTTCAAATGTTCTATGAACATTTAATAGAAGAAACATACATTACTTGGATTGCAGTAGTATGAATTGCCAGGTCGATCTTTTAAAACATGAGTGAATTCTTTTGATTGAGTCCAGCCATATGTGAATGTTTCAATGGAAATGATGAATGGGAGATATTGGGTTTGAGTATGGGAGCATTCGAATGTTGATTGGATTGATAGTTTTAAAATATGAATGAGGATATAGGAAACTTCCATATACAGTGGTTGATTTTTATTGAGTTTTCATGAACCATGAAATTTGTGAACGGATGTTTGAGAAGCTTCCGCAGATCTAAGTTGTTGAATTTTCCCGGAATTGAAGTTTTTATTAGGCAGTTGTTTGAGATGCACAGTGTTGGCAAGATTCTGGGGTTTGCAGGGTTTCCCTGCATCATTTTGGTATAAGAGCTTGGCTCTGTTGAAATTGAAGATGTTTGTTTTTCTGAATGAAGTGCAGGAAGGTTCTGTTGAGAACTGAAGTGTGTTTTATTGAGTGTGTGATGAATACTAAAAGGAAGATCATATTCTAAATCTGAGATGCAGCAGTACACAATTGCAGCAAACAGGATTGCCGAAATGAATGAATAATCGTGCAGATAAAGCCGAAAGATTGGAAGAAAGGATCAGATTCTAAAATCTGATTGACAGTAGTTAAATATCGAGAAATTGTGCAGAGGAAGCATAAATATTTGCTAAAACAGATTTGCAGGAATGGTGAGATTCTGAAGGTAATTGAAGGTATGCAGTTTTGTCTAATGATTAGCAGATATGAAATGAATGAAATTTTATAGTAAGATTGCAGTAGTTAAACTGTAAGAGGGATGTTTGTAAGTTTTGTAACAGAGTTTGAAGACACAGCTGAAAGCTAGTGGGAAGGACAGTCCATTTAAAAGTTTAGGTGAATGGAAGGACAAGATCAGACGAGATCTTGAAGGTAAGATGATATGGTTTTATTTGGATTTGAAGAATAGAATATTGTAGTCTTTGCATTGAAGCAGAAGTATTATTGCAACTCCCAAAAGGCAATGTGGTTAGAATTGCTAACAAATAAAGGAAGCTGGTGAAAGTTTCTAAGTGAAAACATAGATGTGGCAGAACCCTTAGAGATTGGATAAGGAGGACAGTTGCATTCTTTGAAGATACAGATGAGTTGAAGCCAGAAAGAGAAAAGAGAAGTGCTCAAAGGAGGTTCCAGAGATAGAGAACCAATTGCTTGCCAAAAGGCTAAGTGAGGAGAGCTTGGTGAGGTAAGTGGCAGTAGGACAGGACTTGCTGTTGTAGAGGCTTTAGTGCAACTCATAGTAGAGTGAGTAAGGAACTCATAGAGATGGAGAGGATGATGACTAGTGACAGTTGTAACAGAGGTTCTAAAAGAGACCACAGCAGAGGACAAAAGGAGAAGGATGTCAAGGAAAATGGCATACAGAGATAGTTAAGCAAAGAGGAATATGAGTGGGAGAAGGTTGAGATAGTAGTTCAAATTGAGGTGTTAATGGAGATGTTGCAAAGAAATGAAGTAGACCAGAAGCATGGTTATGTCATGAGAAAGAAGGTGAAGTGGCAGAGGCTACAAGAGAGGAGGAATCATCAGGTGAATATGCAGTTGATGAAGGAACTAAGGGAACTTGAACAGGTTATAGATGCCAAATAGAGGATAGAGAAGCTCGAAAGAATTGAGCTATAGCAAAAGGAAGATGCTGAAGAAGATGTTGAATTTTTGATATGTGAACCAGAATGTGGACCATTACTTTTTGAAAGTGATGAAGAGCTATAGGAGTTGAATGATTCGAAGCAGCCGAAAGACTTGATGACTGAAGCATTAAATAAGACCGTAGGGTCTTGTGATTTTAAAACTAATGATTTGTGTATGATTGCAGGTTTGGAAGAAGATAGACAGTCTTTTAAAACTGTCAAAGATGTGAAAGAGTACCTTCTAGAAGATGAAAGTTTTGAAGCAGAATATGATAAAGAGGCTGGGAAAGAATCAGTTCACTACAATGGACAAATGCTGGAAGACATCATTGAAATAGATGATGAGAAGGGGAGACTAGCTAACAGTCTCAAAATTTCTTTGAGTTTGGATCAGCATACTGATATGCTGATAGAAAAAGAGAAATCAACGCAACATATTGAAGTGTTGCTAAAGGGAAAAGAGGTACAGAGGCCTTATATTTTTTATTATAATGATTGTCTTATAATTGAAGATGTTGTTGCAGACGCTGGAACATATTTGGCACAGGTGGATAGCCAAATGGAAGAAGGAGAGGAAGAACATCTACTGAAGGATGTTAAGGAGAGACTGCTAAAGAAGGATGACAAAATAGTTGTCATAAATAATAATCAAGAAGAAGTTGACAGATGCAGAAAACAAAGGCAAGAAGTTGTTCTAAAAGACAATGTAGCAGCAACAGAAAAGGTGCAAAACAGTAGTAAGGGTGGAAAGGAAGCGATCAAAACAAGTGAAGAACAAGCAAGAATGAGAATTCAGCAATCAAGAGATGGAGACAATCAGCAGGCAGAGGATATACTGGACAGAGAAATTGAGTTGATAAGGAGGTTAATGATGAAAATGTCTCAGAGAAAGACAGTAGCAAGAAAGAAAAGGAGCGACAACAAGAGAAAGACCACAAAAGATTGCGAGAGCACAGCCAATGGGGAAATGCAACATAAAGTGTGGAGACCTGGAGAAGAACAACAGATAGAAGCAGCGACAAGTGGAAAGTTACAGCACAAGATATGGGATCTAGGCATACATATATCTGAACACATGATCAGGCGATCATGTTTAATTTCAACCTTGGGAGTCTGATGCAGGAGCATCAAGGCCACTTTTCATTTGTAAATATGTAATAAAGGGGGGTGTGACATTTTTATTATTTTATTAATTAATTTGTTATTTTTAAATAAAATAGGAGATAAATTATATAATTGAGGATTTTGAAAATATTCTTTTATTAATTAAAAGGATATGAGAGAAATGGATTAGGAGAAAAATTAGAGAGTAGGAATTCTATGTATGGGACTTTTTTGAGTCCACACCTAAAATATATATTTAGTTGAGGATTAGGTGGAGAGATTTTTGGAGTGAATTAAATGCATATTTATGTATAAATATGAGTGGTTTTTGTGAGGAAAATACACTTGAATGGTTGAAGAGAGAGTGAGAGAGTGAGTAGAGAGCAGGTTTCTACTTGAAAGCCCTCAGGCAATTGTAAAGGGCCATAGACCGCGAATATCTGGCCAAATCAAGAGTTTGTAAGTAATTTTGTGCATTAATACAGCATTGGATTTCTGAAGTTTATGCCTTCTTCCTGAGTTGTGTATAAGAAGAATTCAATATTGACTGATTGGTGTATGTTGCTGGTTATAAGAAGAACTATAATGAACAATGTTAATTGTTATGTGTTTATAAGAGGAATTCTATAATCAAAGTGCGTGATTTCTGTGTTAAAAGATTTCCAACATCGATTTTAATGAGTATCGATTTATATTTTTGAATCTAATTCAATCTGGATATGTTGAGAAGGGCGGACAAGAAAAAGGAGATCGATAATTTTAAAAAAGGTTCAATCGAATTTGGTATTGGAAAATTGGCTTTGTCAATTTGAAAGATGAGCGCGGTAGCATTAAATATTGAGTTATATCTGTTGAATTGAATTGAAACACATGGTCTTTGTTGAAAATTTATATGGGTTTCATCTGTGTGAAAATTCCCTTGAGAATCGATGAGTTTTTTTTTATAAAGGGTGAAAGTCACATTACAATAACTGAATTATTGATATTGGACGCTGTTAATTAATTAATTGAACGCTTTCAAATTGTCAATTGGACGCTGTTCGATGAAATAAATGGTGGTTCGATTCCAATTTTGAAGAGAAGACGTTCCGAATTAAGTCAAGGACGCAGATTATTCAGTAAATGCGTGGGAAGCTGGCTTTTGAATCTAACATTGCTCGGATTTTTTAATTAACAATGACAATTCTCTGTGTATTGATCGAATGGTAAGTTCCACTTCAGCGCTGGGGAATTTAAATAAGAAGTTGATTGAAGTGGACGTTGAAGAAGAAATCAATTCCAAGATTGGAGGGAGCGGTATTGTAAATGCATGGTTGAACTAGGATTTAATTGAAGATGCAGGAACGAAGCATCAGTCGAATCCGTAGGAGACTGATTGGTAATTTTTGAAGGGAAGGCGATTACAATCTTTGGCATAGAGATGTTGAACAGTGTTTGGAAGTCGATAAGGTGGTGAATAGTGTTTGGAAGTCAATGAATTGCGTCCATTCGATGATATAGAAGGTAAATTAATGCACGAAAAAATGTTGTTAGTATTTGATTTTAACCAGAGCCTGCGTTTTTATAATTGCCATAGCAGAAATTGAAGTATGGAAGTGTTGATCAAACTGGGAGGGCGCATTATGGATTTGTGTAAGTGCTGGAGAAGAATGCTGGTTGAAATTCATATGAATGAAATTGAAGTTGATTCAAGCGTGGAATCGAGCTAGAAGGAAGGATAGAGTTATGGTTTGAATAAAGTGAAAAGTCGTGTTAATGCAATCAGAAAATGCAGTCTTGAATGAAGCGAAGAATGAGAAAGGTAAGATAATTCATGGATCAATTGTTTTTATTTGAACAAAGCCTATGTTTATGAAATTTGTATCACTGAAAATGAATGTGTAAGGGCGTTGGTTTGCTAACCAATTATCAGAGTTTCAAGGGGCGCATGTGTATTTGAGCTGGAACTTGAAACTTAAACCATTTTCAAAGGTGTCTTCAAATGTTCTATGAACATTTAATAGAAGAAACATACATTACTTGGATTGCAGTAGTATGAATTGCCAGGTCGAGCTTTTAAAACATGATTGAATTCTTTTGATTGAATCCAGCCATATGTGAATGTTTCAATGGAAATGATGAATGGGAGATATTGGGTTTGAGTATGGGAGCATTCGAATGTTGATTGGATTGATAGTTTTAAAATATGAATGAGGATATAGGAAACTTCCATATACAGTGGTTGATTTTTATTGAGTTTTCATGAACCATGAAATTTGTGAACAGATGTTTGAGAAGCTTCTACAGATCTAAGTTGTTGAATTTTCCCGGAATTGAAGTTTTTATTAGGCAGTTGTTTGAGATGCACAGTGTTGGCAAGATTCTGGGGTTTTCAGGGTTTCCCTGCATCACTTCCATGTTACCTTCTCCTCTGAGCTGATGAGGAGGTCATTTGTCCTGTAACATATGCCCCCTAAAGTGTGAGGTCAGAGATGAAGATGATGGAAAAAATACTTTATATCAAGTGTAGCAGAATAAGAGGAATTGAAGGACTGAGGAAAACCTGAAACAACAACATATGTTAGAAAATATAGTATCTGTCTTGAGTCGGGTATTCCCATTCTCAGTAGCTAATCAACATGATTTCTCTAGAACAGAGATATGAACAATATGTCCACTGATAAGTATAACGTGAAAGTGTCTGTCATAACAAGATCAAACTAAAAAGATGTCTCCAAAAATAATATCGCAACTTGGGGGAGGAAACACAGCTTTAATGGTGTAAACCTCGACCAAAGGTCTTGGTTGTTGCTTCACTAAACTGCATATTTCCATACATGTGAATGAATGAGTCGTAGTCAAACATGCAGGAAATCGTCTGATTACCAGTAAATAAAAAAAATTGTTAACAGACGCAAGGGCGGCCACCGATAATGATGATGGTCCCCAAGATGCACAGTACAATATAGCGAGAGTGAATAAAAGGATTTGAGGTTGAACACTTGTAGAATCATTTGATCGGGAGCCGATAATGAGAACCCCCAACCAAACACAAGATGACCTGCCACTTATGTCTGCAAGTATTCAAATACTGACGTGTTTCTGGATGAACTTCCTAAATAAGATGTTGAAGTCGATAGGAAGAGATCTGTCAAAGGGTAGGCACTGAGGTTTCCTACATCAGTTGACACAAAACAAGAAAAGATGATTTTTTATTGATGGAAATAATCAAGAGAAAATGGGAATAACTAACAACAAATAAATTCTGACATATGATGACTTTGGTTGATAAAAGGAGCAGTAGATAGTGGGATCCTCTTGAACAATAGAAGGCACTTTAAGAGGGTACTAGGTAGCTTAGGCTTAATGAAGACCAAAGGGTGTTAGGATTCACCAATGCAAGAACACTAGGAGATGAAGGCTAAACTCATAGATGGTAGGGTTTGGCTAAATGCGAAAGAGTTTTCTTGGAAGTGCCATGTTCAAGATTTTGTGCTGCCAAATTGACCTTTAGAAAATGTAACAAAAGAAGTATCCATGATGTCCAAATTTTTTCCCCATCTCATTAAGTTTAACGAGTCCAGACGGGTAAACTTGGTGGTTTTTTCATATTTAGAGAGTCTAAAAAACACTGTAAAAGGAAACTCCAGGGGTTACCTTTGTCATGTTTGATAACCGAGCACGATGAAGGGAGAATAGTAATCCCGAAACAGTTCATTTTCCATGAGTTAGTCCATTCAATCCAAAACAGTGAGAAAGCTATGTTCAATGGACATCTACGTTAGTTTTTTATGAGTATGAGGAGACGGAGTACACTCAATGTTCTTTGTAAAATTTTAATGAGTCCAACAAGGAAAAACTCAAAGCTTTCCATGAAATTTTAATGAGTCACGTGGAAAAAAACTCAGTTACTTTTTTTGTTTAAAGAGCTTTGAAAAATATGAAAATAATGGCTCATATGTCTCTGTCGTGGTATTTTAACAAGCCTAACAAAGGAAACTTGGGGTTTTTTCAGTTTTACAAGCTAGAAAAAGTCCCTAAAAAGAAAGCTCGAAACCGGGTTGAACATGGTCAGATCTGCATATAAACATTTAAAACCCAACAGAGCATTGGTAACATATAAAAACTAATAGTCACGACAAAATGTAGCATGAATTTACCTCTTTGTATCAGACTAGCTGAGATATTTTGACCTCCATAATGGCTATAAGAAGGCCATAGACCTTCATTTTCACTCTGTTGAGTGCTGTGATAGAGCTCTAGAGAAAAAAGTGGTGAAACTTTACCTGTCGATTGTGGACGATCCAAATGACGGTTTTTCATTCCGCAAGATCCAAGTAAAAGCTTGAACCTTTCTCTGTCATTTCATGATGTTTTTAAGTATTTTTTCTGGTTAAAATTGTCAATTTTAGCAAGCCCTAAAAAATTTAAGTGGCTAACGTGGGTGATGAGTGTTGTGCCTGCGTTAAACGCTCTTCCCATGAAGAAAGAATGCGTTAGCATGCACTGTTGGGCACTATAGCCCAACTTAGCCAGAAAAGACATTTTAGGAACTCATATTTTACCATTCTAAAGTGTTCCAGAAAAAAAAATAATCCAGTGAAATGGTTGCTTGTGCAAGTATAAATCTATTTACCATGAGTATTTGGCACGAGAGGGAGCATGAGCGGGAAGAACGTGAAATGGTTGTTGATCAACAGTTATCATTGATGTCAACCGAAGCAGCAAAAGGGGCTAACCCAATATTGCATGTGAATTTTTACCTACCAAATTAATATATTATGGGTCAATAATGCTTTTTATGGTTTCTACTTGTCGAGATGTTTCCGTTGATATATGGCACGCCATGTAATTCTTCACGGTTTGAGAGATATTCATGTTTGAAGTTTGTACCCCCAGTTAGTGGGATAAAACCCCATGGGGTTCGGGCATGGGTCATTAAAAAGTCATAATTAATATTTTTTAAGCTCCTAAAATACCTCCCACTTTCACTTGTTGAAGCCCCTCTCAACTTAAGCATTTATATAAATTGTGATCTTCATTTCCTCCTTAGGCAAAGGATTTTGCCATCTGAAATAGGTCATCGTGGAATTTGCGCTCTAAAATTTGTTCTCCAAAGGTTCAGAAGCTGAAATTTTTATGAGGCGAATCAGAAATCCTGAGGAAGCTTCTGTAAAAATTTCAAATCAAGGTGTGTAATATTTTTGGAGATATGATCTGTGGAAGTTAGGGTTCTTGCAGGCTCCTAAAATTCATCTCAAGGAAGTGACCTTGGTAAATTCGTCATAACTCTCTCTCTGACTGTAGGAATGGAATTCTGTAAAAAGTGGCGGATAGTGCACAATATTTAATTTTTTCCCTGTGAATTTCAGAACCAAATGAAGAAAAAATGACACGTGGCACACCGTACAAGTGCGCTCTGCTAAAACAATCCATAATTAGGGAATTGTGAGAGATTGGGTATAACTCTCTCTTGAAGAATCCAAATTGGGTCAGACCTATGGAATTGGAAAGATGACTCAGAGGAATACTATAGGACCAAAAATCATATATTGAGGATCTGAAATAATAGAGATACACTAGATTCAATATCGAGCTCCTAGAAGGCAAGAAAAAGCTAGATCATGTGTTGTCAAGGGTTGCAAAGGACCAGACTTTCTATGGCAGCAAAGCAAAGCAAGGTGTAGCAGATGGTAGCATGAGAAGAGCAGACACCAAGGTGTATAATAGTAGAAAGAATTTCATCATATGAGGTCTTCAAGTGGGCAGCACTGCATACAATCATTGTAAAGGTATCATTGTACTATTCATTGTAAATACATTATTGTAAAAATTGTACTAGTTTCTATCTGCCAAGGGTTGAAGAGGAAGTGTTGGGAGGTCTATGATCATCATGAGCTGGTTGTGTCAAAGTTTTGGTTATGGTATAGTATATCTTCTTCTTCTACATCATTCTATATCATTGTAAAGTGGACCATTTTCCCTGGTATGGGAATCCATTCTTCTTTTATTATTCCATAGGGTGGTAGGGTGGTGCTAGGGTGAGTTGTAGCTCATTGGGTGTTGGGGCATCCATTTAGTTGACTACTGAAGAATCTCAGGCATTGGAGCATCCATCCAGTGGGAGCTGGAGAAGAATGATTTTCTAGATTCTAGGAAGTTGGAGCTTTATTTTCAATTGGAGTTGAATGTTAACGAATTATTAGAAAAGAATTAGGTGGTTTTTGTCCCAGAGTGGGTTTCCACCTTAAAAATTGTGTGCATTTGTGTTCCACTTTTTTTCTTCTATCATTGTACAAACATTGATAATAATTGAATATTAACTAATGCTCTATTGAAAGGAATACTTATTCAACCCCCCCCTGCCCTCTCAGTATTTCCAACAATTGGTTTCAGAGCTTAGTTCCTTCAATAGAAATTGAACAGCTGGAAGGAGGTCATGGAGCATACCAAGAATGGTGTACCTCTATTCAATGAGAATAATTATGCACTTTGGAAAGGAAGAATGGAGGTCTATCTCTTGGCACAAGGTTACGAAGTATGGGACACTTTTCAAAATGGATTTACATCAACTACGGATGAACAAGGTAAGAATAATTTGGTAAATGATGCAAAAGAAAAGAATATTATTATCAGAGGACTTTTTGAATCTGCTTATCATAAGATGTTGGGTTGTAAAACTGCCAAAAATGTATGGGACAAGCTTGAGAATATATATGCAGGTGACTCAAATGTCAAAGAAGCAAAGCTTCAAATCTATAGAGCAGAATTTGAGCAACTCAGAATGAAAGAAGATTGCAACATTGTTGCATACTTACAATACATTGATTAAATAACCAATACTCTGGAAGGATTGGGAGAGCCAGTTGACGAGAAGACTATTATATGGAAGATTCTTAGAACGTTACCACGGAGATTCAACCCAAAGGTATTGGTCTTAGAATACAGTGCAAATCTGGACAAACTCAGCAAAGAGGAATTACATGGAGTTATCATAGCATATGAAATGAGACTTGATGAAGAAGAGGGTACTTCTCATCTAGAAAATGTGTTTGTTGCATCTAAGAAAACCAATAAGGATAAACAACCTTCAATTTAAAAGACATGCACTTGCAAGTGTGAAGAAAAGGGAGATGATGAAGAAGGTCTTTCATATGAAGAATATGCTTACTTCACGAGAAAACTAAAAATTGGTAAGGGAAAATTCAAAGGTAAACTTCCATTTATATGTTTGAGCTGTAATGAGGTTGGGAATTTTGTAGCAAAATTTCCAAACAAAAGTAATGGAAACTCAGAAGGAAAGAAAGGCTTTAAGAAATTCAACAAGCAAGGATCCAAAAGGAACTTTCTCTCTAAAGAATATAGCTCATCATCCGATGAAGACAATGACAGTGAAGAGGAAGCCAATGAGAGAGTATTGTTTATGGCCAAGCACAATAAACAAGAGGTATCAAACAACGAAGAAGAAGGATGGACCATAGAAGAATTTTATGAGGAAGCAATCAAGCTTATAAAAGATCTCAAGGCGGAGAAGATCCGTTCCAATACTCTTGAAGAACAAGTTCAAGGTCTAAAAATTGAAGTTGAAGAGCACAAATGCATTGAATAGACACTTCAAAAGAAGTTGGAAGAAACCAACCAAGAAAGGGAAGAATTAGAAGCCGAAGTAGTCTCGCTGCGTTAAGAAGTGAAGAAAGGAAAAACTATCCAAAAATATGCCAACAGCTCAAGGGAATTGGAAGAACTCATCAAAAATCAACAATCTTACAACAACAGAACTGGCATTAGTTATAAAGAAGAAGAAGTAGGACCTTCTACAACAAAATACAATGAACCTATGAGATCTGACATGCATGTAGACTTCACTAGACAAGATTCACAAGAACAGCCTTGGAAGACAATTCCTCGATGAAAATTTCCATCCAAGTACCAACATATTTTTTATGGCTACTGTTATTCATGTGGAAAATTTGGTCATAAAGATGTAGAATGTCGCACATACCCTAAGAATGAACACAATTCTAGGAGATCTACCAAATATGAACCTCCCAGGGCTCAGCGAAACATCAATAGATTTGAACATTCAAGAAATAATATTGAATGTTACAAATGTCGAAACTTTGGACGCATAGCCAAAGACTACAAACTTGAAAATCATCCAGAAGAATCTTCGAAGCCACAGAACGAAAGAACATGGAAGAATAAGAAGAATGATAATTGTGATTTCGCTTTCAAGGCTCAAAAGAACAAATATGTGTGGTATGTTGATACCAGTTGCTCAACGCATATGACTGGAGATAGAAATAAATTTGTATCTCTAAAAGAGAAGAAGGATGGAATCATGTCCTTTGGAAATGATGGATCTTCAAACGTTATAGGATCAGGTACTGTCACTCTCGGAAGCAAATATGCTCTAGCCAAGAATGTTCTATTTGTTGAAAACATGAATCACAATCTGCTCAGTGTTGGACAAATGTGTGATCAAGGACACACAATACTATTCAACTCCATGAAATGTGAAATCAGGAAAGGCGTGTATGGTGAAATTGTGGCTACAACAATTCAAGCTCAAAATGACATATATGTTATGGATGATGCAACTAAAGCGTGTCTAATAGCTAAAGAGGATGATATAATAATTGGTAGCAATTATGATCGACTAAGTAATAAGTTTGCTACAAAGGTGAAAAGTGATTTCGAGATGTATTTACTTGGTGAGCTGACATACTTCTTAGGGCTTCAAATATCTCAGCAAGAGAAAGGAATATTTATATGTCAAGCCAAGTACATCAAAGAAATGCTCAAGAAATTTAAAATGGAAGATTGCAAACCCATCCTTACTCCAATGGTAACAGGTTGCAAATTGAGCATAGACGACTCATCTAAGGATGTGGATCAACGGTTGTACAGATCTATGATTAGTAGTCTTCTATATGTAACAGCCTCCCGAACAGATGCTATGGAAGCAGTTGGACAAGTATAAAGATTCCAAGAAGCACCAAAAGAATCACATATTAAATATTCACCAGCATTGGAATATCTTCGCCAGAAGCTTGGGATTCTCCCAATTTCTCATTAGATTTTCCTTTTTTCAGAATATAAAGGGGGAGTGGAAGTAGATTAAAGGTCTGCAGGACAATTGTATGTCAGGGGGAGTGGAAGTGTGTACAAGTCCGCAGGATGGTTGTGTTTCAGGGGGAGTTACCCTTTGCAATTGATGTCAATGGGGGGGAGAATGTTGTAGGAAGAGGTGTCATGATCGCAGGGGGGGTACTTGTGTTGCCATCAATGTCAAAGGGGGAGATTGTTGATCAGCGGTTGTCATTGATGTCAACCCAAGCAACACCAGGGGCTAACCAAATATTGCATGGGAATTTTAACCTACCAAATTAATATATTCTGGGTCAATAATTATTTTTATGGTTTCTACTTGTCGAGATGTTTCCATTGATATATGGCACGCCATGTAATTCTTCAGGGTTTGAGAGATATTCATGTTTGAAGTTTGCACCCCCAGTTAGTGAGCTAAAACCCCATGGGGTTGGGGCATGGGTCATTGAAAATTAATAATTAAAATTTTTTAAGTTCCTAAAATCCCTCCCATGTTCACTTGTTGAAGCCCCTCTCAACTTAAGAATTTATATAAATTGTGATCTTCATTTCCTCCTTAGGCAAAGGATTTCGCCATCTGAAACAGGTCATCGTGGAATTTGCGCTCTAACTTTTTTCTACGAAGTTTAAAAAGATGAAATTTTTACGAGGCAAAGCTGATATCCTCAGGAAGCTACTGTAAAAATTTCAGATCAAGATGCATAATATTTTTGGAGATATGATCTATGGAAGTTAGGGTTTTTTGCAGGCTCCTAAAATTCATCTCAAAGAAGTGACCTTGGTAAATTCGTCATAACTCTCTCTCTGAGTATCGGATTGGAATTATATAAAAATTGGTGGATACTGAATAGTATTTGATTTTCTCTCTATCAATTTCAAAGCCAAATGAAGAAACAGTGACACAGGGCATGCCGTACAAGTGCGCTTTGCTAAAACAGTCCATAATTAGGGCATTGTGAGAGATTGGGTATAACTCTCTCTTGAAGAATCCAAATTGGGTCAGACCTATGGCATTGGAAAGAAGACTCATAGGAATACTACAAGACCAAAAATCAGATAGTAAGGATCTAAAATAACAGAGGTACACCAAATTCAATATCGAGCTCCTAGAAGGCAAGAAAAAGCTAGATCATGTGTTGTCAAGGGTTGCAAAGGACCAGACTTTCTATGGCAGCAAAGCAAAGCAAGGTGCAGCAGAGGGTAGCATGACAAGAGAAGCAACCAAGTTGTATAACAGTAGCAATAAGTTCATCATATGAAGTCTTCAAGTGGGCAGCACTACATACAATCATTGTAAAGGTATCATTTTACTAAGTCATTGTAAATACATTATTGTAAAAATTGTACTAGTGTCTATCTGCCAAGGGTTGAAGAGGCAGTGTTGGGAGGTCTAGGATCATCATGAGCTGGTTGTGTCAAATTTGGGGTTATGGTATAGTATATATTCTTCTTCTACATCATTCTATATCATTGTAAAGTGGACCATTTTCCCTAGTACAGAAGTCCATTCTTCTTTTATTCTTCTATAGGGTGGTAGGGTGGTGCGAGGGTGAGTTGTAGCTAATTGGGTGTTGGGGCATCCGTTCAGTTGACTACTGAAGAATCTCAGGCATTGGAGTGTCAATCTAGTGGGAGCTGGAGAAGAATGCTTTTCTATATTATAGGAATTTGGAGCTTTATTTTCAATTGGAGTTGAATATTAAATAATTATTAGAAAAGCATTAGGTGGTTTTTGTCCCAGAGTGGGTTTCCACCTTAAAAATTGTGTGCATTTGTGTTCCACTTGTTTTCTGCTATCATTGTACAAACACTGATAATAATTGAAGATTAAATAATGCTCTAATTGAAAGGAATACTAATTCACCCCCTCCCCCTCTCAGTGTTTCCAACAATGGTTACCGATGCAGCTGGCTTGCTAGTTTGTAATGTTCCCAATTTTTACAGCTAATGGGAATATTGCATTTTAATTTCAGTTTTCTTAACTCATGAATAAAAATGTAAAGGTAGAACTCTAAAACTCCTAATCGGAAAAATAAATAAATGCCCAATGTCAACATGGACAAATCTGGGCCATTTCAATGAAATACACTCAGGTGTGAAAAGGAATGAAGAAGGTTGACTAGGTAAATAGGACCAAATCACAATAGTGTCTAGATGCATTGAACCTCCTTATTGATCAGTGCAGTTTTAGATGGAGACCCTTCATGCAAAAAGGGTTAACTCATTGGAGGTGGTTTAGGGTTTTCTAAGCACTAATGTTATAAAATGAAGAGGAAGGCCACAAGGAAAGGTTGTTGAAGAAAATTCGATTTTGAGCTTGTTTAGGCAACTCAAACTCTCTTGGCTGTTTAGCTAGAGAGAGAGGGATCTCCTGTTTAGGAATTCTTCCTCCTTCAGTGAGGAGCTCTTGAAGGAGTATTTTTTGAAATGCCTCACATATAGGCTTGAGGCCAAGCTTCCTCCTCCAGCTACAACCTTTTCTGTTGGGCAGGAATTGCTGTGTTGCGGGGTGTTGCAGTGAGGGGTTTTCAACACCACTTCCATATCTAGTTTTGTAGAAAAGGGAGCATTAATTTCTCTGGAAGATTAGTGAGGAAGCCTTGAGCTTAATATTCAGATCTTGGCATCAGGCTAGAGGACCTTCCAACATCATATGCGTAGTATACTTCAGAAACTGCATCATTTTTCCAGTGCATAGCTGCAACAGGGTTTCTACCCTAGTTTGGTGCTTATTTCCTTGAGAAAGGGCCATCCCTTCTTCCGGAAATTTTGTATTGCAGACCTCTTCTGTAATTTTTTAAATTTCAGCTCATATACTCAAAGTTTCAATGATTCTTCATTTTTCAGATCCATATTCTGCAGATCTAATACTTGTATTTGTTCTTTCATGAAATCCCCTTGCCGAGTGATCTATTTGATGTATAAAAGGTGTTGAATCTCTATTTTTATTCATTATATGTTATAATAAACTTCAGATATGATGTTTCAGAAATATTTTGTCTAATGTATTCAGAAATTACACTCTGCATGCTTCAACCATTTTCTGCATACTCAAAGTCATGGGAAATTAGCATTTTTAATCATATCCAGGGATGGACGAACTGTTTAACATAGCTAGAATACCTTTTTTGAGCTGAAATTCGGAGCATAGGTCCCACATGACCTAATATAAAATAAAATCCTACCATTTCCCTTAATTTTACACATATTTCTGAATACATCCATTTTGGGCCATAAATCCTCACTTTTCCCCACTACTGGATGAAGGGATTAAACATATTTCTTGCTGATATGTTTCTAATTGATGTATGAGTTTCTATCAGCATATTTTATGTATTTAAAACTCTCTACACCTTCAACATGCCATTTTCCCTTGTTGCAGCCCTCATTGGGCAAATTCTTGAAGATAACTAGGTGTGGGAGATCAGTTTAACCCAACTAGTCTTATTTGTTTCAGCTCATATCTTGGATTCATATTGTATGTTTTCTTATCTAAAGGATCCAAGATTTATTTTCCTGTTCCAAAGCATATTTTTTTGAAAATGCATATTTTAGTGTATGATTCATGAGTTGTTCCCAATCTGGAACATTACAGTGGTATCAGAGCATGATTTCTGGAAAAACCTGTGAGATCAAGCTATCAGAGAAGTAAAGAGAATAAAAAGAGCTTAGAATTATGGAGAGGATGAGATAACTCTCATCAGTGTTCAGATCTAAAAAGGGCCTCTGCAAAGAAGTAAATCAGAAGAGAGAAAGAAGATGCACCGAGACTCCTAGAGGGTTTCAAGAAGAAGAAAGCTGAAGTAAAATCTACAAGAGGTTACAAGAAGAGGAAGGAATCCCCAACACTTCCTATTAGAAAAGTATAAGACCGAAGAGTCCTAGATCTCCTCATAGATCCACTATGCCCACTTTCTTTGAAGAAGGTGAGAGGTATAGCAATGAAGAAGAGAGATGCAAAGAAACTCCTAAAAGGTTTCAAGATGAAGAGGAAGAACTATACACTTCCTGTCATCACAAAGTAGGGAGAATGACTGAAGAAGAGATCTCATTGCTTCTTTTTCAAACATTGAAGAGTATTGAAGAAAATCTCAAGGAGTTTGATGAGGAGGGGAAAAAGATGAGCTACAAAGAGACATCTCCCAAGGAAAGAGATCTCCATTTTCACCATCTGCTGCTAAGGTGCTTGCATCTAGAGAAGAGGCACTTGCATATTTGCAAGGTAGTCTTGAGCTCTTAACATACGGAGTCCCAAGCATGAATCAAGAGATGCATGAGGAGGAGAAGGAAGATACTAGTGCTGGTATGCTTGAAGAAAGGAGACCATCATTCTTGCCAACAGTTGGAGGAATCATTGATCCGGGTGGAGGAACTCTTGTGTTCTATCGATAGGTTCCCACATATCAGTTGATCCAAGGTATGCATGAAACTTCAACAAATATTGTTTCAATATTAATTCCTAGCCAAGGATTAAATCAAAATGTTGATTTGAATCAAAGACATGCCACAGTGCAGAGGACCCTTGATCTAATCAAGGATGAGACTGGAAACTATCCCTATGCATCATTGTTGAGCTGCATTCAATCTCTTGGGTTAAGATGTAGGGTCTCAAGAAAGGGGATTATTAATATCCTATGTTCAATGGCTGATTGTGAGATCAATAAAGAAACTTGCTTTGAGACAGTACATGCGTCACTTTGCAGATCTACAACATTGTCACTTAGTGACTATGACAAAAAGGCTTTAGCTCTCTTGGGGCATTCTAGAGGCAGCTTCAACCTTGAAACAGTGGAGAAGAAGAAAATGAAGAGTAGACATCTTGAGATGAGAAGCATTTTCTCCCCTCTAGATGACACTCTCTCAATAAGCATGCTATAGCTCAAAGAGAGACTTCTACTTACTACAGATTCAAAGCCTCACTAGTTTTGGAAGGCCATAGATAGAAGAAAGGTCTGACTAAGAGATCTCAGCAAAGATGCATTTCAATATTTCATGAGATGCAAGGTTCTTCATTGGTTCAAATTAGGCGGTATTCTAGAAAGGGAGGATGCCATGATTATGCAACACATCACTCATCTTCCATATTGGAGTGAGTGGATGAGGATGATGAACAAGAGATCACATGATCACTTGCAGACATATATGGGCCAGCAAGCATGGTTACGCTAGTTTCCCTTGGGAGACTCCTATCACTCTCCAAAGGCACCTATTTTTCTGATCTATGCCTTGAAGAATGGTCATCAAATGAATAAGGAGGCATGGAAATGTTGGTTGCTTTGGGGCAAGCATGATCACTACCCAAATATTCTCATTCTCTCATCTCATGCTTTATGCATCATTAATAGAGTATATGAAAAGGAAGCATGGTTGATGTGGTTGTTAAAATGGGAGTTTGGAAATCACATGTTAAATCTCATGTCCATGTATTCACCCATGTTTGAAATATGTCTCATTTATCCACATGTATTTCTGTTGTAGGGATGTTTCATGCATGAACTTTGGCTTGGGAGGAAGAATAACTCCCACATGATGTGGTATGAGGGAGCTTGCTTGTATTATGTTGATGAGACATTTCACATGTCTATCATTGTGTTATTGCTCCGTGATCCACATGTTGATAAGGAAATAAGGCTGCAAAAGTCCTTGTTGCTATGGCTACTCTTGGGTGAGTATGGTTACTACCCAACAGCTCATCATTTTCTGAATCATGCCTTGGATTTCAATGATATGTTGCAACAAGATAAGGCATGTATAATTTTGTTTCACTTGAGAGAGTATGGCCACCACATGACATATCTTATGTCTATGTGTTTTGCATTGTGTAAAATTTGGCATATTGATCTCATGATGTGCATTAATGATGGTACTTTGTATTGGGCTGATGTGACATATCATATGTCCATTAGTATGGTTTGGTTTCATGATGCACATGAGGAGGAAAGAAGGCAGAAATACCTCTTGTTGCTTTGGTTGCTTTTTTATGAGTATGGGGACCACCCCACAGCTCAAAATTTTTTGATTCATGCCTTATGTATCAAAGATAAATTGCAACAAAGGAAGGCATGTACATCATCTTTTGGGAAGCTTGGCTTTCTCATCTTACATGGAGGAGATGGAGGATGGTAGCAAAGGGCCTTGCTCCAGTGGTTATTATTAGGAGAATATGGTTTGACATCTTTGTTTACCCATATTACTCCTTCCATTCTTCTTTTGCATAACACTGTAATGATGGAGTTTAGATCCAACAAGGCCAACATGGCTAAGAATGAAAGCATAACAATGCTTAATCAAGTTCATAAAACATGGACGGAGGAATGTTCTTGCATGATGAAGCTTTTCCTTTATGGAAGGAGCTACTTTATTTTATGTCTCTCATGCATTTATGATGGTGTTGGACATCATGTAATTTTCATTTTGTAATTCATGATAAGAAGAGGACACCTAACCTTACAGTTGGAAGTCATCTCATGCATTTGTGGAAGACAACTTTGGGACCAAACATACATGACCTATTGTAGCAAATGGAGGAAGCCTTCCTTATGTGGATGCCATTTGGAGGGGAATATATGGTTTGCATCTACAATAAAAGTTTCTTTAGGGCAAGAAACATTTTGCCGGGGGAGACTGTAATGCTCCCAATTTTTGTAGCTAATGGGAATATTGCATTTTAATTTCAGTTTTATTAACTCATGAATAAAAATGTAAAGGAGGAACTCTAAAACTCCTAATCAAAAAAATAAATCAATTCCCAATGTGAAGATGGAAAAATCTGGGCCATTTGAATAAAATACACTTAGGTGTGAAAAGGAATAAATAAGGTTGACTAGGTCAACAGGACCAAATCACAACAGTGTCTAGATGCATTGAACCTCCTTATTGATCAGCGCAGTTTTAGATGGAGACCATTCATGTGAAATGGGTTAACTAATTGGAGGTGGTTTAGGTTTTATAAGCCATAATGTTATAAAATTAAGAGGAAGGCCACAAGGAAAGGTTGTAGACGATAATTCGATTTTGAGCTTGCTTAGGCAACTCAAACTCTCTTGGTTGTTTAGCTAGAGAGAGAGGGATCTCCTGTTTAGGAATTCCTCCTCCTTTATTGAGGAGCTCTTGAAGGAGTATGTTCTAATATGCCTCACATCTAGGCTTGAGGCCAAGCTTCCTCCTCCAGCTATAGCCTTTTCTGTTGGGCAGGAATTTCTGTGTTGCAGGGTGTTGCAGTGAGGGGTTTTCAACATCACTTCCAGATCTAGTTTTACAGAAAAGGGAACATTCCTTTCTCTGGAAGATTAGTGAGGAAGCCTTGAGCTTCATAATCATATCTTTGCATCAAGCCAGAGGACCTTCCAACATCATCTGCGTATTATACTTCAGAAACTGCGTCATTTTTCCAGTGCATTGCTGCAACAGGGTTTCTACCCTAGTTTGGTGCTTATTTCCTCGAGGAAGGGCCATCCCTTCTTCCCGAAATTTTGTATTGCAGCCCTATTCTATAATTTTTCACATTTCAGCTCATATACTTATATTTTCAGTGATTCTACATTTTTCATATCCATATTCTGCAGATCTGATACTTGTATTTGTTCTTTCATGAAATCCCCTTGCTGGGTGATCTATTTGATGTATAAAAAGAGTTGAATCTCTATTTTTCTTCATTATCTGTTGCAATAAAATTCAGATATGATGTTTTAGACATATTTTTTTCTAATGTATTTAGAAATTATGCTCTGTATGCTTTAGCCATTTTCTGCATACTCAAAGTCATGGGAAATCAGCATTTTTAAGCATATCTGGGGATGGAGGAACTATTTAACATAGCTAGAATGATTTTTTTGAGTTTAAATTTGGATAATATGTCCCTCATGACCTAATATAAAATAAAATCCCACCATGTCCCTTAATTTTATGCAAATTTCTGAATACATCCATTTTGGGCCATAAATCCTCACTTTTCCCCACTATTGGATGAAGGGATTGAACATATTTCTTGCTGCTATGTTCAAAATTGATGTATGAGTGTATATAAGCATATTTTTTGTATTGAAAACTATCTACACCTTCATCAAGCCATTTTCCCTTGTTGCGCCCTCATTGGGCAATTTCTTGAAGATAACTAGGTGTGGGAGATCTGTTTAACCCACCTCGTCTTATTTGTTTCAGCTCATATATTGGATTTATATTGTATGTTGTCTTATCTAAAGGATCCAAGAGTTATTTTCCTGTTCCAAAGCTTATTTTTCTGAAAATTCATATTTTAGTGTATGATTCATTAGTTGTTCCCAATCTGGAACATTACATAGTTCTCCGTAGATGCAGATTGCTAGATTATGCTCAGTTAGAACTGATGAGGGGATAGGAGGACCATCTAAGATGGATAATCCAGCAATGGGATGACCGCCAACATGCCTTTCATATCGGGGGTAATGAACTCTTGATTGAGAAAGACGATATCTATTTTTTGACTGGCCTGTCGTGCCGAGGGCCAAGGCCCAATTTGACAGGATCCAGGGCTGATCCCCGCACCACTGCTGATTTTATCCATACACACTGCATAAACAACATTGTGGTAGTGAGTAATTTGGTGCCTATTGCATGGGTGGCATCGAGACCACTGCGGTCTCTACTGTGGATGATAGTTCACTTGGCTGTTGCCAAGAGTCAGAACGTGGCCACCAAGGCCCAGGTGTTGTTAGCACTGGATTGTATACATCCCCACGTATTTGATTGGTATGAAGGGGTTGTCCATCGAGTTTGTGCAGAGTTGACAGCATGTAAGACTTGGACCCAAAGAGAGTTTGGGTATGGTACACTGATTGTCTCATTCATACTAGAGTCGGTGCCGGCCATGAGGCCAAGAATGGTCACGGATGTGTTGGGCCTGTGGGAGCCAAGACAGGCTCACTGGGCAGCTTTGATTTCGCGGACCGGAGAGGGTCCAATTCGTCACTATTTTGATGAGGGGTTCTTCGAGTGGCTTAAATATCAGATCATCATGATTGAATATTATCCCTACGTAGGGATGAACTATACAGGAGATCCAGAGTAGGTATTTCCCTCGAGCACTCAATGGGGCCTATATGGTAAGAAAGAGCATAACTAATTATAGCTCAATTTCAACAACATTACTAGCTTTTACTAGGGTTTTATGTAAACCCTAGATTCAACAATCACAATACAATTTTATAGATTTCATATGCAATATCACATACTAGAGAATTCAACTTCTACTAAGGTTTAGCTACAAAACCCTAGATTTTTCCAAACAATATCATCCTAGAATATCAAACATTGACAAGGGATTAGTTCCAAACCCTAAGACTTATGACCATCAATAATTAGGTCAACGCATATATCTAGGATTTCATCATCATGTACAAGCATATCATAACAACATATGTTAGTCAAACCTAATGACATAAATGTATGTTGACATGAAGTTTTGTTGCTTGACACAGATGTGGCACCTGTCCATCCTGCCTGAGCCCCTCGCTATGCAAGGCGAGGAATGAAGCTACCTGGGGCTGGTGCAGCAGCGAAGGTTGCAGAAGCCACCGAAGAGGGTGATGACACACAAATTTTGCAAGATATTACTTGAAACCTAGAGGGTTTAAGTATGGGTGTGCCGCCTCTTCCCATGAGAGAGATCCCAGTCCATCTACAGTGACATACAGTAGGTGTGTCGGAGAGATACTTGGTGCCTTTGAGGAGGAAAGATAGAGCAGTTGTCTACTATTTTGAGCAGCAGGCTTAGTAAGAGGAGTATATAGATGTGTAAATTTCATAGTGAGGCTTTAGCGAAGCTAATTTTTTGTAAAACACCTGAGTTTTGGGAAGTTTTTTGATGTAATATAAACTAGAAAGCTTGTAGAGATATATATATATATATATATATATATATATATATATATATATATATATATATATATATATATATATATATATATATATATATATATATATATATATATACATATTTTGGTGATTTTTATCTCATGTGTTTTTTAATGTTTATGTATTTTATAAAGTAAAAAATATATACTCATGTATGACTCTTTCTATAACAAGTGTGAGAAATTCCAATCTAACACATAATTTTCCATTGAATCAACTAATGCATTAAATTCTCTAGGAATGTCCTCAAATGCCATGGTTTGAAAGTGACGTTCTAAAAGTCGCACCCTTAAAAAATAACGTAACAAGACAGGATGATGGATGCGATAATGATTGTTAACTACATAACTACAAGTTGGGAATCTAACCTGACCACTAGATTGGAGATGTCGTGAGATGCAGCCTCTATGAGGAGTTGGATCATCGACATATGCTCAGTAATGTTGTTGGTGGAATTGCCCAGGAAGATTCCCCCAGAACCAAGGAGTTTCGACTCAGGTGTGTAGAGGACCCAAGCAGCTGACACAATGTGTCTAGTATGATGATTAGCACCGTCCGCATATCCGACGTATGATAAGGATGACGAAGGCATCTGTGTAAAAAAGGAAAAGAGTGTGTATGAGAAAAAACTCAAAAACCCAAAATATCCAGAGACATCAAAACAAAGGCAAAACTCATATACATAAAATTACAAAGCATATGCCTAGAGGAGAATTAGGCAAAATACTTCTTCAAATAGAGCCCGTTGCGGGGCTTCGCGAGTGGAATTCCATTACAGTCCTAAAGTTCATAAGCTCCTTTTGAGAGGAATTTGGTGACTATGTAAGGACCAAGCCATAATGGTTGAAGTGTTCCTGCCCCCAAGAGGTCGTGTCTCTGATAATAGAGTAGAATGAGATCACCCTCTTCAAAAGAATGAGGCTTGACAGATTTTTCATATTGAGCTTTAACTTGGCACTGGTGAGCTTCGAGTGCCAGTGTGGCATCACGACGAGTTTCATCCAAGTGATTGATCGAAAGCAAGCGCTCTTTCGTGGTAGTGGTGCCAGGTAGGAGTTCAATGGTGAGCTTGGGTGATGGAATGTCACACTCGATTGGGAGTACTGCCTCCAGGCCAAATGCGTGTTGGAATGGCGTGAAGCCTGTGGTAGTTTTGGCTGATGTACAGTATGTCCATAACATGGAATATAACTTTCAATGCCATGTGGTTTTATGATTGTCGACTAACCGACAAATCATGGTTTTGAGGATGTCATTTATAGCTTCGACTTGACCATTCGCTTGCGGATAGTAGGACGAAGACTGATCTTGTTGAAATCCTAGCATGGAAGTTAATTCCATCATCATATGGTTCTGAAAATGTGACCCATGATCTATGACAATTGAAATGGGTACACCGAAATGACAGACGACCTGATTGAATAGGAACAGAGTGGCAGTTTCTCCATCGGCCCTAAAAGTGGGAATGGCTTCTGCCCATTTTGTAAAGTATTCGACTACCACGACGATGTAGTTGTGTCTGTCGACTAAAGTGGGATTACATGTAATGAAGTCTATTCCCCATTTATCTAAAGGACCAATGGAGACAATCGGGTGGAGAGTGGCAGGGTGAGTATGTATTTACTTTATGAAAATTTGACACGAACGACACTTCTGGACTACTATGATGCAGTGTTTAAAAAAATTGGGCCAATAATTGTCTACACACAAGATTTTCTGGGCAGTAGCTATGCCAGAAAGATGACCGCCACATGCCCCCACGTGGCATTCATATACTTCGTCAAAAGTGAGACAATGCCGAAGAATAGTATCAACACCACAACGATATAGAGTATCGTTTAGTAAGAGGTAGTGTTTCGCTTGGTGGTGAATACGATGGCATTCGTCAGACACAAGAGTTGGGTGGAAGCGTTGATTTTGGAGGTAGACCAAAATGTCTCCATACCAAGGATTAGAAGAATCGACTAAGTAGACGGATTCATCAGGAAATGGATCATGAGCTACATCTCCTAGGTCGATTCTAGGAAGGTCTGACAGTAATTCGGTGAAGACTAGAGATTTATTTTCTTTGGCAGCAGTGAATACCAAGTCAAATTGTTGGAGGATCACTATCCATTTGGAATATTTCACTCCAATAACTTGGTGAGACAAAATGTTTCGCATGGGATTCTCCAATTCAATAACGGTAGTCTGACATAGTAATATATAGTGTCGGATTCGGGTGACAGCGAAGACCACCACGAGAGAGTTTCTCCACATGTTAATATCGTAGTTTGGGTCCGATGAGACCTTTTGACAACTAATATATCACATGTTCACTATCTTCATCTTGAACTTGAACCAAAACCATGCCAAGTGAGGATGACAAGGCTTCCAGGTAGAGGAGAAAGTCGCGTGAATAATTGGGGGCACTAAGAAGTGGGGTTGTTGTGTAACCAGCTACAAAAATAGAAGAAAAGATATATCAACGCCTTAGAAATAAGCCACTTCGAGGGGGCAACCTCCAATACATTACATAAATGAACAATTCTTGGATGATACAATTTACAAACATCCTTTCTATATATAGGAGTCCATGGGGCCATAATGTAATCCTAGTGGGCCACAATGTAATCCTAGCCGACCTAACAATAATAATTTAAGGGCACAATAATAACAAAATGGGGGTTACAAGGGTAAAATAATAACAATAAGGGGGTTACACTAACAACAATAAGGGACTATACTAGTAACATAGGGACCTAACATGCCCCTCTCCTTCAAAAAAGTGTTGTCCTCAATGCTTGAGTAGCTCTGGGTGCTTCTATATAAATTCTCATCCTCCCATGTAGAATCTTCAGTGGGTAAGTTCTTCCACTTGATGAGATACTCTGAAATTGATCGATTTCGTAGCTGTTGAGTTCTTGTTTCTATGACCGCTTCAGGTTCCAATATGATTTTTCCTTCCTCATCAAGTTCTGGAAATATTGTTTGAACTAGAAGGTTTTCACCTATAACCTTCTTTAAGCATGAAACATGGAAAACTGGATGCACTCATGAAGAAGTAGGAAGCTCCAATTTGTATGCCATAGTACCAATATTTTGCAACACCTTGTAAGGACCATATTACTTTGGTGATAATTATTATCCTTCTTAGCTTGCTTGAGGGACATTTGTTTGTATGGTTGTAGCTGTAAAAATACCCAATCTCCTACATCAAAACTTCTCTCGCTGCGATTTTGATCTGCCTATTGTTTCATTCGATTTTGTGCCAAATTCAGGTTATCCTTTAGGAGTTGGAGAACTTCTTGTTGATGCTCAATGTGATCTTCCACTGCTTGAACCTTCAATTTTCCCTTAAAAATGATGTGATGGATGGTGGATGATATCCATAAAGTGCCATAAATGGGGTCATGTTTTCTGCAGTATGGAAGGAAGTGTTATACCACCATTCAGCGAGAGGTAACCACTTGACCCATTGTGTTTGTTTACCAGATACAAAACAACGAAGATATCCTTCCAAACATTTATTTACTATCTCAGTTTGACCATCAGATTGAGGATGATAAGATGAGCTATGAGCTAACTGAGTACCCAAACAATAAAATAACTCCGTCCAAAAATTTCCAGTAAAAATGGGATCTCTGTCGCTCACAATAACCCTTGGGCTTCCATGTAGCTTTTGAATTCTGTCCATAAATGTAGTAGCAGCTGTACTTGCTTTAAATGGATGAGATAATGCACAAAAGTGTGCATACTTGGTAAGTCTATCAACTACCACCATGATGACACTCTTTCCTTCGGACTTAGGTAAACCTGTGATAAAATCCATTGAAATATCCTCCCAACGTTGACTTGGAATGGATAAAGGTTGTAGAAGTCCCGGGGTCTTAATTGTCTCAACTTTATTCTGGTAGCAAACCAAACATTCTGCCACAAACTTTTGAATATCGGATTTAAGGCCATCCCAAAAAAATTCTTTCTTCACCCTATGCTAAGTTTTTAAAAATCCTGAGTGTCCTCCTAAAGGAGAAGTGTGCAATTCCAGAAGAATATTTTGTTTTAGTTGGGAACTCTTACAAAGATATAAGCGATCTTTGTACCATAAGGAATCATTTTTCCAACTAAATGTATCAGATGTACTAGGATCTTGTTGCAACTTTTGAATGAGTGTCCATACATCTTTGTCCTTCTTCCATTCATCTCTTGCTTCGATTATCCAATCTGGTTGGATAATAGAAATGGCACAAAGCAATGCTTCCACCTCTTCATTCTTTCTTGAGATTGCATCTGCAACAACATTAAGCTTTCATTTTTTGTAGATTATTTCAAAGTCATAACCCAACATCTTTGTGACCCATTTTTGCTGCTCTTCTGACGATAGTCTTTGTTCCAAAAAGTGTTTAAGACTATCATGATCAGTTTTTACCTTGAAGTGTCTTCCCATTAGGTAAGTTCGCCATTTCCTTAGTGCATGCAGTATTGCTAACATTTCCTTCTCATAAATAGGTTTCTGTAAATACTTTCCTTTGATTGGACGACTTTCAAAAGCAATGGGTCTTCCTTCCTGCATTAAAACAACACCAATTCCATTTTCTGAGGCATCACATTCCACAATAAAGGTTTTTGTGAAGTCTGGCGTAGCTAAGACCGGTGCTAGGCACATTGCCTCTTTAAGATGTTCAAAGGCCTTAGTTTCTTCAGGAGTCCATGAAAATGCATCTTTCTTCAATAATTTTGTTAGAGGTGCTGCTATTCTCCCATAATTCTTAACAAAATTGCGATAATACCCTATTAACCCGACAAATCCTCGCAACTGCTTTATGGTTGTGGGGACTTTCCATTCCTTAGTGGCTTTAATTTTGTTAGGGTCTACTTTAACACCCTCGTGAGATACAATATGACCCAGATATTCCACCTCTTATACTCCAAAGAAACATTAGGATGTTTTTGCATATAATTGTTTCTCCTGCAATAGTTTGAGCACCATGTCAACATGTTCAACATGATCCTTCCAAGACCTGTTGTAGATTAGTATATCATCAAAAAATACTAGCACAAATTTTCTAAGGAAGGGTTTGAAAATGGAATTCAGCAACCCTCGAAATGTAGAAGGTGCATTTCTAAGGCCAAAAGGCATGACCAAAAATTCATAATGACCCTCATGAGTTCGAAGTGCTATTTTTGGAATATATTCAGTCTTCATTCTAATTTGATGATATCCTGAATGAAGATCCAACTTGGTAAAATAAATTGTTCCATGTAATTCATCCAATAATTCATCAATCACAGGAATGGGAAAATTATCTTTAATGGTGAGCTTATTGAGCTCCTTATAATTCATACACATTCGCCATGATCCATCCTTCTTGTGTACCAATACTACTGGAGCAGAGAAAGAACTTTGACTAGGTTGAATTATACACACCTCTAACATTTTTGCAATCATACGTTCAATTTCGCTCTTTTGGACGTAAGGATATCTATAAGGCCTGATGTTTGGAGGAACACTTCCTGGAATCAAAAAAATAGCATCATCATGATCACAAATAGGTGGGAGTCCTTTGGGAGTTTCAAATACCTTGGAATGATTGTCCAGGACTTGTTGGAGATCTGCAGAAATATATGATTTTGATGTTGGAACTTCTAGTGAGCATAATTATGAAATTACGCCTCGTTGTTATTTCTTTAGAAGCTTTTTCATGACATTAGAGCTCATTATCCTTCCCAGTTTCCCCGCAATACCCCGTAATTTGACTTCCTTTCCTTCTGAAAAAAATTTCAAGAAAAGTTCTTGAAAATTAAAAGCTACCGTCCCCAAAGATTGTAACCATTGTACTCCTAGTACAACATCAACACCTCCTATAGGAATGGAAAGAATTGGACTATTCAATACATATTCCCCCATGGTTAGCTTGATATTATGGCATTTTCTAGAGAAATTTATAGTTCCTCCATTTTCAACCATCACTTGACATTCTGGTGCTAGGTATAGGAAACAATTTAATTCCTTGGCTACCTTACAATGAAAAAAATTATGGGTGCTACCTAAACAAATCAACACTATTACCTTTTTCTTCTTGATATGTCCTTCTATCTTGAGAGTTTGAGGAGTGGTAATTCTTGCCAGTGCATTAAACGATATGGTCGGATTCATTTCTTCCTCTTCTAGGGCTGGTTCCTGGTGTATATCCTCTTCTTGTTCATTTTCTTCTTCCTCTTCACAATCTATGTAAAATAATTTCTTCTCAGTACACTTATGACCTTTAGTGTATTTGCTATCACAACTGTAGCAAAGCCCTTTTTCTCTCTTTTCTTCCAATTTTTGTGGTTTCAACCTTGTAGGTTGTGGAAATCTAGGCGTAGCAACACTTCCTTCTTTATAGAATTGAGTGGTAGGCTTCCTTGTCGCCATAATTTTACATTAAACTTTTCTTGCCAACCTGAATGCTTTCTCCAATGAATCAGGTTCTAAAATGTGAACTTCATGTTAGATGTTATCCTTTAAATTTCCTATGAAGAGATCAATCCTTTGTTCCTCTAGAATATCAGTTACCCTTATATTCAATTTTTGGAAGTCCTCAATGTGTTGCCCCACTAAACCCTTTTGTTTCAGATTTATCAATTGGCTAAAGAAGGTGTCGCTCTTTGTATCCTCATAATGTGCTATCATTTCCTCCGTAAAAATTGACCAAGTGACAATTTTTTTACAGGAACAAAGCCATCGATACCATAAAAATGTATTTTGTTCTAAATGCAAAGTTGCAATGCGTACCTTTTGTGTGTTTTGCACGTTATGGAGATCAAAATATTGCTCCATCTGTAGTATCCATGTTACAGGATCCTTTCCATCAAACTTCCTCATATCCATTTTTGGAATATGGTGGTTCTTTCTGCCAACATTAGAGTTTATGAAATCACGATTAACATTTATTTTGTTCTCATCATGAGGTTCTTCTACTATCTTTTCACCATTAGGAAACATTTCTTGTATCAACTTTGTCAAACCTTCCATGTCTACTTTTAGATCATTCTTCATGTTTTCCATGTTGTCTTTCATGTCATCCATCTTAGCTTCCATGCCAGCTTCCATGCTATCCATCTTAGCTTCCACACCTTTCTTCAAACTGTCCATCTTCGCTTCCATGCCTTTCTTCAAAACTTCCATTTCATTTTTTGTTGCTCTTTGCGAGAGCGAAATTTGGTGCACTTGATCTTGTAATTTTGATAGATCATGTTGCAATTCTTCATCTTCATGAGTCATCATAGAGCCTTCTGAAGGCTTAATGGGTGTTGAATTATTTTTATGGGGCATATTTTAGAACCCAATACTGATATCTACTCTACAATATGCCCTTGGAATCAATTCAAATTGATTCTTCAAACAAGACTTATGCAATTCGGAAAAATAAAATAAAAAAATACACACCTCTTTCTTGCTTTTGATGAGCTCGATATTGAAATTGGATTATCTCTATGATTGTAGCACTTCAATATTTTAATTTCAGTGCCAACGTATAAATCTGAATTCTCTTTCGAATGCCACAGGTCTGACCTAATTTGGATTCTCCAAGACAAAGTTGTGTCCAATCTCCCACAATGACCTAATTATGGACTGGTTCAGTAGAGCGAATTGTACGACTTTCCACGTGTTACTGTTTCATCCTTCAGCTCTAAAATTGATAGCCAAGAAACTAAAGTCCATGTACTTGCCACCACTTTTTACAGCACTCCAATCCGATGCTCAGAGAGGGAGTTATGAATATTTTCCCATGATCACCTCTTTGAGATGAAATTTGGGAGCCTGAAAAAGAACTACCTTCCACAGATCATATCTCCGAAAATATTGTGAACCAAGCTCTGAAAGTTTTTGAGGAGTTTTCTCAGGATTTCAGCTTCGCCCTAAAAATTTCAGATTCTGAACCTTCGTATAAAAAACATTATAGCAAAAATTCCACAATGACCTATTTAGAGCAGCGAAACCCTAGAATCCAAACCTTTGATACCAAATGTTGTGTAACCAGCTCCAAAAATAGAAGAAAGGAGATATAAATGCCTTATAAATAAGACACTTCGAGGGGTCAACCTCCAATACATTACATAAATGAAATATTCTTGGATGATACAATTTACAAAACCTCCTTTCTATATATAGGAGTCCATGGGGCCATAATGTAATCCTAGTGGGCCACAATGTAATCCTAGCCAACCTAACAATAATAATTTAAGGGCACAATAATAACAAAATGGGGGTTACAAGGGTACAATAATAACAATAAGGGGGTCACACTAACAATAATAAGGGACTATACTAGTAATATAGTGACCTAACAGGGGAAGAAACGAGTGCTCATTTCAAGGCGTCAAACGAAATTTGAGCTTGGTAATCCCACAAATATAGTGTTCCCTTATTTAATAAGCGCATAAAGTATTTCATCATCTCGGCATAGTTTACTATGAAACGACGTAAAATTTTTTCCTTCCCTTGCAAACGATGGAGTTGCAGAATGGATTGAGGTTTGGGTAATTCAATGATTGCCTTAACCTTATCGGGATCAACCCTAATCCCGTGCTTGGAGACAATAAAACCTAGAAGGTGTCTAGACTTGAAAAAAAATGCGCACTTATGTGGATTTAGATGTATATTTTAGAACCTACACCAAGCGAATATTTGTTTCATATGTGCGAGGTGATGGGATCGCTTCTTGGAATGAGTCGGAAGGTCATCCAAGTAATCTTGTACAATATGCCTAATGTTGTGAAAGGCGTAGTCCATAGCCCTTTGAAAATTTTCTCCTGCATTCTTCAGACCAAATGGGAGTTTACGATACGAAAATGTGCCCCAAGGACAGATGAAGGCGGTTTTATGCTAGTCATCATTTTTAATCGCAATCTGGTTATATCCCAAGAAACCATCCATAAAGGAAAAAGACTCACATCCGACGCAATCATCAAGGATCTGATCTATGAATGGCATAGGATAATTATATTTTGGACAAGCAGCGTTCAAATCATGATAATCAACACAAACTCGGATGGTGCCTTGTTTTTTTTCCATGGGGACCGGATTGGAAACCCATTCTATCAAAGGAATAGGATAGATAAAACCAGCATTCAGAAATTTTTTGACTTCAGTCTTAATGGCGGCCGCTTTGTGCGGGTGGACAGGTCGGAGTCTTTGCTGAATAGGTTTAGCATTGTCATAAACTTTGATTTCATGCTCGATGATAGATGGATCTATGCCGGGCATTTCGTGGTAAGACCAAGCAAACACATCACGTAATTCCTTAAAAAGGGATGTGAAGCGTGCAATTTCCTCAGGATTGCAATCAGCTCCAATCTAAATATTTTCCATGATACCCGTTTTGACCAAGATATCTATGAGCATGTTCTTAGAAAGGTTTCCCAAGTTCCCTTTCGAATCGATAGTTTGAACAGTCGTGTAAACGAAGGAGATGATCTCAGGTGGGTCAAAAGATGGGATTTGAGTATTTATCGCATCTGAATCGAACATCGAAGCACGATGGTGGAACTCTCCCCAAGGTCGTTCTTCTAGAGACATGATCTCTCGAATAGATTTGTCTGTAGGTAGGACTTCATCAAGGAGATCCTTAGAAAGAACTGTGATTGGAGGCTTGTACCATTGGTCGAAACCATAGCTATGGAGGGTTCAGATGAAACCTGGATGGCTTGATAAGCTAACTCCGCTGGTGAGAGCGGCATCTAATCTTTGTAGGAATCAATTTCTGAAGGAGCCAGTAGGATCCATGTGTTGATAGAGCTATCTAAAGTGGTAGATATCATTGCAACTCTATGTTTAACCTCACGCGGTGAGAGAGGAAAGCAACCCATCAGGGAAGATGCCTTCAGAAGACCGGTACCAATACTGACGTACGAGTTAGGAACGCCTCCTATTAGGGGTATAGTGCTACTTGGTAATGTGACATAATCAGAGGTGCAAAAGGATAACTAATCCACTGTGACTATTTTCCCATCCAATGGAAAGAGGACGAGTCAGAAGACTGAAGAAACAATGGAAGTCATTACATATGACCAACTGTGACCCAACAATATATTATAGTCGAGATGATGATCTATGACTTCTATTTCCACCATTATCATTTTCCCACTAAGGGAAATGGAAAAGCTAGCAAAGTAGCCTTTTGGGAGGAAAGTGTGGCCATCAAAAGCTTTAATGGAATTCAATGGTGGAGATAAAGTGGGAGAACGCAAAGTGAGCCAGCAAGTAGTTGACATAACGTAGGTAATAGAACCTTCATCTATGACAATACAATGGATTGGTATCCCTTTCGACACAACTTGCACCTAGAATGAAAGTTGGTGTGATAGGTGAGGTTTATATTTCTCCATGTCAAAGATAGCTATCATAGAATCCTGGGGGTCAATCCCACCAATGGCCGAAATCAAGCCTTTCCTTTGTGCTGGGAAAGTTTGCAATACTTCAAGAGCGGACATAGTTGATGGTGCCTGCACCAAATCTTCTACAATGTTGTAGTTTTTGGCGGCACGTGCAGAGGTGTTATGAGTCGTGCGTCGAAGTGTCCCTTTGGGGGGACGAATTGTGGGGTCAGCAGCAGGTTGTTCGATATGAAAATCGTTGGGCGGTGGTGGATTTGAACTGGTACCAGGTTCCTAAGTATCAATGACATGATTTCCATAAATTTTGGCTCATGTTTGGAGTTCAAAACTTTCTACGCCATAAATGGAAGATGATCCTTCACTGAAAGGATGCGTACCACCATTTCCCCTTTGCAGGGGTTGTGGTGGATTTTGCAATCATGTGTTGTTATTTCTGTTGTGGATTAGGGAAGGGATTATGAAGGATGACAGGTGTCCTCCCAAAGTCCTTGTTTGTGATAAGATATGTGCATTCCTAAAGCTGAGGACATTTTTATGTCAAGTGGTCCTTCGCACAGATTTTGCAAGGAAATTTCATGGGTTTCTCTTTCCCTTTGTTGTTTTTAGCGGATTTTTTCTAATTAGGATTATTTTGATGATCTTACTGCTCTTCCGAAGAAGAGGTATTTTTCTTGTTCTTCTTGTTTTTTCCTCTAGGTTTTTGTGAATTTTGCACAGAATTTACCTCGGCAATAGGAAGATTAGTCAATCGGTTAGGGGCGGTGGCAGCCAAAGATGGCTGGGAGGTTTTCTCACTAGGTTTTTTTATGGCTATACCAGAGATTGCACCAATGAGACCATCAATGTGTGCTCTAGGTTTCTGAGTAGCTAGAGGATTTGGATTACTAGGGGCACAGTGGAGTAAATCATATAGCATGCCAGTTTGTGAATAGATCAAAACTAAATGCTATGCACGACAAATGGATTGATCTTCTGTGACCGCACCGGACATACAAATGTCCTTAGTTAGTTTTGGTAAGAGTGACTTACAAAACCAATTAGATAAGAGATGATCCGGGATTGGCACTTTGACTAAAATACTCCTGCGTCTCCATTCATGAATGTGATCAGAGATGTGGGTGGCGGTGTCTTGGCATAGGAGGTTAAGAGTTCCATGCCGATTTTGTATCTAATAGGTAGTTGGAAGTTTTTAAGAAATTACGTAGCTGAGGCGCCAAAAGTGTTGACAGTTCCATGTGGTAACTCAATGTACCATTTGGCAGCATTGCTTGTGAGAGTGCGGGGGAAAAGTCGAAGCTAGATACTATCATCCACCATGGATTTAGAGACAGAAAATAGATGAAAGGTGGTGATGTGTGTAGCCAGATCGTCCCCTTGTTTCCAGTTGAATTTAGGGATTTCAGACAGAATCTTCTACAATACTAGAGGCCAGAGTGGGTTGTGATTTATGGGATCATTAGTTATTTTGTAGATGTCAGGGATGTCTAGAGCTACCAAAAATGGCAATTGCGTGTTTTCCCCCAGGTCTAACTAAGGAAGAATAGGCTGACTATTCGGACCATAGGGTTCACCCATCAATGTGTTACCAATAGGATAACTAAGACTTTGTTGATAAAATTTCCCTGTGGGTGGGGGTGTAGGAATGTATGGCTGCTATCCATATGGTATATTGTACTGGGGGGCTAACAGTTGGTTTCCCCCAGTGTAAAAGTTTCCCCCTTTTCCAAATGGATTTTGGGGTTGACTTTCCCATATGAACGCAATAGAGCTAGCCGTAGGCATGCTGCTATTCATATAGTTAAGCAACGACATAGATCCTATACCAAAATTTTGACCACTTAAGGGAACAGTGTTAAAATTGGGTTGTCCCATTTGTCCTGATAATTAAAAGGGTACCGAAGTGCCCCTACTCATCTGTGTGTTGGTGAAACTACCCCTTGGCGTGATATCCAAGTGGTTTGAACTCAGCAAAGGGTTCCAATCGAAAGGCTTGCTAAAAGGAACCGAAGTCGCCCCGCTTGTGGGAGCAAGTACTGTGGGTCCTGGCGTAGTCACAGTAGGAGTAGGTCCTACAGGATTCGAAGACCCACTAACAGTTGTGGTGACCGCAGTGCTGGTACCAGGAATAGGCTGGCTACTGGGGTTTCCGATTAGTGGCATAGAATTGACTACCGACAGGGAATATGGTGGCGAACCTGGGTTGGTTTTCATTAGCATCGACCCCATGGGTGTCGGTTGCGAAATGGATGTTGGTGCAGCCGAAGACATATCTTGGCTTGGTGTAATCTGAAATAACACTAGCATCGATGAATCAGTGAGTGGAGGATTGCAAGGAGGTATGACTCCTTCCGTGAAAGGATCCTCTAGAAATTTTATTGATATGGTGCTATGTGAAAATCAGGGGTTGTCAATGGAGACTGCTCTTTTGAAGAAGGCACGGGCTCACTGAGACTCGACTCCTCCTTCAGTGTCAATGCAGGGAGACCTTGTTGTCATTGAGACAGGCGGCGAGGGTCGAAAGACTCCATGGTGACCTATTTATTTTTATCAAATTTTAATTATTTGTGATGTATTATAAAGTCTCAGTGATAGTAACTGTTGGAGTCCTGTGTTTTGATAGATTGGAAAATCGAAAGACAAGGCAACCAATATTTAGAGTTACAGGATCTAGTCCTCCTGTTCTCAGAAAGAGATCTCTCAAATTATTTTTTTTGCAAAGGTTTATCTTGTGTGCTTTGAGTATTTGTTTTAGACTAGTTATTAAGTGCCAGTGTTTGTTTGTTTGTTTGGTTGAAAGACATAAGAAAACATGAAAGGTCTAGGAAAGATAGATAGAAATGGGAAATTTCTGATTCATTGGGCAATGGAGTCAAGAAGAGGTCATGAAAAATTAATCAATGGATATGGAATATCAAACGGAAAATCTAACTTGGCCACAAGATCCTTTGGTTTTGTGAATGAGATGGACATCAATGATTTGGAAAAAGAAATTGAATTCTCAACAAAGGGAATTTAAAAGCATAACTTGAACAATAAATATTTTTTTGATAGACAGGGCTAGCCATGAATTCTACAAACCACACTTTAAGCAAATAATGACTTCAAAACAACTTTTAAAATGAAATCTAAGATTCGGGGAACACCCTTTTTCCTCAAATATTTTATTTCAAATGACTTAGAAAACATAAAAGATTCACTGATAATTACGGTCATAGAAGAGGGAACACCTAAATACATCTATGATTAAAACTATAAAGACCTTCAAAACAATTGTTCAATCATGGACAAAGGGCATGATCAAAACAGACCTCTTTGACTAACTTAAGACAATGGTACTTCAAAGGGAGACTTCAATAACAGCTTTCAAGTGATAGTAGACAAGCAGGGAAAACCATAAATCATGCTGAAACCAACTATTTGAACTATTAGAGAAATAAACAAGCATGAGGACTAAAGAGAGAGGTTGAAGACTCTAAAATACCTCAGCAGAAGAAAACATAAAACAACGAAGGATGAACAGGTCTAAGGTGCTTCTAGGAGTCATTTCTTAGCCTAAAAATTTCATCCTACTGTACTAAGAATTTATGGAAAAAAATGAAAACAGGAGAAAACATAAAACAATTTAGAATACTTCACCAACAGCCAAGCTCATGGATCCAATGATAGAGCCTTCTTAAGAACAAGCATGCAACAACATCATCAAGCTTCCAAGACTTCAATTTCTTCTTCAAGTTCAGACAGACTATGTATTATTTCAGAGAGTTTCAGTATTACAACTAGTGAACAATCAACCAACTTGTATCTCATCTTCTTCGGAAGTATTTATAGAAGAAATGAGGAGGTGGAAGAGTTTGGGATTGAAATGCAATAAATTCTACACTAAATGCAACTCTTGGCCTCAAAAACCATGCAAGGCTTAAGGCAAGAATGCATTTCATTTACAACTCTGTTTCATTTACTCTGTTTATGCTTTTTAACAGTTAATGGGTAAAAGGATTGACTTCGAGGCCTATTTTTCCTTTACAATAACTTCACTGATTGTTTAAAATATCTTCTTTTGTTTGAAATAACTATTCAACTGTCTTTAAACAAATATTTTCTGCTTCGGCAATAAGTAGGCCTTCTTTGATTACTTTGAGGCTGCAGGTGGCTCTTTGGTAGCTAGGGGATTTAATTAGCCCCTTTGATGTGGCTCTGAGGTGTACTTGGATCTTATTCTTTATTTCCTAAACACAGTGATTTATATTTGGATCGGTGTTTAGGCTTGATTAAACTATAATCTCCGTCTTTGACACTGATACGCTTTCATAATTGATGTTGATTGTGTTTTTGCTGTTTGTAGGGGCGCAGAGGGTTTTACTGGAGTCTTTTGCTCAGAAAACCAATAATCATGACTTATCGATTCCCTTTAAACATCTAATTATTCCTTTGAAACCCTTTAATATATATCAAAATGCCGCAAGGACCGTCATCATTGGTCAATAACAGTGGAATCACCTGCGGAAATTTCTAACTTTATCTTCATTAAACCTACACAAAAACACACAAATATTATTGAAATCCTGCATTTTATTGGTTTAAATTGCTTTGGAGGGTTTATGGAGGGCATTTTGGAGCTATGCGATAGAGAAAATGCAATGGAAAAAGGGAGAAAACCTGGCAGAACAGCTAACCCGGTGAAGAAAGGAGTTTGGGCGCGATATTGAATAAGGGTCATTGGATTAAATCAAAGAAAATAGATCTACGGTTGAGATCATTTAATGAGATCATTTGGAGGAATGATGGAAGCCAAATGAATTGGTGGTAAGGTTAAATCGGGACCGTCCGATCTCAGAGATTGACAACTAGGATCTAATCTAGAATTATATTGCAGAGGGAAGAGTCGTAAAGCGGAAAACCGACAGCGGTTTTCACGTTGCGTTTGGATGGTAATGTGGTTTTAGCTTTTGGAATGCGATATAGGTCTGCGTTTGACACGTGGATTTCTAAAATCTCTTATATCACATAAAATTTGCGTACTGTGGGATGGGCTAAAAATTACGAGATATGGATTACAGGCCATTGGATTGGATGATCCAGATCCAACGGTGCAAGTAGAGCATGATATATGAAGAGCTGCAGGATAATAGAATAGGTGGGGTCCAAGTGACGTCAGCAAGCTCAACGCACAATGGAGGGGTAAAAAGGCTATCTGACTATTGAATTTCTTTGATAAATAGTTATAACTGGGACAAGGGGGAAATATGAAGAAAATGTAAAGGGCGGAAAAATGGATCTTAAAGACCTTAGATCTCTGAAGATCGACGGTCAAGATTTACCTTTAAAACCTTCTGTCGGAAACAAGGATATAAAGGAATGGTAAGGTCTTCAAAGGAAAATGGAGGAGAAACACAAAGAGGAGAGGGCCCACTATTTTATTTAAAGGCGAAAGGAGGATGAATGTGGGTCGTCAGATCAAAGAATGATCAACGGTGGATAATGGATCGCATCATAAAAATGTGAAAAGGTCGAAACACTAGGTTGTTTGATTTTGCGATGTGAGATTAAGCATTGGCCGTCTGATCGAGGTGAGAGATCAACAGTCAGGATTTAATCGGTGGGCGTGATGTCAGGGACTATGGGCGAAGCGTGACTAGATCTTAGTCGTTGGTTCTTGTGGATTTCAACGGTTGAGATTTAATCACGGGATCGCAATTAGAGGAGGGCGGAGGAAGGCACAATGGATTTTTGTGATGCGATTCCACGCAGACCATCGGATCAAGGTGAGATCGATGGTGGAGGTTGCGACGAAAGATTATAGAAAAAAAGACTCTCGCATCGGAAAATTTATAAAAAAAAAAGGAAAAAGCACAACTGGGAAGTTCCAATTGCGATTAGTGCCCGAGGCTTTAGCACCTTGTCTCAGGCGTGGGTCATATGCGGAGAAAAATTTAGGGGCTTAAGCCCTTAGTGCAAAAGACTGTTTTTTGGGATTTTTTAAGGATTTTTAGAGGATTTTTGGGGGTTCTGATAAAGTTTAAAAAGGAATTTTAAACCTTATTAAGGGAAAATTATGAAGGAAAGGAAGGAAAATGAGGGAAATGGAGTAATTTCGTGAGGAAAAGGGAATAAAAAATGAAGGTAATTTATGAGTGGGAAAAGGGGTAAAATGATGGAAAATGGGATCTTTCAGTAGTCTTTTTCTTCAGGAAAACGGTAATTTTTTCATGTTTAAAAGGGAAACAACAGTGAATATTTAAATAAAGTATTAGTTATCTTCATAAAAGACTTCAAGGATGATAGGTTCTCAAAGGGGAATTATCTCTTGGAGTTTTGAAGAACAAAATTAGCCACCTCTTGGTATAACAGAATTTATCAATGGCTAACAGTGGCTCCACTTGGGGAAGACAGTTGGTTCTTTAGGTGTCTAGAACCTCAGCTACAGATCTTTGGCTTTCATTTAACCAGTGCCTTAATCCATTAGGCAACAACCTTTTCTTTTAATGATCTCTGCAGAAATTTAAAACAATGGAATCCTATCAAAAAAACATGTCTACCTACCCATTGCTAATGATCCTAACATTTTTTCTCCTTTTCAGAGTGCATTTAGACTGGAAAACTCTCTTCAACAATATTTTATTCTTTTGAAAAGAAAAAAAATAATCTAATTCTACTCTTATTCCTCCATGAACTTAGATTAAGCAGTTGAGTTCATAAGCTTCTCTACCTATCTACTATCTGTTAGGATTAGACTGTCTAACATATTTTTATTCTCTAAGTTCTAAAAAAAGAAATTTAAAAGCAGACAAGTCAGAATTGAACAGTCTAACTTGTTGCTGATCTATGGCATAAAAACAAGCTGCACATAGATAATTATTTGCAGAAAATTAAATCAAAATGGTGAAGGCTTATGATCTGAAATTATAAGAACATCCTTCTCTTTTCTTCAGCTCTGTTTTTGACCTTTGTTTGAGCTGTCTTACATCTTTTTTTGGTTCAAGTTTTGAGCATATCATAACCAGTTTATTTCTATCCTTGGCTCAGGATTTAAACAGATTAGAGCCATGCATCTTTTTGAAACTCATAGGTTCAGATTTTTAGCTTATTTGAACCTTTATTTTCTATCCTAATTTACCTAACTGATAAGCCAAGATTATGTTGTTTGGCTGATCTAATTCACTAACCCATCAACAGTAAATTGAAAAACTAATTAGTCATGATTAAACTGTACGACTAACTAGAAGTGTGTTTTTTAGGAGTGGCATTTGAGCTTGCATACTTTCAGATTTTGTTTCTCTTTTTGGTATGGGGTTGTACCTTTCTTGTTTTACAATCTGCCTTCTTTTCTCTTTTCTATTGTTTTTGTATTTTTATTTTTCTAACTTTAAATGCAATGTTCAGACTATGATATTTACAATGAAAAAATAAAATGCTTTGAAACTCATGACTCTTGGCAGAAGTAATGCTTTATCATCCTGCCATTGACAGGACCTCCATATAAATCTTCTCCATTAAATTTTTTCAAGAAAAAATGCATTGTGACCCCTTTCAGCATGAATAATATAGGGCCCTTTCCCCAAGTTCTCAAACTTGCCATGTTTTCCCTTCACTTCCCTTCTTGAATCCCACTTAAGGACAACATTTCCAACTTGGAAATTTTTTGCCTTAGTCCTTTTATCAAAGAGTTTCTTGATCTTTTCTTGGACTAACTGTGTTCTTTCATAGACTTCTTCTCTGGTCTATTGTAAATGAATTGTTTGGTTGATTCTTCTCTGCATGCCATTCTCTTCAATCTGCACTTCTTGGAGGAGTTTCATGACTGGAAATCCTAATGATGTTGGGAATAATGCATCCATGCCATAAACCAGCTGATAGGGGGACATATTTATTGACTTTTTTGTAGTTAATATATCAGCCCATAAGGCATGAACCAGTTTACTGTGCCATGATTTCTGATTTTCTTCCAACAGCTTTTTTATGATATTGATGAGGCTCTTGTTGGAGGATTCAGCTAATCCATTTCCTTGGGGATATTAGGCAATAGAATGGCCCAAGGTAATGTGGTATTTGTGACAAAAATAAACCATTCTTTTAGATTTGAAGGTAGCAGCATTATCTGTTATGATTTTTCTAGGACAACCAAATCTAGATAGGATATTTGTTTCAAGGAACTTGATAATGACGGAGTCAGTAGCATTCCTAGAGGGTATAGATTCTATCCATTTGGTAAAGTAGTCAGTGGCAGTGAGGATCCACTTATGTTGCGCTGAGGAAGATGGGTGAATTTCCCCAATGAAGTGCAAGCCCCATTGTTGAAAGGGTGTCTCAACATGGATAGGATGTAAAGGTAAGGGAAGGAGTTTTCTTTTGCCATAAAAAATTTGACACTTATGGCAAGACATGACTAACTTCCGAGTGTTTGGGAAAAGGGTGGGCCAATAGTGACCAGATCTAAGAATTTTGTTTGCTGTGGTCTTTCAGTAGAGGTGTCCTCCACATTCTCCTTCATGCAGCTCATGCATGATTTTTCCTGCATCATCTTCAAGTAAACATTTAAGCAAAAATCCAACAGCATTTTTCCAATACAATACCCCATCTATGATGCAATAAATTAAAGCTTTCTGTTTCAAAAATCTAGCTTTAGTTTTAGACAAAGAAGGAGGGGCATTCAAATACAAAAGCACATAAATGATGTCAGCATACCAAGGAGAATTCAGAAATGTTTCTTCAATGAAAGGAGAAGTAGATTCTTCTATTTCTTCCAACACATCTACCATGTTCATATATAGTGCTTGGAAGTTTGACTCAGCCATGAGTTTTGCTAATCCTTTCCCTTTAAATAGTTTGGTGGGCCTGATTTCTAAGTCATATTCAAGAATGGTTGCAATCCATTTTCCCCTTTTACCATCAGGGTCTTGACTTAGAATGTCCTTGACAACAGTATGTGGAACAAAAGCAATTATGTGAGAGTGTAAAATATAGACTCTAAAGTCTTTTAATGCTTTCACTAATGCTAAGGCTTGCTTCTCCATGATGTTATATTTGAGAGGAGCATCTCCTAAGGCCCTACTAAAGAAGGATATTTGTTTTTCTTGCCCCAAGTCATTCTTTTGAAGTAATACTGCAGTTATTGTATGCTCAGATGCAAAAGAAAAGATATAAAAGTCTTTGGTGAAATTTGGACTAATCAAGACTGGTGTTTGAGTGAGAGCTTGTTTAACTTGTTCGAATGATTGTTTAGCTTGTAAAGTCCATTTCACACCTACCTCTTTCCTAAGCATGTTTGTAATGTTTTTTAATAGCTCAGCAAGGTTGGGGATAAACCTCCTCAAAAAATTAATCTTTCCAATGAAATATTATAATTATTTGAGGCTTCTTGGATGGCTGATTTGCAATATGCCATATATCCTTTTAGGGTCTATTTTGATTCCCTATTCTAAAATTATATGACCAAGAATTTTACCTTCTTGGATACCAAAGAGTGTCTTCTTGGGATTCAAAGATAATCCAAATTTCCTACACATCTCAAAAACTTTTCTCAAGTGAATCAAATGTTCTTCATCGGTTTTTGAGAAAACAGTTATGTCATCAAGGTAAATGATTATAAAATATCCAATATCTTCAGAGAAGGCTATGTCCATGGCCCTTTGAAAGGTGGCCCCTGCATTCATCAAGCCAAATGGCATTTTGACATACATAAAGGTGCCTCAAGGTGTAGTAAAAGCAGTTTTGAGTTGATCACTTGGGAGCACTAACACCTGATTGTAACCCGAGAACCCATCCAATAGTGATATTATTTTTGACCCAAATACCCTTTGAAGTATATGGTCCATCTTGGGTAAGGGGTAGTTGTCCTTTAGGGAGGCTCTATTTAAATTTTTGAATTCAATACAGAGCCTGATTTCCCCTGTCTTCTTCCTAACAGAAACTAAGTTTGACACCCACTCTGAATATCTAATGGGTACTATAATACTAGCACCATGCATCTTTTCAATTTCTGCCTTAACTAAAGGTAATAAAACAGGGTTTATCCTCCTTAGTTTTTGTTTAAAAGGCTTTTGATTTTCCTTCAAAGGAATCTTGTGCTGAATAATGCTAGTATCATAAGATTTCAGATCTTTGTATCCCCAAGCAAAAACATCTTTAAACTCTTTGAACAACTCTATGTATTGCAATTTTATGTGAGTTGGGAGAGTGTTGGATAGTTTAATCATCTTGGGTTCTGCTAGGTTGCCTATGTTATGTTCTTTTACATCTGTTTCCACAAGCTCCATTCTAGGTTCTTTGGCTACATCATTAAAATCAAAAAGGTGTTCTAAAGGTGTGAGACCCCTTAGAATTGTATCATTTTTGCACTGTAAAACTTCCAAGTCTTTCTGGTCTGCGCAGTCAATTAATTATGCTTCAAAAGGATTCTCATATTGATTTATATCGGCAGCATATGTCATTTCAACTTCTGGGATTTGTTCAATATACAAATAGTTTTCTTTATGGCTGGTTTCTGATGTTGGTATGTCAAAATCGTTTTCTGATTTTAGGAAATCATCTATGTGTTTGTAAAAATCAAACACTTGCCAGTGGTCCTCATTATCAGGCACTGCAGGCCTGTGTTTCACCTTTACACTAAATTGTTCATTTATCTCAGGTATTTGGCAGTTGATGGCATTGAAATCAAGTTCATTTGCTAGATGATTTTGTGCTCTTGGAATGAAAATAAGTTCATACTTTTCAAAGGTTTTTAATAAATCTAGTGCAGCGTTTCGATACTCTCTAAGTCTTGGGTTTCTAGCTGAGTATTCTCCTTTGATTTGTCTTATGATGAGTTCGGAATCTCCTAAGATTGATATCATTTGGGCTTCTAATTGTTTAAGCAATTGTAAGCCAAGGAGAAGTGCTTCGTATTCAGTGATATTGTTTGTGCATGGAAAATCCAGTTTATATGAAAAGCTCTAATTTGTATTATGAATCCATACACCTACCCCTGCACTAGTTTTATTACAAGATCCATCAAAGTTTATTATCCAAAGTATATCAGCCTCATTTTCATTCTCTTGTTGCTGTTGATTTTCAATGTTTTGAATTTTATTTGAGGGAAGGTTTGAATGTTCTAGTGAATTGATTTGCTCTTGGTTTTCCTTTTCTTCCTGAGTGATTCATCTTCATTGTATAAGATGAAGGAATCTAAGCTTGAATGAATAGAATATATTGGATAGTTATTTGGTTTATCTATATTACTCACCATGTATTTCATGTGGGATTCCCTGTATAACCTTCTGCTTTGGCTAAAAACTGGGATGGTGGCATAAGACATGTCCATTTGAAGGCTTCCCTGAAGTTTGATTCCCCATGATCTTGATAAGATCATACCATACTTGGGGGGAATGTTAGCTACAACTATGTCCATCACTAGACTCTTAGCAGGGATTTGAGATAAGTTAACACATAAATATTTGATTAAACCCAAGAATTTGAATCTACTTGAGTCAAAGGAATACAAATCCTTGTATGGTTTAGTAATTTCTAAGCCTAATCTTTCCATTACTAACTTGGGCATTAGATTATGTGAAGCTCCAGAGTCTAACATGGCAATGTGTAAAATTTTATCATGTATGTTCAAACTAACATAGAAGGGAGGGACAACTCCTTCTTGGTATTTTCCTTCAACTTCTGGACCAAACAACAACTCAGGCTTGTCATCTGTCAAGTTTAATGTGTCAGTATCACTTCCTAAGTTCAAAGCTTTTAAAACTTGGTTTTTTTACACTTCTTGGGTTACTAGTTCATCTAGAGGAATGGTAATTTTTATCTTTGCAATCTCTCCCTCAAGGCTGAAAGGAACAATTGATTTGGTCATATTTACATCTGTCTTTTCAATTGAATTCCTTTCAACAATTTTGATTTGTTGAACCTTGTTTGGATTGGTAATTAGGACAGTTTTGTTAGGACCACTAGCTGAAGTGCTAGGGGTGCTTTGTTCAACATTTGGTTGGTTGCTTTTGTCTTTGTTTGAATCTGTTTTCTTAGCCAAAATGTTGGGTTTCTCTGCTGTCTTCTTAGGCTAAATTTCTGTGCTTTTCTTGACAGTAGTGCTACTGTTCTTATCTTTTGAATTGTCTTCGTTCCCTTTGCTACTAAGATCATATTTTTTGTGTACCTCCATGATCGCATTTTCAAACCCCAATCTATAATCATCAGAATATTCATAGGTGTTTGTATTTTGATCAGAGGAGAAGAAACCTCGTTCTTCCTTAGTGAGGAAAACATCATCCCCACTGTCTGATCCAATCAAGTTCACATGACCTTCTCCCAACCTTTCAATCTCCCTATCTTCCTCATATTGATCTACATAGTTTTGTTGGAAGGGAGGTCTAATTTGTTGGTCATTTTCTTTTTTCTTGTTTTGATTGTTTTCTCTTCTATAATTTTGATTTCTATTTCTATTTTGGTTGTTTTGAGGTTCTCTTGGTGGCACTCTATCATTCAAATTGATCTTTTCAAGCATCCTCTCCATTACCTTCACTAGGTTATCAATTTTAGTGTTAAAATTTGAGGCTGAGGGTTCAATGTCATTTTTATAAGTTACCCTCTTCTATGATCTCAACCTATTTCTTTTCTCAATTATGTTTACTTCCAGACTCACAGCTCCTTTCTGCATGTCCTCTAGAGTTAAGCAATCTCTCTCTCTTAGTTGATAAGCCATTTCAACATCAAAACCTTCAAGGTATCTTACTAAGGCCATGCCTTGGAGAGGTTTCATGTGAGGTGGAAGAGCATTGTAAACATTGTTAAACCTAGTGGAATAGTCATGAACGCTCTCTCCTTGATTTCTTTTAAGGCTGCTATACTCTGCTAGTATTTGGAGAAGGTTCTTTTTTAGTTCCCATTTGTTGATGAACGTTTGATGCAAAGCAGGGAGATCATTGATGCTGTTAGGAGGTAAGTTTTTAAACCATTTCTTTACATCTCCTCCTAAAATTTGGGCAAAGATCCTCATTTTAATGGTTTCCTCCTCTATTTCCATGTAATCAAATGCATCTTCCATCCTATCTACATTATGTTGAGATGTTGTAGACTCTTTTGCAGTGAAATGAGGAATTTTGGATTAGTACTCATTTGGTAAGGGAAGCAGAGGTTGTGGTAACACTAATGGGGCATACCATGTTGCCATGGCTGGAAAGAAGGGTGGATTTACAAGAGTGAGAGTGGGCTGAAATGGGGTGTTTTGAACAGTGGTAGTATGGATTGGAGTGGAAGAAACACTTGGGCCAGCAAACTGGTTTTGAGCAGATTTGTTATGGAAAAGGCTAAGGTGGTGAAGAAGCTGTGAATCAGGAGGAGTGGAAGGCGAGGCTTCTCTACTAAAGCTTTGTTGCAAATATGCAATGTCAAGATCAGTTTGGTTCAAATCACCTTGAGGCTGGTTCTAAAGATGTTCTTTGTATGATGTAAATCAAAGTGTAAATCCTCTAAGACAACAAGGTTTTCAGGGACAGATTTTGTTCTTAAGAGGCTCTTATCAGCAGTTGATTTTCTAGATTTTGAAGTATGCCACAAAATTCTCTCTGGATTGTCAACTATGGTAGGGAGATTAGGATCTGGATGAGATCTAGTGTTGATCCTAGGTAAAGCCAGACTGCTTCTCAAAAATGAAAAAGGCTTAAGTTTTTGGGACTGTTTTTTGAAAGTATTGCCTCTCACAATGTCTTATCTAGTATGGGACTAGGCTTCTAAACTTCCTCGAGACTGGTTAACACAATCTTAAGGAAATCTGGAGAGCTGGATGGGTAATAGGCCTACTGGGGCTAGTGGAGTCGCCAGGTGGAAAATTTTTAGCTTTTATGAAAGTAAAATATTGAATGGTTCCACCACCATGTTTATTAGGAAGCCAATCTGAAATATTTTTGGATTTTTCTGAGTTTCTATGGTTGTTTGAAAGACTAAGGGATTTTCTGGAGTCCTAAGGTGTACTTATATTGTCACTAACTCATAAAGGTCCCACTGTGATCGCCATTATGTTGGTGTCCCGTGTTTTGATAGATTGGAAAATCAAAAGACAAGGCAACATCAGAACCAATCTTTAGAGTTCCAGGATCTAGTCCTCCTGTTCTTAGAGAGGGATCTCTCAAATTGTTTGTTTGCAAAGGTTTATCTTGTTTGTTTTGAGTATTGGTTTTAGACTAGTTATTAAGTGCAAATGTTTGTTTGTTTTTTTGATTGGTTGAAGGACATAGCAGAGCATGAAAGGTCTAGGAAAAATAGATAGAAAGGGGAAATGTTTGATTCATTGGGCAATGGAGTCAAGAAGAGGTCATAACAAACTTATCAAAGGATATGGGATATCAAAGGGCAAATCTAACTTGGCCACAGGATCCTTTGGTTTTGTGAATGAGATGGACATCAATGATTTGGAAAGAGAGTTTGAATTCTCAACAAAGGGAACTTGAAAGCATAACTTGAACAATAAAGAGGTATTTGATAAACAGGGCTAACCATGAATTCTACAAACCGCACTTTAAGAAAATAATGACTTCAAAACAAATTTTAAAATGAAATCTAAGATTCGGGAGCACATCCTATTTCCTCAAAGATTTTATTTCAAATGAATTAGAAAACCTAAAAGATTCACTGATAATTACGGTCATAGAAGAGGGAACACCTAAATAAATCTATGATCACAACTATAAATACCTTCAAAACAACTGTTCAAGCAAGGACAAAGGGCATGATCGAAACAGACCTCCTTGCCTAACTTAAAAAAATGGTACTTCAAAGGGAGACTTCAATAACAGCTTTCAAGTGGCAGCAGACAAGCAGGGAAAACCATAAATCATGTTGAAACCAACCATCTGAACTATTAGAGAAATACAAGCATGAGGACTAAAGAGAGAGATTGAAGACTCTAAAATACCTCAGTAGAAGAAAACATAAAATAGTGAAGGGTGAACAGGTTTAAGGTGCTTCTAGGAGTCATTTCTTAGCCTAAAACTTTCATCCTACTGTAGTAAGAAATTTATGGAACAAAATGAAAATAGGAGAAAACATTAAACAGTCCAGAATACTTCACCAACAACCAAGCTCATGGATCCAATGATAGAGCCTTCTCAAGAACAAGCATGCAACAACATCATCAGGCTTCCAAGACTTCAATTTCTTTTTCAACTTCGGATAGACTATGTATTATTTCAGAGAGTTTTAGTATTACAACTAGTGAGCAATCAACCAACCTGTATCTCATCTTCTTCGGAAGTATTTATAGAAGAAATGAGGAGGTGGAAGAGTTTAGGATTTAAATGCAATAAATTCTACGCTAAATGCAACTCCTGGCCTCAAAAACCATGCAAGGCTTAAGGCAGGAATGCATTTCATTTACAACTCTATTTCATTTACTCTTTTTATGCTTTTTAATGCTTAATGGGTAAAAATATTGACTTCGAGGCCTATTTATCCTTTAGAATAACTTCACTGACAGTTTAAAATATATTCTTTTGTTTGAAATAACTATTCAGTTGTCTTTAAATAAATATCTTCTGCTTCGACAATAAGTAGGCCTTCTTTGATTGCTTTGAGGCTATAGGTGGCTCTTTGGTAGCTGGGGGATTCAATTAGCCCCTTTGATGTGGCTCTGAGGTGTACTTGGATCTGATTCTTTGTTTCCTAAACACAGTGATTTATATTTGGATCGATGTTTAGGCTTGATTAAACCATAATCTTCATCTTTAACACTGATACGCTTTCATAATTGATGTTGACTGTGTTCTACTATTTGTGGGGGCGCAAAGGGTTTTACTGGAGTCTTTTGCTCAGAAAACCGATAATCATGACTTATCGATTCCCTTTAAACATTTAATTATTCCTTTGAAACCCTTTAATATATATCAAAAGGCCGCAAGGATCGTCATCCTTGGCCAATAACAGTGTAATCACCTGCAGAAAATTCTAAATTTATCTTCATTAAACCTGCACAAAAACACACAAATATTATTGAAATCCTGTGTTTTATTGGTTTAAACTGCTTTGGAGGGTTTATGGAGGGTGGTTTGGAGTCGTACGATAGAGAAAATGTAGTGGAAAAAGGGAGAAAACCTGGCAGAATAGCTAACCAAGTGAAGAAAAGAGTTTGGGTGCGATATTGAATAAGGGCCGTTGGATTAGATAAAAGAACATAGATCTACGGTTGAGATCATTTAATGAGATCATTTGGAGGAATGATGGAGGGCAAATGAATTGGTGGTAAGGTTAAATCAGGACCGTCCAATATCAGAGATTGATGGCTAGGATCTAATCTAGAGTTATATTGTGGAGGGAAGAGTGGTGAAGCAGAAAACCGACAATGGTTTTCGCGTTGCGTTTGGGTGGTAATGTGGTTTTTGTAGAAATTTGAATAAATTATATGTTATCCAACGAGATTCTCCTGATCACAACTATTTTAAGTTCATGCACAATACAAAATCTCTTCTACCATTGATCATTAATTGCGGAAATAAAAACAATCGCATGCACACATTAAAACCATAAACAATCACACATATGAACACAGTATTTTATGGGAAAGCTTAAAGCTGAAAACCCCCAACTATCTATATATTATATGTCATAGAGATCATGTAACAATCATCATACAAAGCTCCTCACAAGATCTCATTACAATCTCCAATTTCTACACACTAATCAAGCTAGATCTAGCAAATCACATGCTCCAATCTGTGCCACCTGATACCCTGTCTCTACTACGCAATCACTGCTAAAGAATCGCTCTTAATTAAATTTGAACCACCTGGATTGTACTGCACAATCCTCATTGGCACCTCCAATCACTGGTTGTTGCAAATCATGCAACAGTATAGTCACAACTAATAGTCACATTGCTCTTTCACCTACCTCTTCACTGGTTTCCACTGAAAATTTCCATGAACTGAAGTTAACTGATGTATTCTTTAGTTGATTAATGGGTTTATAATTAGTGAATTAATTATTCTGGTTAACCACTCTCACTAGTGTATCAACTATTTAGGACTAGATACAATTGGAAGCTCAACTATGTTTAGATCAGTTAAACTGAACACAACTCCATTAACTCCTCAATCAACTCCACCAAACTCTCTCACATGAGTTCTAACCGAAGTATCCATGCAATAGCTCCACTTAACCCTTAGGAATAGCGTAATTCCTTCTGTCAGCTCCTGTGCCACATCTGTGCACTTAACTGAAGTGCTCCAAGAGAATAAGATAATGTTTATAGTCCAAATATTATTAAGAGGTAATAATATTCGACATATCTATTTTTAGACTGGAAATCTAAAAATAGATTCCGCAAAATATGTCTAAAAATAGAACTCCATCTATTTTTCAAACTTGACCAACCATCCACAAATAGCATCCTGCAACTCATAGAATATGATCAACATGTCTAAAAATAGACTTTGCGCCAAAAATAGCCCGCGGGCCCACTTAGTGAAGGCGACTTCTTTCCACTAAGCTCATCATCTTGTTGCAATCTCAACACTCCCTCTCAATTAGATAAGGATTATTTGCCACCCCTATCCTGCCTCTGTGGTATTCGAATTTTCTCCTGGTGAGCGCCTTCGTCAAGATATCAACATCTTGATCCTCGGTGGGAATGTATGAAAGTAACATGATCTTCCGCTGCACACAATCTCTGATATGATGATATTAGATTTCAATGTGTTTAGATCTATCATGAAATACTGGATTAACCGAGAGTTTGATGCAACTCTGATTATCACAATATATCACAGTAGGATCTAAGTGTGAACCGAACAACCTGACCAGGATCTTCCTCATCCATATAGCCTCGCATGCAGCCAAACTCGCTGCCATATACTCGGCCTCTGCTGAAATGAGTGCCGTGGATCTCTGCTTCCTACTGTACCAAGAAACTGTTTTTGACTCGATACTGAAAATCCCTCTAGATGTGCTCTTTTTTTCCATTGGGCTCCCTACCCAATCTGCATCCATGAAGCCACATAGCTTCACCTCATCCGACTGTCTATACTGTAATCCATATCTCGATGTGCCTTTGAGATATCTCAATACATGCTTGTCTTCTTTCCAAAAGAGCTTGGTAGGCTTAACAATAGCTTGTGAAAGCTGGTTAACAACATAGCATATGTCGGGTCATGTATTGACCATATACATAAGCGACCCCACCAACTGTCGATAAACAGTCGCATCCACTACCTCTGCCGAAGTAGCATCCTCCTTCCTCCATCCACCAGGAAGAGGAGTATCAAAAGGCTTGCAGCCATGCATGTTGAACTTCTCCAGTATCTCTCAGGCATACTTTCCTTGAGAAACAAACATTCCATCACTGCGCTACCAAATTTCCAATCCCAGGAAATAATGAAGGCGGCCCAAGTCCTTCATCTCAAACTCCTTTGCAAGATCAGCCTTGCATGAGTATATCAACAGTTCATCACCTATCAAAATCAAATCATCTACATAAAGTACAATGATCAGAAACTTACCCTCCACCACAATCTAGTATAGGTTCGGATCCGCCTCACTCTTGGAGAATCCAAGTTCAGTGAAATAACTGTCTATCCGTGTGTACCAAGCACGAGGTGCTTGTTTCAACCCATACAACGCTTTTTTGAGCCTGCACACATGCGACTCGCTGCTGAAGATCTCGAAACCTTTGGGCTGCTCTATGTACACCTCCTCCTCAATCACCCAATTGAGGAACATAGTCTTCACATCCATCTGATGAATGTGCCACCCCATCTGCACTGAGATAGCTAGGATCGTCCGTATGGAAGAATACCTTGCGACAGGTGAAAAGGTTTCCTCATTATCGATCCCCTCAATCTGTGAGAAGCCTAAGACAACAAATCTTACCTTGTACTTCTCCATACTCCCGTCAGCTGCTTGCTTCACTTTGTAGATCCATCTCGAACCCACCACTGATTTCCCTTCCAGCCTTGGGAAAATCTCCCATGCACTATTTTTGACAATCGAATCATACTCTTCCACCATGGCATCTACCCATGCGGGATCCTCCACATCTTCCTCAAAAGAGGATGGCTCTGTCACGATACACTTGCTCATAAAAGCCATGTATCTATTATACCGATCAGGTGACTGTCTCTATCTGCGCTGTGATGTAGGTGCTCCTACAATCCTCTCTGCATCTTGAGCCAGTCGCTCAGCTTCTGTAGTGCGTTTCTGCCCTTTGATGGTTGGTGCTGCATGAGTGGTCTCTTCCACTCCATGAACCTCCTCTTGTGGCTGATACACATCCTGAGGCTCATCCTTAGGAACTAATAGCTCCTCACCTGCATGCAAGTGTGGCTCCTTCTCAAGCGAACACTTCATGGCTTTCTCCTCATGAAATTTGATATCCCGTCGCACAACAGTCTTGCGACTGTCTGGAAAATACACACGATAGTTGTGGGGTGTATCAGTGTACCTCAAAAATATCCCAACCTCTACAATTAGCTCTAGCTTCTTCCAGGCATCCTTCATCACATGAATGTAAACAGGTGAACCAAAAATCCTCAAATTGGAAATATCAGGCTTCTTACTAGAAAACACCTCCTCGGGTGTACTCATGCCAAGTATCCTGTGAGGACAACGGTTTTGCACATATACTGCAGTATTGCATGCCTCATCCCACAAGTGTATGGGAAGGCCCTGATCATGCAACATTTCCCGTGCAACACCCATGATCATTCTGTTCTTTCGCTCCGCAACCCCATTCTGCTGTGGGTTATGAGGTGCTATGAGCTCTCCTCGAATTCTTTTGCGCTGCAAAATTCCTTGAACTCACCAGAGATGAATTCACCACCATTTTCACTCCTAAGGGCCGTCACCTTCTTCCCCGATTCTTTCTCAGCCAGTGCCTTGAACTCACAGAAATTTGAATATGTCTCGCTCTTCTTTTGCATGAAGAAGATCCAACACTTATGAGAAAAATCATCAACAAATATCACATAGTACATGTGCTTTGTTTTCGAAGCTTCTGAGAAAGGTCGACACTCGTCTATGTGAATCCTCTCAAGGATCGTCGTGGCATGGCTATCCTTCTCGTGAAATCTGGCTTTCACAAATTTTCCCAAAGTACATCCCTTGCACTGATCTGACTACGCAAGTGTAACTTTGGGAAGCCCAGTAGAAATCTGCTGCAAAATTTTCAAAGCTCCATGGTGAAGCCCAATCTCCTGTGCTACAACTCGACATCATCTCGGCTCACCTCTCCTTCTTCCTTGCCTACCATTGCTGCACAACCATCTACCTGCAATTGATAAAGGTTCTTAACTCGAACCCCTATCCTCTGGGTTTCACCAGTTGCCTTACTGCGTAGGAAAGCCTTTCCCTCGCTAAATACAACATCATATCCCTTGTCTTCTAACATGGCCACCAAGATCAAATTCTTCTTCAATCCTAAAACATGCATCACTTCATTCAATACGAAGGGTTTACCAGACTCCCTCTCAAAGGAAATGGTACCGATACCAGTTGCACTGTATCTACCATCATCGCCCATTTCGATGTGCACTCCAAGATCTTTCTCATCCAGATCAGTAAACAAATATTTTTCTCCGGTCATATGAAAAGACGCACCACTGTCAAGAAACCACACTGAAACCATCACACTTGAGACCAAGCATGCGATCAGTGAAAAATATAGCTCAAACTGTGAGGCTAAGTCCTCTCCAGCTATAGATCCAGCAGCTTGCTTATTTTTCTTCTTCTATGGACAGTTAGTGGCGTAATGTCTGTGTTGGTGACAGTGAAAGCACTTCACCTTGGACATGTCCTGCTTCTTGCCTTTTGCACCGGATTGAGAAGCATTCTTCTTGCTCTTCCCCTTCCTTTCTTTGGCAGCCAAAGGAAAATTTTCTTCATCTGAGTTCTTTGATGAAGATCCGTCCCTAGTACTTCACCTTATCTCCTCTTGCACAAGATCCAACCAAAGTCGCTCCCATCATAGCAATTTATCCCAACCATTGACAGAGTCCTGATAGGAATGCCAACTCTTCAAAAGCCCAAGGAGAGCCAAGCTCACCAAGTCCTCGTCATCAACAGTAACCACCACACTTCCCAATTCATCCCTGCATTGGATGAACTTCGTGAGGTACTTGGGCATACTGTCGCCTTTCTCCATTTTTATGTTCCTGAGTTTATCCTTGAGCACCAACTTCCTCTGGTCGCTCTTGCTTTGAAATAAATCTATCAAAGCTTTCCAAATCAAGAATGGAGAAGCTTTACCATGAAGGCTAGAAACTATGCGATCCTTCACACCTTCCAACAGAATCCTTCAACACTTTTCTGTCTTCTATTGCCATGCGTCAAGTGCGGCAGCATCGCTAGAAGTAGGTTTTGGAATTTCTGCATCTATGAACTCCTTCAACCCATTTTCATCTAGCACCACCTCCATTATTTCCTTCCATGAAATATAATTCGAGCTACCCTCAAGGGCATACTCCAATTGCAATCCGTTGAAAGACATCTCAACTTTGACACCAAGAAAACACTACTGCAAATTCGAATGCCACCAGCTCAAAACTCAACCGCTTCAATGTTTTGCAATTGCTCCAATGACCAATATCACTCCGATACCATGTGGAAATTTGAATAAATGATATGTTATCCACCAATATTCTCCTGATCACACACTATTTTAACTTCATGCACAATACAAAATCTCTTCTACCATTGATCATTAATTGCAGAAATAAAAACAATCGCATGCGCACATTAAAACCATAAACAATCACACATATGAACACAGTATTTTATGGGAAAGCTTAAAGCTGAAAAACCCCAACTATATTTATATTATATGTCATAGATATCATGTAACAATAATCATACAAAGCTCCTCACAAGCTCTCAGTACAATCTCCAATTGCGACACACTAATCAAGTTAGATCTAGCAAATCACATGCTCCAATCTCTGCCACTTGATAACCTGCCTCTACTACGCAATCACTGTTGAAGAATGGCTCTTAATTAACTTTGAACCACCTAGCTTGTACTGCGCAATCCTCATTGGCATATCCAATCACTAGTTGTTGAAAATCTTGCAACAGTATAGTCACAACTGATAGTCACACTGCTCTTTCACCTACCTCTTCACTGGTCTCCACTGAAACTGTCCATGCACTAAAGTTAAATAATGTATTCTTTAGTTGATTAATGAGTTTATAATTAGTGAATTAATTATTAATTAATTCACACCACTCTCACTAGTGTATCAATCAGTTAGACTAGATACAACTAGCTCAACTATGTTTAACTCAGTTAAACTAAACACAACTCCATGAACTTCCTCAATCAACTCCACCAAACTCTCTCACATGAGTTCTAATGGAAGTCTCCATGCAATAGCTCCAATTAACCCTCAGGAATAGCGTAATTCCTGCAGCCATTTCTGTGCCTGTACGTGCATAACAGAAGTGCTCCAAGAGAATAAGATAATGTTTATAATTCAAATGTTATTGAAGGTAATATTCGACATATCTATTTTTAATTTGGAAATATAAAAATAGATTCTTCCCAACTATCATCTACAAAATGAATTATCTATTTTCCAACAGTAACCATCCACAAATAGCATCACATAGCTCATGATATGATGACATGTCTAAAAATAAACATAGAATCTAAAATGAACTTCTGCACAAAAAATAGCACTGTGACCCCCCACATAGTGACGATTCTTTCCACTAAGCTCATCATCTTGTTGAAATCTCAACATTTTTGGCACATAATACATATAGGTACACGTTAAACCCACCTTAGTTCTAAAAGCTACAATATCATGTAAAAGTTGCATACTGTGGGATGGGCTCAAAAATTACGCGATATGGATTACAAGCCGTTGGATTGGATGATCCAGATCCAACAGTGTAGGTAGAGTGCGATATATGAAGAGATGCGGGATAATAGAATAGGTGGGGTTCAAGTGATGTCAGCAAGCTCGGCGTGCAATGGAGGGGTAAAAATGCTATCTAACCATTGAATTTCTTTGATAAATAGTTATAACTGGGACAAGGGGGAAATATGAAGAAAATGTAAAGGGCAGAAAAATGGATCCTGAAGAACTTAGATCTTTGAAGATCAACGGTCAGGATTTACCTTTAAAACCTTCTATCGGAAACAAGGATATAAAGGAATGGTAAGGTTTTCAAAGGAAAATGGAGGAGAAACACAAAGAGGAGAGGGCTCACTATTTTATATAAAGGCGGAGGGAGGATGAATGTGGGCCGTCAGATCAAAGAATGATCAATGGTGGATAATGGTTCGCATCAAAAAAATGTGAAAAGGCCGAAAAACTAGGTCGTTTGATTTTGCAATGCGCGATTAAGCACTGACCGTCGAATCAAGGTGAGAGATCAATGGTCAAGATTTAATCGACGGGCATGATGTCGGAGACTATGGGCGGAGTGCAACTAAATCTTAGCCGTTGGTTCTTGTGGATTTCAACAGCTGAGATTTAATCGTGGGATTGCAATCAGAGGAGGGTGGAGGAAGGCGCAATGGATTTTTGCGATGCGATTCTGGGCAGACCGTCGGATCAAGGTGAGATCGATGGTGGAGGTCGCGACGGAAGCCAATAGAACAAAATACTTTCACATCGGAAAATTTATAAAAAACAAAGGAAAAAGCACAACCAGGAAGCTTCAATTGTGATTAGTGCCCGGGGCTTTAGTGCCTGGTCTTGGGCGTGGGTCATATGCGGAGAAAAGGTTAGGGGCTTAGCCAAAGGGGCTTAAGCCCTTAGTGAAAAAGACTGTTTTTTGGGATTTTTTAAGGATTTTTAGAGGATTTTTGGGGGTTCCGATAAGGTTTGAAAAGGAGTTTTAAACCTTATTAAGGGGAAATTATGAAGGAAAGGAAGGAAAATGAGGGAAATGGATGAATTTCATGAGGAAAAGGGAATAAAAAATGAAGGGCATTTATGAGTCAAAAGAGGGGTAAAATGATGGAAAATGGGATCTTTCAGCAATCTTTTTCATCAGGAAAACGACATTTTTTTAGGTTTAAAAGGGAAACAACAGTGAATATTTAACTAAATTATTAGTTATCTTCATAAAAAACTTCAACGATGATAGGTTCTCAGAGGGGAATTATCTCTTGGAGTTTTGAAGAAAAAAATTAGCCACCTCTTGGTATAACAGAATTTATCAGTGGCTAACAGTAACCACACACCTAAAGAAGAAAAAGAAAAAAGGAATTTCTAAAATCAATCCACAAGCAGCCAGAATAGGGTGGCCCTGTTTGAGTACTATCGTTTGCTGGAGATGAAAACAAGTATCACAATAGCATACATAGAGGGTTAGTCGTAAACAGAGTTACGGTTACTATAGAGCTTCGCCCGAACTTCAAAAAATAGGTGTAATCACTCTCGTGAAGATGAGTACCCTCCCAAAGACTTAAGACAAAGTAGGTCTGTCTATTTTAGGTACCAAGATAGCCCGTCCCAGTCACCTCGTGTAAGTCCCTAAAAATTTTGGCCACTAAAGATACCCCAAATCACAGACATCATCAAGGGGGTCACGTTCATAGACAACATGCTATATGGGCAGAACATTTAGATCCTCAATCTAGTTTTGACATTCCAGAAGCAGTTTCTAAAATCAATCACCAAGCAGCCAGAACAGGGTGGCCATGTCTGAGTACTATCGTTTACTGGAGATGAAACCCAGTATCACAATAGCATACAGAGAGGTTTGGCTATAAACATAGTTATGGTTACTCTAGAGCTTTGCTTGAACCTCAGACAATAAGTGTAAGCGCTCTCGTGAAGATGAGTACCCTCTCAAAGACCGAAGACAAAGTAGTTCTATCTATTTTAGATACCAGGACAGCTCATCCCAGTCACCTCATGTAAGTCCTTAAACTTTTTGGAAACTAAAGATACCTAAAATCACATACATGATCAGGGGGGTCACGGTCGTAGACAGCATGCTATATGGGCAGAACACCTAGATCCCTGATCTAGTTTCGACATCCCTGAAGGGATCCCCAATATATAGCATGCCCACTGAATGCACTCAAAGGTGGGCTACCTTCTCATGCACCCTAGTGTTGTCTCGTGCTTAACTCTGGTGGTATTGGAGTGGTCCTGATAACATGAGTGCAATATAATTTCACTTATTAATGAATCTAGTCCCAATTTTTCAGATCTTGGGTTATTTTCTCACTTATCCTACCCCAAGATCCTAGCCTGAACTACTGTTGGTGTGAGCTCAGAAAAATTTAAATGATTAATTTTATTATCGCTTGATTCTTAGTATACTTGATTATTAGTCTTGCAGAGGGGGAGTGGACATATGAAATATGATGAGACTCTTGACTCAAAAAACCATGCAAAAATTATGCTCTAAATATTCAATTTCAATGAAGAGTTTTTCTACAAGGAGAGATTTCTTTCAACATCCGTGCACCAAAAATTAAAATAACACAGTTCAAATTTAAATATTCAGATATCCATCTATCCTTTCTTAACAACCTATTAACCTAAAAAAAAATCAAAAATAATGCAGCTAAGTTCAGAAAACTAAAAAGAAAATTCCTTCTTTCAAAAACCAGATGCAATTGACATTTAACTTTTCAAAATAAGAACAAAAGACAAAAATTCTAGCTAGTGAATAAGCATAGGGATCCAGCAAGATAAGCTATTCTGATGGCCAATAACTCCACAACCAAAGGGGAAGCACAAAAAAGGTGCAAACAACAGTTTTGGCTGGGTAACGTAGGAAAACAAAGGCTACAGAGCGTTAGTATTGAGACTAATGCACTGTATCTAAGAAAATACTGTGTTATAATGCTCTGGAACACTTACAAGGGAAGCGTTAGTCAGGGTAAAGTTGTACAGATGGCTAAGCACGGTCTGATCTAGACTCTATGAGAGTTTGAGATGTTCACTGAGCATATAAGCTAGTTGGAAGGATATGTGAACAGAAGGAAAAATGGAAAGTCATAGGAAAAATCTAGAAACTTGGGGTTTAGTCCCCAACGGAGTTTCCAATTTTGCTATAGGGTAATATTCTTGGGTGGTGGTTACTAAATAGCCCTCTCAGGGCTTTCCGGTGCTCGAGGCAGACAATCATATTAGATGTAAAGTTCACAAAGAAGCTACATACATGTTCATGCTAATATCTATAATCGACAAAGTAAGATGGAGATATTACCATTTTATCGATAATGGATCCTATGGAACAACGAGCAGTGAAGTAGAGATCCTTCTTCACCGGATCAAAATCTAGATCCTGCAATCAATCAAAGCACCCGTGTAATCTCTACAATAGTATAGTTTTTTAATGATTAAACTAGCATATAAGAAACATGAAACAATACATATCTAATCCATTCATATCATGCTACATATACGATTGAAAAACAATTGTGACACTGATGGATCGAATGGAAAAAACAGATACAGTTCTATTGATTTATAAAAAGGAGGATTACAACCATTGGTTGCACCAAGCCCTCCTCAGTCTCCCAATTCCTCTCCTTTCTCTATTCCGACTGTGATGATGCTCAAGGAAGAAAGCTCTCAATTAACTTCGCCGATCTTCAAACCTCACACTACAACAATGAAATTTTTCTCTACATATATTCAATCCTTCGACCTTAGACCAAGAGCCCACAACTCCATTTTATAGAAGATGGAGAGGGCAAACATTGCCAACTTATTCAACCAGTTTGTAATGGGAAAGATCAATATGTTTCCATTTTCTTCCATGCTTTTGCCTCCTTAGGAGTCCAATTGTATTTGGCAAGGCCTAATAAAAGGTTTGTGCCTTTTAGTTTCTATTTTGCAATGGTCTTTTATGAGAAAAACCTAGAAGTTCCAGTCACTTTTCCATAAGATCTCTTCCCTTGTCACACTCAAATACGGATAACTCTACCCCTTGGGCAAGACAGAGCATTACCCTAGGTACTAACACTCCCTTTACATGTCTCAAGTGAGTTATAACGTTGTCTAGCTGCTTCTCGGGTGTGTTACCTTGGCAGAAATGGGTCTTGTCTAGGTCATTTTCTTCCTTCCATGTTACCTTCTCCTCAGAGATGATGAGGAGGTCATTTGTCCTGTAACATCAGTAGTTATAAATTTTATGTATCTAGCCTAGAGGCAGATCATCTCATGCTGTAAGAGGTCTATTAAAGGCCAAGAGGTCGAATTTGTAAAGGGTTGGACATATTTTGCAAAACTGTGCTTGTTTTGAATGCACTGATTTTCAGCTAATACAAATATTTTCTACTTGACCAACTTGAGATTCAGAAGGAGTTTTAGTGTGATCCTATTCTATTTTCATGTCTTATATTATCTCATTGCAATGGTGTTCATCTATATTACCCATAATTCATCTTTTAGATGCTCTGACTTCCTATATAAGTGAATTGACTGTGTTTTTATAGTTTCATGTGTGTGTATCTCATGACTAAAACTATGATATGCCTCAAATTCCATGTTAAGTAGAACCATTGGATTACTAAATTTTTTTGACTCCATAAGCCTAATGTGTACATGTTGATGTGATTCTAAACCTATATCTATCATTTATCTATTTGTTACCTGAATAGAGTTAGCCATCTATGTTTTTATCCAAATCATTAACCTTTGAGAGAGCCCTCTCAAGCTGAGGAGGCTAAGCCTTAGACAAAAGATTAGGTTTGAAATAGTTACATGAATTTGGGTGGTCAAGCAGCCTCTCAGATCCAATTTTGTGATAAAAAACTTTATCCTCAATATCTTGTGCCTGTTATTGCTAATATGTTTAATAAGATGGATGTACATTGTCTCATATAATGTTGTATTGATTTATCCACTGTTATTTCCAGTATTTTGTTCTATATTCCTGTCTTTTCCATTATGGAATATTACACCCATTCACTAGGAATACTTAATTCTTTCCATCAATACTTTTGATTTCTACTGCTCCTTTTTCAAAAACTTTGACCACCTCATAATGTCCCATCCAACGTGTATGGAGTTTCCCTTTAAAATATTTAAATCTGGAATAATAAAGGAGTACCCAATCACCTGGTTGGAACTGCTTCTTCTGGATGGAATTTTCATGCCACTTTTTTTGTTGTTGTTGAACCAATATGTTCTACTAAACATTATCCCTTTGAAATTCATCTAACTCATTCAGTTATAATAAATGTCGTTGTTGTGCTTCAGAGAGGTCTAGCCTCAACTGGACTGCAGTCCTAGGGTCTTGATCTGGAATTCTATCAGCAAAGGGGTTGTTTCCCATATACCAGCTCATATGATGTATGTATCGTGTTGTTCCTCCAAGTGGTTCAATATGACCAGAAGGGTTCTGGTAATCTCTTAGCCCAATCCCTTCTATGCATTTTCACTGTCTTTGTGAGGATGGACTCAATTACCTTATTTTTGGATTCCACCTAATCATTTTCTTGTTGGTGATACGGCGTGGATTTCCTATGCTGGATTTTGTACTGCTCCATCACACCCTATACCAGATTAGAAATAAACTACAGAAAATATTTGTCAGAAACAATCTCTCTAGGCACACCAAATCTAGTAAATATTTCAGTAAAAATAAAATCAACAACAACTTTTTCAGTAGGAAAAGCAACAACTTTAGCATCTACCCATTATGTAACTAAATATGTATAAACCAAAATATGATTCTTATTTTATGATGTCATATTTATTGGTCCTACGAAATCAATAGCCCATTTTTCAAAAGGCTCAATAATAACTTGAGGACATAAAGGAATTTCATTGGTTTTATTGGGTTGGCCCATTCGCCGATAGCTATCACATCACTTGACATATTGCTTGGAATCCTTAAATAAGGAGGGCCAAAACTATCCAACTCTTAAAATTTTGTATGCAATTCGCTTATCAACGAAGTGGCCTCTGCAAGGTTCGTCATGAGAAAATTCTAAGATTTCAAGCACTTCCTCCTCTCTTACACACCTTCAGATAATGAGGTCTGGACTAGTGTAAAAGAGGTCTCCTTGAACCCTAGAATATTCGGCACTTTTCTTTATAATATTCCGCTTTTCACAAGAAAATAAGTGAGGTGGTGTCTTTTCACTGACTAAATATTTATCTATGTTAGCAAACCACAGATATTCCATTTACACAAAAAAATATGTTTGTCAGGGAAATCATCATAAACATCAATTACTTCACCAGGATTATTTAATATTGAAAGATAATCTGCTACTATGTTAGATTTTCTTAGTCTATCAACAACATTAATATTAAATTCCTGCAATAATAGTAACCACCTAGTCACTCTACCACTAGTTAATGGTTTATTAATCAAATATTTTATTGTGGAATGATCAGTATGCACAAAGACTTCATTTCCTAGAATGTAGTGTCTGAATTTATTAATGGAAAAAATTACAGCTAAAAACTCTTTCTCAGTAACTATGTAGTTTAGTTCAGTGGGTGACAAGTTTTTGTTGACGAAGTAGATAGCATAGGAATATTTGTCTTCATCATGTCCTAAGGCTGTGGCAATGGTAGTGTCTGATGCATTGGAGGAAATATGAAATGGTAGGGACCAGTTCAGTCGTCTCAAAACTGGTGCCTATACTAGTTTTTCCTTCAATGTCTCAAAGGACTATTGGAAATCTGTGGACCAAGAAAACTCACTATCCTTAGCTAACAGTAAAAAAAGGGGGGTAGCTATCTTATAGAATTTATCGATGAATCTTCTATAGTAGACTGCATTTACTAGGAAACCTCTCACTTCCCTTTGAGTTTTGGATGCAGGAAGACTGAAAATTATTTCTATATTTGTGGGGTCAACCTAGATACCTTTTTCGGAAATAAGATGCCCAAGAACTACTCCTACCTTACACATTAATCTGAACTTTTTATCACTCAAGAAAATATGAGCTCCTTGGCAATGAAGAAGTACCTTTTCTAGATTTTTTATGCTGTCCTGAAACGAGTCACCAAAAACAAAGAAGTTATCCATATAGATTTCCACACACTCAAGGTCAGAAAAAATGGCTAGGACTATCCTTTGAAAGGTAGCCTGGGCATTACATAGCCCAAAGGGAAGCACTCGGTAATAAAATGTACCCCATGGACATGTAAAGGTGGTTTTGTCTTGATCCTCAAATGTGATCTGTATTTGGTTATAACCACTAAAGCCATCTAAAAAATAGAAGTACTTATTACCAGCAAGGGTATCAAGCATTGATCGATGAAAGGAAGGGGGAATTAATCCTTAAGAGTGGCTTTGTTCAATTCTCTATAGTCAATGAAAATGCACCATATCCCATATTTTTTTGGGACTAACACCAATGGGGAGACCCACTGGCTATCACAAATAGGATAGATAAAATCAGCATCCAAGCGTTTTTGCAATTCTTATTTTACAACATCTCTTAGACTTGGGCTCATACGCCTTTGCGTTTATCAGATAGGTCGAGCTCCATCCTCAATATAAATATGGTGAGTACAGGTTTCAGGAGGGATGCCTTTCATATCTTCGTAACCCCATGCAAAGCATAAAGATGGTTTCACAACAAATTCACACGCTGCTCTTGCTGGGATGAATCCAAGTCTAAACTGATATGCAAAGATTTGCCTTGAATGATCTCAACAATAGTGGTATCAGACTCAAGAGTACACACAGGTGTTGCTAGATATGGTGGTGAGGGAGGTTGAGAATTGTAATTTTCTTGAAAATCTAGACTATAAATTTGGCTCAATAAACGAAAGTTGGGCATGGTGTCTAGATTTTTCAAGAATTCATGTATCTCACCCTCATGTGACGACTCAGCACAATGATGTAACATAGAGATAGACTGAGTCTCCTCATCACTACTATAATCTAGCCACAAAGTGTCTCGAAGCTTCTGGATGGATGTAGAGGGTGGATATAAGGTCACATTTTTTCTAGAATCTCCATAGGAAATATACATGTCACCATAATGACATGCAATATAATCATCGGTCGTAGCAAGCCATGGTCGTCCCAAGATCAAGGGATGTCCTCCCACAGGATTCTTTGGCTTAATAACAATGAAGTCTACGGGATATTCCCAAGAATCTAATGAAATGACCACATCATTCAACACCCCTTATAGCTTGATTTTAGATATGTCTGCCAATTCAAGCACAATGGGAGTAGGATGAATATGGACCAATCCAAGTTGATCCATGGTTTTCTTGGTCATGACCTTAATGGATGCCCCCAGGTCTATAAGCACATTAGAGACAAGGACATCACCTATTTGAATAGAGACAACACATTTTCTGGGGTCAGTATATTTTTCCATGTGCATACATCGCGTCATTAACTCTGTTGCTCTAGCAACAAATTGAATGGTTTGGGGTTCTAATCTTTTCCTTCCTCACTTCTTGAGATAGGGTTCCATAATAATTTTTGTACAGATGGGAATCTCTTTGATATATTTAAGAAAAGGCACCTTTATAAAAAGATTCCTGAGCTTAGAGGCCAACCTAGACTCAGGAATGGGGTGATTCCTCTCCACAAATAGCCTCTCTAGATAGGGAGGCCAGTTTGAAGAGGATGGCAAAGGCTCTGAAGATATAGGGATGGGTTGAATGGTGACATATTTCATAGAATGGTTAAGAGTTTCCTCCTCACCATTCTCTTCGATAATCACCATAGGCTACTTCTTCTTTTCTGAGTTTACCATCTTCCCCAATCTCAATTGGAGATCATTGACTCTAACTGTTGGGTGTGGAGCCTGATTATATTGTTTAATTTGTATCACAGCATTGGACCCATATACCTTCAAAGGGGAGGCAATGCCACCCGTAATTAATCGCTACCGTGGGGGGTCCAGGGGGGGTGGCAGCGCTTTTCAGAGCCCCCCCCCTTGCGGGGGTTTTCGAGGGCAGCGCCCCCGAAGCTAAAAACAGATGTAAATTTTCCTTGTAAAAGTATAGTAATTTCTATTCAATCTGGGCCGTTCATTAGGAAAATGATCTGACGGTAGAAGTTATGTTTAGATTAGGGTTTTTTTCCCTAAAAGGCAACCCCCCTTAACCTGCTGAGGATGTTAATGCTGTGGGTTGTGTATCGCATGTGTCTGGACGAGCGGGGGTGTGGGAAAACAGAGAGGATATTGAAAGTAGATCTTAAGCTAGTTTTCTCTTACATTTTTGTAGATAATAGAAAGGAAGGAGTGGTGATGTGAGTGGATGTAGCCCAAAGCTAGGTGAACCACGTTATATCTGTGTCTCTCATTTTTATGTGTTTGTGTGCTTGTATTTTATATTTACATGTGTTGCATTTCTCCTTAATATATAATTTTCTAACAACTGTGCTCAGAGAAGAAATTATATTTGGCTGATAAAATCGCAGGAAAGAAGGGTTCCTGGTTCGAGTGGGAGCAATGGCGGACGATGGTAAGTTTAGGGTCGAGAAATTTAATGGCCAAAACTTTCCACTGTGGAAGATGCAGATGGAATATTATCTGTATCAAAAAGATCTGTACCTACCATTGAGCGGAAAAACAAAGAAGTCGGTGGCCATGACAGACGTGGAATGGAACATTCTCGATAGAAAGGCACTCGGAACAGTACGGTTGTGTCTTGTGGCATTAGTCGCCTTCAATATTTCGAAGGAAACAACAACAGAGGGTTTGATGCAGACGTTGGCGAAACTATATGAAAAACCCTCGGCCTAAAACAAGGTATTTCTTATGAAACGACTATTTAATATGAAGATGTCAGAAGGTGGATCTGTTGCAGACCATTTAAATGAATTTAATACAGTTACCAGTCAGTTAAGTTCTGTAGGGGTAAACTTTGATGATGAAGTTAGAGCTCTGTTATTGTTGTGCTCATTGCTAGAGAGTTGGAATGGTTTAGTAATGGTCATTAGTAACTCTGTCTCTGGATCTAGTACTTTAAATTTTGATGATGTTTTTGGTGCTATCCTTAGCGAGGAAATGCGACGGAAAAGCTCTGGTGAGACATCAGGTAATGCTTTGAGTGCAGAGTCTAGGGGAAGAAGAATGGAAAGAGGAAAGAGCTCAGGATATCGCAGTAAATCAAGGAAAGGCAGATCCAAGTCCAGATCGGGGATAGTGTGCTGGAATTGCGGAAAGAAAGGACACCTAAAGAAATATTGTAGATCTCGGAAGGGAAAAGAAGGAGACACACAGCAAGAAAACAATCATGAAGCAAATGTGACAGGTGATGTGTTACAAGATGCTTTGATTCTTTCTTTTGAAAATGTTGCTGATTCTTGGGTTGTAGATTCAGGGGCTTCATTCCATGCCACACCTGATAAGAAATATTTTCATGACTATGTTCAAGGAGATTTTGGACAAGTTCGTTTGGGTGATGATAAACCCTGTAAAATTGTTGGAATGGGTAAAGTTATTGTAAAACAACAGAATGGAAACCAATGGCTACTAAAGGAGGTAAGGCATGTTCCAGATCTAAAGAAAAATCTGATTTCAACAGGGCAGTTAGGTGGTGAAGGTTGTGTGACAACTTTCACAGATAAAACTTGGAAGGTCACCAAAGGAGCCCTGGTAATAGCAAAAGGCGAAAAGGTTGGTACATTGTATTTATGCAATGGTATTTCTAACTATGTTAATGATTTAACTTCCAAAGGAGCAGATGCAGCATTATGGCATCATAGGCTCGGACACATGAGTGAGAAGGGGATGAAGATTCTTCACTCAAGAAATTTGTTGCCGGGTTTGAAGAATGTTGATTTGGATTTCTGTGAGAATTGCCTTTATGGAAAATAGAAGAGAGTCAGATTTCTCAGAGTTGGGAAAAAAAATAAGAGCAAAAAATTAGAGCTTGTGCATACAAATGTATGGGGACCTGCTCAGGTATCATCTCTTGGTGGCTCTCATTATTATGTTACTTTTATTGATGATGCAACTAGAAAAAAATGGATTTATTTTATTCAGAATAAATCTGATGTATTTGATACTTTCAAGAAATGGAAAGCTTTGGTTGAGATTGAGACAGGAAAGAAGTTGAAGTGTCTCAGATCAGACAATGGAGGTGAATATTGCAGCAAAGAGTTTGATAGGTACTGTTTAGAGCATGGAATTCATAGAGAGAAGACAGTTCCAAGAACACCATAAGAAAATGGTGTGTCAGAAAGGATGAACAGAACAATCATGGAGCGTGCAAGGTGCATGAGATTGCATGCAGGATTTCCTTTACAATTTTGGGTAGATGTTGTAGATACTGTTGTTTATCTAATAAATAGAGGGCCTTCAAGTTCCTTGGATGGTGGTATTCCAGAGGAAGCATGGACAGGTAAAAAGGTAAACTACTCTTTTTAAAGCCTTTTGGTTGTGAGGCCTTTGTCCATATTAATAAAGAAAACAGAACAAAGCTTGAGGCAAAATCAAAGAAATGTACCTTTATTGGATATGGTGCTAATGATTTTGGTTATCGCTTATATGATTATGAAAATCATAAAATCATTAGGAGCAGAGATTTAATATTCAATGAAAAGGTCTTGTATACAAATCAGCTGCAGGAAAAGAAACAGGAAAAAGAAAGCAAGGAATACATGGTTCTTGATGAGATAGCTGAAAAAGTAAAGGTGCCTAAAAATAATAATAATCAACAACCACAGCAGCAACAACCATCACAACAGCAACAGGCACCTCAAACACCTGAAAGTGGTGTTAGAAGATCTACCAGGATAATTAGACACGGCAGTTCAGAGAACACCACAAGAAAATGGTGTCGGAAAGGATGAAACGAAGAACAATCATGGACGTGCAAGGTGCATGAGATTGCAGCAGGATTGCCTTTACAATTTTAAAGTGAATCTTCACATATGATCTTTGTTGTTTATCTAATAAAGGAGGGCCTTCAAGTTCCTTGGATGGTGGTATTCCAGAGGAAGCATGGACAGGTAAAAAGGTAAACTACTCTTTTTTAAAGCCTTTTGGTTGTGAGGCTTTTGTCCATATTAATAAAGAAAACAGAACAAAGCTTGAGGCTAAATCAAAGAAATGTACCTTTAATGGATATGGTGCTAATGATTTTGGTTATCGCTTATATGATTATGAAAATCACAAAATCATTAGGAGAAGAGATGTAATATTCAATGAAAAGGTCTTGTATAAGAATCAGTTGCAGGAAAAGAAACAGGAAAAAGAAAGCAAGGAATACACGGTTCTTGATGAGATAACTAAAAAAGTAAAGGTGCCTGAAAATAATAATAATCAACAACCACAGCAGCAGCAACCACCACAACAGCAACAGGCACCTCAAACACCTGAAAGTGGTGTTAGAAGATCTACCAGGATAAGTAGACCCCCTGAACGATACTCTCCTTCATTATATTATTTATTGTTGACTGATTCTGGTGAACTCGAATGTTATGAAGAAGTAATGCAGGTTGAAAGCAAGAAGAAGTGGGAGCTAGCCATGGAAGAAGAGATGGACTCCTTAATGCATAACCAGACTTGGGACTTAGTCAGGTTGCCTGCAGGTAAAACTACATTGCAGAATAAATGGGTTTACAGGCTGAAGGAAGAAGATGGAGGAAAACGAAGGTACAAAGCTAGACTTGTGGTGAAGGGGTTTGCACAAAAGAAAGGTATTGATTTTGATGAGATATTTTCTCCTGTTGTTAAGATGAATTCAATCAGAACTGTTTTAAGTCTTGTAGCAGCGGAAGATTTACATCTTGAACAGTTAGATGTAAAGACAGCATTTCTCCATGGAGATTTGGAGGAAGAGATAGACATGCAGCAACCAGAAGGATATGAGGTAAAAGGGAAAGAAAAATTGGTGTGCAGGTTAAAGAAGAGCTTGTATGGCTTAAAACAGGCTCCAAGGCAGTGGTATCTAAAATTTGACAAGTTTATGTCTGAACAAGGTTATACTAGATGTCACTCTGATCACTATGTTTATCTAAAAAGGAAAAATGATGGCAGCTATATTATATTGTTATTGTATGTAGATGACATGCTTGTTGTAGGATCTAACATGCAGGAAATAAATGTGCTCAAAAGAAAATTGGCAAATTCATTTGCAATGAAGGATTTGGGAGCTGCAAAACAAATCCTTGGTATGAGGATAACTAGAGACAGGAAAAATCGCAAATTAACACTATCTCAGAATGAGTACATAGAGAAGGTGTTGAAAATATTTAATATGCAGAATGCAAAACCGGTTAGTACACCTTTTGCTAGCCATTTCAAACTTAGTAAGGAGATGTGCCCAAAGACCCAAGAAGACATGGATTATATGTCTAAATTTCCATATGCATCTGCAGTTGGAAGCTTAATGTATGCAATGGTCTGCACAAGGCCTGATATTGCACATGCAGTGGGAGTTGTAAGCAGGTACATGAATAATCCGGGAAAAGAACATTGGATGGCAGTAAAATGGATTCTCAGATATTTGAGAGGTACCACAAATCAAGCATTATGCTTTGGTGGTTCAAACATTGCTCTACAGGGATATGTTGATGCAAATATGGCAGGTGACAGAGATAACAGGAGGAGCACTACAGGATATGTATTTACTGTAGGTGGAACAGATGTCAATTGGGTTTCAAAAATCTAAAGTGTTGTTGCACTTTCAACAACAGAAGCAGAGTATGTTGCTGCTACAGAGGCTAGTAAAGAAATGATTTGGTTACAAAGGTTTATGGATGAATTGGGTAAGAAGCATGATATGGGCACACTATACAGTGATAGCCAAAGTGCTATTCATCTTGCAAAGAACTCAACATTTCATTGCAGGACTAAACACATACATGTCAAGTACCATTTCATACGGTCGGTATTGGAAGATGGAGAGTTGAAGCTGGAAAAGATACACACTAGCCAGAATCCTGCAGATATGCTAACAAAAGTTGTAACCAGGGAGAAACTGAGAACATGCTCAGTTTCAATTGGTCTTCAAGGATGACGATGAAGATGAGAAACAACCAAGTCCAAAGAGGAGTCATTGTCCAGCAAATGAAGCAGCGATGGAGTTGCTACAATCAGTCTCCAAGTGGGAGATTGTTGGGTGTGGAGCCTGATTATCTTGTTTACTTTGTATCACAACATTGGAACCCTGCCACCTTCAAGGAAGCAGCCACCCATGAGTGTCAGCTGCGCCCCCACGGGGGTTTTGGGGAGTGGCGCCCCCGTCTAAACGAGATGTAAAATTGCCTTGTAAAAGTATAGTAATTCTAGTCAATTTGGAGTTAGTGAAAATGATCTAGCAGTAGAAGTTATATTTAGATTAGGTTTTTGCCCTAAAGGCATTGCCTGTATGTAGGGTATTGTATTGCGGCGCGTGTCTTCTGTATTGGACGAGAAACGAGGGAGATTTGTGAGAGAAACGAGGATATTAAAACCGGATCTGCTGTAGGTTTTGTCTCTTCATTTTTGCTGGATAATAGAAAGGAAGGACTGGTTGTTCGGGGTGGACGTAGCCCAAACTGGGTGAACCACGTATATCTGTGTCTCTTTGGTTTTATGTGTTTTTTTGTGCTTGTATTTTCTGCATATTTTATGTGTTGCATTTCTCCATAATATATAATTTTCTAACACGAACTAGCATAGACTGATATCTGGATGGAAAAAGCGGGTTCATAGAATGGATCATTTGCACTACTTTATTATTGGGATTTCGTATGGGTTAGGCAGGTAGTTGAGGAGGTTGAAACAGTGGAGGCAAAGGTAAAGGTGGCATAGGTTGACTCAGCTGGGGCAATGACGGTTGTGGCGTTGGGTAAGGTGCATATGTAGGTGGGTATGATTGCATAGGTGCAGGATAAGAATGGTGACAATGGTTTGGCCCTCACCATCCTTGTTACCAATATTGGGAGGGTTGTCCATAATTATATTGGTTCCCACATTGCTAATGTTGAGAGTGGCTAGTGTTAGGATAAGAATATGGATGTGCATTATGACTAAAAAAATGTGGTGGAAGTTTAGGAGCCTTACCTGCACTTAACTAAGGCTAGTTTATTTGTGCTCCCATAACATGCAATGATTCGGCTTTAGGTTGTCCTCCTTCAGATACATCTTTAAACCCAAGTATGGAAGGAAATTTCTCTATGGTATGGTTGTATACAGAAATTGCACATTTATTAGTTCCTTTAACATCAAGAGGACATACTTTTAAAAGATGCGATTTTCTACATTTTGGACAAAAAATCGATAATGACTCTTGTTCCTCTATAGGTTTTTGCTGAAATTTCAAGACTCTATTTTTTTCGAACAGTGTTCATTATTTCAATTTTCATATTATCCATTTTGTTCTGTAGCACAACGATAATAGCATCAATAGATTCGGTTTTCTTATTTCTGTTTTGAATTTCTTTACCAGATCTATATTGATTCCTTGAGAATTTCCTGCACCAGTCACAGATTTGATCAAAAGGTTTTTGGGCAATATCTCCTTGTCCTAACAAATTCAAATTATTCCTAGCATCATCTATAATTCCACGTAAGAACAAGATACTAATGGTACTCAGATCAAATTTGTGCTTTGACCTTTGGAGGATATATAGGAATCTCTCTAAGTATTCCACTAGGGTCTCATCATCATTTTGCACAATAGAAAAGATTTCATCTTGAATATATCTAGTTTTACAATATTCCTGATATTTTGACAAGAACACTCTCTTCATCTAGTCGCAAGAGGCTATAGTGTTTCCCCATAGTCCCATGAACCAACATAATGTTGTATCCTTGAGAGTTGTAGGAAAAAACTTTAATTATTGAGCATTAGATGAATAATTATAGCTCCTACAAAAAATATCAAGATCAAATAGAAAATATTCTAGGTCTTTGTGTACCTTACCATAGAAATGAGCAAGAGCTGATGGTGGAATATTCTTCATTTTCACAACTATGTCAAGATCCACAATTGGAAATCCAAAACTGGAGCATTCCTCATTTACCTGATTTTCGCCAGTTCCCTCTACATGGTCCTCGTGATCTTCCATTGTTGTTCCTCCAAGTGAATCGCTCTCAACAGGCTAAGAAGGTTGACTATGGGTTCTAATAGTCTCCTCCTTCCCCTTCGTGGGTTGTGTCACACCTGGACTATTGCTGCCAGAGTCCAAGTAGATAATTCCTGCATGATGATTCTGGTTCTGTTTGGACTTTATGCCAATTCAAATCACCTCCCTAACAACAACACAAAAATGTTGGGTGCAGGAATTGCAATTAAGAAAACTCATTTCACCACTTAATTGTCAACCAGAGGATCCATAAATTTAGAGACGAAGCACAGGAAATTCTAGAAGTGGTATGAACTTTTCGTATCTATTCATACTTCTTTAATCAACATCTTGCAGAATTGAAAAAAAATATCACACAGGAATTTACACCAAATAAGTTCTAATGCCGGAATGTGAAATAAAGTACTTTGCGAAGAAACCAAATAAAGGAACTTTCACACTGTTGTAGAAAATCTTGATTGTAGAAATAAAGTTCTATTTTTATCTCCAGTATGGGTGTTTGTAGGTTCACAAGTGGGCCCTTCGAAATATCTTCCTTCTTAAGGATTTTACTTCCTGCACCAAGATGTTATACCTGTACTCTTGCAGTATGCTTGCACTAGTACAAGTACAAAACTTATGTCCAAGAAGTATCTTTTACACTTATGCTGGAGATTTATGTCTTTGTGCAGGGGCCCTAATATTTAGGCTTCAAGCACTCTGTTCCTGTAACATGATATTGGTTCCTATACCAGAACAAATATTCCTACACCAAGTTTTCCAATTACTTCCGGGACATAGAGGGTGTGCTAATCTATGAAATATATTTGCAAAGGCGAATCAAAATTCTGAAATAACTTGCACATGTAAAATAATGCTTCAACCAAATGGAATCTCACAATGAAAATAAGCTTTGAAATACAACAAACTTCAAAATTAAAATCACACTTTCTTTAATGGAGTGAAAGAAAAAACGCAAGTATGACATCAGGCTTTTATCCCTGTGATAGTTACTCACATAGAAGAGATCTTCCTTTAATCTTTGTTAAATCTGAAAGGTTCACTTTAACTGTTCAGATTTAAGTTTTAATTCTTTCCTTTTAAAAATATAAAATGCAGGAATAGATTGATGTTTCGTAATGACGTTCATTCATCAGTTAACAAAGAATCTTTAATTCCTAGGATTTTAAATCTTGGTATTAAAAAGACTTCTATTTTATACTGAAAAATCACTTTCAGAAATACATCGAATTCTTGCAAAGGAAAGGAATGAAACAAATTTACTGTAATGAACCGAAAAACCAAGTTGCGGAAATTATAAGTGCACTAGTATAAGAATAACGTGCTTGCACGATTCCAGGCGGAAGAAAACTAAGATTCATAAAAAAGGAAATGATTGGCAATAAATCAAAATTAATTAATTTTCATGACACGGATCTGTCACACTTGAATTTCAATGAAATAAAACCAAAATTCTTATGAAGAAATAAATCATAAACTCAATCCACACTTTGCATTCAAATAAAATCAACACGCACCTTTAACTGAACAAAAGTGAGAGGGAAAACGAGCTGGGTTGGTTGGGCCCTAGCCAACCAGCTCGTTTCCGGTTTCAGGAAACTTGAATCTTCAGCACTAAAAGATGCATTAGTAATAGATTAAAACACAGAATTTAAAAAACATGGCATAGCTCCTTGTATTAATTTTGAATCATCAAAAATACTTCATAAGTATGGTTCCAACCCAAAACAAGGGTGACAACACAAAATTACAATTTTACCAAAGTTACAAAAGCATGGCTATCTCTCCCTAATTCCTATCTGAAACATATATTTTATACAACCCTTTCAGCGTAAGGCCATAACAAAATTGTATACAATTTTTTTAATTCCATCCTTTCGCCTGAAACGAAATAACTACTAGCATAATAAAATAAGCCTGCGGCTATAACAAAATGCTAATCTAATCATTGGCCGATGACCCAGTCTTCGATCATATCCCTGACTATCCTCCACTCCAAATTCAACTCAAGATGACCACCACTAAACAATATGAGTTGGTACGAGATGCCCACATTAGGTAATGAGTTGTCACGGAAGTTTCGGAGTGGTTAGCTGCTAACGGTGCAGGAATCGTCCTGCACTACACCATGCCGATACAACGATTAATACGTTTTCTTATAAAAATACTGTAGGAAGGAAATATTATTTTCAATAATATTAAAGGCATAAAAATATATTAAAATGATTGATTAAGTACTTAATAAACCTTAAATATAAAATATAAAACTAGTGCAAGGATAGGACAGGATTCTTGGACTAGTGCAGGAATAAGGAAGTTTATGAGGATAAAACAGAGGTTTATGATTGTGGTTTTAAAGTAGGAAACGGGTTAAAAATGAGGCATTTTATCCTACCAACAACCTCCCATACCTAATTTGTTGTGTGTCCTCACACAACCTTTACCTGCTGCAAAAATCCAAAAATAAGGAGTCTCCCTTTAATCCTGAACTTGTATACTGAACCCTACTTTCACTATCTTCATTCTTTTACCTCGAGCCTTCTTAAGATTTTGGGTCACATTTTTAAGCCATTTATAGCACTTTAAGGCCTGAAAATTCCATATCTTGACTTGTCGTTTTTTCTCTTTGAGTTCTTCTGCCAATTCCATTTTGCCTTGCTTCTGCATTGTATCCTGCTCCTTCATCGCTTGGTTTAATGCTTCCAAGTCATGAACTTGTTGCTCGAGCTCTTCTATATGATTTTTCATACAGATGGTAGAGTTCTTTATTTCCAACTCATCAGGTGCAAGCACCTTCTCTGCAATTGACTGTAAAACATGTACCATCATCGCCAAGGTCAATTTTATCTTGGCCACCCAATATTTGTATTTCAATTTCATCTAGGGTTTCAGTGCCCGAAACTTCAATATCACCAAGGGTGTCAGTATCTTCCACGTCCATCTCACCAAGGGTTCAGTACCCTACGCATCTATCTCATCAGGGGTTTCAGTACTCTGTAATTCAAAATTATCGATGGTTTCAATATGTTGCACCTCGTCATCCTCCTCACCCTTTGTCAGTTCTCTGCTTGCACTCAATGTCACTTTTATTTTCTTTAATGCATGAAGGAAGGCCGAAAAGGGTATTTCACCCTCCTTATCTGCATGACCTTCATTATCCATAGTATGATCCTCTACCTCTACAATATCTGAGAGATTATGATCTCCAGGGGAACCCGGTGTTGACTCATCCAACAAAATTGAGGAGCTCAATTGATTGTGACTCACCCTCAAAGAGGCAGTCCCTCTCTTAGCTGAGTTCCTTGTCATTCTTCTTACTGAGGATGAATTTTCTTTGACAAGTTTCTCTTCTTCTTGCACTGAATTTTTCTTGCTTTGTATTTTCGTAGGGCGTAGAGTGAGAGCTTCTACTGTTCTTTTCTTGCCTGCATTATTTTTTTCGGATGATTTATCCATACTTAATCCCTGTAAATCCTTCTAAAATGTCTTCTAGGTCATTCCTTTGACCTCCAACTCCTTCTTAACTAGAATCGTGATCAGCCCCTGATGATATAATTTTCATGCAACCCGACTCCCCTCTCCTTTCTGAACACCTTTCGCCACTTTTTCTAAGCTTCTGAGGAGGAAATAGGGAAAATTTATGAGTTTCCCTAACTCAAAATGCAACAGAAAACAGATATGGTGTAGGAAATTTAATGAATAAATTCCCTCGTAGGTAAGAAAATTCTGCAATATATACAAAAGGTCTCACCATTTCCCAAGTATGGCGCTGCACGGAAGCCCTTTCTTCCAATCAAATTTTAGCTTCCGGTCGACCAAAAATATGCACCAACTTTTTCTTTTCAATTTTCTCCTTCTTAAACAATTTTTCTCCCATGGTCAATAAGCCTATAGCCTGAGCTATATATTATTTTGTGACCTCAAATTCCATTGATCCTATCTTGGCTCGGCCTCCCTCAAGTGTCATTGAAAATTCCAATGCCATAGTTGTATTGAATCCAATGAACTTTTGCATACATGGGAAAAATCCTGATTCTTGCAACAGTGCAAGAATGTTTCAATACCGAAAGGTCTACTCTATTTCATTCACATATGACGGTTCATTTCTCATGGGCGCAATCTCTGTTTGAAGTCACCCCAATTCTTAGTCAAAAAAATATCACACTGAGGAGTTCAAAGGCTCTGTCAAGAATTTTATGATGAAGGAGTTGTCCGCCCACCGCCTTAGTGGCCTCTTCTGTCCATTCACACTCCATCATTGTTCCTTCAAGACTGATGCACACACATATCAGTGTAGTACAGGTAGGCAATGATGATTGGAAAATGCGGAGGTTTTAGTGATAACCCAGTGTAACGGTCATGCACGAGCAGATTATGAGGTAAGGCCATCATTGATAGGTGATGAAAAATATTTTCAAAAAGAGGTAAATTTTGGGTTTTGGATGAATTCATAATATGAAACATTTTCTTCACAATTCACATAAGGCGTACTTCAGTACTCATTAAAAATATAAGACTTCTTGACCTAAAATATATTATACTTAAATTAATTTCTTCTTACATTAGTAAGTGACAAAGAAAATTCTTAACCATAATTAAAATAATTAGATGCCATGTTCCATTGATGGGGTAGTCATTCTTTCTGAAAAAATAAAGATAGACTTTCTAATGCACATTTTTGCACCAGGTATTCCTGCATTTCATCTTGCATGTGTTTTCACCATCGGGTGCATGCTTGCACTAAATCTTCTTGCACTGTAATGTGCCTACATTGAAGCATGCCTACATTGAAACGTGTCTGCACTGAAAAACGCCTACACCAAAACGTGTCTACACTGAACATGTGTTTCTGCACCAGGGTTCTCTGTATCATCGAAGAGAAAAAGGGACAAAGAGAAATTCTGATAGAGTACAATTCATTGGCTGGAAAAAAAAAATCCTGATTATACAAGGAAAGTTTTATTCATCATTCTTTTGTTTCAAGCATGCCTTCTGACCCGACTTGCAAATTCACATCAGATCTTGTAATAAATCCATGAGGGAAAAATAATTGGTAAAGGGTGATTTCCAGAATGGGAAGGAATATCATGGCAAGGATTCTAGGAATGAAACCACCAAGAGGGATAAATGAAAAAGCGACTTTGGGGAAAAAAATTCAAGGGGGAAAAGAGGGAAATACGAAATCGGATATGGATAGTTATCTTAGAATAAAAAGGAGGATAATTCATTGTAGGATTAGAAGAAGAAAAATAGAAGGAAATTATGAAACGGGAAATAGAAGAAGGGCAGAATTTACCTTTAAAAGTTTCCTGGAATAGTGCTGGAAAAAGTAAATGCAGGGGGAGTTGAGCGTTGTTTGGATAAAAATTTCTATGCCAGCAATCCCAAACTTGGGTAAGGGCTCGGTTCCCATGCGAAACTGCTTTGTCTTGGTGACAGCCAACACATCTAAAAATAAAATAACATTACCCTTTTATTTAATTTTTTATCTTCGTGCCAGCATGCTAGTTTTCAGGTTGATCCTTCTGCAATCATGTCAGTCAATTGATTTTCATAATTACAGGAAAAAGTTTTTCTTTTTTCTTTTTTGTTTTTGTTATTTTTTTCTTTTTATTATATATATATATATATATATATATATATATATATATAAGAAAAATAAAGAATCAGATTTTAAATAGGTTGGTGTTACCACCTACCATCTCCTTCTCATATTATTGTTGGTATTGCTGCATAAAATTTCCTTTACTAAGGGGCTAAAAATATACCTTCAATCTATGTCCATTCACCAAGAATACTGAATTCCGTCCATCAATAGTTTTTATTTCTACCGTTCCATTTTCAAACAATTTTACCACCTCATAAGCTCCCATCGAGCGTGTATGGAATTTCCCTTTAAAATATTTAAATCTAGAATCATAAAGGAGTGCCCAGTCACCTGGTTGGAACTACTTCTTCTGGATGGAATTATCATGCCACTTTTTGCATTGATGTTGAACCAATATGTTATATTGAATAACATCCCTTCAAAATTCATCTAACTCATTCAGTTTGTAAGAGACGTTGTTTTTATTCTTCAGAGAGGTCTAGCCCAAACTGAGCTGCAGTCCTGAAGGTCTTGATCTGGAATTCTATCGGCAAAAGGACTTGTTTCCCGTATACCAGCTCATATGGTGTATGTCCCGTGTTTTTTCTCCAAGTGGTTCGGTATGCCCACAAGGCTTCTGGTAATATGTTAGCCCAATCCTTTCTATGTGTGTTCACTGTCTTTGTGAGGATGGACTCAATTACCTTGTTTGTGGACTCTACCTGACCATTTTCTTGCGGGTGATACAGTGTGGATTTCCTATGCCGAATTTTGTATTGCTCCATCACACCCTGTACCACATTAGAAATAAAATGCAGACCATTTTCAGAAAAAATCTCTCTAGGCACACCAAATCTAGTAAAGATTTCAATAAAAAGAAAAGCAACAACAAATTTTTCAGTAGCAAAAGAAGCATATTTAGCCTCCAACCATACAAAACAAAATATGATTTTTATTTGATGATGTCATTTTTATTGTTCCTACGAAATCAATAGCACATTTTTCAAAAGGATCAATCATAAATTGACGACATAAAGGCATTTCATTGGTTTGATTAGGTTGGCCCATTCACTGACAACTATCATATCCCTTGACATATTGTTTGGCATCCTTAAATAAGGAGAGCCAAAAATAGCCAACTCGTAAAATTGTGTATGCGATTTTGTTACCAGCGAAGTGGCTTCCACAAGGTTTGTCTTGAGCAGATTTTAAGATTTCAAGCACTTCCTCCTCTCTTACACACCTTGAGATAATGAGGTTAGGCCTAGTGTAAAAGAGGTCTCCTTGGACCCAATAATATGTAGCACTTTTATGTATAATATTTCACTTTTCACAAGCAGATAAGTGAGGTGGTGTCTTTCCAGTGACCAAATAGTTAGCTATGTCAGCGAACCAAGGAGATTTTGTTAACACAACAAAAATATGTTCGTCAAGGAAATCATCATCAACAAGAATTACTTTACCTGGATTATTTAATCTTGAAAGATAATATGCTACCATGTTATATTTTCATGGTCTATCAACAACAGTAATATTAAATTCCTGCAATAATAGTAACCACCTAGTCACTCTACCACTAGTTAATGGTTTATTCATCAAATATTTTATTGAAGAATGACCAGTATGCACAAAGACTTGATATCCTATAATGTAGTGTCTGAATTTATTAATGGAAAAAATTACAACTAAAAACTCTTTCTTAGTAACTGTGTAGTTTAGTTCAGTGGGTGACAAGTTTTTGTTGATGAAGTATATAGCATAGGATCATTTGTCTTCTTCCTATCCTAAGGCTGTGCCAATGGAAGTGTTTGAGGCATCAGAGGAAATATGAAATGGCAGGGACCAATCCGCTCCTCTCAAAATTGGTGTCTGTACTAGTTTTTCCTACAATGTCTCAAAGGACTATTAGCAAATTGTTGACCAAGGAAACTCACTATCCTTAGCTAAAAGTTAGAAAAGGGGGGTAGCTATCCTAGGGAAGTTATCTATGAATCTCCTATAGTAGCCTACATGTCCTAGGAAACCTCTCACTTCCCTTTTAGTTTTGGGTGAAGGAAGACTCAAAATAAATTATATCATTGCGGGGTCAACCTGGATACCTTTTTGTCGAAAATAAGATGGCCAAGAACTACTCCTACCTTGCACATTAATCTGCACTTTTTATCACTCAAGGAAATATGAGGGTCTTGTCAATAAAGAAGCACCTTTTTTGGAGTTTTGAGGCCCTCCTGAAATGAATCACAAAACACAGAGAATTCATCCATATAGATTTCCACACACTCAAGGTCATTAAAAATGGCCAAGACTTCCCTTTAAAATATAGTCGGGGAATTACATAGCCTAAATGGAAGCACTCGGTTAGAAAATGTACCCCATGGACATTTAAAGGTGTTTTTGTCTTGATCCTCGAGTGTAATCTGTATCTTGTTATAACCACTAAATCCATCTAAAAAAGAGAAGTACTTCTTACCAGCAAGGGTATCAAGCACCTAATCGATGAAAGGAAGGGGGAGTAATCCTTAAGAGTGGCTTTGTTCAATTACATATAATCAATGCAAATGCACCATCTCCCATATTTTTTCGGGACTAACACCAATGGGGAGACCCACTGGATGTCAGAAATAGGATAGATAAAATTATCACCCAAGATTTTTGAAATTATTATTTTACAGCATATCTTAGAGTTGGGTTCATACGTCTTTGGGGTTGTTGGACAAGTCGGGCTCCATATTGAATATAAATATGGTGAGTACATGTTTCAAGAGGGATGCCTTTCATATCTTTGTAATCCCGTGAAAATACATCAATATGGTTTTGCAACAAGTTCACAAGCTGCTCTTGCTGGTATGAATCAAAGTCTGAACTGATATGAAAAGATTTTCCTAGAATGATCTCAACCAGAGTGGTATCGGGCTCAATATTACACACGTGTTTCTAGATATGGTGGTGAGGGAGGTTGAGAATTGTGATTTTCTTGAAAATTTAGACTAAAAATTTGGCTCAATGAATCAAAGTTGGGCATGGTGTCTAGATTGTTCAGGAAGTCATGTATCTCACCCTCCTGTGAGGACTTAGCACAATGATGTAACATAGAGACAGACTAAATCTCCTCATCACTATAGTAATCTAGCCAAAAAGTGTCTCAGAGCTCTTGGATGGATCTAGCGGGTGGTTATAAGGTGACCTTCTTTCTAGAACCTCCATGGGAAATATACATGTCACCAAAACGACATCCTATATAAGAATTGGCCGTAGCAAGCCATGGTCGTCCCAAGATCAAGGGATGTCCTCCCATAGGATTCTTTGGTTGAATCACAATGAATTCTGCAGGATATTCCCAATAATCTAATGAAATGACCACATCATCCAAGACCCCTTATGGCTTGATTTTAGATATTTCTTTCAATTCAAGCATTGTGGGAGTAGGATGAATATGGACCAATCTAAGTTGATCCATGGCTTTCTTGGTCATGACATTAATTTTTGCACCTAGGTTTATAAGCACATTAGAGACAAGGACATCACCTATCTAAACAGATGCAACAGGGTTTCCGGGGTCAGTATATTTTTCTATTTGCATACATCCAATCATTAACTATGCTGCTCTACCAAAAAATTGAATGGTTTGGGTTTCCAATATTCTCCTTCCTGGCTTCTTGAGACATAGTTCCCTAATAATTTTTGTAGAGATGGGGATCTCTTTGACTGCTTGAAGCAAAGGTACCTTTATAAAAACATTCCTAAGCTCAAAATCTAGGCTAGACTCATGAATGGGGCCATTCCTCTCCACAACTAGCCTCTCTGGATAGAGAAGTTGATTTGAAGAGGATGGAAAAGGCTCTAAAGGTACGGGGATGGGCTGAATGGTGACATATCTCAAAGAATGATCAGTAGTTTCCTCCTCACCTTTTTCTTCGATAATCACCATAGGCCACTTGTAATATTCCCAATTAGCTTTAAGCTATTTGGAATATTAAATTTTTCTTTTGGCTTCTTAGTTAGAAGAGTAAGAGGGTATGGAGACCCATAAATCTCCTTAGTAGAAATAAAATCACTCCTAGTGTGGATGGAGATCATCTTAATAGCTTGATTAAGAACCCTTATGTGTGAAAACGGGCTGGAGCATGGATACTATATCAACTTTGACCAAGTCAATAGCACCAGAATGGAAGGAATGGCATTCATTGAGGGAAAGAACAATTTTGGAGGGAGACTCGATGCATGGAAGTAGTGGCTTTAATGAGTGGGGCCCAAGGTGAGGAAGCTCACCAAATATATAAGGAAGGGGATGGCAGCCATATAAGGCATGATTTGATTATTACTTTGTTATGGTCTATATGAATTGTTGCTCTCCTTAGTTGTTTAGCAGAGACTGCAGTGCTATTTAGCACAAGGGTGTTCCCGAGTGGGAATCCCACCCTCATCCTCAGGGGATTTCGAGTGCCCACTCAGGAGAGGTGATTGAGCTACATTTTTAAATTTTTGCATCAATCCAAAGCTTCAGTCTTACTATACAGCATAGTTTCCTTCAAATTTATGTTGTGTTGCAGTGCAGAAGTTGTGGAGGGTTTGTAGGGTCATTTTCTGAGCTTTTGTTTCAGTGGAGAGGTATCCTTTCCATTGGATGGCCAACAAGGAAGGTCCTTGAGAATTTTATCACCATTTGGCACCAAGGAAAGCTACCACCACCACCTACAATATAGTTTCAGTCCATGACTGCGTAATTTCAGAGATCAGTTGCAGGGGTAGTTTCTGTGCATGATTTGGGGAGTTGGTTCTTCAATGGAGGGATAAGCCTTTCAACTGGAGAGTCTATTTGAGGAGAGACACATATTTTTATATAATATTCAACCATATCTCCTAGTTATTTTGCTGCAGTGAATCCTCAGCCCTAGGGCTTTGGTTCACCATTTGTGTTTTTGGGGTGTATTACTAGAAACCCTCTTGGGTTGGATAGGAAAGTGATATAGAGTATGTATAGCATTTCTTGAGGCATATATCAGTTATTTTATTTCATTTTATGGTCTCATGTTGTATCTATGGTCATCAAGACTGTGCTGTACTAGCTTTCAGGAATTTTTTATATTAGCAACACCTCACTTTTGAGGGGGTTTATTCATTGGAGGCTTGTTGGTCCATGTTGTACGATGTTTGCCCCATTATATTGTACTATTTTATATTGATATGACTAATACAATGGCTCCATGTTGGTCTATTATATTTGTACATTTATTTACACTACTACTTTCCATTTTTGTGTTCAAATATTTCTTCTTCCCTATTTGGGAATATTATAGTGGTATCAGAGCATAATCTTGGCTCAGCCTGTGCATTTAAGCCAATATGTCATAAAAAGAAGGATATACTCTCATAAATAGAGAGAATAGGTATATCAAAAGAAGAAACTGGAGATATGATTATACAGATGATAAAGAAGACAAGGGTAAAACCCCTTTATTGGGAGGAGATGAGGAGGAGAATCCCAAGATTATTCTTCAAACTATGCAAGACATTGCAAGAGAAATCAAGGAGATGAGGATGGATAGACATAAATAATCTCCTAAAGGTTTTCTACATCGGGAAGGCTTTGGAATTTCTCATCACTGGAGTGATCAACCAGTGAAGCAGCAAGATTCCCAACGCTCTACAATGCCTACATTTTTAGCAGTGGGAAATGGCGGGTTTCAAGAACAAGAAACTCTTGAAGACTATTTTATTGAGTATGAGTCTCAATCTCAGGTATTCAAGGACCATTTGATCTTTCAAGAGTTTTTTCAGGTCAAGGACAATAGGGGACCCTGACATCACAATAAAGGTGAAAGATTCATACAAAATCAGGATCTTCACCGAACTATGGGCATATTTTTCTTACCCAATTTTGATGGGTCATCAAAATGCACTGCCAAATCATGGGTAGAGAAACTAGACATCTACTTCCAGCTAATCCAAGCACCAGAGATGGAGGCCATCAAAATAGCAGCGCTGCACCTTGAGGGTGAAGCACATGATTGGTGGTTTCATGGTCTTTCTACAATGGGTCATGCAAATTTAACTGCATATTCAAAGTTCACAAGGAGGTTCGTGGAAAAATTTGATCGAAGAGACTTGGAGGCACCTTTCATTGGGATAGCTAAGCTCAAATAATCAAGTAATCTAGAAACTTATATTTCTGAATTTCTAAAACTTTCTGTTATGGTTCCTGATTTATATGCAGCAAGGAGGGTCTATATGTTTATTGATGGGCTAGCAGAACCTCTACATGGATTGGTTAAATATGCCAAACCCACTACCCTTCAAGATACCATTGAAAGGGCTAGAGATCTACAAGATGCCTTGCCAAGAGAAAAGGCAACATTTCAGAAAAATACCACTTTCCCATAAAAGGGAAAATATGAGAAGGCTCATCCTTCAAAGGAGGGCCAAAACAAAGTACCTCTTAGTGATGATGTCCGAAGAGACTTCAGGAGAAGGAAAATTTCCTTCACATGCCAAGAATCATGGTCACCCAAATATAGATGTGCAGAAAGGAAGGTAGACTATATAGATTTATTTTTTAATGATGAGGAGGAAGAAGAAGAAGACCCAGAAGGAGGTCATAAGGTTGGACTAGTAAGAGAGGATCCACCACCACCAGGAGGTGGGAATGGAGCATTTTCTCCAATTGGAGGGGCCCTTGGATCATTGAGAGGAGTACCCAAGTACTTGACCTTGAGGGTTCGAGGTTCCATGCAAGATTATAGGGTTTCAGTTTTGATTGACATTGGGGCTACACACAACTTTATTGATTCCCAACTAGTGCAGAGGAGGGCAATACCCACCGATTATTTTGAGGGATTTTCTGTTTTGGTCCCAGAAGCTATAACTATGCAGTGCATGCACTATGTTCCATATTTATCTATCACCATGGGGACATATACATTGACTGATCTCTTTTTTTTGGTTGACATACCTGACACCAATGTGATATTGGGTGTGTAGTGGTTGATTACCTTGGGAAATGTCACCACAGATTGGGAGACTTTGCAGATGAAGTGGATGGATAGAAAGAGTGGCAAACATCATATGATTAGGGGCATGCACACATATCCCTCACAGATAGCTTCTACAGAGAAAACAGAGCTGGATTTGTGTAGTGGAAGAAAGGACCTAACATTCCTATCAGATATGCAGATGACTTTGGCCCATCAGACATTACTGTTTACTGGCATTCCACCTGGGAGGCCACTTGCTCAAGATTTAGTGAGAAATGCCTCACAAAATTTTGCACCACTCATAGATCCAGGAGGAGCAGGGACATTGGGAGGTCATGCCACAACGCAGAGAATCTTGGGTAGGCTAATGGAGGAGGGAGACATTCTCCCAATATCATCATTACCCACTCTCACCCCAGATCTTGCATTGAGAGAGGATGCTTCAGGGATGGAGGATAGCACCATCTTGGTGCAAGTAGACTAATCCTTGACTTTTGAGGTTCAGAAGATACTCTCACTTGGGGAGAAATATTCCACACGTGGTAGAGAATGGTGGCCACTCATGCATACATTGGCTAGACTCAGGAAGTTTTGGATGGTTGATAGCTTCCCATGGAAGACTAACCCCCAAAATCTTCAACCTTTACCTGAGCATGAGTAGCTATAGGAGCAGTAGCAGACGAAGGATAAAAACATCTCGGTAAGTGACTTTTGCATGGGAGATGTCAAAGAAGGGGGCAGCCACATGAAAAATTCCTTACATGATAGATCATCAGCGTTGTCACTATGGAAGATCCTTATTGGAAATCCCAGCTATTGGTGGATTACTCCAAGGATATTTTTACATGCATGATACTTGATTACCAGGTATTAGATGAGAGATATTCAGTAAGAGATGGGATCATCTACTATCAAGGTAGGATCTTCTTATCTAGAGCATCCAAGCTGAAGGAGAAGTTACTACATGCAGCACATGAATATTTTCTCTTCAACCATACTTATTCCATGAGAGCATACCACACCATCATGGAGGGATTCTCTTGGGAAGGCTTTGAAGAGGAGATACATCAGCATATTAGGAGATGCATGGATAATTTGGAGATGGAGGAGAAACATAACTCTTTGATGGAGTTATCACAACCACCTCTTTCCTCTTTTGGAATGAGAGGGGATCTATCTATGAGCCACTCCATTAGTGTGATCAAAGTATATGGTAAGGTTCATGTTTCTGTGCATAATGATTTACTAGATGAATATTTGCATTCCTTTACCATACATGTGCAGGCCATTGCTCCAAGTGGGTGCACTCTTCCTTATAAACTTCATGGTCAAATTGGGGCCATAAGCAGTGTTGAGCATGGTCACTCCCTAGGAGGATTAAGGGAGATGACATATCATTCAGGGTGTACCCCATTGGCACCAAACATTACTCACCTTCTCAAGGCACGTGAGAAGACTATGGCAATAAACAAGTGGTGGGGAAAACACTTATTATATCATGTTCTGAGGCAGACAGGAGACATACTGTTTTATTTCCACATGTGATACTTGTTGAGATTGCAACAAGATGATGAGCTTAGTGAAAATATTCGCCTTCACTAAGTGGGCCTGCAGGCTATTTTTGGCGCAAGTCTATTGTTAGAGTATGTCTATTGTTAGACTACGTATATTTTTAGACATGTCGATCATATTCTATGAGTTTCAGGATGCTATTTGTGGATGGTTGGTCAAGTTGGAAAAATATATGGACTTCTATTTTTAGACATATTGGGTGGAATCTATTTTTAGATTGCCAGTCTAAAAATAGATATGTCGAATATTATTAGCTCTTAATAATATTTGGACTCTAAACATTAACTTATTCTCTTGGAGCACTTCAATTAAGTGCACAGATGTCGCACAGGAGCTGAAAGAAGGAATTACGCTATTCCTAAGGGTTAAGTAGAGCTATTGCATGGAGACTTCAGTTAGAACTCATGTGACAGAGTTTGGTGGAGTTATAGAAGTAGTTGGTGGAGTTGTGTTCAGTTTAACTCAGTTAGACACAGTTGAGATAGTTGTATGTCGTCTAACTGATTGATACACTAGTGAGAGTGGTGTGAATTAATTAATAATTAATTCATTAAATATTAACTCATTAATCAACTAAATAATACATTAGTTAACTACAGTGCATGGAAAATTTCAGTGGAGACCAGTGGAGAGATAGGTGAAAGGGAAAGATGACTATCAATTGTGACTATAGTGATACATTTATTGCATCCAACACTCAGTAGAGATGCCAATGAGGACTGCATGAGAAAGGCAGGACCAATTCAATTTCATTCATATCCATTCTTCAGCAGGGATTTCATAGTAGAGGCAGGCTAGCAGGTGGCAAAGATCGGTGCATGTATTTGCTAGATTGGACCTGATTAGTGTGTAGCGATTATATTGTACTGAGAGATTTATATGATAAGTTTTGTATGAGGATTATTACATGATCTATATGAAATATATTATATACAGATATTTTGGGTTTTTAGCTTCAGGTTTTCCTGTAAAAATACTGTGTTAATGTGTGTGAATTTTTTATGGTTTCAATCTGTGCATGCAATTGATTTAATTTCCGCATATGATGATCAATGGTGGAATAGATTCTGTATTATGCATGAAGTAAAATAGTGTGTGATCAAGATAATATTATACATATAACACATTAGTTATATAATTTCTACATCGTATCAAAGCATTGATCATTGGAGCAATTGCAAATCATTGAAGCGGTTGAGTTTTGTGCTGGTGGAATTCAAATTTGCAGTAGTGTTTTCTTCGTGTCGAAGTTGAGATTTATTTCAACGGATTGCGATTTGAGTATGCCCTTGATGGAAGCTCCAATTATATTGCATGGAAGGACAATATGGAGGGAGTGCTGGAGGATAATGGGTTGAAGGAGTTCATAGATACAGAAATTCCAAAACCTGCTTCTAGAGATGCTGCCGCACTTGATGCATGGCAAAAGAAGACAGAAAATTGTTGAAGGATTCTGTTGGATGGTGTGAAGGATCACATAGTGTCCAGCCTTCATAGTAAACCTTCTCCATTCTTGATGTGGAAAGCTTTGACGGGCTTGTTCCAAAGAAAGAGCGACCAAATGAAGTTGGCGCTCAAAGACAAACTCAAGAAAATAAAAATGGAGAAGGGCGAAAGTATACCCAAGTACCTCACGAAGTTTTTCCAGTGCAGGGATGAGCTGGTAAGTGTGGGGGTTACTGTAGATGAATATGACTTGGTGAGCTTGGCTCTCCTTGGGCTTCTAAAGAGTTGGCATTCTTGTGAGGACTCTGTCAATGGTCGGGAGAAACTGCCGAGATGGGAGCGACTTTGGTCGGATCTTGTGCAGGAGGAGATAAGGCAGAGTACCAGGGATGGATCTTCATTGAAGAATGAAGATGAAGAAAATTGTGCTTTGGCTACCAAAGCAAGGAAGGGGAAGGGAAATAAAAATACTTCTCAATTTAGTGCGAAAGGCAAGAAGCAGGACATGTCCAAGGTGAAGTGATTTCACCGTCACCAACATGGACATTACGCCACTAATTGTCCACAGAAGAAGAAAAATAAGCAGGTTGTTGGATCTGCAGCTGTAGATGCCTTAGCCTCGTAGTTTGAGCTGGAATTTTCATTGATCACATGCTTGGTCTCAAGTTTGATGGGATTAGTGTGGTTTCTTGAGAGTGGTGCATCTTTCCATATGACCGGAGACAAATATTTGTTTACTGATCTGGATGAGAAGGATCTTGGAGTGCACATCAAGATGGGTGATGATGGTAGATATAGTGCGACTGGTATCGGGACCATATCCTTTGAGAGGGAGTCTGGAAAACCTTTCATCTTGAAGGATTTCATGCATGTTCTAGGATTGAAGAAGAATCTTATCTCTATGGCGATGTTGGAAGACAAGGGATATGATGTTGTCTTTAGAGAGGGAAAGGCTTTCCTGCACAGTAAGGAAACTGGTGAAACCCAGAGGATAGGGGTTCAAGTTAAGATCCTTTATCAATTGCAGGTAGATGGATGTGCAGCGATGGCAAGCAAAGTAGAAGGAGTGGTGAGCCGGGATGAGGGCGAATTGTGGCACAGGAGATTGGGCCATCTTCACCATGGCACTTTGAAAATTTTGCAGCAGATTTCTACTGGGCTTCCCAAGGGTACACTTGCACAGTCAGATTAGTGCAAGGGATGTACTTTGGGAAAATTTGTGAAAACCACATTTCACGAGAAGGATAGTCATGCCACGACGATCCTTGAGAGAATTCACATAGATGTGTGTGGACCTTTCTCAGTAGCTTCGACAGCAAAACACAGGTATTATGTGATATTTTTTGATGACTTTTCTCGTAAATGTTGGATCTTCTTCATGCAGAAGAAGAGTGAGACATTCTCAAAGTTCTATGAGTTTAAGACACTGGTTGAGAAAGAGTCGGGGAATCAGGTGAAGGCTCTTAGGAGCAGTAATGGTGGTGAATTCATCTCTGGCGAATTCAAAGACTTTTGCAGCACAGAAGTAATTCAAAGAGAGCTCATAGCACCTCATAACCCACAGCAGAATGGGGTCACGTAGTGAAAGAACAGAACGATCGTGGGTGTTGCACGAGTGATGTTGCATGATCAGGGCCTTCCCATACACTTGTGGGCTGAATCTTGCAACACTGCGGTTTATGTGCAAAACCATTGTCCTCATAGAGTACTTGGCATGAGTACACCCGAAGAGGCGTTTTCTGGTAAGAAGCCTGATATTTCTCATTTGAAGATTTTTGGGTCACCTGTTTACATTCATGTGACGAAGGATGCCAGGAAGAAGCTGGAGCCGACAGCAGAGGTTGGGATATTTGTGGGGTACATAGAAACACCCCACAACTATCGTGTGTATTTTCCATACAATCGAAAGATTGTTTTGTGACGGGATATCAAATTTCATGAGGAGAAAGCCATGAAGTTTTCGCTTGAGAGGGAGCTACACTTGCATGCAGATGAGGAGTTATTAGTTCCTAAGGATGAGCCTTAGGATGTTGATCAGCCATAAGAGGAGGTTCATGGAGTAGAAGAAACCACTCATGCAGTGTCAAACATCAGAGGTTGGAAGCGCACTATAGAAGATGAGACACTGAATCTTGATGCAGAGAAGATTGTAGGAGCACCTACATCACAATGCAGATAGAGATAGTCACCTGACCGATATACTAGATACATGGCTCTGATGAGAAATTGTATTGTGACAGAACCATCCTCTTTCGAGGAAGCTTTGAAGGACCCTACATGGGTAGATGCCATGGTGGAAGAGTATGATTCGATTTTCAGAAACAGTGCATGGGAGATTGTCCCAAGGCTGGAAGAGAAATCAGTGGTAGGTTCGAGATGGATCTACAAAGTGAAGCAAGCTGCTGACAGGAGCGTCGAGAAGTACAAGGCAAGATTTGTTGCCCAGGGCTTCTCACAGATTAAGGGGATCGGCTATGAAGAGACCTTTTCACCTGTCGCAAGGTATTCTTCCATACGGAGCATCCTTGCTCTCTCAGCGCAGATGGGTTGGCGCATTCATCAGATGGATGTGAAGACTGCATTCCTCAACGGATTCATTGAGGAGGAGGTGTACATAGAGCAGCCTAAAGGATTCGAAATCTTCAATAGCGAGTCACATGTGTGCAGGCTCAAAAGAGCACTGTATGGGCTGAAACAAGCAACTCGTGCTTGGTACACAAAGATAGACAGTTATTTCACCGGTCTTGGATTAACCAAGAGTGAGGCAGATCCGAACCTATGCCAGATTGTGGTGGAGGGTAAGTTTTTGATAATTTTACTTTATGTATATGATTTGATACTGATGGGTGATGAACATTTGATACTCTCATGCAAGGCTGATATTGCAAAGGATTTTGAGATGAAGGACTTGGGCCTCCTTCATTATTTCTTGGGATTAGAAATTTGGCAGCATAAGGATGGACTGTTTGTGTCTCAAGGCAAGTATGCTCAGGAGATACTGGAGAAGTTCAACATGCAAGGCTGCAAGCCTATCGACACTCCTCTTCCTGGTGGTTGGAGGAAAGAAGATGCTACATCGACAGAGGTAGTGGATGCCACTGTTTACCGACAGTTGGTTTGTTCGCTCATGTATCTAGTCAATACACGACCGGAAATATGCCATGTTGTTAACCAGCTTTCACAAGCTATGGTTAAGCCTACCAAGCTCTTTTGGAAGGTGGGGAAGCATGTATTGAGATATCTCAAAGGCACATCAGGATATGGATTGTGGTACAGACAGTCGGATGAGGTGAAGCTGCATGGCTTCACGGATGCAGATTGGGCAGGGAGCCTAATGGACAGAAAGAGCACATCTAGAGGGATTTTCAGTATCAGGTCTGCAATAGTTTCTTGGTACAGCAGGAAACAGAGATCCATGGCACTCAGTTCAACAGAGGACAAGTACATGGCAACAAGTTTGGTTGCATGCGACACTATATGGATGAGGAAGATCTTGGTTGGGTTGTTCGGTTCACACTTAGAGGATACTGTAATATATTGTGATAATCAAAGTTGCATTAAACTCTCATTTAATCTAGTATTTAATGATAGATATAAAAATATTGACATCTAGTACCATCATATCAGAGATTGTGTGCAGCAGAAGATCATGTTACTTTCGTACATTCCTACAGAGGATCAAGATGCTGATATTCTGACGAAGGCGCTCACCAGGAGAAAATTCGAATAACACAGAGACAGGATCGGGGTGGCAGATAATCCCTATCTTGTTGAGAGGGAGTGTTGATATTGCAACAAGATGATGAGCTTAGTGAAAAAGGTAAGCCTTCACTAAGTGGGCCCGCAGGCTATTTTTGGCGCAAGTCTATTTTTAGACATGTCGATCATATTCTATGAGTTGCAGGATGCTATTTTTGGATGGTTGGTCAAGTTGGAAAAATATATGGACTTCTATTTTTAGACATATTAGGCAGAATCTATTTTTAGATTTCCAGTCTAAAAATACATATGTCGAATACTATTAGCTCTTAATAATATTTAGACTCTAAACATTAACTTATTCTCTTGGAGCACTTTAGTTAAGTGCACAGATGTGGTACAGGAGCTGACAAAAGGAAATACGCTATTATTTAAGGTTAACTGGAGCTATTGCATTGAGACGTCAATTAGAACTCATGTGATAGAATTTGGTGGAGTTATAGAAGTAGTTGGTGGAGTTGTGTTCAATTTAACTCAGTTAGACACAGTTGAGCTAGTTGTATCTAGTCTAACTGATTGATACACTAGTGAGAGTGGTGTGAATTAATTAATAATTAATTCACTAAATATTAACTCATTAATCAACTGAGGAATACATCAGTTAACTACAGTGCATGGACAGTTTCAGTGGAGACCAGTGGAGCGATAGGTTAAAGGGCAATATGACTATCAGTTGTGACTATAGTTATGCATTGATTGCATCCAACACTCAGTAGAGATGCCAATGAGGATTGCATGATCAAGGTAGGAGAAATTCAAGTTCATTCAGACCCATTCTTCAGTAGGTATTGCGCAGTAGAGGTAGGCTAGCAGGTGGCAAAGATCGGTGCATGGATTTGCTAGATCAGACCTGATTAGTGTGTAGTGATTTTATTGTACTGAGAGCTTGATATGATCAGCTTTGTATGAGGATTGTTACATGATCTCTATGAAATATATTATATACATATATTTGGGGTTTTTAGCTTCAGTATTTCCTGTAAAAACACTATGTTAATGTGTGTGAATTTTTTATGGTTTCAATGTGTGCATGCAATTGATTTAATTTCCGCATATGATGATCAATGGTGGAATAGATTTTGTATTATGCATGAAGTCAAATAATATGTGATCAGGAGAATCTTAGACATATAACGCATTAGTTATATAATTTATACAAGACTATGATCCTCCACCATTATTACATATGGTAGCTTATGTATCCTTGGTTATGATCCCATACATTGATTATGTTATTATCCTTATTGTGGGAATGATTGGAGGAATGATGCAAGGATTGAATGTGCCCATTGGGAGTGAGAATCTCCATGTTTATTATGCTGCATGCTTCAAGGAGAACATTTTTCAAACCATGATTGCTACATTGGATCTTTTGTTTCCTTATGAGGTGAGTCATTGGCATCGCATGAGTACTTGGCAGGAGCATTTCATGGAGGGATTGATTGGGAGACAATTGGTTCATGAGGAGAGCTTATCACATGGAGGTGTAACCAAGGAAGGAGGAGAATATTTTTAGCACTCACCTTCACATTTTCTTGAGGACAAGCAATATTTGGGAAGGGAGGACTATAATATTCCAAATTATCTTTAAGCTAGTGGGAATATTAAATTTTGCTTTTGTCTTCTTAGTTAGAAGAATAAGAGGGTATGGAGACCCATAAATCTCCTTAGTAGAAATAAAATAACTCCTAGTGTGAATGGAGATCATCTTAGTAGCTTTATTAAGCACCCTTGTGTGTGAAAATGGGCTGGAGCAAGTATATTGGGTCAACTTTGACCAAATCAACAACGCTGGTATAGGAGTGGCATTCATTGAGGGGCAGTGCAGTTTTGGAGGGAGACTCCATGCATGGAAGTAGTGGTTTAATGAGTGGGGCCGAAGGTGAGGAAGCTCACCAAGCATATAAGGAAGGGGATGGTAGCCATAGAAGACATGATTTGATTATTATTTTTTTATGGTCTATATGACTTGTTTCTCTCTTCAGCTATTTAGCGGAGACTGCAGTGTTGTTTAGCACAAGGGTGTTCCCGAGCGGGAATCCCACCCTCATCCTCAGGGGACTTTGAGTGCCCACTTAGGAGAGGTAATTGAGCTGCATTTCCACATTCTAGCATTCGTTCAAAGCTTCAGTCTTACTTTACAATGCAGTTTCTTCCAGATTTGTGTTGTGTTGCAAGGCAGAAGTTGTGGAGGGTTTGTAGGGCCATTTTCTAAGCTTGTGTTTCAGTGGAGAGGTAGAATTTCCATTGGAGGGCCAATAAGGAAGGTCCTTGAGAATTTTATCACCATTTGGGACTATTCCAAGCTACCACCACCACCTACAGTGCAGTTTTAGTCCATGAATGCGTAATTTCAGAGATTAGTTGCAAGTGTAGTTTCTGTGCCTGATTTGGTGAGTTGGTTCTTCAATGGAGGGATCAACCATTCACCTGGAGAGTCTATTGGAGGAGATCCACATATTTATATATAAGCTTCAACCATATCTCCTAGTTATTTTTCTGCAGTGAATCCTCGGCCCTAGGGCTTTGGTTCACCATTTGTGTTTTTAGGGTGTATTACCGGAAACCCTCTTGGGTTGGCTAGGAAAGTGATATAGAGCCTTGTTCTTTATGTATAGAATTTATTGAGGCATATATCAGTTATTTTATGTCATTGTATGATCTCATTCTGTAGCTATTCTCATCATGACTGCACGTTAGTAGCTTTTCGACATTTTGTATATTAGCATCACCTCACTTTTGAGGGGGTTTATTCATTGGAGGCTTGTTGGTTCATGTTGTATGATTTGTGCCCCATTATATTGTATTATTTGCTGCTAATATGACTAATAAAATGGCTCCAGATTGGTATATTATATTTTTTCATTGATTTAAACTGCTACTTTCCATTTTTGTGTTTAAATATTGTTGCTTCTCTATTTGGGAATATTACACCGCTTCTACTTTTCTGAGTTTACTATCTTCCCCAATCTCAATTGGAGAGCATTGACTCCAAATAGCATAGACTGATATCTGGATGGAAAAAGAGGATTCATATAATGGATCATTTGTACCGCTTTGTTATTGGGATTTGGTATGGGTTGGGTAGGCAGTTGAGGAGGTCGAAATGGTGGAGGTAAAGGTAATGGTGGCATAGGCTAACTCAGCTAAGGAAATCACGGTTGTGGCATTGGGTAAGGTGCATATGTAGGTGGGTATGATTGAATAGGTGCAGGATAGGAATGGTGTGAATGGTTTGGCCCTCTCCATCCTTGTTTCCAAGATTGGGAGGGTTGTCCATAACGATATTGGTTCCCATGTTGCTAATGTTGAGAGTGAATATTGTTAGGATAAGAATATGGATGTGCATTATAACTAAAAAAATGCGGTGGAAGTTCAGGAGCCATACATGCACTTACTTGAGGCTAGTTTCTTCGTGCTCTCATAACATGCAATGATTCAACTTCAATTTTTCCTCCCTCAAATACAACTTTCAGCCTAGGTATGGAAGGACATTTCTTCGTGGCATCATTCTTTGCACGTATTGAAAATTTATTAGTTCCTTTAACATCAAGAGGAAATTATCTTAAAAGATGCTTTTTTTCTACATTTTGGACAAAAAATAAATAATGAATCTTGTTCTTCTACAAGTTTTTGATAAAATTTTAAAGATTCTATTTGTTTGTTAGCAATATTCATTATTTCAATTTTCATATTATCGATTTTGTTCTCAAATCCGACGATCATAGCATCAGTAGATTCAGTTTTATTATTTATGTTTTGAATACCTTTACCAAATATATATTGATTCCTTGAGAATTTCTTGCGCAAGTCACAGGTTTTATCAAAAGGTTTCTAGGCAATATCTCCTTGTCCTAAAAAATTTAAACTATTCCTAGCATCATTTGTAAGTCCACGTAAGAACAAGGTCCCAATGGTACTCAGATCAAATTTGTGCTTTGGCCTTTGGAGGATATAGAAGAATCTCTCTAAGTAGTCCTCTAGGGTCTCATCATCATTTTAAAAAATAGTAAAGATTTTATCTTGAATATATCTAGTTTTAAAATATTCCTGATATTTTTACAAGGACACTCTCTTAATCTGGTCCCAGGAGGCTATAGTGTTTCCCCCTAGTCCCATGAACCAACATAATGCTGCATCCTTGAGAGTTGAAGGAAAAAAACTTTAATTTTTGAGCATCAGATGAATAATCATAGCTCCTATACAAAACATCAAACACAAATAGAAAAGGGTTTGGGTCTTCATGTACCTTACCAAATAAATGAGGAAGAGCTGATGGTGGAATATTCTTCATTTTCACAACAATGTCAGGATCCAAAATTGGAAATCCAAAAGTGGATTGTTCCTCATTTACCTGATTTTCACCAGTTCCCTTTGCATGGTCCTTGTGATCTGCCATTGTTGTTCCTCCAAGCGAACCGCTCTCAACATGCTGAGAAGGTTGACTATGAGTTCTAATAGTCTCTTCCTTCCCCTTCGTGGGCTATGTCATTCCTAGAATACTGTTGCTGGAGTCTAAGTAAACAGTTTCTATGTGACGAGTCTAGGTCTATTTGGACTTTCTTCCAATTCAAATCGCCTCCCTAACAACGGTGCCAAAATCTTGGGTGCGGGAATCACAGTTAAGCAAACTCGTTTCAAAACTTAATTGTCAACCTAGGGGTCCGTCAACTAAGAGACGAAGCACAGGAAATGCCAAAAGTGGTATGAAATTTGCCTATCTATTCCTACTTCTTTAATCAATGTCTTGCAGAATTTAAAAGAATGATCACACAGCAGTTTACACCAAAGAAGTTCTAGTGCCAGAATGCGAAATTACTTTGCAAAGAAACCAAATAAAGGAAATTTCACACTACTATAAACAATCTTGATTACTGAAATAAATGTTTATGTTTATCTCCAATATGAGTGTTTCTAGGTTCACAAGTGGGCCCTTGGAAAGATCTTCCTTCTTAAGGATTTTCCTTCCAGCACCAAGTTGTTATTCTTGTACTCCTACAGTATGCTTTCACTAGTATAGGTACATAACCTATGTGCAGGAAGTATCTTTTACACTTATGTTGGAGATTTATTTCTTTGTGCAGGGGCTCTAAGCTTTAGGATTCAAGCACTCTATTCATGTAATAGGATATTGGTTCATGTACCAAAATAGAGATTCCTACACTAAGTTTTCCAATTACTTGTGGGAAAAAGAGGGTGTGCTAATATATGAAATAAATTTGCAAAGGCGAATTAGAATTCTAAAATAACTTTCACATGCAAAAGAATGCTTCAAACAAACTAAATCTCACAATGAAAATAAGCTTTGAAATAAAACAAACTTCAAAAGTCAAAACACACTTTCTTCAATGCATTGAAAGAAATAACCCAAGTTGACAGTAGGATTTTATCGATGTGATAGTTACTCGTATAAACCAGATCTACCTTTAAACTTTGTTAAATCGGAAAGGTTCACTTCAATTTTTTAGATTTAATTTTTAATTCTTTCCTTTTAAAAATATAAAATGCAGGCACAGATCAATGTGTCGTAATGGCGTTCATTCATCAGTTAATAACGAATGTTTAATTCCTAGGATTTTAACTCTTGGTATTAAAAAGATTTATATTTGATAATGAACATTCACTTGCAGAAATACATTGAATTCTTATGAAGGAAAGGAATGAAACAAATTTATTGTAATGAATTGAAAAAACAAGTTGCAGAAATTATAAACACACTAGTGCAGGAATAACGTGCTTGCACTATTCCAGGAAGAAGCAAACTAATATTCATAAAAAAGGAAATGACTGAAAGTAAATCTGACTTAATTAATGTTCAAACCACAGATTCGTCAAACTTGATTGTCGATGAAATAAAACCAGAATTATTATGAAGAAATAAATCATAAACTCAATCCACACTTTGCATTCAAATAAAATCAACACACACCTTTAACTGAACGAAAGAGAGAGGGAAAAGGAGCAAGGTTGGTTGGGCCCTAGCCAACTAGCTCAATTCCCGTTTTAGGAAAATCGAAGCTTCATCACTCAAAGACACATCACTAATAGATTAAAATGCATAATGTAAACAACAAAATGTAGCTCCTTGTATTAATTCTGAATCAGCAAAAATACCTCATAAGTATGGATCCAGACCAGAACGAGGACGACAATATATAATTACAATTTCAACAGAGTTACAGTAGCGCACCTATCGCTCCCTAATTCCTATCTAAAATTTATATTTTATACAACCCTTTCGGCCTATGACCATAACGAAATTTCATACAATCGTTCTAATTCCAGCCATTTGGCTTAAACAAAATAACAACTAGCCTTACAAAATAAGTCTGTGACTATAAGAAAATGCTAATCTAATCGTTGGTCGGCGACCCAATCTTCGATCATATCCCTGACTATCCTCAACTCTGAATTAAACTCAAGATGAACGCAACTAAACATGACAAGTTAGAACGAGATGGCTGTGTTACGTAATGAGATGTCACGAAATTTTAGGAGCGGTCAACTGCCAATGATGCAGGGATCTGTCTGCACTAAAACATGCTGATATAATTATTAATAAGTTTTCTTATCAAAATAATTTAGGAAGGAAATATTCGTTGCAAGAATATTAAAGGCATAAAAATCTATTAAAATTATTAATTAAGTATTTAATAAACCTTAAATAGAAATATAAACTAGTGTAGGGATAGGATAGGATTCTTGGACTAGTGCAGGAATAAGGAAGTTTATGGGGATAAAACAAAGGTTATCATTGTGGTTTTAAAGTAGGAAAGGGGTTAAAAATGAGACATTTTATCCTACCAACATCCTCCCATCCCTAAGCTATTGTGTGTGCTCACACAACCTTTACCTGCTGCACAAATCCAAAAATAAGGAGTCTCCCTTTAATCCTGAACTTGTATATTGAACCCTGATTTCACTGTCTTCATTCTTTTACCTCGAGCCTTCGTAAGCTGTTGGGCCACCTTTTTAAGCTGTTTATAGCACTTTGAGGCCCAAAACTTCCATATCTTGAATTGTCATTTTTTCTCTTTGAATTCTTCTTCCAATTCCATTTTGTGTTGCTTCTGCACTCTATCCTGCTCCTTCATGTCTTGGTTTAATGCTTACAAGTCATGAACTCGTTGCTTGAAGTGTTCTATCTAATTGTTCAGATAAAGGGTATATTTAAAAGTTTCCAATTCGTCAGGTGCAAGAACCTTCTCTACAATTGACTCTAAACATGTACCATCATTGCCAAGGTCAATGTTATCTTGGCCACCCAATTTCTGTATTTCAATTTCATCATAGGGTTTTAGTGCCCAAAACTTCAATATCACCAAGGGTCTCAATATCTTCCATGTCCATATCACTAAGGGCTTCAGTGCCCTATGCATCTATCTCATCAAGGGTCTCAGTGCCTTGTACTTCAAAATTATCGAGGGTTTTAATATGTTGCGCCTCATCATCTTCCTGACCCTTTGTTGGTTCTCTGCTTGCACTCAGTGTCACTTATATTTCATTTGATGTACGAAGGATTATGCAAAAGGGTATGTCATCCTCCTTCTCTACATGACCTTAATTATCCACAGTAGGAGCCACTACCTCTGCAAGAATTGAGGGATTATGGTCTTCGGGTGAACCTGGTAATGACTCATCCAACAAAATCGGGGAGCTTGACTGATTGTGACTCGCCCTCAAATAGGTAGTCCCTCTCTTAGCTGATTTCCTAGTCATTCTTCTCACTGAGGACGAAGTTTCTTTGACAGGTTTCTCTTCTGCTTGCACTGACTTTTTCTTGGTTTTTATCTTGGTAGGTCACAGAGTTAGAGTTTCTTCTATTATTTTCTTTCCTGCATTCTTTTTGTCGGAAAATTTCTCTATACTTCGTCCTTTCAACTTCTTCAAAAATGTCTTCCATGTCATTTCTTTGACCTAAAACTCCTTCTTAACCGGAATTGCGATCAACCCATGATGATACAATTTGCATGCGACCCGAATCGCATCTCCTTTCTGAACACCTTTACCATTTTTTCCAAGTTTCTGAGTAGGAAATAGGGAAAACTGATGAGTTTCCCTGACTCAAAGTGCAACATAAAATGGATATGGTATACGAATTTTAATGAATAATGTCCCTTGCAAGTAAAAAATTCTGCAATATATACAGGATATCTCACCATTTCCCAATTATGGCGTTGCGCGGAAGCCCTTTCTTCCAATCAACATTTAGCTTCCGGTCAACCACAAATATGCACCACCTTTTATTTTTAATTTTCTCCTTCTTAAAAAATTTTTCTCTTGTGGTCAAAAAGCCTATAGCCTAAGTTATGGATTCTTCTATGACCTCAAATTCTAGTGAGCCTCTCTTGGCTCAGCCTCCCTCAAACGTCCTTGCAAATTCCAATTCCACAGTTGTATCGAATCCAACGAACTTTTGCAGAAATGGGAAAAATCCTGATTCTTGCAACAATGCAAGACTATTACGATAATAAAATGTCTGATCTATTTACTTCATAGATGATGGGTCATTTCTCATGGGTGCCATATCTATTTGAATTCACCCGAATTCTCAATCAAAAAAATATCACACAGAGGAGTTCAAAGGGTCTTTCAAGAATTTTATGATGATATAGTTGTCTGCCCACCACCTTAGTGGCCTCTTCCATCCAATCACACTCCATCATTGTTCGTTCAGGACTGATGCACACACGTATCATTCTAGTAAAGGTAGGAGATGATGATAGGAAAAGACGGAGGTTTTAGTGATAACATGGTATAACGGTCATGTACGATCAGATTATGAGGTAAGGCCATCATTGATAGGTGATGAAAAATCTTTTCAAAAAGAGGTAAGTGTTGGGTTTCAGATGGATTCATACTATCCCAAATTTTCTTCATAATTCACATAAGGCATACGTCAGTACTCATTAAAAATATAAGACTTCATGACCTAAAATATCTTGTACTTAAAATATTTTCTTCCTACATTAGTAAGTGACAAAAAAAATTCTTAACCATAATTCAAATAATTAGATGACATGGTCTATTGATGGGGCAGTCATTATGTCTACAAAAATAAAGGTAGACTTTCTAATGCACATTTTTGCACCAGGTATTCCTGTGTTTCATCTTGCATGTGTTTTTACCATCAGGCACGTGCCTGCACTAATCATGCTTGCAATGAATATGCTTGCACTACAATGTGCCTACACTGAAGCATGCCTACACTAAAACGTGCCTACACCAAAACGTGCATGCACTGAACATGCAATCCTACACCAGGGATCTCTCTAACATAGAAGAGAAAAAGGGACAAAGGAAAATTCTAATAGAGTACAATTCATTGGGTGGGAAAAAAAAAATTCCTAATTATACAAGGAAAGTTTTATTCACCATTCTTTGGTGTCAAGCATGCCTTCCGATCTGACTTGTGAATTCACATCAAATCCTGTAATCGATCAATGAGGGAAAAAAGAAGTGGGAAAGGTTAGTTTCTAGAATGGAAAGGAATATCATGGTAGGGATTCTAGGAATTAAGCCATCAAGAGGGACAAACGAAAAAGGTACTTCGGGGAAAAAAATTCAAGGGGGAAAAGAGGGAAATACGAAATCGGATAGGGATAGTTTTCCTAGAAGAAAAAGGAGGGTAATTCATTGTAGGATTAGAAGAAGAAAAATAGCAGGAAATTACGAAATGTGAAATAGAAGAAGGGCAGAAATTACCTTTAAATCTACCTACATTGGTGCTAGAAAAAGTAAATGCAGCAATATTTGAGCATTGTTTGAATAAAAATTCTCATTCCATCTATCCCAAACATGGGTAAGGGCTCAGTTCCCATTCGAACCTGCTTCTTCTTGGTGACATCCAACACATCTAAAAATAAAACAACATTCCCTTTTTATTGAAATTTGTATATTCCTGCTAGCATGCTGGTTTTCAGGTTGATCCTTCGGCAATCATGTCTGTCAACTGATTTTCATAATTAGAGGAAAAAGTTTTTCTTTTTTCTTTTTTCTTTTTCTTTTTTATTTTTGTCATTTTTTTTCTTTATATATATATATATATATAGGAAAATAAATAAACATGTTTTCAATAGGTTGGTGTTACCACCTACCATCTCCTTCTTAGATTGTTGTTGGCCTTGCTGCATAAAATTTCCTTTAGTGAGGGGCTAAAAATATACCTTCAATCTATTCCCATTCACCAGGAATATTGAATTCTATCCATCAATAGTTTTATTTTCTACCGCTCTATTTTCAAACACTTTGACCACATCATAAGGTCCCATCCAGTGTGTATGGAATTTCCCTTCAAAATATTTATCTGGAATTGTAAAGGAGTACCCAATCACCTGGTTGTAACTGCTTCTTCCAGATGGACTTGTCATGCCACTTTTGCACTTTTGTTGAACCAATATGTTATGTTGAACAAAACCCCCTCAAAATTCATCTAACTCATTTAGCTATAAGAGAAATTGATGTTGATTTTTAGAGAGGTGTAGCCCCAACTGGACTGTAGTCTTGAAGGTCTTGATCTGGAATTATATCAGTAAAAGGAATTGTTTCCCATATACCATCTCATATGGTGTATGTCCCGTGTTGTTCATCTAAGTGGTTCGGTATGCCCACAAGGCTTTTGGTAATCTATTGGCCTAATCCTTTCTATGCATGTTCACTGTCTTTGTGAGGATGGACTCAATTAACTTGTTTTTGGACTCCACCTGACCATTTGCTTGCGGGTGATACGATGTGGATTTCCTATACCGAATTTTGTAGTACTCCATCACACCCTGTACTAGATTAGAAATAAATTGTGGACCATTGTCAGAAAAATATCTCTAGGCACACCAAATCTAGTAAATATTTTAGTAAAAATAAAATCAACAACAACTTTTTTAGTAGCAAAAGAAACAACTTTAGTCTCTACCCATTTTGTAACGAAATCTGTACAAACCAAAATATGATTTTTATTTGATGATGTTGGATTTATTGGTCCTACGAAATAAATAGCCCATTTTTCAAAAGGATCAATCATAAATTGAGTAAATAAAGGCATTTCATTGGTTTGATTGGGTTGGCCCATTCACTGAAAGCTATCAGATGACTTGACATATTGTTTGGCATCCTTAAATAAGGAGGGCCAAAAATAGCTAGTTTGTAAAATTTTGTATGCAGTTCGCTTATCAGTGAAGTGGCCTCCACAAGGTTCATCATGAGCAGATTTTAAGATTTGAAACACTTCCTCCTTTCTTACACACCTTCGGATAATGAGGTTCGGCCCAGTGTAAAATAGGTCTCCTTGAACCATAGAATATGCAGCACTTTTTTGTATAATTTTTCGCTTTTCACGAGCAAATAAGTGAGGTGGTGTCTTTCTGGTGACTAAAGAGTTAGCTATGTTAGTGAACCATGGAGATTCCGTTGACACGGAAAAAATATGTTTGTCAGGGAAATCATTATCAACAGGAATTACTTCACCGAGATTATTAAATCTTGAATGATAATCTGCTACTACGTTATATTTTCCTGGTCTATGAAAGATAGTGATATTAAATTCCTTCAATAATAGTAACCACCTGGTCACTCTACCTCTATTTAATGGTTTATTCATCAAATATTTTATTTTGGAATGATCAGTATGCACAAAGACTTCATAACCTGTAATGTAGTGTTTGAATTTATTAATGGAAAAAATTACGGCTAAAAACTCGTTCTCAGTAACTATGTAGTTTAGTTCAGCGGGTGACAAGTTTTTGCTAATGAAGTAGATAGCATAGGGTTGTTTTTCCTCTTCCTATCCTAAGGTTGTGCCCGTGGCAGTGTCTGAGGCATCGGAGGAAATATGAAATGGTAGGGACCACTCCGGTCCTCTCAAAACTAGGGCCTATACTAGTTTTTCCTTCAATGTCTCAAAGGACTCTTAGCAAGCTGTGGACAAATAAAACTCACTATCCTTAGCTAAAAATCGGAAAAGGGGGGTAGCTATCCTAGAGAAGTTCTCAATGAATCTCCTATAGTATCCCGCATGTCCTAGGAAACCTCTCACTTTCCTTTTAGTTTTGGGTGTAGGAACACACAAAATAATTTGTATCTTTGTGGGGTCAACCTGGATACCTTTGTCAAAAATAAGATGGGCAAGAACTACTCCTTCCTTGCACATTAATATGCACTTTTTATCAATCAATTCAAGATGAGCTTCTTGGCAACGAAGAAACTCCATTTCTATATTTTTGAGGCCCTCCTTAAATGAATCACCAAACACAGAGAAGTCATCCATATAGATTTCCACACACTCAAGGTCAGAAAAAATGGCCAGGACTACCCTTTGAAAGGCATTCTGGGAATCACATAGCACAAAGGGAAGCACTTGGTAAGAAAATGTACCCCATGGACATGTAAAGGTTGTTTTGTCTTGATCCTTGGGTATGATCTGTATCTGGTTATAACCACTAAAGCCATCTAAAAAAGAGAAGTACTTCTTAGCAGCAAGGGCATCAAGCACCTCATTGATAAAAGGAAGGGGGAAGTAATCCTTAAGAGTGGCTTTGTTCAATTCTCTATAGCCAATTCAAATTCACCATCTCCCATATTTATTCAGGACTAACACCAATGGGGAGACCCACTGGCTATCAGAAATAAGATAGATAAAATCAACACCCAAGAGTTTTTGCAATTATTATTTTACCACATCTCTTCGAGTTGGGTTCATGCACCTTCGGGGTTGTCGAAAAGTTGGGCTCCTTCCCCGAATATAAATATGGTGAGTACAGGTTTTAGGAGGGATTCCTTTCATGTCTTCGTAACCCAATGCAAAGGCATCAAGATGGGTTCACAAAAAATTAACAAGATGCTCTTGTTGGGATCAATCCAAGTTTGAATTGATATGCAAAGATTTTCTTGGAATGATCTCAACAAGAGTGGTATCGGGCTCAATAGTACACACAAGTTTTCCTAGATATGGTGGTGAGGGAGGTTGAGAATTGTGATTTTATTGAAAATCTAGACTAAAAATTTGGCTAAATGACTCAAAGTTGGGCATGGCGTCTAGATTGTTGAGGAAGTCATGTATCTCACCCTCCTGTAAGGACTCAGCACAATGATGTAACATTAGAGCTCCTGGCTGGATCTAGTGGGTGGATATAAGGTGACATTATTTCTAGAATCTCCATGGGAAATATACATGTCACTAGAACGACATGCAAAATAAGCATCAGCCGTAGCAAGCCATGGTCATCCCAAGATCAATAGAGTTCCTCCCACAGGATTCTTTGGCTGAAGCACAATGAATTTTGTGAGATATTCCCAAGAATATAATGAAACAACCACATCATCCAACACCCCTTCTAGCTTGATTTTAGATCTATCTGCCAATTCAAGCACAGTGGGAGTATTATGAATATGGACCAATCCAAGTTGATCCATGGTTTTCTTGGTCATGACATTAATGTATGCCCCCAGGTCTATAAGCACATTAGCGACAAGGAAATCACCTATCTAAATAGAGACAACCGGGTTTCCAGGCTCAGTATATTTCTCCATGCGCATACGTCCTGTCATTAACTCTTCTCCTCTGCCAACAAATTGAATGGTTTGGGGTTCCAATATTCTCCTTCATGGCTTCTTGAGACAGAGTTCCCTAATAATTTTTTTACAGATTTGGATCTCTTTTATAGATTGAAGCAAAGGCACATTTATAAAAATATTCCTAATCTCAGGAGCGAGGCTCGACTTAGGAATGGGGTCATTCCTCTCCAGAACTAGCCTCTCTGGATAGGGAGGCCAGTTTGAAGAGGATGGAAAAGGCTTTGAAGGTACTGGGATGGGCTGAATAGTGACATATCTCATGGAATGGTTAGGAGTTTCCTTCTCACTTTTCTCTTAGACAATCACCATAGTCTACTTCTTCTTTTATGATTTTACTATCTTCCCTGATATTAATTAGAGATCATTGACTCCAAATGGCATAGACTGATATCTGGATGGAAAAATTAGGTTCGTAGAATGGATCATTTGTGCGACGTTGTTATTGATATTTGATATGGGTTGCGTAGGTAGTTGAGGAGGTCTAAACGGTGGAGGAAAAGATGGTGGCATAGGCTGACTCAACTGGTTGTGGCATTGGGTAAGGTACATATATAGGTGGGTATGATTGCATATGTGTAGGATAGGAATGGTGTGAATGGTTCGGCCCTCTCCATCCTTGTTGCCAAGATTGGGAGGGTTTTCCATAATGATATTGGTTCCCATGTTGCCAATCTTGAGAGTGACTAGTGTTAGGATAAGAATATGGATGTGCATTATAACTAAAAAATTGCGGTGGAAGTTCAGGAGCCATACCTGCACTTACCTGAGGCCAGTATCTTTGTGCTCCCATAGCAAGCAATGATTCAGCTTCAGGTTGTCCTGCCTCAAATACAGTTTTCAGCCCAGGTATGGAAGGAAATTTCTCTGTGGCATGGTTCTCTACACAAATTTCACATATATTAGTTCCTTTAACATCAATAGGACATTCTCTTAAAAGATGTTTTTTCTACATTTTGGACAAAAAATAGATAATGACTCTTGTTCCTCTATAATTTTTTGCTGAAATTTCAAAGTGTCTATTTTTTCGCTAGCAGTATTCATTATTTCAATTTTCATATTATCCATTTTGTTCTCAAATCCAATGATCATAGCATCGATAGATTCAATTTTCTTATTTCTATTTTGAATTCCTTTACTAGATCTATATTGATTCCTTGGGAATTTCTTGCACAAGTCACATATTTGATCAAAAGGTTTCTGGGAAAAATCTCTTTGTCCTAAAAAATTTAAATTATTACTAGCATCTTCAGTAATTCCACGTAATAACAAGGTCCTAATGGTACTCAGATCAAATTTGTGCTTTGACCTTTGGAGGATATACATGAATCTCTCTATGTAGTTCTATAGGGTCTCATCATCATTTTGCACAATAGTAAATATTTCATCTTGAATATATCTAGTTTACAATATTCCTGATATTTTACAATAACACTCTCTTCATCTGGTCCCAGGAGGCTATAGTGTTTCCCCCTAGTCCCATGAGCTAGCGTAATGTTGCATCCTTGAGAGTTGTAGGAAGAAAGTTTAATTTCTTAACATCAGATGAATAATTATAGCTCCTACACAAAATATAAAATTCAAATAGAAAAGTGTTTGGGTATTCATGTACCTTACCATAGAAATGAGGAAGAGCTAATGGTGGAATATTATTCATTTGCACAAATATGCCAGGATCCACAATTAGAAATCGAAAAGTGTATTGTTCCTCATTTACCTAATTTTCGCTAGTTCCCTCTGCATGGTCCTCATGATCTGCCATTGTTGTTCCTCCAAGAAAACCTCTCTCAACTGGATGAGAAGGCCGACTATGGGTTCTAATAGTCTCCTGCTTCCCCTTCATGGGTTGGGTCACCCCTAGACTACTATTTCTAGAGTCCAAGTAGACAATTCTTGCGTGACGAGTCTGGGCTTGTTTGGAATTTCTTCCAATTCAAATCACCTCCACGGAAATGGCGCCAAAATGTTGGGTTCAGTAATCGCAGTTAATAAAACTCCTTTCAACACTTAACTGTCAACCTGAGGGTCCGTAAACTTAGAGACGAAGCACAGGAAATGCGTAAAGTGGTATGAAATTTTCCTATCTATTCCTACTTCTTTAATCAAGATCTTGCAAAATTGAAAATAAATATTACACAACAATTTACACCAAAGAAGTTCTAGTGTCGAAATGTGAAAGAAAGTAATTTGTGAAGAAACCAAATAAAGTGACTTTCACACTACTGTAAACAATCTTGATTGCTAAAATAAAGTTCTATATTTATCTCTAGTATGGGTGTTGACAGGTTCACAAGTGGGCCCTTGGAAATATCTTCCTTCTTAAGGATTTTCATTCCTACACCAAGTTGTTATTCATGTACTCCTGCAATATGCTTGCACTAGTACAGGTATATAAATTATGTGGAGGAAGTATCTTTTATACTTATGCTGGAGATTTATGTGTTTATCTAGGGGCTCTAAGCTCTAGGCTTTGAGCACTCTGTCACTGTAACAAGATATTGGTTCCTGTACTAGAACAGAGATTCCTACACCAAGTTTTCCAATTACTTCCAGGAAAAAGAGGGTGTGCTAATCTATGAAAGAAATTTTCAAAGGCGAATCAGAATTCTGAAATAACTTACACACGTAAAATAATGCCTCAACCAATCTAAATCTCACAATGAAAATAAACTTTGAAATAAAACAAACTTCAAAAGTCAAAGCACGCTTTCTTCAATGCAGTGAAAGAAATAACCCAAGTATGATAGCAGGATTTTATCCCTATGATAGTTACTCACAAAAACCAGATCTACCTTTAATCTTTCTTAAATCGGAAAGGTTCAATTTAATTGTTTAGATTTAAGTTTTAATTCTTTCCTTTTAAAAATATAAAGTGCAGGCACAAATCAATGTGTCGTAACGACGTTCATTCATCAGTTAACAAAGCATCTTTAATTCCTAGGATTTTAACTCTTAGTATTAAAAAGGCTTCTATTTGCTAATGAACATTCACTTGCAGAAATACATCAAATTATTATGGAGGAAAGGAATAAAACAACTTTACTGTAATCAACCGAAAAAACAAGTTGCAAAAATTATAAACGCACTAGTGCATGAATAATGTGCTTGCACAATTCCAGATGGAAGAAAACTAAGTTTCATAAAAAAGGAAATGACCGAAAGTAAATCAAAATTAATTAATTTTCACGCCACAGATCAATCACACTTGATTGTCAATTAAATAAAACCAGAATTATTATGAAGAAATAAATCATAAACTCAATCCACACTTTTCATTCAAATAAAATCAACACATATGTTTAACTTAATGAAAGTGAGTGGGAAAACGAGCTGGGTTGGCTGGGCCCTAGCCAACTAGCTCGTTTCCCATTTTAGGAAGCTTGAAGCTTCAACACTCAAAGACGCATCAGTAATAGATTAAAATGTAGAATGTAAAAAACACAATGTAACTCCTTTTATTAATTCCAAATAAGAAAAAATACATCTTAAGTATGGATCTAGCTCCAAACGAGGGCGACAACACATAATTACAATTTATCATAGTTATAGTGGCATGGCTATCGCTCCCTAATTCCTATATGAAAACTATATTTTATAAAACCCTTTTGGCCTATGGCAATAACAAAATTACATACAATCATTCTAATTCCAGCATTTCGGTTGAAAGGAAATAACAACTAGCATTACAAAATAAGACTGCGGCTATAAGAAAGTGCTAATCTAATCATTGGTCGGTGACCCAATCTTCGATAATATCCCTAAATATCCTCCACTCTGAATTCAACCCAGGATGACCACAACTGAACAAGATGAGTTGGAATGAGATGCCTGTGTTAGGTAACGAGCTGTCTCGAAAGTTTAGGAGCGGTTGGGTGCCAACAATGTAGGAATCTGCCTATACTAAACCATGTTCATACATCGATTAATAAGTTTTCATATCAAAATAATTTAGGAAGGAAATATTAGTTGCAAGAATATTAAATGCATAAAAATCTATTAAAATGACTAATTAATTACTTAATAATCCTTAAATATGAAATATAAAACTAGTGCAGGGATAGGATAGGATTCTTGGACTAGTGCAGGAATAAGGAAGTTTATGAGGATAAAATTGAGGCTTATCATTGTGGTTTTCAAGTAGGAACGGGTTTAAAATGAGACATTTTATCCTACAAACAATAGGGTCCTAACATTATCCCAAAAGCTTGCAAAACAACTACAACCTCTGTGACATAAAAATTGAACCCTTACTAATGATTATTTCATCCATTTCATAGAGAGAAACAAAACAAGGACAATTACCAAAATTATCTTGGAATACCACAGTTGTCTAAACTACTCAATTGTGTGAGCGTGAAATTAGTCAAGATGTCTTAATTATTACATAACATAATTGATTCTCTTCTTGAAAATAAAATATTTACAAAATTACAAAAATGACACGAATATGTCATGATTTCTGAATCAAACTGTCTTCATTGTTGACTACTTTGATCTCTTTAGGTTGACTACTCTTATCATATTGCTCGATATGGTGTAGGAGTGTGAACGAGAGTTTTGTGGGCCACCATTAGATTTGTAAGCTCACCATAATTAGGTTTGGCAGTAAATCGGGTTTTCACTAGCTAGAGTAGTTGAAATTCCCTTTGGAGATAGTTAACTACAGTCCTTCCATTGAGAGTGGCAGTATTTTCATGTGAGGAATCCACTTTGATTTTATCTTCAACCAACAGTTTCTCATACTAATCTCGTGGTAGTAGGTTCCCTTGAAATTCCCAACAACTAGGAAAACCTACTCTAGTTCTCTGATCAAAATTGGAATTAAATGTTTCTACCAACTTTTCCAAATCCTTTAAAAATTCCTTGGCTCCTTCCCTTGTTGTATTTCTCTAAAATATTTTGGAAACCTCCATAATTTTTCGTTTTATTTCCATGAATTCATTTGTCTTAGGTTATCAAGATTTTTCATTTTGGTACATGATGAATTTTTCTACAGTCCTGACATTTTTAGTATCTTCATTCTTGGAGGACAGGATGGAGAATTCAATGCTCTTAACTGGAACTTTTTGTTCTACGAGAATTCAATGCTCTTAACTAAAACTTTTTGTTATTAAACTAAATTCATATTCTCCCATATTCGCTTCATTTAAGAAATAATATCATTCCATATTATTCTCCTAGTTTCAATGAGAGACATGTTACCTTTCAATTTATTTTCCAGTGCTTTTATTTCATTATGTGCAATCTATAATTTATTCTCGGTTTGTTCCACACTTCCCTTGATTGTCTCAAGTTTCTTCTCCTCATTAGCATGCCGGTGCTTGGTGTTGTGCAGGTCAATTTGTACTTTCTTTAGCTCTCTCTCTGATAATTGCAAATCAGTAAGAGACTTGGTCAATTTTTTTGTGGGGTTTTGTGGGTTGTCTAGCAGAATCACAACACATATTCGAGAATAAATTCTCTATTGAATCCTCATTTTTTTTGTGTATCAATTATTTGGCCAACATTTCTTTGTTATTCTCTACCTAGGCTAACTCCTATGTCTGTACATGTTCTGATGTAAGCATATTAATTTGTTGCCTCGATGTCTGGATCTCAGATTGTGAGCCTTGAATGATTGCCTCCACAAAAAAAAATTCATTTGGGTCTACCACCAATTTTTAAATCAGTTCCTTGAAGCCTTCATTTTGCAAATGAAGGGCTCTTGAATTTTCTTTTTCCTACTTTATTTTGGTGGAAAATTTCTCCATCAGCTTCTTGGCCTTGCTAATAGTCAAGGCTCTTTTTCTCAATTCACCATAAATCATCTCCCATGCCTTCCTGTACAAGTTGGTTTTGTCTTACAAGGTGGAATTGGCAATATCCAATGACAATTCCATGATCTTGAACTATGGCCTAGATGGGAGGGACTGCATTAAAGGATGATACAAATAAAACTTCATTTGATTTCTCTCCAGGTCCATGGTAGCTAGAAGCCTGGTTTGGTATGGAAATAAATGAGATTTTTGTTTTGATAACATTGGATCCCTAATCTTGTTTTTTTTGTCCTCTGTCATCTGCCATTCTTCCCATTTAGGGCATGTTGTTGATTTACTCCCTATTGAGCCCAAAATCGCTACCTTATTTGAAATGGAGGTGAGAAATTGTTGAGGATATTCTAAGAGCCCTTGGAAACCTGTTTGGTCTAGATTCCTATCGGTCAATTTGACCTCAACTCTTCATCATTTCTTTCGTGTAGTTTGGTATTTTTTGTATATTAGGCATCCTCCATCATTGTATCTCTAGCTTCATCCACATTCCTTTTTTCTTTCATTTCCTTTGTGCTTGGTGTCTTGATCTCCATATCTGTATTGATAGGCCATGAATTTAAATCAGCCTTCCATTCTAATTTAGGTTTAGATTCATTTTCATAAGAATAAGAATTTTTTTTTCTCCTCCTCTTAGATATAATACCATGGGGATATGTTGTGATATTAAACAACCCCCCCATTATTTGTATATAGTTACTTTAGTAAATAATGGGTACCCTTTTAATTTTTTTAATCTAGGATAATAAAGTAGGTTTTTATTCTTTATATGACAAAAAATTGTTATCCGAAGGTTAAAATTCAATCATATTGGTCGAAAGACTTAAAAAATGCTAGTTAAAAGTTTCATCACATACCGAATATCGTAGTTTTCAAAGAAAAAGACAAAGCACTCTATTGAAAACATGTGATGTGATGTCGCCCGAATCATAAATAAAATCAAGTTAAAGGACTTTAATAAATGATAAACAAAGGAAAACACTTTCTGATTATTATAAAGTCCATTCATAGGACCCATCTATTAGCCAAGTCACCTCTTGCTACCCCTCCATCGCAAATCCATTTTGGTGTTGTTGGTAATACCCTCTCTAAAACCCTCGATGTGATACATCACAATCACAATACCACAAACCTTCAATGCATTCACCTACTCTATAAGTTTTGTGATTGCCATACTATTATCGCATCTCAAAACTTAAAATACACTTGCCCCTTCAATCCTATGATGCATTAATATTCTGATAAGTGTTTACCTTTAAAACTAATACAAGACTTAATCGAACATCGGTAATAGGAAAGTATCACATCTTTTAAGTTGTGCTTTTAAGGAAATTTGAGATGTGAAATCTCCAATAAAGCATTGAGTTGATGGGTAAACTATGTGAACCCAAATTTTTCATTTATGATTGAGGCATAATGGTATTTATGTTCTCAAGATGCCAAATGATTTGATTTCATTTGCTTAATGTTTTTGGATTTTCTACATTTAAATATATTCGCTATCACTTCAAGGTTTTGTTTTAATCCTCCCACATTCTAAGTATTTTAGTTCATTCTCTGTGTTTTCTTTCGCTGCAAGCTAGTCCCAAAAAATCAGACTCTAGAAAAATGTTGAAAGCATAAAAGAAGAACAAGAAACCTATGGTTCCATCATAGGCGGTTCTTCCTACTCTAAAAATCACTGAGATGCCTCCATTATTCTCTGATAAAAAATATAACTCAAACTATGGAACTACCTCATGGGAATCCATGCATAAATTATTCAAGGAGGAAGAGCCCAGAGTAATTCAAAGGGTAGCTACAACTTATGCTTCAACGTCTTCTGAAACTTCTTATAGTGATGTCGCTAATTCCTTCCTGCATTTAATTGCGACTCGACCTAAGGTTCTTCCCTACACAGACATGGTGAAGTGGATAATTGATAATTTTAACATTGCATAAAGGACATTCCTAACCTTAAGGAAAACAATAATTGGGTCTTTCATGGCTGAATACTTGTAGAAAATGTATGATCTACCAAATTCCCAAAATGTATATGATAAGAATTTCCTCCAGAAAATTGCAGATGAAAACAGTCTAGAGTCAGAACCGATAAGGCAGTGCAAACGTGACCCAAGCAAGCACAAGCACGATAAGAAGGGTATGTACTCTGTAATAATTCCCCCCAACTTCCCAAGGTTGAGAATGGGATTGAAGGAAGGTAACCACAGACCAGGCTTTAGGTCAGGCAGCTAGGCCTACCAGGACCAGAGAGGGCTCTATCATTGTCACTTTGAAGTCAATGGAATGCATGAATATCTATTAATCTTAGGCTAGGTATGTAAGCTCAATAAATAGGATTTATGTTTGATGTTCTAAGTGTTGGATAGGAATTCCAGTGAGGAGGATATGTCTAGGGTTTCTAGGTATGAATTCCAAGGTCGATTTGCAGAGAATGTGTGAGGCCAGATAGGTATCTTGAAATAATTTTTAATTGGTCATTGAGTACTAGATGAAGTGATAGAAAGTATCAATGAGCACTGACATGAATTCATTCATTTAAAATAACATAGACATATCATGTAAACATTTTCTAAAATAGAGCATGAACATACATAATTTCTTCTTATAAACTTACAAGATAAACTCATCGAAGCATGTATTTGAAAGAGGAAAATATATCATTCAACATAAATAGATAAACATACAGAGAAAGAACAAATTCTCCAACTCATACCACAAGGTTCTCAACACAAGTTCTACAATATTGTCTTTGATTTCATTCTAAAAGGTTGTACAATAGCTCCACTGCAAATAAGACTTTCCAACCCAAGAAAAGGATAAAGTGGGTCTACATATAGAAAATATGAATAATGACACCTCATAAGGTCGAAATCCCATCCAAAATTCATCATAAATACATGATATGAGTCACTTCCTAGATTCTAGGGAGGTTAGAAACCATTCCCTAAAATTCAGCTATGAACTAGGAGTGTGTGCCCCCCACACTAAATTACATGTTTCCTCGTGATAAGAGGCAAAAACCAACTCAATTACTCTAATTCCAACTCATAGGAAAGAAAAAACTTGAAATTCTGACATTTTCTGGGCTTGACAAGTGTCTTGAGGAATCCTATGTAGATGTGTAACACTTTCTGACATATGTGTAACATAATTTTATAGATGTGTAACAGAAGTTTGCAGTGAATTTTGAGGCACTTTTAGGAGTCAAAATCCAATTCTGGAAGATAGGTCAACTAGAATTTTGTGTCTAGTTTCCATAACATTTTTTATTTTTCAAAATTACCCATCAGAAGGGCTCCAAAAGTTCATTCTCCTAATATTACGCGAGATGTGTAACAATGCCTCCAAAAAAGTGGCAAAAGCATAGAAAATGGGTGTTTTTTGGCCTTTTATAAAAAATTAGATCTTGCCATGAAAAATGGGTTCCTGATCTGTGATTTAATCATCAAAGTGCATCCAACCATATAATCCATTTATCATTTGGATGCACCTAAAATAAGCATAACAAATTCTTGTTACGCATCTATGGAGGCCAAATTTCCAAAATTGCCAAAAATCTAGAATTTTCCAAAAACATTTCTGCAAAAATAAGGCTTAAAGATGGATCAATATCTCTCTAAAAATAACGTTTTTTACAAAAATAAGAGACTTTTTTGTTCTTTGGCATGTTATGAAAAAAAACCTCCTCCATTTTTCCAAAATACTTCCCCATTTTCTCTGAATCCAAGTTTGAAGTTGATCCCTCAAAATTTGCAGAAGCATAGCGCACTCTGAGTAGAAGCATAACGCCTACTTTGAGAGGGATTTTAGAGTCCCTCCCATAGTAATTTTGTATTACAAATGGTATGGTTGGAAATCTAAGTATGTCTGTTACAAAATGGAGTCATCAAGCACTACAAACCCCTTCTCCAAACCCTTGAAAAAATAATTTGAAGAGAACCTGTCCAAAAGTGCAGAAAATGGCCTGGAGCAATTGTATTTTGAGAATTTCTCTCAAAACATAACACATGTGCATAAACTGAAGGATGTTTTGCTATTTGGCCCATGATTGACAAAAACCTCTTTCACTTTTGTAAATTTCATCACCATTACATTAGAAGTCGATTTTGAAGCAAAATTGTCCCTTTGTGCAATGTAAACTCTAGCTTGATCACAAAACTCTGAAAATGATGCCATGGGTCTAAGTTGGCTCAATCCTGGAATGATGACCTCCCTTATTAACTTTCTTCTCACTCTCCATAGTATTTGTGAACACAATCACACCCTCCTAGATGAAATGAGTGGGTAGGGATGAGTGGCTTTGGAAAAATAGGGGATATGGATAGGGTATGTTTAAGGGTTGTGATGAGGTATGAGGAGGTTCATGAAATTCCCAAAAAAATTTAGAGAGTAGGGTAATGTGTTAACTCAAAAATACAGGTGGAATCACTTGAAATATGTATGGGAAAGTGATTGAAAATAGGAAAACACAGATATTTTCCAGTTTTTCTATGAAATTGTAGTGGGGAATTATGGTTTCGATGGAGGAAGGGTAAAGGGAACTGTAAGTGGTAGGGGGTCTTGTGGTAGGGCTTTAGAATGGTTTTTCAAGGATGAGTGAAGGTTTATATGGTGGGAATAGGGTCTCTAATGGAATAAACCAATTAAGAAAGTAGAAACCCTAAAATGGAGGAAAGAAAAACCCTAATGATGGAAAACAGTCATACAATCTTGAATTGACTTGAAGAAGGCTTTGGAATGTCAAATTACTGGTTTTTGAGGTCACTTGAAGTTCGAGGAACAATTTTTAATCTTCAAGGTTTATGTCCATGCCCTTAAACCACTTCTTCCCATGACTGGGTATACTAGTTGCTGAAGAAATCACATCTACTGGTAGGTTAAACACTACATCTACAATAATGGCCTTTCCCATGTCGATATTAGAGGAAACTAAGCTTGTAAGTTGAAGATGATACCCTCTATCCATCATCTTCTCATAGAACCTCAAACATCCAGTCCTCTCAAAGCATCTTGTGGCCAAGGGCGAAGCATTGATTTCTTGCATGGTGGAGGGCTCAAATCTTATGTGGCGCCCACCCTTGAGGATTTTATTCTCTCTCCATAATGTCTGTTAGTGAAAATATGAAACCTTAGTGTGTAGATGAAATGGGTATGTGTAGTGAAATTTGGAAAAATAGATTATAGGGATGGGGTAGGCTTAGAGTGTGAGATGAAGGGTTTTGAAGACAAGGAAAATTCTGAAAAAAAATTCAGGAGGTAGGATTGTATGTGGCTCCATGATATGAGTGAAATTAGGTGAATTGGTTGTGATAAAAGGGGTAAAATGAGGGAAACACAGGAATTTCCCAGTTTGGTGGAAATGATTCTTAGGAAGGGTATGGATGGTGAGGAATGATAGTATAATGTATGTGGGAGGTGTATGATAGTGCTTGATGATAGGGTTAGGGTTTAGTGTAGTGAACTCACTCCATGATAGGAAAATCATGAGAATGTAGTGGGAGAGGAGGTAAGAAAAATAATCAATGAGCTGCCTTGTAAAATGACTTTTAGAGGATGTTAGAATGTCCACTTACTGATGTATAGGCTTTAGAAACCCTATGCCATAATCCTTCAGCTTATTTGAATTATTTGGATAGCAAAAACCCAATGCGTAGCAAATTTTCTATATGCGTAACACAATCTACAGATGTGTAACAACCTTTCCAGATGCGTAACAACCTTGCGAGTTACGTAACAACAACCTCCAGATGCGTAACAACAACCTCTTTGGAGAAAATTTGTCAATCTTCTGCAAACCCTCGACCATTATGGAGTAAAATGGATGTAAGAGAGGAACTCTACCACACATTAAAAGAGAAGAATGAGTTGAATGATCCTCTTTTTTCCTTTTATATCATTGTGAAATGACCTTTTTGTCCTCTAGTGAAAACAATAATTATGAAGGCAATTTTGCCTTTTTGAAATCCTTTGATATTGAAACAAATTTTGAAATAAGACAAATTGTATTAATTTAATCTCCTAAGTATGCTAACTCCCTTTATAGGACATATACGATGAAAATGAAGGATTTTTTTCCTTGTTTGATGACAAATTTGACTTTTCAAAGGCAAAACAATAACACCTAGACAGCAAACCTAGATCGATATGGAGTGACTGACCTAAGACTCTAAATGGAAATGAGTGACATGACCTTTGAGATGATGATGGCCATGTATGGAATGAGGGGACAATCATTTCTGACCTAGACCATATACAATGACCAAAATTTATTTTAAAACTTGTTTTAAAAGATGAAATTTTGACCTAGGACTACTAAAAAGTAAACTAAAAGAGCATATTTGATCACTGAAGATATTGACACTAACATTGGCTCAAAATGGTGGTGGAATCTCCTTCAGGAGTTGTCAATAACACCGTAGACCAGTTAGCCTCATCCATTAGGAAATGGAGTCAAAACTAGAAACTGAAAAAACTCGAAAAACTGAAATGACTAACTAAAACAGAAAATGACTTTGACTCGAAAACTGACTTGACTACTAAATGAACTTACTTATGGAAGAAAACCATTGGGATATTAGGGCCTTCACCTCAAGCTTCAAATATTGATGATAGTCACCCACCTACTGAAGATATATATAGAATCATGCAATATGATCCCTCCAGTGCAACCAATCCAACAAATGGCTACTTACTTGAATCCTTCTCACACTTTCCTTGAGCAGGCAAAAGGAATAAAAGATAGGAAACTCAAAGTGTCCACTAAACATGTGCTCATGATCTATAAATACAAGAAGATTCATCTTCCCAGATGGATGCAACAAAATAGCAATAGGGTCTTCAATAATATCAGGAGAAAAGGATGTTTGTTCTTGAAAGTCTATGTTTGAGGTAGCCATATGATCAAGAGCGAAAATGTGCACATCCATAGGATCCAGGACAAACTCCTCCTTTTCAGCAGACTCTTCAATTTTTTAACTTGGAGGAAGATCATCATCTGAAAAATTCTCTAAAACAACCTCTTATTTTTAACTATTTTCCTACAACTTATAATGGTCAATTTGAAGCCTAACATCTTCAAAATCTGAAGGTACATGTATCTCTCTTTCGGAAAATGGATTTAGGAGTCATCCTTCATGTGAATTTTAATTAAGAGTTTTTAAATTATCGTATTCATTACATATTTGAAAAATACTAACTTTATTATACTCTTCAATAACTGGCACAACAATATTCAATTCTATGTCACATGCCCCTTTAATTCCATCATCTTGGGTTGCATTTTCATGGTGCTGAAAATAAAAAATTTTAAAAGGATTTGTAATCTACTTTTCCTCAATCATTGACACAGAAGATGAATAAACCAATGGATTGTCAATTTCCTTTTCTTGTTTGAAATAGTTCTCATACTCCTGATCATGAAAATATGGACAAGGATGCAAAAATTTGTTAACTTCATGGGATATAAATTGATAGTTAGGATGCGGATTTGTTTTATCTTCAAGAAAAGAAGGAGTTGATGTGTGCCTTGAATGATCCTTTGTACCAAGGCAGCTAAACTTCGTTATTTTCTGTTGAGAATAATATTCATGAAGGGCCTCTATGATCTCATAAACCAGACACTCTTCATCACCAAAAGCCTCTTCAAGGTATTGAATGAAATATTCACGAGATTCACAACAATATTTGAACAACAAGAATGAATGGTGAGAATTTCCATAAAACTCAAATAATGTTGTGTGAAAATATTTAATAGAGAATAAGCTACCAGGCTTCAACCCTTCATACCATGATCTTTCTTTCCCTTCCAGGGTAGCCATAAACATTTTCATCAAACAATCCTCATAAAACCTAATCCAAATCTTATGTATATGCCAATGAAATTTTATTAGATGCAAAATAACCTCATCCTCATTTCCATATATGAATTTGGGTAGATAAGTTTGCCAATCTATGCAAGGAACTCGATTTGGAAAACTAGGAATGTGAGCACGATTCATAGGGGCATACATTGTAGCAGTTGAATCCATCTTGAAAACAATGAAGTCACCAAAGATTTCTTCAAGCTACCGGTTTTTGAACAGTGGAATCGCCATGAAAACTCTGAACCTTTGGATTCTTCAACACTGGAGTCGCCAGCTGGAATATGCAAAACATTTCTTATGCCTGACCACTATTGACCATTAGAAATCAGAGCTAATGTTTTTCATTCTTTCCCGATAAATATTTAACATTCACTCCCCAGCAATGGTGCCATATCACTCCCCCAACTTCCCAAGGTTGAGAATGGGATTGAAGGAAAGTAACCATAGAACAGGGTTTAGGTCAGGTAACTAGCCCTACCAGGACCAGAGAGGGATCTCTCGTTGTCACTTTTTGGTCAATGGAATGACTGAATATCTATTGATCTTAGGCTAGGTATGTAAGATCAGTAAATAAGATTTTTTTTTTATGTTGTAAGTGTTGGATAGGAATGTCAGTGAGGAGGCTAGCTCTAGGGTTTTTAGGTCTGAATTCTAAGGTCAATTTGCAGACAATGTGTGAGGGTGGATAGGTAGCTTGAAATCATGTTTTATTGGTCATTGAGTATAGGATGAAGTGATATAAAGTCTTAATGAGCACTGAGGTGAATTCATTCATTTATAATAACATATACATATCATGTAAACCTTTTCTAAAATAGAGCATGAACAAACACCATTTCTACTTACAAACTTACAAGATAAACACATGAAAGCATGTATCTGAAAGAGGAAAATATATCATTCAAAATGAATAGATAAACATATAGAGAAAGAGAAAATTCTCTAATGCATACCTCAATATTCTCAACACAAGTTATGCAATATTTTCTTTGATTTCATTCCAAAAGGCTATACAATAGCTCCACTAAAAAATAAGACTATCAAACCCAAGAAAAGAATAAAGTGAGTCTACTAATAGAAAATATGAACAATCACACCTCATAGGGTTGAAATCCCATCCAAAATGCATCATAAATACATGGGATGAGTCACTTCCTATATTCTAGGGAGGTTAGAAACCATTCCCTAAAATTCAACTATGAACTAAGAGTGTTTGTCACCCACATTAAATTACATGTTTCCTCATGATAAGAGGCAAAAACCAACTCAATTACTCTAATTCCAACTCATAGGACAGAAAAACCTCAAAATTATGACATTTTCTGGGCTTGAGAAGTGTCCTAAGGAATCATATGTAGATGTGTAACAATTTTTGACAGATGTGCAACAGAATTTTATAGATGAATAACAAAATTTTGCAACCAAATTTGAGGCATTTTTAGGAGTCCAAATCCAATTCTGGAAGGTAGGTCAGCTAGCCATGTGTGTCTAGTTTCCATAAAATATTCAATTTTTTAAAATGACCAATTGGAAGGCCTTAAAAAGTTCATTATCCCAATATTACTCTAGATGTGTAACAAGGCCTCCAAAAAAGTGGCAGAAGCATAGAAAATGGGTGGTTTTTTGACCTTTTCTACAAAATTAGAGCTTTTCAAGAAAAAAAGGTTCCTGAGCTGTGATGTACTCATCAAAATGAATCCAAACATATAATTCGTTTATCATTTGGATGCCCCTAAAATAAGTGTAACAAATTCTTTTTATGCATCTGTGGAGGCCAAATTTCCAAAATTGCCAAAAACCCAGAATTTTCCAAAAACAATTATACAAAAATAAGGCTTAAAGATGGATCAATATCTCTCTAACCATAGCATGTTTTACAAAATTAAGAGAGGTTTTTTTTATTTGGAATTTTATTAAAAATAAAATCCTCCCTTTTTCTAAACTACTCTCCTATTTCCTCATAATCCAAATTTGAAGTTGATCACCCAAAATTTGCAGAAGCATAGCGCACTAGCGCACTCTAAGTAGAGGTATAGCGCCTACTTTGAGAGGGAGTTTGAAGGCCTTACCAGAGGTTTTTTGGACTAAAATTGGTATTCTTAGAGATCTTAGGATGTCTGCTACAAAATGGAGTCATCACAAACTGCAAACCTCTTCTCCAAACCCTTGAAAAATTGATTTGAAGACAACCTGTCCAAAAGTGCAGAAAATGACCTAGAGCAATTTTATTTTGAGAATGTCTCTCAAACCATAACACTTGTGCATAACGTGAAGGAGGTTTTTTTTCTCTGGCCTATTATTCAAAAAAAAACTCTTTCACTTTTGTAAAATTCATCACCATTACTTCAGAAACCGATTTTGAAGCAAAGTTGTCCCTCTATACAATGTAAACCCTAGCTTGATCACAAAACTCTGAAAATGATCTCATGGGTCTGAGTTGGCTCAATCCTAGAAATGATGACCTCCCTTATGAACTTTATTCTCTCTCTCCATACTATTTTTGAACACAATCAAATCGTCCTATATGAAATGAGTGGGTAGGGATGATTGGATTTGGAAAAATAGGGGATATAGATAGGGTAGGTTTAAGGACTGTGATGAGGTATGAGGAGGTTGAGGAAAATCCCAAAAAAATTTAGATAGTAGATTAATGTGTTCTCTCAAGAATACAGGTGGAATCACTTGAATTGGGTATGGGAAAGTGAGTGAAAATAGGAAAACACTGAGATTTTCCAGTTTTGTTATGAAAGTGTATTGGGGAATTAGGGTTTCGATGGAGGAAGGGTAAAGGGAACTGTAAGTGGTAGGGGGTGTTATTGTAGTGTTTTTGAAGGGTTTTTTAAGTATGATTTAAGTTTTATATGATTTTAAAAGGATCTCCAATGGCCTAAACGAATTAAGAAAGGAGAAACCCTAAAATGGAGGAAAGCAAAACCCTAATGATGGAAAACACTCATATAGTCTTGAATTGACTTGAACAAGGATTTGGAATGTCAAATTATAGGTTTTGGAGATCGCTTGAGGTTTGAGGAACAATTTTTAATCTTCAATGTCTATGTCCATTCCCTTAAAGCACTTCTTCCTATGACTAGGTATACTAGTTGTTGAATAAATCACCTTTGTTGATAGGTTAAACTCCACACCTGCAATGATGGCCTTTCCCATGTTGAGATTAGGGGAAAATAATCTTGTAAGTTGAATATGATATCCTCCCTTGATAATCTTCTCACATAACCTCAAACATACAGTCCTCTCAAAGCATATTTTTTCCAAGGGTGAAGCATTGATTTTTTGCATGGTGGAGGGCTCAAATCTTATGTGGCACCCACCCTTGAGGAATTTCTTCTCACTCTCCATAATGTCTATCAATGAAAAGATAAAACCCTAGTGTTTAGATGAAATGGGTATGTGTAGTGCGATTTGGAAAAATAGAGTATAGGGATGGGGTAGGCTTAGAGGGTGAGATGAAGGGTTTTGAAGCCAAGGAAAATTCTGAACCAAAAAAAAAAAGGCAGGGGGTAGGCTTCTATGTTGGCTCCATGATATGAGTGAAATTAGGTGAAGTGGATGTGATAAAAGTGGTAAAATGAGGGAAACACAGGAATTTCGGATGGTGAGGAATGATATTATAATGCATTTGGGAGGTGTATGATAGTGTTAGATGAGAGGGTTAGGGATTAGTGTAGCGAACTCACTGCATGATAGGAAAAACATGAGAATGTAGTGGGAGAGGAGTTAAGCAAAAGAATCAATGATTTTATTTGTAAAATGACTTTGAGAGGATGTTATAATGTCCACTTACTGATGTATAGGCTTTAGAAACCTTGTGCCATGATCCTTCAACTTATTTTAGTGATTTTGATAACAAAAACCCAATGCATAGCAGCTCTGCCAATTGTGTAACACAATCTACATATGTGTAACAACCTTGCTAGATGCGTAACAACAACCTCAAAATGTGTAGCAATAGCCTCTTGGGAGAAAAAATTTCAATCTTCTACAAACCCTTAACCACTATGGATTCAAATGGAGGTAAGAGAGGAGCTCTACCACACATGAAAAGATAAGAATCAGTTTAATGAGCCTATTTTTTCCTTTTATATCATCATGAAATGACCTTTTTGTCCTCTAGTGAAAACAATAACTATGAAGACAATTTTTCCTTTTTGAAATCCTTGATATTGAAACAAATTTTGAAATAAGGCAACTTGTCTTACTTTATTCTCCTAAGTATGCTAACTCCTTTTAGAAGACTTATATTATGGAATTGAAGGATTGTTTTCCTTTTTTGATGAAAAATTGTAGTTTTCAAAGGCAAAACAATGACACCTAGACAACATACCTAGATGGAGATGGAGTGACTGACCTAAGACTCTAAATGGAAATGAGTGAAATGACTTTTGAGATGATGATGGACATGGATGGAATGAGGGGAGCAACTTTTTTTTCCTAGACCATATACAGTGAAAAAAATTTATTTTAAAACTTGTTTTAAAAGACGAAATTTTGACCTAAGACTACTAAAAAGTAAAATAAAAGAGCATATTTGATCACTGAACATATTTACAATAACATAATCCATATCTTCTCTTGTTGGTACGCATTTCTATGTTTTTGGTATGATGTGTAGGTTTTTCGGGCATCCTAATACAAATAATTTTTCAGTTGAGTGGGTTCCCTTCATTGATGTTGTATCAAGTTCCTACATTATGGATTGGGCCACTATACTCTCTAATAATATTTCGTCCCAAATCTTAGCCTACACGAAAAAATATAAATTCACCACTAAGACAGTGCCCCCCTTTTACATGAGCGCCTATATCATGGACGCTACATGATTTACCTCTGATTTCCCATCCATGGGATGGAAATTGACTGTGGAAGACCCTACCCCTATCCATATATATCACAAGATCCTTTGGGAATATGATTACTGATCCCATTTTTATAAAATATACCACAGATTCATGTTACCTCTACATCAACATGTATTTGGTGAAAAATACCCAAGGTTGTCCAATGAAGCCAGAGATGATTCACAACTTTAGGAAAATGGTTTGGAAAAAAATTGTGCACATACGTTAGGGTTTTTGGTAATTTAGTTAGGCCTCATGTTCTCCCACATTATGTCTCTGATAAACTCTTGGCTAGAGATATTTCCAATTAAACTATAGGAAATGGTCTAACCAAAGCCTCGAAAGAAGAAAATAATTCCTCCTGACCATAATTCCCCATCCATTATGGTGTCTATTCTTTGGATTACAAGCAAGTTGGGCTTGAAATTAACCAAATAAAGTGTTTAAATTTTCCCTCCATTCCTAGCAGACAGTTTGACCCAAAACAAAGTGGCTCAAAATTTTACAGTTGCGATTAAAGTGAGACAATTTTTACATGAGCTCGATAACTTTGATGATCTATTTGAGTATGCTGAAGCATACCTACAAGTGGAAAATTTGGCAAAAAATTGTCTTAGTCCAAAAGATCTTAATCAGTTTAAAGAATACAAAAATAAAAGGTTGGAGAACCTCTCTCTCGACATATTTATGGTTTCTCAACTAGTTTAACAAACAAAGCAGGATTTCAAACAATGTTCAAAATACAATGATGTTAGACAGGGAACCAAAGAGACCACATATACAAAGAAAAAAATGGTGAAACATTGTTCAAAAATGATTTAGATAAGGTTTGGGACCAATTTGATAATCAAATTAAAGGATCACAAGAAGAAAAAACCCTTGATCCAAAATAAACAATCAGTGCTCCTGAGAGTAATAAGAAGAGCCCACTTATTTTTGGGGCTTCCAACAAGGTTTCTAATGCAGAATATGTTGAATTCATCCTGGCATACCCTTCTACATAATTTTTTTTTAAGATTGAATAGATTAATCCGCTCGACATATTTTATGGTCCCAAGCATAGGGTTGTGATGATCAAACAAAGAAATCGAAGGAGAGTTTAGAAATATTAGGCACTAGTTCCTAGAGATGTACCAACGGATTTTGTATGTAAGGATCCTCAAACCAACCCCTCTGATGACTTAACTAGGATATCACAGTTTGCAGGGGATTATGTGATTGCTACCATTGATAAAGAAGCATAAGTTAAACAATTGGTCGAAGTTAAAGATGAGAGAATTCAAGTGCTAGAACAAGAGTTATTAAAAGAAAAGTAGAGTATTGGTCATCAATGGCAAGAACAATTTTCACAATTTGCAAAACAAATTTGATCAAATGAAACTTCAATATCAAATATATATCAGGATCAAAGATACCCAACTACAAGAACTCTAAGTTAGAATTGGGAAATTAAAATATAACCCTAAGATTTAAGATTTTAATAAGGAAGTTTTGGAAATCAATACTCTTTTAGCCCAACAATAGGTGGCTTTCTGCCAAAAATTGGCAGTCATCAATGATATGTGCAATAAAAGTGATTCACTGACGAATCAATTGTTCGATCTGAGGACGAATTTTGAAGACATTGATGAGACGATTTTTGAATTTATAGCATGGTAGGATAGTGCAGAGGTAAGAGCAACAAACCTTCCTAGAATAGAGGATTCACACAAAGAAATCATCTTCACATATTTGGATATAAAGTTAAAACAAGAAAAAAGGGTCATCTTGAAAGCGAGGGATGTCACAAGTAATATTACTGATAATGTGATCGATAATTTGTTTGGCGCAAATATTATCAAATAATTCCTAGTTGTTTCTCTTTCCCATGTTAAAATATTAATGAAATCATGGCAGGGATGGTCAAAGAAGAAGGATGATAACATTACGAAACTATCAAATTTATACTTTGAAAAGTATTGGAAAAATATGGTAAATCCACATAGCCAATGGCTAATGTTACGATGCCTCGCTGACACAACCTCTCACATGCTTCCTCCACTTTCAGATGCACTGTACACTGGACAGTTATGCATAAGGCCAACACATCCTCCTGAACTGCAGCCAATGTTGGATATTTACGAGCTCAAGCAACAAATGGGAGAGCAGCCAGCGTCCCACTCCTCAACTTAATATTCAAAAAAACTCTATTTTTGTCATGTTATCTCTTATTTTAAGGAGGGTTATTCAAACCTCCTCAACACTTTATGTATTTCTATTTTTACATTCCTAGTCTTAGCTATATAAACCCTTTCATGTCTTGAAGAAAGTAGTTATGAATTTTTGTAAAGAAGGCTTCGAAAATTTGTACTACCGTGCTTTTATAAATCGTCCTAATGTAAAGGTTGGACCAAGACTATTTCTTTCATGATCAGAGTTATGATATAATAGGTACTTCTATCTCTATATGATTTTTGTGTTTACATGTGATTGATAGTCATAATTTTCTTTAAATTGTTTTGTAATATAAATTTTCTAAATACAATTAAGCATTAATCACTTTTGAACATGCGATATTTTCATCTTCAAATATATGTACAATACAATCAGTTCTTTGATGTGTTATGCATTTAACCATTAATTTGATTAACTATTTAATCAAATTAATTATCTTTAATTGTTTTTACTTCAAGTGTTTGACAATATATATTATCATGCACTAAGTATAATCTTTGTAATTGTATACAAAAGAATATTATTAAGTTCTAGTGTATATATATATATATATATATATATATATATATATATATATATATATTAGTTCATTGTCACTCCCATTTATCATTCTCATCTTACTATTTTTATCTCACACCCACTCAATTATATTTCAAAGAGAAATTGGTCCCATCATCCCCAGTCAGAGCCACTATTCCAAATGGAAAAGGAATGGTTTTCAGGTTCCCAACTGGGTGGTGTTACACTAAAAACTGTCACCTTGACATTCTTCTAACTGTATGAGCTCATTAACACTCATACATACCTCCTATGCAAGTCTTACAACCTTTACTCCTCATGTCAAGCCCTGAAACAAGAAGAAAAACCCTAAAAACCTCTGAAAGAATGGGTACGCATGTAACATGAAGCCTGCTTGCGTTCTTGGCTTGGGTACGCAGGTAATGCATGGCTTACCTGCATTTTAGAATGTATTTTTCCCTAAGAATTCCTGCGTACCCCCTCCAAACTCAAAAAGGTGAGAAAGTAAAGTTAAAAAGTTGGTGTGAGGTCAATTCTAGAAGGTTCTAGATGAGATTTTTTGGGAATGAGTACGCTTTGATAAGGTGCATGTATCCCTCACCTTAAGGAACTAATCCCTTGATATGAGGAGTCTATCCCTTTGAAGGATTATTTTATCCCTTCAAAGGTGGAATCCTAACCTCCTCATCTGCTCTATAAAAGGAGGCATTGGGTAGCCTCAAATGGTTAGATTTTGGAGATTGAGAATTAGAGTTCAAGCTTTATGGGTGACTGAGTTGAAGTGCTGTTGAGATTTAGACTTCTTTCTACTAAGATTTTGAGATGAAAGATCACATACCTCTTTGTGCTCCTGGAGGAAGAGTGTAAGACTTATCAAAGTACAGGAGACTCCTACTTCAGACCCCGAGAAGGCCTTTTCAAACATCAAGGCTAAGGTTGTAAGGTTCTTCTATTATTTTAAGATTAATACAATCAAGTTTTGTTTTTCTCAATAAATTGTCATTCGATTGTTTATTTCAATAAGCTGTTGTTTGATCGTTTATTTCATAGATTCCTTGTGTTGGGGTTCCCATGTTTTGGCCAGGCTGACAGAGACCAAAAGATGAGACAACATAGAACCACTTTGGGACCTTAGGATCTAGCCCTCCTAGGTTCAGAGAGGGATCTCTCTATGGTAGTCAAAGGTTTATGTCTTTGAAGCTCGGGTGTAATGATTTTAGGCTAGTTATAGGCTCATGGTTGCTTGTTTGATTGTTTGTGTTTGGTTGGAGGGAATCGGGGAAAAGAAAGGCATGAAGGACCAATATGTGACGAGGAGAGAAGAGAAGCTTAGGCGAGGAGAATGATTAACCGAGCATCAAAGCCATTGGGCTATGGAGTCAAGAAAGGATTTATTTGTGTTCAATGTGCAAGCTTTCAGTTGGGCTAGTCATCCAGAGCATTTGGATCTTGAAGGAGATATTTGGAATGGGACACAAAGGATTGAAAATGAAGGAGGAGGACCAACCAACTCCATCTATAGATCAGGCCAGAGGTCATTTAACTCCAGGCCTGCTTGGACAGAATTAGGGATAAAACAAGGGATCTTGGAAAGGTTTAATTGGGATGGAAAGCTCCTAGTGAGGTAGATACAGGATTCTAGACCTCCCAGGTTCTAAACACATTCAGCTAAATCCTACCAAGAACATCTAAACACATATTTCATTAATTCATACATCAGAGAGCAGGCAATATCATCCACTACACTGGTTAAATCAATTGAAATCAACATTCGGATACACATATAAGCAGAAAACACTGAGGTAGGGAGAGCAGGAAACATAGGGCACCTATCAAGGGTGAATCCTATATTATACTTCTGTTGCCTACCAGTAGGAACGAAATGAAATGGAACATAACATAAGAGCAATTCAATCACAAATACATAGAAAACATCACCATTGCTTTAGATCGGGATCTGTTAGGTGACATGGTCTCTATAACAAGCAAGATTGGAAAATTCTGATCACAGAGTTAACATCATTTAAACCAACTTTGGGATTCTAGGATCTAGCCCTCCTGAATCCGGAGAGGGATCTCTCCAATATGTACAAAGATGGATATTGTCTTTGAATTTTGGGGTGATGATATTAGGCTAGTTATGAAGGCCAAAGGGTTTGTTTTGGTTTCTCGGATGGTTGAACATAGTTCTTGTCTAGACGGAAAGATCTATATGAAAATAGGTTCAGATGAGAAGTTGCAAACAAGCGAGTAAGCTTTGATTATAAAGAAAGATGATGGCAAGTTTTCAATCACGCTAAAACTATGGATTCCTTAAGAGAAATTTAATTGAAACATTCGAGTTCGAAGTAATCTATGGGGCAAGTCATACATGCCTAAGGATCTCTTTGAAGTTTGATTTATGGAATGGGGGTGATGTTGGAAAGGAAATAACGGATACGGGAACAAGAAATGACCCAGGATCTAGTAAGTACTTTGAAACTAGCCAGCCTTTGACCAGGCACTTAAGGAAAGCATAGAAGCAAACTAGGATCTTGTAAGTACTTTGAAACTATCCAGCCTTTGATACACTTCTAATAGAACAAAGATTAAAAACAAAGGGAAACTTGAAGGCAACCTTTGGAGCAGAAGCTAGTGGGCTGGGACTCACCCTGATCCTCTCCTAGTTCTTCTTTACTTAGTTACTTCCAAGACAATCACCAAGATAACACTGAATGGCCTAAGATCTGATAAGTACTTCGAAACTAGTCAGCTTTTGACACATCCTAAGGGAAACAGTCAAATAGTTGAGCAAACAAGAAAGGGACTCAGGGCTAACCTCTGATTTCCTCAATTCATTCCTTGCACAACATACATGAAAGTAAAATTTAAAAATAACATTCAACAGTGACGAAAAGATGACGGAACGCCAGCATCTCTGTACTTAGACTGAATTAAATCATTCTCAAATAATACAGCCGAAAGAAAACATTTAAATAAAGATTTCTCGGCTAGAGAAGGTTACTGATATACAGCAGGCCCTAACACTGTTTAAACTGTTCTTTACAGTGGAAAATGAAACAAATTGGAAATAGAAATAAAATAACAAGTTACAGTGAGAATAACATCACCATCAGCATAGACCAGGATCCTATAAATCAGCTTGTATTGATTGCTTCAAACCGGTTACAATCTTCAAGTCCAATGTTTCAATCCATCTCTTTTCACAACCTAACCTATCTGTTACAAGCAGAGCTCCAAGAGCCTATGGAACCACTATTTACAGTCAAGAGTTTTCCACTCAGAAACAACTACAACACTTCAGCAATTACATTGACAACCAACTAATCCAACCCCCCACTCATCTTCTTCTGAAGTATTTATAGAAGGATGAGGAGGTGAGATCTAATAAAAAGATCTCAAATACATTTAATGCAGAATTAATGTCTTCCTGGCCTGAGAGGCTCGATGAAGAAATCATACGGGTGTTCCACTTTGCATTAATGATTTTACACTTATATGAAGTAAGCTAGAAGGGCTTTTGGTGACTTGAGGCTCTGCGTACTAATAGGGTTACTCCTGAAACATTGTCATTAAATACGAATTTTAAGTATACTTCTTTGGTTGTTCCGAGGCATAATATCTGATCTTGTTCAATAAATTCATCCCCTGATTGAGCATTCTGAGGCAATAGGTGGCACTGCGGTGGTTGAGGAATCAATTTACCTCAAAGTATGATGGTGGAGGCAACGTATCTGATGAACACTTTTAGGTTTTCTTTTAATCTGTGTTCCGAGTCGGGGATTAGGCTTTTGATAACCGTCTTTAGCCGTAATCCCCGCCAATATATCCACTGATCTGCTGCTCTGGTTCACTGGGGTCTTCAATACCCGATACTCTTTCTCGGCGTCGATTTTTCCGGTATTCTTTGCTATGCAGGGCTGTGCAGGTAGAAAAAGGCATCAATGCCGTTAGAAACACCGATGAGACGTGAAAAATGACCTTGTGGGTGATTTCTACAGAGCAATTGAGACATAGAGGATCGTCACCCTCCAGGTCTGAGAAACCTATTTAAAACACGAACAAATGACTTCTTCCCTGCAAAATACAAAAAAACACGTAAAAAATCGGGTTTATAGGTCAATCTTCTTTGGAGGGTGTGCGGGAAAATGGAGCAATCAGAGCCGTTGATCGTATTGCGATTAACGGTCAGGGGAGTTCTGAAAAGTCAGCGGAGGAAAAAAGGGGTTTGTACGATGGAATCGAGCGGTTGCATGAGAACTGTCGATCTGCAGAGATCGATGGCGGAGATCGGCTTTCAAATGCGTCAGGGGAAGTTAACGGGTAGGCAAGTCCGTTAAAGGCCGGGCAGATGAGGCGATTAGCGACCGTCGGATGGGAGGGCCCAAATCTGACGGCGGAGATGGATCCCACTGCAGGGCTTTGGTCCAATAGATAACGTGCGGGTGATGCGGAAGGACAGCGGTTTTGGCACTGGGCGGAGAACACGTGTCGGCCAGCGTGTGGAATCGCTGGCCAATGGGATAAAACCGCCATTCGACGTCAAGTTGTGCGAGATGAAACCATGGTTTTCGAGACGGGTGCGGGGAAGGGGGGTCCACCAGGTTAGGGGTGCTCCGCACCGTTGATCTGTGGGATAGATCGACGGTCGAGTTTTAATATAATTTCTTTGGCGGAGAACTTTATGAAAAATAAAATAAAACCCGATTTTGCATTTTACGAAGGTGTTTCAATGTTTTGCGGGCAAAAATAAATTTCAAGAGTTAAGCGCCTGTCTGTCTTAGCACGTGGTTCTGGCATCGGGGCATATGGAGGAAGATAAGGCAGGGGCTTAGCCTGAGGGGCCTAAGCCTAAGGCATAGAAACATGTGTTTTCTATGGTTTTTCAAAGAACTTCAAAAGGAAATATAACCCCGATAAGGTTTAAACATGGGTTTTTGACTTTGGGGGAAAGAAATTAATGGAGGGACGAGGAATAACACACGGTTTGGTGGGGTTTTCATGAATAAATGGAAATGGAAGAATGAAGGTAAAACGGAAGCAAGGGAGGGAAAAGAAAAAGGGATACAGCAGTACTTGACTAGGATTTTCATGGAATATCAGAGGCTGAGAGAAGGAAAAGTATGAAGAACCAACCAGCAGTTCATGATCTTACCAACAGACTTTAAGCACCAACAACTTCAGGACTGAATTTGTTTCTTGAAGGCTATAAAGAATATTTAGCCACCAGCTGATATAATTGAAAAATATAGGTGGCTAACAGTGGCTCCACCTGGAGATGATGCCTTCTTGAAGGCATCAAGAATTCAGACTTGATTTCTCTGGGATGCTGACTGGTGCCTGACCCATTGCTTGCTCTTGCTTTTCCTTTGACAAAATAATATCAGTTATGAAAGAAAGATGAATTTCATCAATACAACTTCTACCTACCCCAATCCTACTGATCTAACATTTTTTCTTCATCAGAGTGCACTTGGATTGGAAAACTCTATTCTCAACATTTTATTCTTTTGAAAGCAGGAAATCTAATCTATTTCTACTCCTTATTTCTTCCTGAACTCAGATTAAACAGTTGAGCTCAGATGTTTCTCTACCTAGTCTACTGCCTGTTGGGTTTAAATAGTCAAACAAACTTTCATTCTCTAAATTCTACAACAGAAATTTAAAAATAGTCAAGTCAAGATTGAGCTGTTTGACTTGCTATGATCTATGGCATAAAGACAAGCTGCACATAGATTATTATTTGCAGAAAATTTTAAATCAAAACAGAAGGCTTAAGATCTGAAAGTTTCTTATTATGGCCTTCTCTCTTCCACAGCTCTGTTCTTCATTTTTTCTGTGAGCTGTCTTTACCTTTCTTCTGGTTCAAGTTTTGAGCAGATTAGAACCAGGTCTTCTTTTTATGACTCAGAAAGTAAAACAGTTTTGAGTCATTTTTCTCTTGGGAACTTTGGTTCAGATTTTGAGTTTCTTTGAACGTTAATTTCTATTCTAAACTATCTACTGATAAGCCAAGATTAAACAGTTTGGAAAATCAAATTTGCTACCCTATCAGCAGAAAATTGAAAGCTAATTAGCCAAGATTAAACAGTTTGACTAATTAGAAGTGTGTTTTGAGGAGTGGCATTTAAGCTTGCACACTTTCAGATTTATTTCTCTTTTTGGCATGGGGCTTTGCCTTTCTTGTTTTCATTTCTTCCCTCTTTTCTTTCTTTCTTTGTTTTTGTATTTTTTTTTATTTTTCATAACTTTAAATGCAATGGTGGATGAAATATTTACAGTGGAAAAAAGGTAAAAAAGGCTTCAAACATGAAATAATTTAAGAAAGGTAATGCTTAAGCATCCTGCCATTGACAGGACCCCCAAACAATTCTGTCCCATTCATCTCTTGTAAGAAGAATGCATTGTTTCCAGCAACTGAATGAATGGAGTAGGGGCCAAGCCACAGATTGTCAAATTTACCATGCTTTCCCTTGTCCTCCCTCTTTGAGTCCCACTTTAAAACTTTGTCCCCAATCTTGAAATTGCTGGCCTTTGTCCTTTTATCAAATATCTTCTTGATATTATCTTGCTTCTGCAATGCTTTGTTGTACACTTCCTCTCTGGTTTGCTGAAGATGAATGGTCTGATTTATTCTTCTGATTATGTCATTTTCTTCAGTCTGGAGCTCTTGAATTAACTTCATAACTGGTACACCAAGGCTGTTAGGAAAAATTTCATCTGTACCATACACAAGATGGAAGGGTGACATACCAATGGATTTCTTCAATGTTAATCTGTCAGCCCAAAGCGCATGGATTAGCTTTGTGTGCCAAGACTTTTTGTTGTCCTCCAACAATTTCTTTATTATGTTCACTAAGCTTTTGTTGGAAGACTCTGCAAGTCCGTTACCCTGAGGATAATAGGCTGTGGAGTGTCCCAATGTTATCTGGTACTTGTGACATAATTCCACCATTTTCTTTGATCCAAATGCTGCTGCATTATCTGTGATGATCTTGGTAGGACAGCCAAATCTGGAAAGAATATTGGTTTCTATGAATTTAATGATAACCGAATCATTGGCCTGTCTACAAGGAATGGCTTCTATCCACTTAGTGAAATAGTCTGTGGCGGTAAGGATCCACCTGTGTTGGGCAGAGGATGGTGGATGGATTTCTCCTATGAAGTCAAGTCCCCACTGTTGAAAGGGGGCTTCAATAGTAATTGGATGCAGAGGAAGGGGTAATAACTTTCTCCTGCCTTCAAACAATTGGCATTTATGGCAAGTAGTTGTCATTTTGTGTACATCAGGAAAAAGAGTAGGCCAATAGAAACCAGCCCTCAGAATTTTGTTGGCTGTTGACTTCCAGTACAAATGGCCTCCACACTCTCCTTCATGGAACTCCTGCTTAACTTTTTCTGCATCAAACTCAGGCAAACATTTAAGCAATATACCACTTACATTTTTCCAATAAAGACATTTATCAATAATGCAATAGTTTACAGCTTATAACTTTAGGAATCTTGCCTTTGTTTTGGATAAACCAGGAGGTGTATTCAAATTAAGCAAAACATAAACAATATCAGTATACCAAGGAGAATTCGCAAAATGATCTTCAACAACGGGAGTTGATAACTCTTCTTGGTTATCCAAAGCATTAATCATATTAATATCAAGAACTTCACAATTTGATTCAGCCATTAACCTAGCTAGACCCTGACCTTTGATGAGCTTAGTGGGTTTAATCTCTAAATCATATTCAAGAATAACAACAATCCACTTACCTCTCTTACCATCTGGATCCTAGGTTAGAATGTCTTTTACAACCGAATTTGGGACAAAGGAAATGATGTGTGAATGAAGGATGTATACTCTGAAGTCTTTCAAAGCCTTTACCAAAGCAAAAGCCTGTTTTTCCATAATGTTATACCTCAAAGGGGCATCCCTCAATGCCTTGCTAAATAATGCAATGGGCTGCTCTTGTCCTTGTGGATTTTTCTGTAAAAGGACCGCAACTATGGTATGTTCTGATGCAAATGAGAAGATATAAAAATCCTTCGAAAAATCAGGACTTATGAGAACCGGTGTTTTGGTTAACGCTTGTTTCACCAGCTCAAAGGATGTCTTTGCTTCTGAGGTCCATTTCACCCCTTGCTCCTTTTTCAACATGTTTGTGATATTCCTAAGGAGCTCAGCCAAGTTGGGGATGAACCTTCTCAAAAATTTTATCTTTCCAATGAAAGACTGCAACTCTTTGATATTTCGAGGATGGGAGATTTGCAATATAGCCTCAATCCTCATGGGATCTATCTTTATGCCCTCTTCTGAAATGATGTGTCCAAGAATTTTACCTTCTTGGAGACCAAATAAAGTCTTCTTAGGGTTCAAAGATATCCCAAACCTTCTGCACTTCTCGAAAACTTTCCTCAAATGTTCTAAGTGTTCTTCATCTGTTTTTGAAAACACGGTTACATCATCGAGATAGATAATGATGAAGAAGCCCAATTCTTCCGAGAATGCTATGTCCATGGCTCTCTGAAAGGTTTCTCTAGCATTCATTAGACCAAAAGGCATTTTCACATACATGAAAGTGCCCCATGGTGTAGTAAAAGCTGTCTTTAATTGATCATCAGGGTGGACTAGGACTTGATTATACCCTGAATAGCCATCCAGCAAAGAAATTCTTTTAGACCCCACCACCCTTTGCAAAATATGATCCATCTTGGGTAAAGGGTAGTTTTCTTTCAATGAAGCTTTGTTTAAATTTCTGAAGTCTATACAAAGCCTGATTTCTCCAGTCTTCTTTCTAACAGACACCAAATTAGATACCCACTCAGAATATCTAATAGGGACAATAATCCCAGCATCATGAATTTTCATGATTTCCTTCTTAACCAATGGCAACTGGACAGGGTTGATTCTGCGCAGTTTCTGTTTGAATGGTTTTTGGTTTTCTTTAAGAGGGATTTTGTGCTGTATTATTTCAGTGTCATAGGATTTAAGATCTTCGTAATTCCATGCAAAAACATTAGAAAATTCTTTGAACAACTCTAAGTATTCGAGTTTAATGTGAGCTGGTAAAGTTTTAGACAGTTTGATCAATTTCGGTTTTTCCTCACTGCCTATATTGCATTCCTCCGCTTCAGTTTCTACAGGTTCCAGTTTAGGATTGTTGGCCACATCATCAAAATCAAACAGTTCTTCTAGAGGGGCCAAACCCTTGGGCAGACTATCATCATTAGAATGCAGAGTTTCCATTTCCTCTGTTTCAGATTTTGCACTTGATTCTGTTTGGTTTCTAGATTTGATAGTCTAAAGGTTTATATCTACCAGCTGCGGAGATGGTTCTTCTTCGCCAAGAAAATTTTCTTCACTGCAGTCTGTATCATAATCTGAATCTGAACTATGGGGTTCAAACTCATTTCTGAATTGCATGAAGTCTTCTATTTGTTTATCTCCATCAAATACCTGCCAATATTTTTTGTTATCTGGTATAGCTGGTGTGAATTTTATCTGAGAGGTGTCATCATACAGCATTGGGCAGGTTCTAGCAGCAAAGGCTAAATTGTGGGCAGCAATGTTTCTTTTTTTTGGGACAAAAGTCAGTGTGGGCTCTTCAAATGTTTTCAAAAGATCTATGACATCATTCCTGTAGGCCCTAAGTCTGGGGTGATTTGCATTGTACTCCCCATTAACTTGCCTAATGATTAATTCAGAATCCCCATACACATTGATTCTCTTGGCACCTAACTTTTTCAAAAGATGCAAGCCTAAGAGAAGGGATTCATATTCTGCTATGTTGTTGGAACACTGAAAGTTTAATTTGCATGAGATACATTCTATATGATTATTTTCAGTGTTAGTAATCTAGACACCTGCACCAGCATTTGTTCTGGTGCATGACCCATCAAAATACATAGTCCAGAGAGGAGCATTTTCTGTTTGATGAATGGGCTTTGTATCTCTTGATTCCTCAAGTTTTTCATCGGGTTGAGGGTTGTCCTGCTGACTGTCAAGTTTTAAGTTCAAAGGATTAATAATTTGCAGTTCAAGATCTGTGTTTAGTTTGCTAGGATCTTCAGACACAATAGACTGTTCCGGCACTTCAGCGTTGTGTTCCTCTCCCTCTGTTTCAGCCATTGATTCTGTTGAAATGATGTGTCCTGTAAGTGTTTCATCATTGAACATGATAAAAGAATCAAGGCTCATATTTATAGCATAGAGAGGGGAGTTTTGAGGCCGATCTTGACTTGTGACTGTGTACTGCATGTGGGATTCCCTGTAAAGTCTTCTAGTCTGATTAAAAATAGGGATGGTCGCATAGGTCATGTCCATTTGCATGGTCCCCTGTAACTTAGCACCCCAAGACCTTGATAAAAGCATTCCATACTTTGGGGGTACATCAGCCACAACAACATCCATGACTAAACATTTGGCTGGAATCTGGGCTAAGTTAACACAGAGATCTTTTATCAATCCTAGACATTTAACTCTGCTTGAGTCAAAGGAGTACAAGTCTTTGTAGGTTCTGGTAATTTCAAGACCCAGGCTTTCCATTACAGCTTTTGGCATTAAATTATGGGAAGCGCCTGAGTCATGCATAGCATTGTGCAGAATTTTGTCATGAATGTTTAAGCTTACATAAAAGGGAGGGACAGGACCCTCTTGGAACTTTCCTTCAATCTCTGGACCGAAAATAAGCTCTGGTTGGTCATCATTAAGATTGAGTGTGTCTTCGTTATTTTCTAAGTTCAGAGCCTTCAAAATTTTGGACCTATATACATGTTGGGCAGCTAACTCATTCAGAGGAACCGAGATTTTGATCTTTGAGATTTCCTGTTCCAGGCTGAAAGGGTTTAGACTCTTTAAAGCATTGACTTCAGCTTTCTTTACTGCCACTTTATCAGCACTAACAGCTTGCTGATTTGATTTATCTACAGTTGAAACAGTTTTTTTACCAGGAGTACTAACCGAGGTGCTAGTACTACTAATGTTTGCACTCTGTTTTTCAATATTTTGAGTGTCTTTCTCTTTACCACTACCAGAATTATCAGCCACTGTTTTGTCTTTTTGTTTGATCATTTTAGACTTGGTTTTCGTGCTGTCTTGAGAAGGCTTGTCAGAGGTTTTATTGTTGGGGGTTGGTTGATTAGATCTACTTCTGAGTTCATATTCCCTTGAAGGCTGTATGACAGCGTTTTCCATGTTTTGATAGTAATTCTCATTATCATCTCTTCTGTCATCGTAAGGTGTATAAAGACCTTGTTTATCATCATAATGAACCTCAAAGTCATCATCCTCTACCCTAAATAAGTTTATATCATTATCCTCTGTTATATGATATGTTTGTTCAACCTCACTTAAAAAGTTTTGATGAAAGGGAGGAATGATCTGCTGATCATCTTCCCTAAGTTTGTTTGGAGGCTGATTTCTTCTAATATTCTGATTCTGGTTTTGGTTTCTGTTTTGAGGAGTGTTTTGATTTAGACTTGCTTGCGCTCTTTCTAGAATGCTCATTTTCTTCATCATTTCTTCCATCATTCTTTCCATCTTTGAGCTTGAGGTGGAAGGGGTGGATTCCTCTCTAAAAGATACTCTCTTTTCAGCTTTCATCCTTGCTCTCTTCTCCATGAGGTTAACTTCCACAAAAAGAGCACCTCTTTTCATATCTTCGAGGGTTGCAAAAACTCTTTCTCTGAGTGAATATGTCATGTCAGGATCAAACCCTTCAGGAAATTTGTTTAAAGCTGAGCCCTGAGGAGGTTTTAGTTCAGGGGAAAGTGCATTATACACACTGTTAAATCTGGTACAATAAGCTTGTACACTTTCCCCTGGATTTCTATGGAGATTGTTATAGTCGGCAAGGACTTGGAGAGGATTCTTCCTCACTTCCCATTTGTTTAAAAATGTTTTATGGAAGCCCTGGAGATCGTTAATACTGTGGGGGGCTAAACCTTTAAACCATTTTCTTGCTTCTCCCCCCAAACTTTGAGCAAATAGTCTAAATTTGATAGAATCATCATCAATTTCATTTCTGTCAAAGTAGTCATTCATCTTGTCCACATGTTGAGATGCTGTTATAGCATTGTTAGCATCATATAATGGAATTTTGGACTGATAGTCATGTGGAAGATTGACTAGTGGTGCAGGAAGGACTAAGGGAGCATACCATGCTGCCATGATATATGGTGGGGCGGATTTACAAGAGGAGGTGTGGGTTGAAGTGGAGTGGTTTGAACAGCGGGTGAAGGATGAACAGAATTGGATGGAACATCAATAGATTTCTGAGTTGATCTTGGATAAGAGGCACCTAGATTATGTAGAAAATGTAAATCAGGAGGTGTTGATTCTCTATTCCCAAGGGTTTCACTTGTTTCGGGAGATGAAAGTGAAAGCTCAGAACCTACCTGATCTAAATCGCCAAATGACCTAGTTCTGAATGGGTTCAATAAGTCAATTTGTGATTTCTGAAGAGCTGAAAGATTTTCAGGGACTGAATTAGCTCTTAGGGGTGGTCTGAAAATAGCTGAAAATTGTATCTTAGGAGACTTCCTAAGGATTCTTTCTGGGTTATCAACTATCTCAGGTGGATCTGGGTCAGGATGGGCTCTAGTGTAAATCTTTTTAGGAGCCACAATGTTTGTGTGTTTAGACCCAACTAAACAGGAAAAGTTCAACTAGATATGACAATATTTGGGAGGTTAACTAATCTGTCTTCACAATTTCGAATCCTGCAGCCTTGTAACCAGGTTTGAAGGATATTGTAAGGGTGAGGGTTCTTCCCAGTGGAGTCGCCGAGGTGGAAAGTTCATGATGGTTTTCAAAGGAGTACCTTTGTCTGCAGTGTTTGTGAAACCTTCCTTTTCAAGGATACCTTCAAACACAACAAACTCTAACCAGAGATTGAATGGGAGGGCATTCTCCAGATATGTCACCTCTAAAAGAGGATGAGATCCAGAGGCTACCTGGCCCTTTCCAGACTCTGTCTAAGAGTATAGGGTAAAACACATCAAAAATGTAAAGAAGATCTCAAAACTAGTGTTTTACTACCAATCTGAAATGTTTTTGATATTTTCTGTATTGCTTTTATTTGTGGTTCAGAAGAAAGTCCTAACTCTGCCTCAAAACTTAGCTACGGTTATGAAACAAAGGCAGTCTATCCTTATGGCTAGGCCAGCTGATTTTCCAAGGTTAGATAAAAACTTAAAAGAATCCTAGGTTCGACCTAGTTTGTCACTGATTCGAACAAGTTTCATCATGATTACCATTCTTGGTAGTGCTTGAAAGGTTGCTTTTTACTCTCAAGGTGTTCTTGAATAAGGATTTTACGCAGCCTCTAAAGGTATTAAAACACTCGGATCCCAGTAGTCGCAGAGAAATGTTATGCTCACTGCAGTGCAGTATACGAAAATAAGACAATTGTCATGGAACAGTTACGAGTTAAAAACTTCCCCGATTAGGTCGCCGGGAAATGTTAGGTCTGCGTAACAAGCAAGATTGGCAAGTCAGATCCACGAGTTAACATCATTTCAACCAACTTTGGGATTCTAGGATCTAGCCCTCCTGAATCCGGAGAGGGATCTCTCAAATATGTACAAAGATGGATATTTTCTTTGAAGTTTAGGGTGATGATATTAGGCTAGTTATGAAGGCTAAGGGTTTTGTTTGGTTTTCTCGGATGGTTGAACATAGTCGCTGTCTGAGGCGGAAAGATCTATATGCAAATAGGTTCAAAGTTGAGAAGTTGTAGGCAAAAGAGTAAGCTTTGATCACAAGGAAAGATGATGGCAAGTTTTCAATCCATTGGGCTATGGATTCATAAGAGGATTTAATTGAAACATTCAAGTTCAAGAGTGATCTATGGGGCAAGTCAACTATGCCTAAGGATCTCTTTAACGTTTGATTTATGGAATGGGGTGATACAATAAGAAAGGGAAATAACAGATGCAGAACAAAGAGCACCCCAGGATCTGGTAAGTACTTTGAAACTAGCCAGCCTTTGACCAAGCACTTAAGAAAAACATAGAAGCAAACTAGGATCTGGTAAGTACTTTGAAACTATCCAGCCTTTGATACACTTCTAATAGAAAACAAATAAAAACGAAGGGGAACCTGGAGGCAACCTTTGGAGTAGAAACTAGTGGGCTGGGACTCACCCTGATCCTCTCCTAGTTCTTCTTTACTTAGTTACTTCCAAGACAATCACAAAGATAACACAGAATGGCCTAAGATCTGATAAGTGCTTTGAAACCAGTCGGCTTTTAACACATCCTAAGGGAAACAATCAAATAGTTGAACAAACAAGAAAGGGACTCAGGGCTAACCTTTGATTTCCTCAATTCATTCCTTACACAACATATATGAAGTCACATTTAAAAATAACATTCAGCAGTGACAAAAGGATGAGGGAACGCCAGCATCCATGTACTTAGACTGAATTAAATCATTCTCAAATAACACGATGAAAAGAAAACATTTAAATAAACATTTCTCGACGAGAGGTTCTTGATATCTGATGATCCCTAACAACATTTTATTGTTCTTTATAGTGGAAAATGAAACAAATTGAAAACGAGAAACAAAATACAAAGAGTTACGGTGAAGAATAACATCACCATCGGCATGAACCAAGATCCCCTAAATCGACGTGATGATTATTTGTTAAATGATTCTGATCTTCGGATCAATGTTTTAATCCATCTCTCTTCACAACCTAACCTACTCTGTTACAGCGAGCTCCAGAGCCCATGAAACCTATTTACAGTCAAGAGTTTTCCACTCAGAAACAGCTACAACACTTCAGCAATTACATTGACAACCAACTAATCCAACCCCTCACTCATCTTCTTCTGAAGTATTTATAGAAGGATGAGGAGGTGAGATCTGATAAAAAGATCTCAAAATACAATTAATGCAAAATTAATGTCTTCCTGGCCTGGGAGGCTCGATGAAGAAATCATACAGGTGTTGCACTGCATTAATGTGTTTACACTTATGAAGTAAGCTCGAAGGGAGATTTTTTTGACCTTTGAGGCTCTGCGTACTATTAGGGTTACTCTGCAAACATTTTGTCATTAAATCTGGTGCAAAAATAACTTCTTTGGTTGTTCCGAGGCATAATATCTGATCTTGTTCAATAAATTCATCCCCTGATTGAGCATTCTGAGGCAATAGGTGGCACTGCGGTGGTTGAGGAATAAATTTGCCTCAAAGTATGATGGTGGAGGCAACGTATCTGATGAACACTTTTAGGTTTTCTTTTAATCTGTGTTCCGAGTCGGGGATTAGGCTTTTGATAACCGTCTTTAGCCGTAATCCCCGCCAATATATCCACTGATCTGCTGCTCTGGTTCACTGGGGTCTTCAATACCCGATACTCTTTCTCGGCGTCGATTTTGCTGGTATTCTTTGCTATGCAGGGCTGTGCAGGTAGAAAAAGGCATCAATGCCGTTAGAAACACCGATGAGACGTGAGAAATGACCTTGTGGGTGATTTCTACAGAGCAATTGAGACATAGAGGATCGTCACCCTCCAGGTCTGAGAACCCTGTTTAAAACACGAACAAATGACTTCTTCCCTGCAAAATACAAAAAAACACGTAAAAAATCGGGCTTATAGGTCAATCTGCTTTGGAGGGCGTGCGGGAAAATGGAGCAATCGGAGCCGTTGATCGTATTGCGATTAACGGTCGGGGGAGTTCTGAAAAGTCAGCGGAGGAAAAAAGGGGTTTGTACGATGGAATTGAGCGGTTGCATGAGAACCGTCGATCTGCAAAGATCGACGGCGGAGATCGGCTTTCAAACGCGCCGGGGGAAGTTAACGGGTAGGCAAGTCCGTTAAAGGCCGGGCAGATGAGGCGATTAGCGACCGTCGGATGGGAGGGCCCAAATCCGACGGCAGAGATGGATCCTGCTGCGGGGCTTTGGTCCAATAGATAACGCGTGGGCGATGCAGAAGGACAGCGGTTTATGCACTGGGCGGAGAACACGTGTCGGCCAGCGTGTGGAATCGCTGGCCAACGGGATAAAACCACCATTCAACGTCAAGTGGTGCGGGATGAAACCATGGTTTTGGAGACGGGTGCGGGGAAGGGGGGTCCACCAGGTTAGGGGTGCTCCGCACCGTTGATCTGTGGGACAAATCGACGGTCGAGTTTTAATATAATTTCTTTGGCGGAGAACTTTATGAAAAATAAAATAAAACCCGATTTTGCATTTTACGAAGGTGTTTCAATGTTTTGCGAGAAAAAATAAATTTCAAGAGTTAAGCGCCTATCTGTCTTAGCACGTGGTTCTGGCATCGGGGCATATGGAGGAAGATAAGGCAGGGGCTTAGCCTGAGGGGCCTAAGCCTAACGCATAGAAACATGTGTTTTCTATGGTTTTTCAAAGAACTTCAAAAGGAAATATAACCCCGATAAGGTTTAAACATGGGTTTTTGACTTTGGGGGAAAGAAATTAATGGAGGGACGAGGAATAACACACGGTTTGGTGGGGTTTTCATGAATAAAGGGAAATGGAAGAATGAAGGTAAAATGGAAGCAAGGGAGGGAAAAGAAAAAGGGATACAGCAGTACTTGACTAGGATTTTCATGGAATATCAGAGGCTGAGAGAAGGAAAAGTATGAAGAACCAACCAGCAGTTCATGATCTTACCAACAGACTTTAAGCACCAACAACTTCAGGACTGAATTTGTTTCTTGAAGGCTGTAAAGAAAATTTAGCCACCAGCTGATATAATTGAAAAATATAAGTGGCTAACAGATCCAAAGAAACATGCTTGTCATATTAAAAACAACACCAATCAGGTACATCATAACCCATAGCTTGAACATTCAGTCCGAATACATCTAATCTCAGTCTATCTTACAATATACACAGAAAACTTGTCTCAAATAGGAACAATGCTTGTGTTCCACTGATTTCTCATCAAAAACCATTACAATGTTTCCTTCTGTGCTTTACAGCAAAGGATGAACCTAATATCGACTGAACGAGTAGGTGAAAATTAAATGTATCATTAAACATAACAACGAATGCAGGGCCGAAACCCATTCTGCTTGATGTACTATATATTTAATCTCCGTCACCTTCCTTGTGAGAGAATTATCTGCTCCAGATTTGATCTTGACATCTTTTGGCTGAAGTACTCTTGGTGATTTGAACAAAAATGAAGTAAACTGCTAGGATGGTCTGTCTCATAAATGTCTGACTATTTTGAGGTCTGTTGTCTGGTGGAAAACACTTCAGGTACATGGTGCATAATAAAGTCGTATGGGCGCCATGTACTTGATGAAGAACAAGCATTTTGCCGATGAAAAACCCAGATATTACCTTTTTCCTGTGCTTCGAATCCTGTAGTCGATCCTCGAGGCCTGTAATATACTGCTTTGTCCTCTAAACTTTGGATTAAAAGCTCAAGATCTTCATAACCTAGCTTTAATCTTCCTTTTTCTCTGCGCTGAAACATTCCGCCACTCCATTTTCTTCTGACAGGGTAGCTCGGGTTTTAATGGTGATGGGAGATTTGCTACAGAGTTCGCACTCTGTTCCTTTAATGAACATCTTGTCTCTACCTTCCCGAGCCTGCGTTCATAAATCCAGCCACTGCGGATGATCTTCCTCGGATCTAGTTGTCTGGGCAGCAAAGGAGTTTATCATGGTGGCCATTCTTTCTTTATATCCCTGCAAGAACACGAAAACTGTGAAGAAATCCATGGACGAGGGTGACGGGTGACATGGGTGGATGAAACGGACGCATTTGGTGACATGGCGGAAGAAACTACAGAGGAAATAGTGAAAACTTGCTCTGGTGGAGGTTTGACGACCAGCAGAGTGAAAATGCGTGAAAATCATTAAAAACTAAGAGAATGGGACATTATATGCGACAGAATTTTTGAAGGGTACGGAACATGCACGTGGGGTCACGTGGCAGACGGACAGCCGGTGGATGGATGAGGTGGGGGCCCGGGGACAGCAGAGCGGTCAACGATGGAGGGACAGATCAGGACCGTCGATTATAGTGGAGATCGACGGTGGAGGGCGGCGGACGGAGGACCAAGAATACGGAGGAGGCAGGTTATTGGGGGTGCAACTTCATTGAATCACAGTCGTTAGATGGGGTCCTCCAGATCGGACAATTCACAGCAATTCCGCTATCCGGCTCTTGTCCAAATATTAATGCCCGAAATGGTGGTTTTCAAAATAGTGTGCTCGGACACGCGGCAGCAGCTGTGTGGAATCGCTGGGGCTCCGGGGAAAACCGCCCTGCGCGCAACGGTGGTGCGGAATTTACCGGAGGCTTGGAGGTATGATGTAAGGCAGGCGGGGTCCACTATTTCGGGCGCGCTTCGCGCCGTTGGATCCGATGTTTAACGGACGGTGGAGATTCATCAATCAAACCAAATATATTAAAGCCCCCAAATGCGCGTTTGCAAAGGTTTTTTGATGATTTTTTGCGCGGAGAAAGGTTTGGAGGGCTAAGTGCCTAGTGGATTTGGTGTTGGTCGGCGCTAGGTCTTATGGGGAAAGGAAAAGGGCACGGGGCTACCATAAGAAGGGCTAGGCCTGTCATATAGTCGGAAAGTGGGTTTTTAAACCCTTTTAGTGCATTCCAAGGCCTAAGGAGGGTAACGGTAGAAGGGTTAAGGGGAATTTTGAGGGAACAAAGGTAAAGGAATAATCCAAAGGGGATTTTGGGGAGATTAGGGGAGGAATTGGGGAGAAGAAAAAGGGGAAACAGGGGTGACAATGTGGTGTTTTGCAGGGGTATAAAGGGAAATAATGGGCTTTTTGAGAAATGGATCAGCAGGGGAACCATATGTTAGGCACAGCACACAGAGACTCCGAGGAGGATGAATTGTCAGGGGAAAGGCATTCCTTGGAGGCTCTAGAGCAAACTAGCCCCCAGCTTGCTTGTCAAGAATTTCATAGGGGGGCTAACAATGGCTCCACATGGGGATGGCTGCTCCTTGGAGGAGTCAAGAAACCAGAGATGATGTTTGGAGTAGGCGAGATTCCTGTTGTCATAAGCCATCTTTCTTCTTCAATTTTAGCTGCCACAGTGTGATATAAACATCAGCAAAAAAAATTCCCAACCAATCTACCTACCCAAAATACAGCTCTACAATTTTCCCTTGGGTGCATTTGAACTAGCAGACCCTTTCCATTTATTTTCAAAACAAAAACAAACCTATTCTAAATCTACCCTTATTGCTCCATGAGGCCAGATTAGACTGTTGACCTCATCTATTTCTCTACCTAATCTACTACCTGTTGGGATTAAACTGTCCAACAGGTTTCTTCACCTACATTCTAAGACAGGAAATTTAAACACAGCCAAGTCAAGATTAGACTGTCTGACTTGTTGGGCAGAAACTTGTAGAAAAAAAAACTGTGAAGGCATGCAATTCTGCAACTGTGAAACATCCTTCTTTCTTTCTTGTGACTCAGGTTTTGAGCATATTTGAGTCACCTCTTTCCTTTGCTTCAGCTCTGGTTTTGGGAATATTAGAGCTGATTCTTCTTTTCACTGCTGGTCCAGATTTTGAGCATATTAGGATCAGCTATTCTGCTTCCTTTTGGCTCAGATTTTGATCACGTTTGAGCCATGCTTTTTGCTTCAGAGGTTCATGTTTTGAGCATGTCTGAACCTCTCTTTTCATTCTGTTTTTTGGAACATTTTCTCTTTTTTTCTGAAAATGAAAACTTGCAATGGTATCTACAATGGAGATGAAACTGGAAATGGAAAATCAATAGAAGTAATGTTTGAGCATCCTGCCATTGACAGGACCCCCGAACACTTCTGTGCCATCAATTTCTTGCAAAAAAAACGCATTAGGACCCACAGTGGCTTGTATGATATATGGACCTTGCCACAAACTGTCAAACTTGCCATGTTTGCCTTTGTCCTCTCTTCTCGAATCCCATCTCAAAACCTTATATCCAACCTTGAAATCTGAAGCTTTGGTTCTTTTTTCAAACTGTCTCTTTATGCCTTCCTGTACTCTGACAGCTCTGCTATAAACCTGCTCTCTTGTTTGCTGCAGATGGATTGTTTCATTAATTCTCCTTATCATGCTGTCCTCTTCTGATTGGATATCCTGAACAAGATTGATTACTGGAACTCCAAGATTAGTAGGAAACACTACTTCAGTCCCATAAAACAGCTGAAAGGGTGATATGCCAATAGATTTCTTTGCAGTGAGCCTGTCTGCCCACAAGGCATGTATCAACTTTTTATGCCATGATCTTTTGTTTTGTTCCAGCAGCTTCTTAATGATTGTAACTAGGCTTTTATTTGATGATTCGGCTAAGCCATTACCTTGGGGGTAGTAGGCAGTTGAATGTCCAAGTGCTATTCCGTACCTGTGACAGAAATCAACCATTATTTTGGATCCAAAAGCAGCAGCATTGTCAGTGATTATTTTCCTTGGACAACCAAAACGAGATAAGATGAAGTCTTCTAGGAACCTAATGATGACAGAGTCAGTGGCATTCCTAGTGGGTATAGCTTCTATCCATTTAGTGAAGTAATCTGTAGCAGTTAGGATCCATTTATGTTGTCCAGAGGAAGAAGGGTGAATCTCCCCAATAAATTCTAGGCCCCATTGCATGAAGGGACCTTCTATGGTGATGGGCTGTAAAGGGAGGGGGAGGAGTTTTCTTTTACCCTCAAAGATTTGGCATTTGTGGCAGGAAAGAATCATTTTATGGACATCACTAAAGAGTGTAGGCCAATAGTAACCAGTCCTGAGTATCTTATTTGCAGTGGTTTTCCAACTCAGGTGGCCTCCACACTCCCCAGCATGGAATTCTTGTTTGATTCTTTCAGCTTCAGTTTCAGACAAACATTTCAGCAAAAGGCCATTCGGTTTTTTCCAATATAAGCTTTCATTCATAATGCAGTAATTTCTAGCCTTGAGTTTTATGAATCTGGCCTTTGTTTTGGACATTTCTGGAGGGGCATTGAGGTTAGTGAGCACGTAAAGGATATCAGTATACCAAGGAGAGTTCTGGAACTGCTCCTCAACAGTTGGATGGGGCAATCCTTCCTGCTCATCTAAGGCATTTATCATGTTAATGTCAAGGGCCTGTAGATTAGATTCAGCCATTAATTGGGCCAGGCCTTGACCTTTGATCAGCTTAGTGGGTTTTATTTCAAGGTCGTATTCCAAGATGGAAGCAATCCATTTTCCCCTTTTCCCATCAGGGTCTTGGGACAAGATATCCTTAACCACTATATTTGGCACATAGGCAATGGTGTGAGAATGCAGAATGTACACCCTAAAGTCTTTTAAGGCCTTAATCGGAGCATAGGCCTGCTTTTCCATGATGTTGTACTTTAGGGGTGCATATCTCAAGGCTTTACTGAAGAAGGCTATAGGCTGTTCATTACCTTCTGAATTTTTCTGCAGTAAAACTGCAGCTATTGTGTGTTGGGAAGCAAATGAAAAAATCAGAAAATATTTTGAGAAGTCAGGGCTGATAAGTACAGGGGCCTGAGTGAGTGCAATTTTTACTGACTCAAAAGATTTCTTGGCTTCAAAAGTCCACTTAATTCCTGCATCTTTCTTTAGCATTTCAGTCATTTTCCTAAGATGCTCGGCAAGATTGGGGATAAATCTTCTAAGGAAATTGATCTTCCCAATGAAGGACTGTAATTCCTTGATGTTTCTTGGATGTGTAATTTTAAGTATTCCCTCAACTCTCTGGGGGTCTATCCTGACCCTTCCTCAGATATAATGTGGCCCAGAATTTTACCTTCTTGCAGCCCAAAAACAATCTTCTTAAGATTTAGGGACAGGCCATACCTTCTACATTTTTCAAAGACTTTCCTCAGATGTTTCAAGTGTTCTTCTTCAGTTTTAGAAAAGACAGTCAAGTCATCCAAGTAGATAACTATAAAGTGTCCAATCTCATCTGAGAAAGCAATATCCATTTCTCTCTGGAAGGTAGCTCCAGCATTCATCAATCCAAAAGGAATTTTCAAGTACATGAAGGTGCCCCATGGGGTGGTAAAATTTGTTTTGAGTTGATCTTCTGGGAGTACCAGAACTTGGTTGTATCCTAAAAAGCCATCAAGCAGGGAGATTCTCCTAGAGCCCACTACCTTTTGTAGGATATGTTCCATTCTAGGCAAAGGGTAGTTGTCTTTCAAGGAGGCTCTGTTGAGGTTTCTGAAGTCTATGCATAGTCTGATCTCCCCTGTCTTCTTCCTTACAACCACTAATTTTGACACCCAATCAGAAAACCTTACAGGGACTATTATGCCTGCTTCATACATATTTTTAATTTCTTTCTCTACTGTAGGCAATTTTTTTTGATTGATTATTCAAAGTTTTTGTCTGAAAGGCTTCTGATTTTCCTTTAGTGGTATCTTATGTTGTATGATGTTGGTGTCATAGGCCTTTAAGTCTTCATAGCTCCATGCAAACACATCAATGAATTCCCTAAAAAGGTCAATGTAATTCTTCTTCGTGTCTTCAGGTATAGACTTAGCCAGTTTTATCATTTTGGGTCTGTCTTCAGTGCCTATGTTGCATTCTTATATATCTGATTCTGCATGTTCTATTGTGGGCTTTTTTGCTACGTCATCAAAATCAAAGAGGTCCTCCAAGGGTGCCAGGCCTCTGGGTATATTCTTGTCTTTGGCCTGCAACACTTCAACCTTTTCATTTTCTGCGTTTTCCATGTTTTCGTTAAAATTTCCAGTTTGCTCAGAAAAATAATTTATTTCTATGTTATAGGGTGTCTCTTCCTCACCTGAGGAATTTTCATCTAGGTAGAAGCTATCAGATTTGGAGTCTGAATAAGAAAATTCAAACTCATTTCTGCCTATCAGGAAATCCTCAATATGTTTGTCTCCTTCAAAGACCTGCCAATATTTTTCATTATCTGGCACTGCAGGCCTGAATTTGGTCTGAATGATAATCTGTTGGTCAACTGGGGTCTTAGAATATGAGCTAGCTAGGTAAGCTAATCCATTTTCTATTTCGTTTTGCCCCCTAGGAATGAATACTAACTCATATTCAACAAACTTTTTCAGCAAATCTAGAGTATCGTTCTTGTATGTCCTAAGCTTGGGGTGTTTTGCTAAATACTCACCAGTCACCTATTTGATCACTAACTTTGAGTCTCCTCTCACAGCTATCTTACGGGCTCCTAATTTTTTCAACAGATTTAAGCCCAAGATCAGAGCCTCATATTCTGCAATGTTATTTGTGCATTTGAAATGAAGATTGACAGCGTGGCCTTCTGCGTGATCATTTTCAGTGTTCTGTAGCCACACTCCTGCTCCAACACTCTGCCTAGTACAGGATCCATCAAAGTTCATTTCCCACAGGGGTTCGTTGTTTACTTCATCCTCATCTCCTCCCCTATAGCCGGATTTGTCATTATGTTGAGTTGTGAGGTTTGTGCTAGGAGGGGGGTCATTTTGTGATTCATTATGGGCATGGAGATCAGGGAGGTGGCTAGCTTTCTATTTTTGTTCAGCTTCTGTTTCATTCAGAGTTATTTTTTCAGCAGTTTACCCATGGTCTTCTTCTTCGTATTCTTCCAGAGTAGCCATTATGTTGAAATCCATGGGCTGTATGTTTGTATTTCCATTATCTGATCTTGGCTCTTCTACGGATTGGTCATTGTAGAGGATAAAAGAGTCTAGATCTGTATGTACAGAGTATAATGGTGAGTTTTCAGGTTTCTCAGGGCTACTGACTAAAAATTTCATCTAAGATTCTCTATACAGTCTTCTAAGTTGGCCAAATATAGGGATAGTGGCATATGAGCCATCCATCTGCATTGTCCCTTGTAGTTTGGCTCCCCATGACCTTGATAACAGCATGCCATACTTAGGTGGCACATCTGCCACCACAACATCCATGACCATACACTTGGCAAGCATCTGGGTCAGACTAACACATAGGTCTTTGATTAGGCCTAGGCATTTTACTCTGCTAAAGTCAAATGAATATAAGTCTTTGTAGGGTCTGGTGATTTCTAAGCCTAGCCTCTCCATCACTACCTTAGGCATTAGATTGTGTGATGCACCAGAGTCATGCATGGCATTATGAAGGATCTTTTCATGAATGTTGAGACTGATATAAAAAGGTGGAACTACCCCTTCCTGAAACTTTCCCTCAATCTTTGGACCAAAGAGTAGGGCTGGCTGATCGTCATTCAAATTTACAGTATCATTTTTTTCCCCTAGGTTCAATGCTTTCAAAATTTGGCCTTTATATACATCCTGAGTGGCCAGCTCAGATAATGGTACAGAAATTTTGATTTTTGCAAGTTCACTCTCTAAATTGAAAGTGGACTGTGTTTTGGAAACACTTGACTCTGTTTTATTTGCTGCCTTGGTAGCTGAGTCATTTGGTGTTTTCTCACTATGTACAAGGTTTGGAACAGTTTTATCAGGAGTACTAACCGAAGTGCTAGTACTGCTGGTTGGTTGACTTTGTTTTTCGGTGTCTTGGTTTTCCTTCTCCTTATGCTTACCAGAACTTTTAGCTGTTGTTTTGTTATTTACAGAGGTTGCTTTAGAAGTTTTTTCAGGTCTTTTCTTGATGGTTACCTCAGGAGTCTTCGTCTTGGAATTATCTTGGCTTTTCTTGCTCCTAATTTCATATTGTTCCCTGACCTGTAGCATGGCATCTTCAAATCCTAATCTGTAATTCTTAGTTTCCAACCATTCCTCATCACAACCAGTGGTGGAGGGCTGGTCTTCTTCTGAATCATAATTGAGGATTGAGTCCTCGGCTTCAAACATGTTTATTGTATTCCCTTCAGACTCTTCAATGATTCCCTCATCTTCATCTAAAAAATTTTCTTGAAATGGGGGAATGATTTGTTGATCCGACTCTCTTTGTCGGTTGGGGGTAGCATTATTTCTTCTAATGTTTTGGTTCTGGTTTCTATTTTGGTTGTTGTTTTGGACAACCATCCTCTTTATCATTAGCTGCAGTTCTTCCACATTTTTTGAAAGTCTGTCATATTTGGGATCAGATGTGGAAGCTACATTGTCATCCCTATATGTTACCCTTTTTTCAGCTTTTAATCTTGCCCTTTTTTCCATTAAGTTTGCTTCTATGGTTATGGCTCCTTTCTGCATGTCTTTCAGTGTGGTATACTCTTTATCTCTAAGCTCATAGGCCATGTCAGCATCAAATCCATCAGGATACTTTGCTAAGGTCATACCTTGTGGAGGTTTCATGTGTGGAGGGAGAGCATTATAAATGCTATTGAATCTAGTGGTGTAATCATGAACACTCTCTCCTACATTCCTCTTAAGGGACATGTATTCTGCAACGAGCTGGCGAGGGTTTGCTCTAACCTCCCATTTGTTTATGAATTTCTGGTATAATGCAGGGAGATCTTGAATGCTGCCAGGGGGAAATCCTTTAAACGATTTCTTCACCTCACCCCCTAAGCTTTGGGCAAAGATCCTCATTTTGATTGTTTCATCATCAATTTCCATATAATCAAAATATTCCTCCAATTTATCTACATGTTGCTGAGCTGTTATGGAATCTTTAGCAGTGAAGTGTGGGATTTTTTACTGATAATCATTGGGTAAGGGTAACAAGGGTTGAGGTAAAAGAAAAGGTGCATACCAGGCTGCCATGATGATGTTTTGATGGGGTATAGGGTTAGCTTGAGCAGCTAGTATTTGGATGACATGGATTTTTGGACCAGCAGAAGTCTGTTGAGAAGATCTAGGGTGAGAGAGCCCCAGGTTGTGAAGGAAGTGAAAATCAGGTGGTGTAGAAGGAGGGGTCTCACTGTCCCTAGTGTTTTGACCACTGTTAGATGGTGTATTGTTAACTTCGAGGTCTTGCTGGTCTAGATGATTGAATGACCTAGTTCTCGGTAGTCTATTTGGTGTGCCTAGGTCAGGGAGACAATGTGATAGAGCTGCTAGGTCTTCTGGTGCAGAATTAGCTCTATGAATGTGACTGGAAAAAGTTGGTCTTGTATGTGTAAGAGTTCCTCTGAGGATACTTTCTGGATTTTCAACTATTTCCGGTGGGTCGAGGTTGGGGTAAGCTCTTGTGTGGATGGTTTTGAGAGCCAAAATGCTGTTTATAATCCAAGTAGCTTAACCCTACTCATTACTTTCGATGTGGTTAATGTTGTCTCAGGGACTGGCCTCCCAGTGGAGTCTGATTGTGAAACCAAGATAATCAGCAGGCCTATTGATCACCAGTGGAGTCTTTTCGTTTAGGAACAATGGAGTCACCAGGTGGAGGGTTTAGGATGTTTATAAGGGGTACACTTTCCACCACAGTGCTCAGGCACTATCACCTTTCAAGAATCTCCTCTGAATCAGCAAGCTCCAACCAGAGATTGACTGGGAGGGCATTTACCAGATATGTCACCTCTGAAAAGAGGATGAGATCTGGAGGCTACCTGGCCCTTTCCAGGCTCTGTCTAAGAGTATGGTGGATATTCAATAATGGAGGTTGATTCAAGAAAGGGGGTGACTTACTGTCAACCTAACCAGAGTTCTAAGTTTCTGAGGTTTTTTACGAATGTTTAAGGTGAACTGTACTCAGAACCTCCCCAGCGGAGTCGCCATTATGTTGGGGTTCCCATGTTTTGGCCAGGCTGAGAGAGACCAAAAGATGAGACAACATAGAACCACTTTGGGACCTTAGGATCTAGCCCTCCTAGGTCCAGATAGGGATCTCTCTATGGTAGTCAAAGGTTTATGTCTCTGAAGCTCGGGTGTAATGATTTTAGGCTAGTTATAGGCTCGTGGTTGTTTGTTTGAATTTTTGTGTTTGGTTGGAGGGAATCAAGAAAAGAAGGACCAATATGTGACAAGGATGAGCAGAGAGGAAGCTTAGGCAGAGACAGATAACTCAGAGAGCATCAAAGCCATTGGGCTATGGAGTCAAGAAAGGATTTATTTGTGTTCAATGTGCAAGCTTTCAGTTGGGCTAGTCATCTAGAGCATTTGGATCTTGAAGGAGATATTTGGAATGGGACACAAAGGATTGAAAATGAAGGAGGAGAACCAACCAACTCCGTCTATAGATCAGGCCAGAGTTCATTTAACTCCAGGCCTGCTTGGACAGAATTAGGGGTAAAACAAGGGATCCTGGAAAGGTTTAATTGGGATGGAAAGCTCCTAGTGAGGCAGATACAAGATTCTAGACCTCCCAGGTTCTCAACGCATTCAGCTAAATCCTACCAAGGTCATCTAAACACAGATTTCATTAATTCATACATCAGAGAGTAGGCAATATCATCCACTACACTGGTTAAATCAATTGAAATCAACATTCAGATACACATATAAGCAGAAAACACTGAGGTAGGGAGAGCAGGGAACATAGGGCACCTATCAAGGGTGAATCATATATTATACTTCTTTTGCCTACTAGTAGAAATGAAATGAAATGGAACATAACATAAGAGAAATTCAATCACAAATACAGAGAAAAAGGAAACATCACCTGCTGCTTTAGATCAGGATCCAAAGAAACATGCTTGTCATATTAAAAACAACACCAATCAGGTACATCATAACCCATAGCTTGAACATTCAGTCCGAATACATCTAATCTCAGTCTATCTTACAATATACATAGAAAAATTGTCTCAAATAGGAACAATGCTTGCGTTCCACTGATTTCTCATCAACAACCATTACAATGTTTCCTTCTGTGCTTTATAGAAAAGGATGAACCTAAGATCGACTGAAGGAGTAGGTGAAAATTAAATGTATCATTAAACATAACAATGAATGCAGGGCCGAAACCCATTCTGCTTGACGTACTGTATATTTAATCTCCGTCACCTTCCTTGTGAGAGAATGATCTGCTCCAGATTTGATCTTGACATCTTTTGGCTGAAGTACTCCTGGTGATTTGAACAAAAATGAAGTAAACTTCTAGGATGGTCTGTCTCATAAATGTCTAACGTTTTTGAGGTCTGTTGTCTGGTGGAAAACACTTCAGGGACATGGTGCATAATAAAGCCGTATGGGCGCCATGTACTTGATGAAGAACAAACATTCTGCCAATGAAAAACCCAGATATTACCTTTTGCCTATTCTTGGAATCCTGTAGTCGATCCTCGGGGCCTGTAATATGCTTCTTTGTCCTCTAAAATTTGGATTAAAAGCTCAAGATCCTCATAAGCTAGCTTTAATCTTCCTTTTTCTCTGCGCTGAAACATTCTGCCGCTCCATTTTCTTCTGACAGGGTAGCTCGGGTTTTAATGGTGATGGTAGATTTGCTGCAGAGTTCGCACTCTGTTCCTTTAATGAACATCTTGTCTCTACCTTCCCGGGCCTGCGTTCATAAATCCAGCCGCTGCGGATGATCTTCCTCGGATCTAGTTGTCTGGGTAGCAAAGGATTTTATCATGGTGGCCATTCTTTCTTTATATCCCTGCAAGAACATGAAAACTGTGAAGAAATCCATGGACGAGGGTGACGGGTGACATGGGTGGATGAAACAGACGCATTTGGTGACATGGCGGAAGAAACTACAGAGGAAACAGTGAAAACTTGCTCTGGTGGAGGTTTGACGACCAGCAGAGTGAAAATGCGTGAAAATCATTAAAAACTGAGAGAATGGGACATTATATGCGACGAAATGTTTGAAGGGTACGGAACATGCACGTGGGGTGACGTGGCAGACGGAAAACCAGTGGACGGATGAGGTGGGGGCCCGAGGACAGCGGAGCGGTCAACAATGGAGGGACAGATCAGGACCGTCGATTATAGTGGAGATCGACGGTGGAGGGCAGCGAGCGGAGGACCAAGAATACGGAGGAGGCAGGTTATCGGGGGTGCAACTTCGTTGAATCACAGTCGTTAGATGGGGTCCTTCAGATCGGACAGTTCGTAGCAATTTCGCTATCTGGCTCTCGTCCGAAGATTAATGCGCGAAATGGCGGTTTTCAAAATAGTGCGCTCGGACACGCGGCATCAACTGTGTGGAATCGCTGGGGCTCCGGGGAAAACCGCCCTGCGCGCAACGGTGGTGCGGAATTTACCGGTGGTTTGGAGGTACGACGTAAGGCAAGCGGGGTCCACTATTTCGGGCGTGCTCCGCGCCGTTGGATCCGGTGTTTAACGGACAACAGAGATTCATTGATCAAACCAAATATATTAAAGCCCCCAAATGCGCGTTTGCAAAGGTTTTTTTATGATTTTTTGCGCGGAGAAAGGTTTGGAGGGCTAAGCTCCTAGTGTACTTGGTGTTGGTCACGGTGCCGGGTCTTATGGGGAAATGAAAAGGGTGCGGGGCTATCAGAAGAAGGGCTAGGCCTGTCATATAGTCGGAAAGTGGGTTTTTAAACCCTTTTAGTGCATTCCAAGGCCTAAGGAGGGTAACGGTAGAAGGGTTAAGGGGAATTTTGAGGGAACAAAGGTAAAGGAATAATACAAAGGGGATTTTGGGGAGATTAGGGGAGGAATTGGGGAGAAGACAAAGGGGAAACAAGGGTGACAATGTGGTGTTTTGCAGGGGTATAAAGGGCAATAATGGGATTTTTGAGAAATGGATCAGCAGGGGAACCATATGTTAGGCACAACACACAGAGACTCCGAGGAGGATGAATTCTCAAGGGAAATGCATTCCTTGGAGGCTCCAGAGCAAACTAGCCCCCAGCTTGCTTTTCAAGAATTTCATAGGGGGGCTAACACCTTGATCACTATGATAGGTATGTTTTACGATTATTTGTTATATAGGTGCTATTTAATATTTTCTTGTTTGTGATTGCAGGTCGACAAAAGAAGACACTTTCTTGCAAAAAAAGACGACACTTTTTTGCGATGAAAGACAACACTTTCTTGCGACGAAAGAACTCTTGTTGCGATGGAAGGATTATTGATGCAACGGAAGCCCTACGACCACAAATAAGCATTTGGATCTAAGGTAGGATCGACACCTTTATAGCATTTATTTGTAAAACGAATATATTTAGAGAAATACAAACTTAGTTGTTCGTTTTCTCCTAGATTGTCTTCTGAAACTAGGGAGATCGATCTTGTCTGCAAGATTGATTAATCCGTACAACAAATTGGTGACTCCGCTAGGGAAAGAACTTGTTTTTTTTGGTTCTCTTTTATTTTTATTTGAGGAAATTTTTTTCCTAGTTTTTGATTGATGGATATCTGCCTGGGTAGCTTAGGTTTTCTCTGTTTTTGAAAATTTGAAATCTTTTAAGTTTTTCTTGAGCTTTTCTGGGGACCGCACTTTGTTCTTTTGCACAATGTGGGCAGTTTCGCACTTTCCTTAAGTAAACAGTGCAGGACCGCACCTCTTACTTCTGGAAGCCTGTGGACCCTATTAAATTTTTTGAAAAACTTATATTTCTTCTTTCAGTTTAGTTTAGATTTGATTTAGGATTCTTAGCATCTACCCAGATCTGTATTTTTCTATCAAAAATCTCTTGTTTATGAATTTCTTTCAGCAATTTTTCATCTCATCAATCTCCATTAAGTTAATTGGGTGTTTTGAGTCTCTTTTTTGAGAAATTCTTAATTTGATTTCCTTTGGTCATTACTTGGAGGTTTGTGTCAGTCTTTTCACAATTTTGCATCTTTTTTCTTTTACTTGGGGGAGCTAAATTGTGTATGAGTGTTAATCGCCTTTGAGTGTTTTTTGATCTTTGAAACTCTCACCTGATTTTCTTGACTTCCACTTGATTGGTTCTTAGATTACATTAGAATCATCTTGTGTTTGAGAATTCTCTTGCATAGATCACATTTGCATAATTAGAATTCTCATTTTCAGAATATGAATGAAAAATGTGCATAGATTACATTTGCATACTTTTCATGTGAATTGTGCATAGATTACAATTGCATAGTTTACATTCTGAAAAATCAATCATAGATTTAGATCAGTTTTCTTTGATTTGAATTTAGATGGTTTTATGCTTGTTTTAAAAACACAAAAATATTAAAAAAAAATTGGGATTGATTTGCATTAGTTTTTCTTAATGAAATTAGTGCATTAGAGAATTTGTTATATTTTCTCTTAGTGATCAATTTTTTGCATTGTTGGAAGTGATGGAAACTTTCTCCTTACTTTAGTTAGGATTCATCGAATTGAAAATATTACATTATCATATTCTATTGCATTTAGTTTTGGTTCGGGTCATAACACCATTGGTTGCATATCCATTTACCCTTTTGAGTAATAACAGCCAAATAACACAGTGCTTAATTAAAATTCATCTAGTAATTTCTACATTTTTAGGGCTCTTTCCACCAATCTAGTTCAGGATTAGTGCTTTGAAATAGGTTGTAGTTAACTTTCCAAAGAAACAAAAACAAACAAGTAGATAAATCTTATGGTAGGAAATAAATACAATTGTAACTGGTACAATCTGGGAAGCTTCTCTTAAAGGAGTTAATCACGAGATCATGTCCAAACCTTTGAGACAATCAATTCTGTTTCATTGGGAAAGATAGAAGATCTGCGCGCATTACAAATGGTAAACCTCATATTAACCATTTTCGAGGAGCCTGGGGTCACTTGTCGGTAAACCTCAGATTGACCATGTCAAGGAGCCTTCAAGGGGATTGAGCTTTGTTAATCTGCCCTTGCGCGTGGAATCGGATCGTAGACTGTTCCCCCAGTTGTATTTGTTACTGTTGGTAACCTTACTTTCCATAAGCTTAATATTATTTCCTAATGTGACGCTGAAGGAATGATCTCACTGTACCTAGAACAGACGTCGACTAGACTCACTTGGACTCTCTGGGGGGTTATCTTCACTCGAGATGGTTTTGTGAAGAAAATTGTGCCAAACTATTTCATTAAGAAGGTTGTCAGGGTAACTGTTCCAACCACCATTTCTGCATTAAAATTCTACGATGTTGGATTTCATCACCAACTAGTGTTTTTAGTGCGGGAATCTACTATTTTTGTGTGGTTTGACTCCTAGATTTGATAGCGCGTGTTAATTTTTTTGTTTTTAATTTTAGAGACCATAGGTGTGAATTGTGAATTTTAATTGTTAGGTGTGAATTGTAAATTGTTAATTTTAGTTTTAAATTGTTAATAAAATTCACTGAAGTTGAATATAATGGCAACTGTTTCGGAATTTACCAACCAAGGAACCCCTCTTAACAAGAATCCTAGTACTTTTCCTTGCTTTGGAAATGTTGGTCCTCCTTATATGGCTACTTTTTCATTACCTAGATTTACAATAGGTTTACCGATATGGTTATTTTCAACTTCGTTGGCCCAAAATACTCCAATTGTTCCACCTCAACCGGATGCTTCACCTCAACAAAGTTCACCCTCTCAACATCACCAACCTTCTGTTGACCCTTTACCTTCTTCGCCTAATATTTCTTCCTCCATTTCTTCCTCTTCACCTGGTAAAAGCCTTGACGCTAGTAACCAGGTGGCTAAGAAGAAGAATAAAGGGAATAAGAAGAAGAAGAAGAAGCAAGATAAGAAAGAAGTCAACCAACCAACCATGGCTGTAAGTGTTATTTGTGTTGAGGAAACCTCCAACATGCATCGTAAACCCAAATACCCTTGCAGGCTTTGTAAGGGCGACCACATCCTTATCAATTGTCCCGATATTCCAAAGGTCTTGGAAGTATGGTCATAAAAATCTCATCAAGTTTCCATTGATCCATCAACCAGTGATAGTCAGGTTCCTAGGAAAAAGGGTAAATTTAGGTTTCCTTGTAAGTTATGTAAAGGGAGTCATCAAACTCACATTTTCCCTCACATGGATGAAGACTCAAAATTATTGGAAAATATTACTGTTCCAGAGCAAGAATTTCCAACTGGTTACCGTAAAAGTTCTCCCAACCTACCGTCAACTAACGAAGTGATTGGTCTAATTTCAAGTACAGTCGAACCCACTCTTCCATTGGAGAGTGAAACTCATATCACTTAGGTTGATGATCCATTAGTTGATCAAGTGGTCGATTTGATTTCACATTTGGTCGATCCCATTCTCCATGTAGGGAATGAACTTCATACCGCTCAGGTTCTTCTTGTTACAACATATTCTTCTACGCCGGGGGGCATTTCACCTATTTCTATAGAACCCCCTCCAAGTACTGAGGTCTTTTCCTTTGATTGGAATAGACTGACAGAACCTCATCTTCCTTCCTCCATCCCTTTCCAAATCATTGTGAAGTTTGTTGATAGGGACATACACCGCACACAGGTGGATGAAGGTGCTTCTATTAGTATTTTATCCTAAACTGCTTGGAAAGCTTTGGGTTCCCCTCAGCTTGTGCCTATTACGCAGAATCTGAAAGCTTTTAATAGAACCATTAGTGAACCTTTAGGGATCCTTCCTAAGTTTTCTATTACTTTGGAAGGTAAAACTATCTATATTGATCTTATGGTAATTCAAGGCCCCCTGGATTTCAATTTACTCCTTGGGCAAGACTATGTCTATGCAATGAAAGTTGTCATATCGACACTCTTTCGCGTGTTGTCTTTCCCTCACAATGGCAATATTGTGACTGTAGACCAGCTTTCATTCCCTATTCTTGTTTCGACTACCAATAATATGACACCCCTAAATGTTCTTGATTCTAAAGTGGTATCTACCCCGCCACGGGTTAATTATGTGGCAACTAGTCCCATGTTTTCAGTTACCGATGTAAGCGAGCCTCTCACTATTTTCTCATCTTCCTTTGACTTAGATCTAGTAATTGACATGGAAAACTCTATGGGATTACTTGAACGCGATTTTCTTATCCCTTTTGAGTCCCTTGACATGTGTTCCTTCCAGAGAACTATTCTTCCTTATAATGAAGACCTCTTGGAAGCCATGCTCAAGGTGTGTCCATTGACATGTGTTTCTTCCAGTTGGAAGCCATGATCAAGTTTCCGAGGATAGTTCCTTGTACTGTGTCAACCTCATTAAAAAATGAATCATGAGTGTGAGGATAGTTCCTTTTACTGTGTCAACCTTGTTAAAAAATGAATCAGTTAGTCGAGAGCATAATTCCTTTTCTTGTGTCAAGCTCGTTTAAAATATGAAACACGCTTCCATGAGGATATTTCTTTTCCTGTTTCAACCTCATTAAAAAATGAATCAGTAGGTAGATTGTAGAGAGTAGATTAATAGATTAGAAATAAGTAGTTTCTTAGGATGGTTCCTGTTACTGAGTCAACCTCATAAAAAATGAATCAGGTATGAGAAAAGTTCCTTTTACTGTGTCAACCTCGTTAAAAATGAATCAGTGTATCAAGAGGAAAGTTCCTTTTACTATGTCAACCTCGTTAAAAGTGAATCAGTGTATCAAGAGGAAAGTTCCTTTTACTGTGTCAACCTCGTTAAAAAAGGAAACACGCTGCCATGAGCATAGTTTTTCTCTGTGTCAAGCTCATTAAAAAATGAAACAAATCCTCCCCTAATTGAGTCGAGTCTTTGACAAGATCTCGTAAATTTTAAGTCATATATTTAGGTTAGTTATTTCAGTTTTTGCATAATTTTCTTACAGTTTTAGGTTGGGTCTTTCATATGATCTCGTCAATGAACCTTCATTCCATCCAACTATTAATTACTAGTAGTCTATTTAGTTGAATGAAATGAAGCTGGGGGGGCATGCGCTCTAGCAGTTAGGCTTAGGGGGCATCAAGCACAGTTCTCTCTATTTCAAGCTTGTGTAAAAATGAAACCACTCTGAAGCATAGTTTTTCTCTGTTTCAAGCTTTTGTAAAAATGAAACCTATCTTGAGTCAATTTAGGTTATTTTCAAGACTCGTTAAACTCATGAAAATCTCGAGATTATTTTTCTATCTTTCATTCTCATAAAACACGTGAAAATGATGAGTTCTTTCCGTCTTTTCCTGCTCATAAATTAAATTGAAAGTCGACCACATGAGTACATTTTTATCCCTTTTTCGAACTCGTTAAAACTTACGAAAAAGTAAAATTTGGAGTTCTCTTTTAAGCCCTTTTCAGACTCTCTAAAAATGAAAAGATTGCTGAGCACTTGATTATTCAAACTCGTTAAAGTAAATGAATGATCGTCCCTTCAGTATAAGTTTACCCCTTTTCCGGACTGAAATGGATTATTTACGAAAAAGGTATACGTTGACTAATTACGGTCAATAGAGTTCCATCCCAAATTATTTTATCCTTTTTCGGGCTCGAGAGACTAAATTTACGAAAAAGTACACCCATGGAGTTTTCTTAAGTTTTTTCTTCTAACTCCCTAAAATTGAGAAACACCAAGTTTCTCCTATACTGGACTCGTTAAAACTTAACAGTAAAGGACCTGTTCAAATTTAAACAGGAACGAACCACTCCTTCTTAGGGTTTGAATCTTAAACTAAGTTGGACTCATCCGAAGGATGAGCTTATAAACAAACAAATGTTATCCTCCTCAAGCTTGTCAAAAATAAAGAGGTACTTGCCAGAAATGGTGGGGGAAAAGAGAGAAAAACGAACCTGTTTGTTACATTTTGATTATTCGGAAAACCGTTAACCACTCTTGAACACGACACTTTTTGTTCACTTGGGTTGGGAAATCCTTTTCCTAACAGTTAATCAAACCATATTGAAAGTCTTCAGCTGGTTTCTAGGTATTAGTTTTGGGTCAATTGTCACCAAGCCATCTGCAGTGTCGTTACGTGTTCAAGAGGACAGTTCAAACAAACCATTCATTTGAAAAATATCTATCATCAATTTTGACTATCCCTGAGTCAGTTCTTGCCAATATATTTCTTCAAAACTTGATCTATGATTTCATGTTGTGGGCTTGCCTACGACGGATCACTTTCTATCGACGACAACTCATTATCTAGGAATTTGATCTAGAAATCGTCAGTACCTTGAAATATGCATGCCTCAATGGCATATTTCTCACCTTCGAAGATAGGTTGCATCATTGACCTTCGATCGAATGATTCCGTGACATGTTCAACTTCAGCTCATTCATTCACATTTCATGGATTACTGAGTACTTTGAGAGCCATTGAAATTACTGGTGGTTACTCTCACACTTGTTAACAGTTTACATTATTGACTGGTAATCAAGTGGTTTCTACCATGTTTGACTTCGACACATTCATTCACATGGATAGAATCGTACTGGTTCGAGAAGCGGAAATCAAGACCCTGGATCTAGTTTCCACCATCCAGGCTGCGAGGAATTTTTGTTATTCATTATGCAGTAGACTATTCATTATAGATGGCTGCGCCCATGCTGTGTCCACACTATTGATGTAATATTAAAATAATTTCTGTATCAGAACAAGTTTAGTTATTTTTTGATCTGAGTATGGGAATGCCTACCTCAGCGATGATATGATTACATATATATATTTTGCATTGAATTTTTTTACAGGTTCTGGCCGGGGTGTCGACAGAATGATCCTTGAAATGATAAAGTACTTCACTTTTCATATATGATAGACTTCATCTTCATATATTTCAAACTTTTCACTTTAGGGGGCAATCTGGGGTGAAAATATGAAGCTGGGTTACACTTTTTGCCCTTTTTTGAGAAAAAAATTTCATTTTTTTCGGTTCTTCAACTTTCTGCAAACTATAGCAATTTTTCTGTGTAGAATTTTATTTTGCGATAAAAATAAAAGTTGTGAGAAATTTTTTTAGCTTTCTATTACTTATTTTTTGAAATTTTGTTATGCAGATTTGATATGTCAACTTAGCGTTTCTTTGAGTGTGTGTTTCTTAACAATCAAAGGATTCATAAGAAGTCATGTTATGACGCAATGTTGTATTCATTGAAAATTTGTGTTTTTGAAAAAACAAAATGTGTTACAACAATATAGACAGAGTCTACTTTGTTTTCGTCATATTCACAAAGCCAATGGATGCATATCATAATTACTAGAATTTTTGAACTGGTCCAATACGAAAAACCGCGTATTTTGGATATGTTTCGCGTCGCAAGAAATTTCTTAACATATAAGTTATAAACTAAAAATCTAAAAGCTACCCATTAGAGACGACGGACCAATGTAATGCCCCATAATTTTTTCAATTTTTTTTATAATGTATTTTGGGAGATACAAAATTTTGATTTCACTGAATCACAATGACCCTCAGAAATTGTTTGCACCCATTTTATTAGAAAAATAATTAAAATTAATAAACGTTTATGAAATTCCATAAAAGTTACATTTCCTGAAAGTAGATTCAATTATGAAAATTATTGTCTTGGTTCCAACAGTTAATTAACAACCTTTCATGGAGTTTAATCAGTCCAAAGTTGTAGAACCGTATTCAGAGCCTGGTTTTTGCGTAATTGGTGACGCGTTAGTTCGGCCAAACTTTTAGTCAAAGTTCGGCCGAACTATGTTTTCTGCCAAAGGCTCATTAAATCTAACGTCTTAATAGTTCGGCCGAACTTTTGATCAACAGTTCGGCTGAACTCTTGTATAACTCTCCGTCGGCCGGAAAGTTTTGCGGAGCCTCCTACTAAAACACATTTCGCGTTAATATAAATTGCCGCGAAATGATTCACAATTTTCACACATTTCGCACACTTCTTCTCATTTTACAAATATCTTGGTTTGGGTTCAAAAAAATTTCTTCAAAGTTTGGGTTCAAGATCATTTCTTGGTTGATTTTACAATTTTGGGTTTAAAGAATTTTTTTGGAAGAAATTTCTTAGAGGCGGCGTGATTTTGGCAAAAATTGTAAAAAAGTTCTTGGACGTACATTCAAAAGACATTTCTTGGACGTATGTACGTGTTTTGAGTTGAAGTAAATCTTTTGAGCTTCGTTTCATTTTTATAAGACATTTCTCTCTCGAATTTTTTAAAGTAAGTGTTTTGGATTGGAATATGTATTTTTTGCAAAAAAATTACACTGAATTTTTTTAAATTAAATCTTTTGTGATATTTTTTGTAATTGAGTTATTGTCTAATTTTTTGAAGGAAATTTTTTGAACTTCATACCCTATTATCATGGGAAATCGAAGAACTTGTGCGAGAAAATATGATCGAAAAAGAGACCCCGAGGCACGTAGAGAAGAGACTAGACAATCTCGCAAAAGAAAGTTAGAAGCCCTCTCAAATATTGAAGAGGAAAATCAACCTCAAGAAGAAATTGAAGCAGGTATTTAAATGTAAATATTATGATCTATTGATATATATTTAAAATTTTCCTAATGTAAAATGTGAAGCTTAATTTTTATTTGATGAACTAGTTTGAAAAATATTTTGTTTAATGTAAATAGATAGAGATATTCCTCAAAATATTGAAGAAGAAAATCAACCTCAAGCAGAAATTGAAGCAAGTATGTAAATGTAAATATTATGATCTATTGATATATTTTTAAAATTTTCCCATTGTAAAATGTGAAGCTCAATTTTTATTTGATGAACTAGTTTGAAAAATATTTTGTTTAATGTAAACAGACAGAGATATTCCTCAAAATATTGAAGAAGAAAATCAACCTCAAGAAGAAATTGAAGCAGGTATGTAAATTTAAATATTATGATCTATTGATAGATTTAAAATTTTCCGAATGTAAAATGTGAAGCTTAATTTTTATTTGAGGAACTAGTTTTAAAAATATTTTGTTTAATGTAAACAGACAAAGATACTCCTCAAAATATTGAAGAAGAAAATCAACCTCAAGTAGAAATTGAAGCGGGTATGTAAATGTAAATATTATGATCTATTGATATATTTAAATTTTTCCTAATATTTATTGAAATATTTATTAATTTAGTGATTTATTGAATATGTACTTATTTTTCGAATATGTACAGATGAAATCACTATCGATAATGAGATGTTAGAAAATGTTAACATTCACACATATGGAGATAAAAACCCTGACCATGTTATACGATATCGTGTCAACCGCATTTTTGAAAAGTATTTCTTAAATGAGCGAGTGACAGTGCAGGCTCAAATGTTGAAAGGTCTCCTATCATCAAGGAAATTAAAAGAAGCGACAACACTATTGGGTATTAGAAAATCAACCAAAGATATAAAAATGAAGGAAGAGGTGATAAAAAATATGAGTAGTGCTATAAAGTCAATTAAGAGATCTAGAGATAAAGATGTTTCAAATGTACGTAGAAGAATACAGATGGCAATGGTTTCACCAAGTACTCAAGAGAATCGTTTGATAACATCTATGGCACGAGCACTGGGAACCCCGCGAAAAACTCTGCACAAACATTGAAAATTTCAACTGCAAATAGATGTAAATGATGAACTCGCTTGTTGGAGAGCTATTTGTAGGAAACCATACAAATATAGACTTGGAGAAAATGATAAAAAAATAATATATGAATATTGGAAGAACAATTCGTGTGTTTCACCAACTATAGGACATGTGATGCGAAGAAGAATAGCACGAAATCAGTACGAAGAACATGAAAAACATCTCTTGGAAACCACTTAGATAGAGTTATTCAACAAGTTCAAAGAAGAGAATCATCAAATTCATGTTTCACTCAGTGCTTTTGTTCAACAAAAACCATGGTATGTAAAACCTATCACTGTACGCGACACTTTTTGTTGCCATTATCATGTGGAATTTGAGTTATATTATGACACATTCCTTGATTTCGGTAGAACATTATGGAAGGATTCACCTCCTCCTTCCACTATCCGTGAATTCATATCTCAAATTCTATGTGAAAGAGAAAGCGATGAACTATTTTACAAAAGGAAATGTGTTGGTGGTAAAAAATGCTATGATTGTGGAAATTTGACTAAATTTCAAAACAAATATCGTATTGATATAAATGATCAATCATTTTCCAACATGAAAGTGAAATGGAAGAGATATGAATATATCGATACATTGATTCAAGGTGCAAATAGTGTTAAAAGAATCAAATTACGAGAAGACGAAATTTTTCTGATAGACTTTTTGAGAAATTTTGAGGCAGAAATTTACAAATACACCAAGAATTCCCATAGAAATCGATGGCAAGACTTGCAATTCAAAAAATCTCGTGAATTTTTTCCACCAGGGACCATTTTGTCAGTGATTGATTTTGCAGAAAACTACACATTTGTTCCACAAAAAGAAATTCAGAGTGAATACTATCATTCTGACCAAGTCTCCATGCTCGTCCATATTCTATATAGACATGATGAACAAAATTTCGATCATATAGAAAGCACGAGTGAAAATCGACATATCATTAAAGAATATCACTTTTATATCAGTGATGATCGTACACATGATACATGTTTTGTACAACATTGTTTTGGAAGAATTTATGATTCATTGAAAAATCGTGGAATAACATTCAATGAACATTGGATATGGTCAGACGGATGCGCGGGTCAATTCAAATCTGCACGATCATTCTTTTGGTTGTGTTGTCTTCATAAGAAAACCTGCATTAAACATTGTTGGAATTTCTTTGAGACTGGCCATGGAAAAGGAGAACATGATGGTGCAGGAGCATGCATAAAATGAGTACTTCGAAGATATCAAATGAACCACTCTGCACGCCGACTTGTGAACGCTGAAGAATTACGTCACAACTTGTAATAATATTGTAGAATAACTTTAATAATGGAAAATGATCAAATAAAATTTTTGAATGCAAAGTGACAATGTAATAATATTGAATGATAGAGTGTGAATAATTAGAATGTAATCAATTACAAATAGCATTTATTATGATCAATATTAAACTATTTTCTTCTTCTATTCTTATTGTCACCCTTATTAGTTTTGTCATCTTTCCGTATTGATTATATTAAAAAGAAATTAAAAATCATAAATCATAAACCATTTAAATATTTAGCTCGAACTCTTGTAGTAAACACCATACCTTGTCTCTCTTGCTCTCCAATATTATTAGGTTTAATTATTATAACACAAAAATCATTCTACATTGTCAATAATGTTTTGCACTTACACTGAAATCAATGAACACTATTAATCCAATGACTTTACAAGTAATGTACCATCATACATGCAATTATATCAAATCAGAAATCAACATATACAATGAAATCAATGGGGATTGTCTTGTTACAAGTAACATAATTTCAATTTACCACATGTGCAAATGTAAGTTGAAACCATCCAAAAATTTAAGTTGTAGATTGAAACCATCCAAAACTTTAAGTTTTAAAACCCTTTTGATTATATATTGTGCAACATTAAAACATTAAACATTTAAAGTTCATTAAATATCACATGAAAAATGTAGATTGAAACCATCCAAAACTTGAGTTTTAAAAACTTCACATGCCATGCCAATTATAATTCAACTATCCAACAAAAACATTTAACATTAAATATCACATGTCAAATGTAGTTCAGATGACAACATTTCTTCACATTCACATGCCAAAAGTACTAAAACCATACAAAAATTAAATAAAACAAATTATATAATAACAATGTAATAAAATATGTCCAAAAATTGTAAATCTCACAAGTATCAAACTGTATCAAGTTTAACAAATTTTAAAACCATCTAAATTTTGAAATCAAATCTACTGTAAATCATGTCCATCAAATGAAGGATCTAGCGTCTTCCCTACTAGGGTCTCAGTCTGCGCCCTATCCTGTGAATAGGAAACCTACATACACAATGCACATGTACTTGAACATTAAAATTTGAAGTTTTAAAAATGAATGAGAATATATATATCTAGAACTTCATGTAAATAACAAAATATAACAAAAAAATCATGCAATACCTCGTAAGGTTCCCTCTCCATTTGATGAACAGGTTCTCCCATAGGAACATCTGCAGTGGTAAACTGTACAATATACATGTACAATTAAATATAAATAAACAAATAAATAAATAAATATATATATATATATATATATATATATAATTTATATATATATATATATATATATATAATTTATAAATTAAAAACTTTGAAATGAAAATGCACGTGTACATATATAAACTTATTTTCAATAATATTAAAAAAGGAACTAAAGACGACTTGTTCAAATACGTAGATGTTCCTATCTCCGTCGCTAGAGTCCCCAAATTAAAGAAATCTTAAATCTTCTGTAAGACCTAAAATCAAAAAATTTAAATAACTCAAAATATATATATATATATATATATATATATATATATATATATATATATATATATATATATAAATATATAACTTTTAAACATAAATTTTAAACTTTCAAATGAAAATGCACATGTACATATATAAACTTATTTTCAATAATATTAAAAAAAGGAACTAAGGACAACTTGTTCAAATGCTGTGGATGTTCCTATCTCCGTCGCTAGAGTCCCCGGATTAAAGAAATCTTCTATAGGAACCTAAATTCAAAAAAATTTAAATAACTCAAAATATAGATCTATATATATATATATATATATATATATATATATAACTTTTAAACATAAATTTTAAACTTGTGAAAAATTGTCCATAGTTGTGGCTCATCTCCCAATGAAGTAGAAGGTACATCTCCTAAGGAAGAAGAAGGTACTGCCATCCCAAAAACATCAGACGGAATCGGTACCTGTTAAAACATTTTATCAAATTATATATATACATACATGTACATGTGTGGCAACAATTATTTATTTTAGAGTCACTTAAAAAACACTAACATGTGCCAACATATCATGATGGTCAGACCCATCTGCATCATTTGAACCGGAGGTCCCGAATGTAATATTAACATTTTCATCACGCATCATGCCTGAGAACTGCAAATGGTGTTTTAACATATAATCATACATTTTTGTTATATTAATGTACACATACAAATAAATGTATACATGTACATACACATGTATTTATTACAAATTGTACACATGTTTATGTAAAAATAATTTAAAACCCTAAGGTCACTAACACATACCGTTCCGGTGCCCTCTTCCTCATGAAAAATTAGGTCTTGCAGACCATTGCGACAATTTATTGCATATGTTCGGAGATCTTCAACATTCATGTTCTAAATCTCCTCATCTGTACGATAAACAAAATTGGCACGTGCATTTTCACATGCTCTTTGTCGATTTAAACAAAGATCGACTCCACTCAATCTGCTATGAACATTGTCAATCATAACATCCCTTGCTTCTTGACTTATTTGAGAAGTTGCATCCATCTCTGATCACAGAGTTTCGACTCGAAACGGTCGACTCACCAATGGCGGCTCAGGGCGAGGCAAATCCACATCTCACTTAGTGCCCTTACGGTTATATAATCGACCTTTCCCCGGGCCAAAAAATTCTAAAGGAAGGTCATTGTAGTTGGGTTTCATACCCAAAAAAAATTATGCATAAAACATTTGTGCAAAATAAACAGGAACCTCATCGTTCCATGGAAGCCTTCCAAAGGCCGCAAGATGTCGATCATACAAATAACTAGCTTTGTCTGGGTGCTTGAAATACTTCACCTTCAACATTTTTCTTTTTGGCCCTTCCTTATAATTAAACATTGACTTGGCCTCTGCTCTTGTAACTTTTTGTTTTATGTCCTGCCATTTATCGGGACCCATCACTATTTCTTTTCTCTTTCTCATCAATTCTACAAATGAATCAGTTGTTGGCCCAAAATTTCTGTACACATTTACCATTTCACCCAATGAATGTGTAACTATTTCAAGGCTTTGTCTACTCTTAGCAGGTAGAGTCAAAGCCATGAGATCTCTTTGCAATTTTTCATGAAGGCTTTCACACCTTTGTAAGGTGCATTCCGCCATGTTGGTTTCCCATGGTATATCAGTAATCTCAGCCGGATAAGTTGTGCTGGGTTGACAGCCTTCTTCTTGAATGTAGCGAGCTACCCTACGTCTAGTTTGACCACTAGCTCGAACATTTTCGGCCTTTGCATCAATATATATAAAATTTCGTGTATTAGAAAAAACACGTGTAAAAAAATTTGTACAAATTTAATGAAAAAATATTGAAATTGATGGCAACCTTGATGTTGTTGGTTAACATCTTCTCCAACATGACCCTGCTGAGAACCAGACCCAGAATGATGCTGCTGAGAACCAAACCCACAGTGACCCTCTTGAGAACTAGTAGCCATTGATTGGCCTTCGGGGGAATAAGTATCACCCCCTTCCTGCAACCTGCTACCACTCATACCTTGACAGGTTGAACCTTGGCCACGATCCATGGATGGAGTAGAAACCCTTCTCCTCTTACCTCCTAGAAATTAAAATATGAAACTTATTAACAACTAATTTAACTCATAAATTTAATAAAAAAATCAATTCCATATGTACACACATGTATGGAGATTTAAGATTATATTTAAATACCGTGAACATTCCCTGATCCCTGAACCTCCATATGGGATTCCGCTGATCTTCGTCGTTCATCCTCCATGATATATATCTATTGGTCGACATTTACACAAAATAGATTTCAAAAAATCAATTTGTAATTTAGTGTACACAAATTATGTAGAACACAACTTTCAAAGCAATAATTGATCATGTGTGAAATTAAATTTAATCGAAAAAGATATTATAAAAATGATAAGTTCACCAAATTGCGCTTTACATGGTGGGAGCACACTTGGTATAAAATTTACTACTTATACACTTTAGTTTGTGGAGGAAATGACACATGTACATAGTTTACCTTAAAGTTGTTGTGTTTTACGGATATTAAAATGAAGAACTTCTATTTAGATCCATTCCAGAGATTGACTGTAGGGGAATTTACTAGATATGTCACCTTTCATAAAAGATGAGATCCAGAGGCTACCTGGCCCTTTACAGACTCTGCCTATCGAACTTGTAGAAGTAAACACAAGAGGCATTAACAATATCAAAGAACTTTTTCATTCTCAGACATGGGAATGTGTCTCTTTCCCTACGCAAAAAAATAGTTCAAGGTAGTTAATCTTCGTAGACATGTCATCAAGCAAGTCAATGTGATCATCCCTAACTTACTTCTTATGAAATTAGGCTTGGAATCCTCTACAACCTGGTGGATGGAGTTGAATGGGAACTAGGTTGAAAGGCCTTTACAAAATACATGCTAGTGAATAACACTTACTAGGTTATGCCAACAAATAAAGTGGGAGAAATGTTTTCTCCTCGAGGTTGTCCAATTGGGTGTGTAATACCAACTTCACCCATTTCCTCACAGGTTTCTCTCTTAGGTTACAAATGTATTCCACCTTATTAGTTATATATTTTTCAATTTCCCGAGGATTCCTTGATTTTTTTCTCCTACCATCTCCCTCTCTCACTCCCCAAATTATTGCCATCAAACATGCCCCATTGAGGATCTAGAGCAATGTTTGCACCATACTTAGAACTGTCATTGCTGCTAATTGAAATTGGAGTCATGTATACTAGATTGCTTTCTTAAGTGGCTCTTACTTGGACAATATCCTGAGATGAGTTTGACATGATGGTCATATGAGGTTGGAAGCTACTTGGTGTAATTTTCCTTAAATCTTCAAAAAAAACATCTAGCAAAAATGTCATTTTCGATCATTTTTTATTAGCTTCTGCATACAACAAATTTTATCACAATTGCAACACAATCATGTTCCATGAGCATGAATTATGAATGTCGCAAGCCAAATGGAAAGGAAATTTGCATTCATTTAGGCAAAAGAAGGCTATGACATTAAGGTCCATGCTAGAAAAAATTATGCAAATAAAGTTGCTAAGTCTTGATACTTACCATGTGTTTCAAAGCCATAACGAAGGTTGGCTTTGAGAGAGATGAAATTTAATTCAATGTCTCTTAGAGTTGCAAGGTGGAATTGATAGAACTATTTGATATCTTTACCATAAATGGATATCTCCTTTCATCTATACCTTTCTCTACCATCTTATTTCCAAGTGAAATGGGAATATTCACATTTTGAATGCCATTACCATGTAATTTTGTAGCCTGCTAGCTAGACCTATCACAATTAATGTTGTCATACCAAACTATTTCTCTTGCTCAACTCAGTGACCATGACTCTCTTCTCACACTGCTTACCATATAAGATCTTCAATTGTACATGTCACGCAAAGTTGGGGGTTCTAGGTCTACACCTATTAGGTAAAGTTACATATTTTATGTCATTGTGGTCCTTAAATTTGGAGGTGTTCCACCTGAAAAAGTAGGCATTAAATATGGATGAAAAGGATTTGTTTTAACTTTGATAGAATTTCCTCTTGGAATTACTGAATTTCTCGACGACATCATGCTATATTTTCTTAGAGAAGAAGGTTTTGGAGGAGAAATTGAATTCTTTCGACTTATTTTTTGCATTGAAGTTTGAAATAGTAGTTTTGATGACTCCATTGATGACCTTGCTGAGGAATTTGATGCACACAATATTGAATTTGAAGATGGTTTAGAAGATGTTGAAGAATTTAGATTTTGGTGTTGTCACTAAATGTTTCTTTGTTGTTGGACTTGATCAAGACATGTAGTTTAACTTTACAAGCAGATTGAAGACCTTGAAGAGGTTTTAGATTTTGTTGTTCTCACTAAAGGTTTTTGTCTAGTTTTGTTTCTTACACCATCATTTCCATAGGAATTTTTTGGTGAATAGATTCTTGACCTTGATGAGAGGATATGATACCTTGAAGAGGCTACATCTTTTGGTGATGTAACTAATTGTTTCTCTATTATTATGTTTGTTAAACATCTCGCTTAGGGCGAGGCAACTCCACATATATTGTACAGTTTATGGGACAGAAATCAATATGTAGAAATATTCACTTGGTTTTTATAATTGGATAGAAGAATGACTTAAAATGACCTTGTATGTCTTATCATTTTAGAGCTCAAATTTTTAGGAAGGATTTAAGTATCCACCTTTCAAGAATCACTAGAAGAGGTTGATAAAGAATATAGGAAGGAAATTTGTACATGAGCTCTATTATTTGACTTGAGAGTCAGTTGTTTGAAGAGGCATGTTTTGTTGACTTGTGTTTGGTTGATGGTTTTGTACACCAATATGTAAGAGTACATGGAGATATTCACATGATGTGAATTTTTTTTTCTTTGAAGGAGAAAAATGATATGTCAGCGAGCTATGTTTCTTGCATGATGTGTTTTCAGTTTGATGGTTTTGTTTGTGACAAGACGTCACAAGATTTTGGGAAGGTCCACTCTTGAGCGAGAGCCTCGTGAGTACAACCTAATCATGAGAATCAAATGGGAGTGCATCCTTATTTTGAAAACAAATAGGATTCTAAGCTACCTAGGACTCAAACCATCATCTTTAAATTTGAAATATCATGGTGTGTTGATTCAATGCCTAAATCCACAACCCTAACATAAATTGTTTTATTCTTTTTTGCAGGATTTAGTTGGTTATATTAAAATTCAGTTGAATTTAAAATTCTTGGCTTAGTGGCATGAACCAAACATATTGTACATATTAAATGAGGAATTTCGCTCTCCCAATCATTTCTAAATCACCCCTATCACCAAGAAAACATGTTTTAAAAGAACATACTTTGGTATGTGAAAGACCTTAGGTTTCAAATATTATAAGATTGTATAATATTATAAGATTGGATAATTATATTATTTGTCATATTATATTTTGATGCTTATAGAGTGAAAAAACTGAAAGAATCAACTTGTAGGGTCATTTTAATGGTGGGTGGAGAATTGGGGTGTAAAACCTTTTGGAGTCATTTTGAGGTATTAAATGACATTTCTGGGGGTCAAACGATTATCCCTTGTGCCGAAATCTTGACCATTATTCTACACTTAAAGACATATCCAATGGTGCAAGAAAAACATCAAATGAAGTTCATTTAAAATTTATGCCTTTAGTAAGTTGACCTATCATGTTGACCAGGTCATGGTACAAGAGAATGACATTTTAGCCCCATTACTCATGCATGGCAAGCTAGCTACATGTGGAATTTTAACAAGACTCTAAAAGTTCTAAAATCACAAACCTCGTTAATGGTTGACAGAGTCAAATCTTACACCTAATTGGCTATCACACTATGTTAAATACTTGGCCACTAGGAGGAATAAGAGTTCCATTTTGTGTTATTGTATTTTGTTCCATAGTTGAAAATACAACTAGGAGTGTGAAGTTAGAGAGAAAAATGTATGAAGTTAAGTTTTTATAGCAACCTTACATGCTAAAAGTCTTAGCTAACTCTAGAGATATTACCTCTTTATTTGTACTCACATATTTTCCATACTAGAAAAGAGAGAGTAGAGCATGTTTACATTTTAGTGTTGTTTTTCTCTCATAAGGATTTCCTAGGGAAAAAGGAGTCTAGAGCATCATTAATTTTTAGGGTTGCTTGTCTCCCATAAAGATTCATAGGAAAATAATTGTATTGATTGTCTAGAGATATATGTATGTATTTGTTTCATTATGTTCTCTATTTCTTACGTTGTGTTTCATTATGTTTTATATTTCTTACATTTATGCCCTCCTATTTTTCTTTCCAATCAAGGTTTATAAAATAACATGAGAAGCAACATGAGACTTGGAACAATCATTTTCATTATCTATATGAAAGGCAAGAAGGATTATATACCCTTAAGCTTAAACTTATGTAGTTTGTCAATTTTTATCATATATTTTTTGGTAAGGGTAAATGTTTTTTATCTATAGTACAAGTCATGAGTTCCCCAATTTTACCTTATATGTAAAGCATGATTCTAGGATTACTACAATTTGTACTTGGTTTTTATTGTGATGATGCCCTGTCTCAATCTAGACATAAGTGATGATGGTCTTCTCCAAATCAACTCATGTATCCTCATTAAATTTATACAAACATTTCAAATTCATATTTTCTTTCATAAAATTCTAGGAATATTAGAAGAATCAGTAAAAAATGAGATAAGCATCTCAATATGCCCCCCATAATTCATTTTATAAAAGATAAATTTGTAAAATCTCTTTCGGTAATAATGGCCATTATTAATTAATTAAAAAGCATAATATATAATAAAAATTTGATAAATAAATTTTAAAAAGTCAAACTAGCCAAACGACTAGTTTGACCATATCTACATCTATTTAAACTTATTGACTTGATTTGATCTCTCACCTAGTCCTGATGAAAAACCACACGAGTTGGTTCGAAATGCGTCGACAATGTTCCATTGCATATGAAAATTACCGAAAGAGATTTTACAATTTTATATGGATCACAGAAGTGGAGATTCTAAAAGATAAATTTTGAAACTTAATTCAATTAACTACTTCTACACTTATGGTTTTTTATTATGTTTAATAGTTATAAATATTAATTTTGAGCCTTAACTCAACTATTGCAATGTTTATGATTTTATAGTATGTTTAACAATGATAACTTCAAGTGATCCATCGTAAGTTGCATCCACAAGAAAGAATACATATATATTTAGAGGCGATTCAAGAGATATTTGCCTCACATAATTTGCAATCTCTTTATTTGTTGTTGGTTTAGTAGGTTTGGTATCACCATCATAAATGTTATACTAAAGATCACTGAAAATCAAGGTATGTTTGATATTCCTTGACCATTTTGGATAGCTCCTTTTTCTACCAAGCATCACAGCAACCGTGGAAATGAGATAATATAGTTTCATTGCTAATTAATCCTAGCGATACAACTTCTTTTGTTACAATCTTTGAGTGCTTGAGATCCGGTGTGCCAATATTATTTTTCCCTAAATGTTATTTACATGATGTTCAAACATATTTTGGAGCAACATGTGAGATTGATGATGAATATTATCCCATAGTAATTTTTCATTTAATTGCAATTGAATAATAACGAAATAGAAAAAAGTTCATTTTCTAACCTCAAATAAATTCCTCGACAATTGGAGGAATCTTAGATAAATTACATGTACTTTGTTCCATATAAATTAATGTAGATAGGAAACAATTAGTTTCATTTCAAAAATGAATAGTGGCCCAAAACTATGGATGGTTGAAATGAATTTAATTTAATAAAACATACAAAGATTGGCTAATTAAATGCATATGTATGTATTATTAAAGCTATATTTATTTATGAATGATAAAAAAACATTGTTTCAACAATGATAAACAATTATGGTAATCCAACAATTCTCACTTAGATGTGAAGGTGATGGTCACACCAAAAAATTGAGTAGAATTAAAGATGCAACATGTGGTGCTTCTCAAGGGATAATTGTATACAATGGAATGGAATGGTGCTTAATATGGGGAAGGGCATGAAATATATGGTTATGCTTCACCGCATAAAGACCCTACAATTGTATACAATGTAATATAATTGTCATTGGGTGGAACATACAAGGAGCTATATCATTTTTTTGATACCTAACCTTGATTCATTTCTATTTGATTAGAAAATGACAATAACCCACTAACATATTTGTGCAAAGATTTAGAAGGACCAATAGTCAATCAATATTAGGAAGGAGTGGATGCATAGGCAAGGAATGACCAATGACTAATACATAAACACACAAACACACACACACATAGATAGAGAGATGAATATTCTGATGGTCAAATTAAATTAGGATTTTATATATGTGGATGAATACGAATATGAGCATAGATGGAGATAGTCTAATTAAGAAAGTGTTTCTAATCCATTTTCATGCCATTTTAAGAACTTCCATTGAAACGGAAACATGTACAAACATATCCATGTGGTTTCTTGTCTTCTTTAATTTCACACCCTTTCCACCCATGTTATCTATTTTTAACTTCAGAATAAACCAAGTGTATGTATCCATGGGGTCTACACTTAATCAACCTATTTCATAGCACTTGTGTTCATGTGATATTAAAGAATACATTATTTTTTACTAGAGAAATCAATAATTGGGCCAATCTCATACTCATGTGATGTGAGGTTGTTTTCCATCACTACTATTATAACCCCTAGTTGAACCTTTCCACCCCTAGCATGTGGAAATTAGTACACTTAGGAGATTTGAACCTAGAAAGTTACGGTACATAACACTTCATTTCCATGATGATCTCCAATTTAGCTTCCCTAGGGGGATGATATAAGACAAAACCTTTATTAACACTAAATATTAATTAAAACCTCCCAAAATCCTTTTGTTTAACCTCCCTACCAAACATATTGTACATATTAAATGAGGAATTTCGCTCTCCCAATCATTTCTAAATCACCCATATCACCAAGAAAACATGTTTTAAAAGAACATACTTTGGTATGGGAAAGACCTTAGGTTTCAAATATTATAAGATTGGATAATATTATAAGATTGGATAATTATATTATTTTTCATATATTTTAATGGTGGGTGGAGAATTGGGGTCTAAAACCTTTTGGACTCATTTTGAGGTATTAAATGACATTTCTGGGGGTCAAACGATTATCCCTTGTGCTGAAATCTTGACCATTATTCTACACTTAAAGAAATATCCAATGGTGCAAGAAAAACATCAAATGAAGTTCATTCAAAATTTATGCCTTTAGTAAGTTGACCTATCATGTTGACCAAGTCATGGTACGAGATAATGACATTTTAGCCCCATTACTCATGCATGGCAAGCTAGCTACATGTGGAATTTTAACAAGACTCTAAAAGGTCTAAAATCACAAACCTCGTTAATGGTTAACGAAGTCAAATCTTACACCTAGTTGGCTATCACGCTATGTTAAATACTTGGCCACTAGGAGGAATAAGAGTTCCATTTTGTGTTATTGTATTTTGTTCCATAGTTGAAAATACAACTAGGAGTGTGAAGTTAGAGATAAAAATGTATGAAGTTAAGTTTTTATAGCAACCTTACACGCTAAAAGTCTTAGCTAACTTTAGAGAGATTACCTCTTTCTTTGTAGTCACATATTTTCCATACCAGAAAAGAGAGAGTAGAGCATGTTTACATTTTAGCGTTGTTTTTCTCCCATAAGGATTTCCTAGGGAAAAAGGAGTCTAGAGCCTCATTACTTTTTAGGGTTGCTTGTCTCCCATAAGGATTCATAGGAAAATAATTGTATTGATTGTCTAGAGATATATGTATGTGTTTGTTTCATTATGTTCTCTATTTCTTACGTTGTGTTTCATTATGTTTTATATTTCTTACATTTTTGCCCTCCTATTTTTCTTTCCAATCAAGGTTTATAAAATAACATGAGAAGCAACATGAGACTTGGAACAATCATTTTCATTATCTATATGGAATGCAAGAAGGATTATATCCCCTTAAGCTTAAGCTTATGTAGTTTGTCAATTTTTATCATATATTTTTTGGTAAGGGTAAATGTTTTTTATCTATAGTACAAGTCATGAGTTCCCCAATTTTACCTTATGTAAAGCATGATTCTAGGGTTACTACAATTTGTACTTGGTTTTTTATTGTGATGATGCCCTGTCTCAATCACTTGGCCATCTCTCTATGGGTAGTTAAATCTTTATAACAATACTTAAGTAATATTTATCTATTTGTATTATGTGAAATTTAAAAAATGGTATACTATTTTTCATAAAATTGGGTTGAGTTTATCATATATTTCGATGAAAGTTGATTATATGACACGTTTTCTTTAAAAGGATCTAACAATTTTGTTAAGGTATGAATTTGAAATTTTGTGTGGCTCTCTATCAAAATTATGTCACATTTTATACTAAAGTTCTAAATATATTTTTTTAAGTTTGGATTACTGTTATTCTTTTATATAATTTAACATTAGATATAAGTTTAAATTGCAAGCTACTTAGATGAAATATAGCTTAGATATGGCATTTGCAAATTATTATGTATTTATTAAACTAAAGGACATAATTATTACACATGTTTAATTTACATTCAAATTCTTCTTTGATTTATCTCCTATAGCTTAATGTAATGCTAGATATATAATTTAAGTTGAAGGCCCATGAGATAAATGACTTCTATGTGACATTTTATTGAATCATCTATTTGTTGTGTTATATGAACATAATTGTTACGGATATCTAATTTGCATTACTAATATGTCATGCTTCTTTAATTTATCTTTTATAGATGACCGGAGCGCATCCCTTTTTAATCTATCCCTTTTGACTTTGGATATGTGGGCAATATTCATCCACATATTTTTCTATCATAAAGCAGTGAGTAAAATTGTAAATTCCATTTGTGTCAATGTTAAGGTTAAGAACATGGATTAAAGTTTTATATATTAGATGAGGAGGCTATGTATTGCATATGGTCTTGAATGAGCTTTTGGACTCTTTAGATATATATCTAAAGAGTCCAAATGCTCATTCAAGACCATATGTAATACATAGCCTCCTCATCTAACTTAGCCAGGGATTTTCAATACTATATTTGAGTTGGCTAGCTCCATTTCAAGATATTATAATTTGTTAGATTATTATTTCTATAGATTTTGATTATGGTAGTAAAATGTTACAAAAAACCAAAAATTGTACAAATAATATTATTCTAGATATATGTAAAAAGGACATGGTAGAGAAGATCAAACAATATTAAACTTTTCATAAATAGTTTAGATAAAAATACATTTTCTAATTTTGATTGTAAATTCTAAGGCTTAAAGCAATAAATTTTCTAATAATTTTTTTTAATTAATAAAAAAAAAAAAAAACATTTTCAATCAAAATCACATACAACACATAATAAAAATAATTTAAAAACAATTTAAAACTTCATACACTATATGACATTACTATGACAAACAGCATAAAAATATACAAGTAAAAAATACATACAATGCATCCATTACATTGGAGTCTTCAGAACATACAATGCATACATTAAATTTGACAGAATTATTCATGACACAATTGGTGTCATTTGTTCATAAAAAATTGTTGAATATGAATGTGCAAATAAGGAGGTTGAAATAAGGAGGTTTCACATTGGCTTTGCAGAATTGAGAATTTAAAAATTGTTTTTGCAGGTATTACTTATCAACATATATATCATGAAAAGAATAATGTTGTACATGAATTGTCAAAACAGGGGCTGAAGGATGTTTTTGGAAAGAAATATGAAACCAATGCAAAGGCGAAGAATATGTTAAATACATACTCTCAGCTATGCAGCGAGAGAAGCAGATACATATCAATGTCATGGTCTTGGCATTAGTGATCTTCCTTTGTGTTTACTAAGCAAAGGAGCTAGATGTGAATTTGGGATTTTTCTCTGATTTTTAAGTGGATGTTGAAACATGTGCTTAGCATGAAATACTAATGACAGTTTAGCAAGAACAAATTTTGAGCATTGTGAACCGCTTGGGGAAGAAATTCTACTTGCCTCTCAGCCTGAAGGCAAGAGAGATTTTGCTGATACTAAGCCAATCCTCGGTATAGACTCATTTAAGAACATTTTTTTAATTGAAAAAAAAATGGTTGACCTACTTGGGCGTACATTGAAAAGAACTATCTGCAACTAATGAAGAGATTTTGTAAATTTTGTAAAGTGCAGAGTTTAAGGGGCAGAAAAATCTAGTATATATTACATCTAGGAATGCCACAATTATACAATAAGTGTAACTCTTTGTTCGAACTGACATGAATTATGTGATGTCATGGTCTTGGCATTAATTTTAGGAAGGCATTTAAACTTTGTTCTAAATAATCATTAAAACTCTACTCTCAGAAAAATAAAGATAGGCGTATCCTATGAAAATAAGAAAACATTATTCTAGGAAAGATTGATTTGAAATTATAGTTACTTATGCAATAAAATTAAACTGAAGCTTTTGAAAGACTGTTGTGTGTAAAAAGTTCAGAATTCATTCATGTCTACGCATAACTCATATCCTATCTATAAATCTAAGACTAAAACAATTGCAAACGTAAAAGAATAATAGAAAAAAGTGATTAACAAATGTTTTTGTTTTTTTTTAAGGTTTATTCAAGTGTTTTTATATGAAGAAGAACAAGAAATAAATCAGTAAAATACAATGAAAAAATGAACAGATCAAAAAAGAGCATTAAAAAAAATACTGAAAGACAAATTGCTCTAATTCCCTTTTCATTCCTACTAAAAATTTCTGTGCAAAATGAGAATATTTCTGTTCAATAAACATACCCGATATCCGACGAAACGAGTAGCAAACAGTCTCGGCTGGGAGGTGCGACGCGCGAACAGAGAAGCACACAGTCGCAAACAATGCGGGAATAATCAAACAGTAAACATTCCTACATCGCAGGCGATTTATTTATAAACAATATTTCGGACGAACTTTTTTAAAAGTAAAAGTTCAGCCGAACTTTTGTTAGAAGTTAGGCCGAACTCTTATTGCCGGTTTTCCCATCTCTGACGAAAATTCTGTTTTCCCACACCGTCAATGTGCCGTCAATCTAAACGGAATCAGGAGTTTGGCCGAACTTGATAACGAAGTTCGGCCGAACTATTAAATAGTTCGGCCGAACTTTATAAAATGTTCGGCCGAACTATTGTCGATAAAATTTTTCGACCCCTGATTCTCACAAAATTGTAACCCAGCTTCACGTTTCCGCCATTACACTAAAAAATGTCACCTTGACATTATGCTAACTGTATGAGCTCATTAACACTCATGCATACCTCCTCTACAAGTCTTACAACCTTTACTCCTCATGTCAAGCCCTGAAACAAGAAGAAAAACCCTAAAAACCTCTAAAAGAATGGGTACGCATGTAACATGAAGCTTGTCTGCATTCCTAGCTTGGGTATGCAGGTAATTCATGTCTTACCTGCGTTTTAGAATGCAGTTTTCCTTAAGAATGCCTACGTACCCCCTCCAAACTCAAAAAGGCAAGAAAGTAAAGTTAAAAAGTTGGTTTAAGGTCAATTCTAGAAGGTTCTAGATGACATTTTTTGGGGATGAGTACGCTTTGATCAGGTGCATGTATCCCTCACCTTAAGGAACTAATCCCTTGATGTGAGGAGTCTATTCCTTTGAAGGAGGATTCTATCCCTTCAAAGGTAGAATCCTAACCTCCTCATCTGCTCTATAAAAGGAGGCATTGGGTTGCCTCAAATGGTTAGGTTTTGGAGATTGAGAATTAGAGTTCAAGTTTTATGGGTGATTGAGTTGAAGTGCTGTTGAGATTTAGACTTCTTTCTGCTGAGATTTTGAGAGGAAAGATCACATACCTCTTTGTTCTCCTGGAGGAAGAGTGCAAGACTTATCAAAGTAGAGGAGACTCCTCCTTCGAACCCCGGGAAGGCCTTTTCAAACATCAAGGCTAAGGTTGTAAGGTTCTTATGTTATTTTAATATTAATACAATCAAGTTTTGTTTTTCTCAATAAATTTTCGTTCGATTGTTTATTTCAATAAGCTGTCGTTTGATCATTTATTTCATATATTCCTTGATCACTATGATAGGTATGTTTTACAATTATTTTTTATACAGGTGCTATTTAATATTTGCTTGTTTGTGATTGCAGGTTGAAAAAATACGACACTTTGTTGCGACAAAAGATGACACTTTGTTGCAACGAAATACAACACTTTCTTGCGACGAAAGAACTCTTGTTGCAATGGAAGGATTATTGATGCGACGGAAGCCCTACGACTGCAAATAAGAATTTGGATCTCAGGTAGGATCGACACCTTTATAGCATTTATTTGTAAAATGAATATATTTAGAGAAAGACAAACTTAGTTGTTCGTTTGTTGCTAGATTGTCTTCTGACACTAGGGATATCGATCTTGTCCTCAAGATTGATTAATCCGTACAACAGGTGGTCATCCCCAATGTTGACGTGGTAATTTTTGAGGCATCAACATTTTTGGCACTAGAAGGAGGTCTTATAGACTGTGAATGGCATCAAGGTCTAATCCTAAATCCAAAGGCCATCAAAAGATTCAATCCCCTTCCAAATCTCCTACAACTTCAAAATATCTTATAAAGTCTCCAACTTCTAGATCTGAATTTGTCCAATCACCTCCTAAATCTCCTATTACACTTCCAAAGGCAACCCCACAAGATTATAATCCTGAATCAACTGAAGTCCAAAATTTAAATAAGAAATTAGAAGAAATATATATTTCAAAATAAAATCATGTTCAATCAAAACCCTTATAAGGAAGTGTAACTTCCTCTTTACAAGTTTCTATTGTACTGACTTGATCTCAAAGCAAGAAACTTGGAATTAATCCTTTTGAGTTTCCACTCCATTCTCACTGAAGTAAAAAATGTACATCAGAAGCCCAAACATACACTAGCGATATTACTTCATCATCTCCTACACAAACTCCTTCATTAATCCCTCCCACATTTCCTTCCTCCCATCCAATTACTTCATCTATTCATATTCCCCAAACTCAATCAACTAGTGCTACCACAAGAAGTATTATTTTAGGGGTTACTTATTCTAGCACTACATAAACCTCTGGAACTCCTACAACATCCTCTATTCCTACAACTCCTATAATGGAAGCTATACCATGGAAAAATCTAGGAGTTGTTCAATTGGCATGACCTCTTCATGATTTACCTAAGCACCCAGAAAGATGGATGCCCAAGTATAACCCTGATGATGGACTCCATACTGAGGAACACCTCCATAATTTCATGTTTTCCATGAATTTCAATGGAGTTTCTGAAGAATATTGTGTAGTCAGGTTATTCCCTTATACCTTCCAAGGATCAGCAGGATCATGGTATTGTTTGTTACCATCAAGCATTATTACCAGCTGGGATATATTTGAAGATAAATTCTTAACTAAGTTTGGTGATGATCGCACAACTTCCACTCTTATAAATTATATTTCCAATATAAAATAAATTCAGGTGAAAATATCAAATATTTTAATTCCAGATTTAAAAAATTTATAAACTAAATCCCAAAAACATCAAAGCTTGGTGTTGATGTACAGATTGAATGGTACATTTCCTCTCTTCCTTCGAATATTGTAATTTTTGGAAACAAAGTTAATATATCCACTTTGGTGTAAAACATGAAGGAAACCCTGTCTGTTGAGAAAAGGATACTTTCATTAGAAAATAAGACTGCTCGAGAAGAATGAAAATCAAATAAGGTCACATTCAATGATGAACCAAAGAATAAAACTCTTAAAGGTCCCTTTGATCATGAAGGATTGCAAAAGGTCCTTAAATCCATGTCAAATGAAATGGTGAAGATAAAAAAAGAAGGTAGTTGAGTCTTCTAAAACTCCTTTTAGATCTTTTAGTAAAGCTCAAACATCAAATCATCAACCACCAAACATCATATCCAAAGTTGAATCATATCAGGATGAATATGAGGATGAAACAACATTATCTGCTGATGACTCTTGTAATATTCCAAAATGGGAATACACAGCAAAGCCTACTGAAATAACGCACTCCTTAGAAATCTATGCATTGAAATGAGTTTGTAGCTCTTGAATCCCTTAGATCAGTGGATCTAGTGTCTATATCCAAAAGGATACCAAAAAAAAATCAAACTAGGTGAGGTAAATAGACCTCCCACCACCTAGTATAGCTGGGAAACACCCAAAGAGAAGGGCTATAGCTATGTACAACAAAATGCTTCAGAAATAACACGGTTTTGAGAGCATGAGTAGGAGATAAATAATCAGGATCAAATTTTTTATAAACAGTAGCAAATCAAATCCATAATGATGCCCTTACAGTATACAACAGAATGTAGAAGACAAAATAGAAGAAACTCCTCAAGAAAGAGGGTTGCAACATATGTATTGACTGTAAAATAGCTTAACAACGTTTTTATAAGAGCTACAACAACGGTATATTACACTCTAGATCTAGAGCAGATCTATGTACAAAAGATCAGATCCATTTTAGATCTGTACACTAGAAAGGCTCCTTTACAAGATCCCCTTGGGGTTTTGATCAAATCATGCAATACAAAGAGTAGATCTGAGATTAAAGTAGTAGATCTGCAATATTATTCAGAAATTTCTGAAGATTTTTAAAATAGAAGCAGATCATATCTGTACATAACATGGATCGGCAATCTAATCCATGGATCACCAAAATTAAGGGAAAATCCCTAGCACCAGAGATCTCTCCTCAAAAAGTGGGTCAAAACACCCTACAATTTCCTCCTTGAAAATAACACGGTCCTGGAAGGGAAACTGTGTTGTATCTTGAAAAATTGAGTTGGCCTGATGCCAAGGTATGAAATATCAACTCCAAATATTCAGAACTCTCTTGCCCATGGGATAGAAGACTTTCCAAGTGAAAAGAGGCCCTGAAATGGCCTAGATCTGAGCAGATCTAGCCTCCACTTGCTGCAGCTTGTAAGGATAACCAAACCCTCAACAAGATATGTGTTGTAGTTGGAAGATGAGCTTGGCCAAATGCCTGATAGTGGATGAGATCAGCAAGACTCTTCCAAGAAATCCTTAATGGAAGAGGTGGGATTCCTACACAGGAACACCCAAGTGCTAAGCAGTATTATTCTCAACTAAACAATAGAGAATGGTATATGTCTAAATAGACAATATACTCAAAAATATACACAATAAAAAACCTTCTTCTCCTATCCTCCTCTTCCTCTTATAGGATGAAAGTCTTGTCAAACCCTAAAATATCTCAATTATTTAGCTGCATTCACATGAGAAGCCTCCAACTAAAACTGCATTGTACCTCCAGGAAATTCACTATATCTAGATAGCATTGTTGATTTGGTCCTAGTTGACTTGGTCAAATGCTCCAGTCTCTTTCACACCTAAGTTTGCTTATGTAAATAGCCCAGATTTTTCCATGTTCACATGTGGCATCGATTTATTTTGCTGATTAGGGGTTTTATTGATCCTCCTTTATAGTTTTATTCATGAAACAAAATATTGAGACAAAATTGTATATTCCCATTAGCTTGGGATAATTTGGAATATTACAGTCCTCCCGTCCAAAATGTTGCTTGTCCTCAAGCAACTGATAGGGTGAGTGCTACAACACTTCTCCTTCTTCATTGGTGACACCATCAAAGATCAAAATTTCATCATGAGCCCAGTGTTCACCAATCCAAGCCTCCATGAACTGCTCCTCCAAAATCATCATGAGATGTACAAAATCAATCCCACAAGGAGTCAAGAACTCAAAAAAAACAAACATGGTTGGTCTGATACTCTCTCTAAAGCATGTAGCATAAGGTGCATAGAGTGTTTCCATCCCATGTGGTACATACAAACTACCCATCCTCTCTCCATACAATCCCATGAAAAATACAACTATATCATCCAAGTATGGAAGCATAATTACATACATACAAATAGAAATTTGAACATGAGGGGGTGGTTCAAAGGCCCACATAGGGTGCCAGCGTAGCGCATCTCCTGCCTACATCAGATCTAGGTATAGTAAGTGGTTTCCCCACCACTTACTTGCTGCAAAATTTATCTCACCATGGCTGAAAGTGTGATATATGTTTGGTGCCTTTGGGAAGCACCCATCATGAAAAGGAATCTCCCTTTCCATAGCAGGGTAGTGGCCAAGTTCAGAAATTGCAGTGGCCCAAAGTTTTCCATGAGATTCATATGATACAACACTCCTTTTGGGAGCCATGGCCTGCGACAACATGGTGAAAGAATACATCAAATCAGACAATAAATCCTGCATTACATTATCAGATTTTTCACCATCAATGTTTCTTCTATACATGGAATTGTGCACAAATTTTTCCCCCTTTCCAAGTGAAGGAAGGAATGACTGAAATGACTCTTACATAGAGTCCTTTGTCTGCCCCAAATCCACATAGCTTTTTCATTCTAGAAAATGCTGATGTAGCTCTCCTCCAAAGCCTTCCCATTCAAAACATCTCGTGATAGTGTTGTAGACCTTAATAGAATAGTTAGGGCTGAAACAGAACTCCTTAAGGGCCCTTTGTAGCATCCTCTCCTTGAGATTGGAGGCTCTATGCAATAACATCCTATCATCATGATAGATGACTCCCTCATGGATTAGATAGCCCTCTTCATGCACCTGGTCATCAAGCATCATACAAGTGTAGAGATCCTTGGAATAATCCACGAACAACTAGGATTTCCAATATAGATCTACACTCCCCAACAAGGACAACATTGATGATGCATCAATAGGATTGCCTTCCATGTTGTTGATCTCTTCTATGACATTTATTATGCCAAATGTACAATTAGGAAGGAAATACCTCCCCTTTTCCTCCTCCAACAGCGCAGTGTCAGAAATGAAGTATGGTGAAGATGATGAGAGAGGAAAATCTCCCTCCTTCTGGTGCTTGCTTAAGCCTTCTGATGTTGTAGTTGTGTCTCTTATTGCTCCCTTCCCTCCTGGATCTGATTTTGGAGCATCAAGTAGTGAGATATCTCCCACTAAAACTGAATCTGGTGGCCTCCCTGGTGGTTTTCCACTAGATGAGAGTGTCCCTTGCAAGAATCTCATGAACATGAGAGAAGGGACAGTGAGATCCTTGCTTCCACTGTGCAAATCCATATCTGTTTTCTATGTGGAAGTGTTAGGTAAGGGGTAATAATGCATGCCTCTAATCATGTGAGGTGTACCACTCTTCTTGTCCACCCATTCCATTTGCAAATCCTCCCAACCAGTGGTGACTTTCCCCAATGTAATCATCCATTGAACACCCAAAATAACATTGGTGTCTGGTATGTCAACTACAAATAAGTGCTCCACCAAAGTATAGGGTCCCATGGTGACTATAAGTGATGGGACATAATGCATTCATTGCATTGTTCTATCTCCTGGGACTAGAACAGAAAATCCCTCAAAGGTATCAGTGGGTATGGCCCTCCTTGGCACAAGATGAGCATCAATAAAGTTGTGGGTGGCACCACTGACAATAATAACAAATACCCTATGATTCAAGATTGAACCATGAACTCTTAGGGTCAAGTACTTAGGTACTCCCCTCAAATATGCAAGAGTTCCTCCAATAGGAGAAAAATCTTCACTCCCATCTCCCAATGGTGATGGATCTCCCTCAACATTGTCAGCGCTGTGACCTCTCCTTGGTTCATCATCTTATTCTTCCTCCTCAACATCTGAGAAGACTTCTATGTAGTGTGATTTCCCAACAGCACATCTATGTCCAGGTGCCCATGATTCTTGGCAAGTGAAACATAGCCTCTTCTTCCTTAGCTCCCTCCAGACTTCAATATCAAGGGGCTTCTTGAATGAGCTCTCCTTGGAAGGAGAAACTTTCTCTTCCTTCCCTTTAGAAAGGTAAGAGGGCTTGCTCTGAAAGGTTGCATTTTATATTGGCAAGGTATCTTGAAGGTCTCTAGGCCTCTCAATGGCATCATGCAATGTAATGGTCATGGTAGATTTAACCAACCCATGCAAAGTTTCATCCAAGCCATCGATGAACATGTACACCATCCTTGCTGCAGATAGATCAGGAACCATAACAGATAATATCATAAACTCAAAGATATAATATTCTGCATTAGCTAACTGCTTCAAATTTGCAAGGCTCATGAAAGGTGCTTCTGGAACCTTTCTGTCAAACATCTCCACCAGTCTTCTAGTAAATTCAGAATAGGCAGTCACATTGGCATGGCCCAATGTAGACAACCCATGGAACCACCAGTTGTGTGCTTCACCTTCAAAGTGCAGCACTACAATCTTGATGTCTTCCATCTCAGGTACTTTGTTCAACTGAAAATAGATATCCAGCTTTTCTACCCATTCCTTGGCAGAACTAGTGGATGACCCATCAAACTTGGGTAGAAAGAATCTGCCCATAGAGTGATGTAAATCATGATTCTGAGTGAATACACCATCTCTATACTGATACCTTGGTCTTCTTTTGTCCTTAAGGTGAAAAAAATCTTGAAAAATTAGGTGGTCCTTGAATCCCTGATTCTGGGACTCATACTCTTCAAAATAGTCTTCAAGGGATGCTTGTTCATGAGGTCCTTCATTCTCCACAGCCAAGAAACTAGGAATAGTAGAACATTGTGGAGCTTGTGGCTGGTTCACTAGTTAATCATTCCAGTGGTGAGACATGCCACAGCTTTCACCAAGATGAAACCTCCTAGGAGACTCCTTGAGCCTGTCTAGTCTCATCTCTTTGATCTCTCTAGCAAGATATTGCATGGCTACTAAAGGAGTTCTTGCAAACTCTTCACCTTCTTTATCACTTCTAGTTTCAGGGGCTTTACCCTTGTCTTGATCATCATTGATGTAATCAAATTTCTTCTAGCTTCTATTTTGATGCTTATTCTCCCTCTCGGTAAGAGGCTCATCTTCTTCTAAGTTCATGTTGGCTTTGGCTCTTCAATGAAAGCACAGGCTCTCCCAAGAAAGGAGCTATGATACCACTGTAATATTCCAAAATGGGAATACACAGCAAAGCTTGCTGAAATAACGAAATCCTTAGTAATATGTGCACTAAAATGAGTTTGTAGCTCCTAAATCCCTTAGACCAGTGGATATATTGTCTATATCCAAAAGGAGAGCAAAAACAAATCAAACTAGGTGAGATAAATAGACCTCCCACCACCTAGTATAGCTAGGAAACACCCAAAGAGAAGGGTTGCAGCTATGTGCAACAAAGTCCTTCAGAAATAACGTAGTTTTGAGAGCATTAGCAGGAGACAAATAATAAGGATCAATTTTTTTATAAACAGCAGCAAATCAGATCCATAATGATGCCCTTACAATATACAACAGAATGTAGAAGACAAAATAGAAGAAACAACTCAAGAAAGAGGGTTGCAACACATGTATTGACTGCAAAATAGCTTAACAACATTTTTATAAGAGCTGCAGTAGCTATATATTACACTCTAGATCTAGAGCAGATCTGTGTACAAAATATCATATCCGTTTCAAATATGTACACTAGAAAGGCTCCTTTACAAGATCCCCTTGGGGTTTTGATCAAATCATGCAATACAAAGAGTAAATCTGAGATTAAAGTAGCAGATCTGCAATATTATTGAGATATTTATGAAGATGTTTACAATAGAAGCATATCAGATCTGTACATAACGTGGATCAACAAGCTAATCCATGGATCACCAAAGTGAAGGGAAAAGCCCCAGCACCAGAGATCTCTCCTCAAAAAGTGGGTCAACACACCCTGCAATTTCCTCCTCGAAAATAACACAGTCTTGGAAGGTAAAATGCGTTGTAGCTTGAAACACTAAGTTGGCCTGATGCCAAGGTATGAAATATCAGCTTCATAGATTCATAACTCTCTTTCCCATGGGATAGAATACTTTCCCAGTGAAAAGAGGCCCTGAAATGGCCTAGATCTGAGCAGATCCAGCCTCCACTTGATGCAGCTTGCAAGGAGAACCAAACCCTCAACAAGATCTGTGTTGCATTTGGAAGATGAGCTTGGCCAAATGCCTGATAGTGGATGAGATCAGCAAGACTCTTCTAAGAAATTCTCAATGGAAGAGGTGGGATTCCTGCATAGGAACACCCAATTGCTAAGCAGCACTATTCTCAGCTAAACAACAGAGAATGGCATATGTATAAACAGACAATATACTCAGAAATATACACAATCAACAACCTTCTTCTATTTTCCTCCTCTTCCTCTTATAGGATGAATGTCTTGTCATACCCTAAACCATCTCAATGATCTAGCTGCATTCACATGAGAAGCCTCCAACTAAAACTGTGTTGTACCTCTAGGAGATTCACTGTATCTAGACAACGCTATTGATTTGGTCCTGGTTGACTTGGTCAAATGCTCCATTCTCTTTCACACCTGAATGTGCTTATGTAAATAGCCCAGATTTATCCATGTTCACATGTGGCATTGATTTATTTTGATTATTAGGGGTTTTATTGATCCTCCTTTACAGTTTTATTCATGAAACAAAATATTGAGACAAAATTTTATATTCCCATTAGCTTGGCCTAATTGGGAATATTACAACTATCAAGATGAAGAATTAGTTGAAGTACATGGTTTATAGGATTTTATTATTCCCACTTCTGATAATGAATATGAACATGAAGCCTTACCTGTTAGTACTAGGAGTAAGGGTCCCACTGATTCATCACAAACAATCCAAAAACAAAAACCATAAAACTATACTACTAAAGATAAAGTTGTCAGTAAAAAATATCGTTCCACATCTTCTCAATTAGTCCCATTTTCTTCAAATCCTCCATCTACATCAAAGACTTTGGTAGTCTCTAACACCATTGAATACAATATAGTGGAGGATATGAATAAATTCAAAGTGAATATATCCTTGTATAAGGTAAGTAAGTTGAAACAACAACAAAAGTTTTTACTCAAAGAATTGAATGTTCTTCCTGCTTCTCCTCTACCTGTTGTTGTCACATCCAAAGCCTCTAAAAGAATAGGTAAGCCATCTAATCATTCATAAGAAAATACTGATTCCTTGGATGTTATCTTAATTACAGATAGATCTAATTCACATACTCCACCTTTCCTATTGACTTTTTAAATTTTCAATAAAAATGTGCACAATTGCGTGATAGTTTTGGGGGCACCCTTTAATATAATTCCATACTCAATTTGTTTGAAATTAAACATCTCGCCCAAAAATTCTGATGTTCGCATTGTTCAAATCGATAGAACCAAAGTCAAGGTATTATGATAAATGATTTTTTTTGTCATGAGGCACTATTCTAACTCAAAAGTATGTCAAACAGTTGATATACTAGTTGTTGATATTCCTCACTTTTACGGTTTAATTCTTAGTAGAGATTGGTCTGGAAAACTCCATGGTTATTTTTCCACATACTAGTCTCATATGTGGCTTCCTTACAATGGAAAGCCAAATCAAATTCGAATTGATTGATAAAAGCATATGAAATATTCAGTGACTCATTTTGAAGAAGAGAATGAAATTGTGGCCTTTACCAATAATATCCTTGGGAACTACTATGCTTAATCCTTTTTTGGTAGTTTTAATGCTTAAGAATCTCATTTTTCAATTAATTCTCTCACTTCCCAAATTGAAATTTTTTCATAGACAGACTCTTCCAAATGTGTAAATATTGTATATAAACCATTAGTTAAATCTTTATTTTGGACTTTGTATTTTGATGGCTTTAGATCCAATGATGGTGCAGGAGTAGGATGTATATTAATAAGTCAAAAGAGAGAAAAAATAATTCTAGCATGTAGAATAGAGTTTTAATGCACAAATAATACTGCTGAGTATGAAGAACTGGTCCAAGGGTTGTATAAAGCAATAGTTCTTCATGTGAAATACCTTCAAGTGTTTGGAGACTCCGAAATTTTTGTAAAAGTGGTGAGAAACACCATTCATTGTGTCTATGGCCATTTGAAGCATTATCAAACTCTCATTCAAGCCCTTACTTCTCATTTTTTAGCATTTAACATTTCTCTTATCCCAAGAATTCAAAACGCTAGTGTCGACCTTTTGGCTAATGTAGCATATAGTCATACCACCCTAGGATTATAGTCTAGATAGTTTTTCTATTGAATTAATTTTTTTCCCATTTATTCCTGAAAATGTCACTAACTAGCATGTGTTTAATGATGATGAAGACATTTTAATATTTTTAACATATGAAGGATCACAAGATGATCAAATAATTGATGAGGATGAACATGAGAGATAATTGAAACAAAAAACTAAAGAAAATTCTCTACTTAATTTTGTGGTAAAGGTTGAAGATCGCTATGATATAAAGGACAGATTTAAGAAGGCTACTAACTCCAAACTTCAAAGTTCAATGTTGAGGTTTGAACTGATAAATCTTGGAACTAATATGAAACCTCAGAACACCAATCTAGGTATTGGTCTCTCACCAGACGAGAGATTAGCCTTTATTCATTTATTGAAAAGATATAACAGTGTTTTCGCTTGGAGTTATGAATATCTCACAATGTATGATACCTTAATTATCCAACACACTATTCCAATGACATCCAATGACAAACCTGTTCAAAATAAATTAAGGAAAATTCATCCCAAACTAGAGAATCAAATCAAGAGTGAGTTGAATAAACTCCTTAAGGCAAAAATCATTTTTGTAGTTAGGCATTCTAAATGGGTTTCAAACTTAGTTCCTGTCAGGAAGAAGAATGGTGACATATGCATTTGCATTGATTTGAGGAATATGAATAAAGCTTGTCAAAAGGAAAATTTTCCTCTCCCACCCATGGAACAATTCTTACAATCATTAGTTTGTTTAGAACTCATCTTTTTTCTTGATGGTTTCTCGGGATATAACCAAATCTTGTTCCATCCATATGATAGGTTAAAAACTACGTTCAGGAGAAAATGGGGAAGCTATGCTAATCAGAAAAGGCCTTTTGGTTTAATAGACATAGGAAAAACCTTCCAAAGAGCCATGGATATCGCTTTTAGAGGTATGATAAACAAAACAATTGTTGTTTACTTTGATGACATAACAATATATTCCAAGAAAATAAGAAATCATTTTCACGTTTTAAAACATATCATTGAACGTTGAAAAAAGCATGGAATTTCATTAAATCCAAACAAATATTACTTCGCTCTCAGTGAAGGAAAAATTTTAGGGTTTATTGTATATAAGAAAGGAATTTTCCTTGACCCTGATAGGATTAAGGAAATCTCTGAAATCTCTTTGCCCCATAACAAAAAATTAATGCAGTCTTTCTTAGGAAACATAAATTTTTTCAGGAGATTTGTTCCTGACTTTTCACAAATATTTTTACCATTACAGGCTATGATCGAGAAAAAATCAGTTTTTAAATGGGTACATAATGAGAGAGAAGCTTTCAATTCAATCAAGAAATCCATTATAGATGCTCCCTCATTAACTACTCCTATATTTTTTGATAATTTTATTTTGTATACTTTTTCTTCTGAAACATCTTATGTTGTTGTACTAACAAAAATTAATGATCAACAAATTGAGGCACCCATGTATTTATTCAGTTCAAATTCTCAAGGTGTGGAACTAAATTATTCAAAGGTGGAGAAACAAGAATTTTCTATTTTCCAATCCATAAAGCGTTTCATGCTGTTTCTTCTAAATACCCACACTAAAGTAATAGTCCCATTCCCAGCAGTGAGACAATTACTTGTGCAAAAATAATTAGAAGAAAAGAGGGAAAATTGGGTCATAGCTCTGTAAGAATATGAAATAGACATTAAACCAACTAAAATAGACATTACTGGAGAATCCAATATACTATTTGATGAGGACTCAGGTAACATTGTACACATATCTGAGATAAGCCTTACTGATACTAATTCCCAATATGGTGATCTTAATTTCTACTTAAAGAATGGATATGCTCCCCCTAAACTCAAGTACAAAAGGAAAATGGCTTTAAGATTAAAATCCAATCCATATGAAATCATTAATGATGTAATTCAAAAAAACTATGATTGTGTTTTATTGAGATGCTTAGAAAATTCCGAGACACAAAAGGTTTTGCAGGAGTTTCACAACAGACCAGTGGGTGGAAAATTTGGAGGAGATACCACCACCCATAAAATCTTTCATGTCAGGTATTATTGGCCAACTTTGTTCCAAAGTTTCCATGCATATTTAAGGCAGTGCAATATTTGTCAGAATGTTGCTAGAAGACAAGGAAAACCAGCCTTGCCTCTTCAACCAATGAACATTGAGCAACCCTTTGAACAATGGAGACTGGATATCACAGGTGATATTGTTCCTCACTCTTCCAAGAAGCATAATTTTATCCTTACTGATACAGAATACTTCACCAAGTGGGTGGAATAAATTCCACTAAAGGTAGCAAATTTCGATACTATCATTGAATTCATTGATCATCTCATTATCACCAAGTTTGTCTTACACAATGCACTTATGTTTGACAATGCATCTTAATTTTGAAGAAATAACATGACTGAATTTTCTTTAAATAGATGGTTTAAACTTAAATAGAATTCCAATTAATATCCCCAAGGGAGCGGTTTAGCAGAGTCAACTAATAAAAACCTTATCATAACACTTTGACATTTTCTCTATAGGCTGATCAAATAAAAAAGAAGGCCTCCATAGGTACTTCTCCCTTTAATTTGGTATATGGGAAATATGCTATCCTTCCTCCTAACCTATCCCTTCCCTCATTATCCATAGTCCAATTTATTGAAGAAAAACCTTCTTCTTCTTTGCAATTAAGAATGTCTCAAATACTTAAATTAGAAGAAGAAAAGGAAAAATCCATGAAAAATCATGCTCACCATAAACATATAGTTAAATCTTCTTTTGATGCAAATTCAATCAATAAAAAAGATTTTCAAAGTGGAAATCATGTTCTCCAATGGGACAAGGCACATGAGTAAAAAGGAAATCATACTAAATTTTAGAAAATGTGGCTTGTACCATTTCAAATTGATGAACAAGTAGGCCCATCAAATTTCATACTGCAAGATCTACAAGGAAAGAGAGATTCTCCTCGCATTACTGGGCTTTTTTTGAAAAATTTATTTTCCTAGAATAACAATCATTCTATTATAAATATGTAGGAATTCGCATTTACATATTCATGTATGTTAGAAAAATTAATGTTAAGTAACATGCTTTTGGATTTTATTCAATATCTCTAATCATCTTATGATTTTTTTCTTTGAAAATAGGAATTTTTAAGGAAATATTTTTCCATAAAAGTTGCAAGTTCATTTAAGCTCAAAATTTATAAAATATTTTTTCTTATTATCATTCAAGAAAGGTATTTCTTTAAAAATGTAAAGAAGATTTTGTAGCTTTAGCATCTTTAACTCTAACTTGTCATCCAATACTCTTAAGGAGTCAATGATTCTCCCCACCCATTAATTATACATTTTTAGAGTGTAATTCAAAAATATATGAAACTTAAAAGATAAGAGGTCTGATCATGAGCCTGCTTACCATGATCATAGGTAAATAATAGGCTGATATTAGTGTTACTTATCACCAAACCAGGCTAATGGCTTATGATTATTCAACCATAATACAAGGATTCCCATCATGAGCTAGCTTGTTCAACTAAATTACAGCCTATGAATGCCATTGTCACTATCTAACCACAAAACCAGGACAATGGTTTTTAAGTATCTTTAAAATAATATATATATATATATATATATATATATATATATATATATATATATATATATATATATATATATATACTTACAGAACTTGATCTCTAAATATTGCAATCATAAATGGATGGGATACTGGATCAGTGATGGTCAAAAGGTAACCCTGTCGAGGCTATGAACGCTTGATGGTAGTATAGGCTCTAACATTGAAAAAATGAGTATATCAAAAAGAAAAGTTTCCAAAATCCCCCTTGTTTATCTTTATAACTAATTAATGACGGATACATATAGTTAAGATTTTCATCTATAAGAGGTTCTAAAAGAACTACAATAAAATGAGGTTTTTTTTTTTATTCAGAGTAATTTTATTTATCCAACACTTCAAAAATAATTTTATTTTCTGAAACCATTTTTACTTATTAAAGTTTTGAAAATTTAATTATTAAATATTGGACATAACTTTGTCTTCTAGTAAATCGCCAATTGTTGTGCTATCCAATAACCCCCCATTATTTGTATATAGTTACTATTGTAAATAATGGGGACCCTTTTAATTTTTTTAATCTAGGAATAAAATAGGTTTTATTCTTTATAGGACAAAAAATTATTATCTGAAAGGTTAAAGTTCAATCATATTGGCTGAAAGACTTAACAATTCTTGTTAAAATTTTCATCGCATACCACATATTGCAGTTTTCAAACAACAAGAACAAAGCACTCTATTGAAAAAGTTCAATGCCATGTCGCCCGACTCATAAAGAAAATAACGCAAAAGGACTTTAATAAACGATAAACAAATGAAAACACTTTCTAATTATTATAAAGTCCATTCATAGCACCCATATATCAACCATGTCACCTCTCGCTGCCCTGCCATCGCAAATCCATTTTAGTGATGTTGGTAATACCCTCTCTAAAATGATGATGCAATATATCGCAATCGCAATACTGCAAACCTTCATTGCATTCACCTACTCTATAAGTTTTGTGATCACAATACTATTATCACATCGTAAAACTTAAAATACACTTGGCCCTCCAATCCCCCGATGCATTAATATTATGATAAGTGTTTACCTTTAAAAATAAGGCAAGACTTAATCACATAACAGTAATAGGAAAGTATCGCATGTTTTAAGTTGTGATTTTAAGGAAATTTTCAATATGAACTCTCCAATAAAGCATTGAGTTGTCAAGTAAACCACGTGAACCCACATTTTTCATTTATGACTGAGGCATAACAATATTTATGTTCTCAAGATCCAAAATGATTTTATTTCCTTTACTTAATATTTTTGGATTTTCTTCATTTAAAACATATTCGCTATGACTTCAAGGCATTGTTTTAATCCTCCTACATTCTAAGTATTGTTCTTAATTATCTTCTCTTTATTTCGTTGCAGGCTAATCCCGAAAAATCATACTCTAGAAAAATGTCGAAAGCTTAAAAGAAGAACAAGAAACCTATGGTTCCATCATAGGTGGCTCCTCCTACTCCAAGTATCACTAAGATGCCTCTAATATTCTCTTATACAAAATGTACCTCAGACTATTGAACTACATCATGGAAATCCATGTATAAACTATTCGAGGATGAAGAGCCCAGAGAAATTCAAAGGGTTGCTATGGTTGATGCTTCATCGTCTTCTGAAAATTCTTATAGTGATGTCGCTAATTCCTTCCTGCATCGAATTGTGGCTCGACCTAATATTCTTCCCTACATAGACATGGTGAAGTGGATAATTGATAATTTGAAAATTGCAGAAAGGACATTCCTAAATTAAAGGAAAACAATAATTCGATATTTCAGGGCTGAAGACTTGTAGAAAATGTATCATTTTCCAGATCCCCAAAATATATATGATAAGAATTTCCTCCAGAAATTTGCAAATGAAAAAAACCTAGAGCCAGAGCCAATAAGGACGTGGAGATGTGACTTGAACCAGCACAAGCACAATGATAAGAGTATGTACTCCATATCTTTTCTTGTTGGTCCACATTGCTATGTTTTTGGTATGATGTGTAGGCTTTTCGGGCATCCTAATACAGATAATTTTTCGGTTGAGTGGGTTCCCCTCATTGATGTTGTATCAGATTCCTACTGTTATCACTCAGTAATTTCTCAAGGTTAAAGAAAGAACTCACCGAGGTAACCAAAAACCTACTTTTAAGCTTTAGGATCTAGCCTTCTTAATGCTCAGATAGGGCTCTCTCTATAAGATTTAACTTTGTTTTATGTTTGATTTTAGGCTAGTTATTTGGGAAATTTGGTTTTGATATTTGGTTTGGTTTGGTAGGAAAAATCACTTATTGAGATGGATAGTGATAGATTTGTTTTTCCATTGGGAAAATGGAGTCAATGTGTCAAGCAGACAGGTCAGGATAAAGGTCTAAAGTCAAATATTTTTACGGCAAGATAGTAGAGTCACTCAAGATATTTTAGGTTGATTGGTGAAGTGGTTTAATCAGGATAAATAGCAATCAAAAATTCTTTGATCTAGATAAGGAGTGAAGAGAACAGAGCTCATTCAAAAGAGGGAGAAATTAAGGGTTCCCTACTCTGGAAATCCACAGAAAACATTAAAGGGTCAAAATAATTCTCAAAACCTTGAATATGTTTTTGGCCAATGCTGTTATTATTTTCTCCATCAAACCTGGGAAGAAATTTGAAATAGTTATGAGGGAAATCATGGAGTATAGGAGGTAAAATGAGGGGCTTATATCTATCAGGAACTTTACAAGGTATAGGAATATACACGGATTGTAAGATTAGGCTTGATTATTTGAGGCTTATTAATTGGAAAATGATCATCATAAGGTTCAGAAGAAAGCTACTCGAAGGGATTAAGAGAATTAGTATTACAATCTTTAAAGGAAAATAATTAAAAACTAATCTAAAATCTTCTCTTAAATACAATGTACATTGAAAAATTTTCTTAATGATAAATAACATGATGTATTGGATTGTAATCCAATTTAAAAGCCTGATCTTTCCATATTGTTATTTCAGGTTCATTCCGCCAGTGGAGTCTTGAATGTGAAATTGATTTGGAGTCGCCAGGTGGATGATTTTAACCTTTGTGTGTCTGATGATTGTCCACCATCATAGATCAGATCTGAACCTGTAAAATATTTCTGAAGAAAATCTTAGTTTCCACAGTATGGTCTTCAATATGTTATCACTCAGTAATTTCTCAAGTTTAAAGAAAGAATTCACCGAGGTAACCACAAACCTACTTTTAAGCTTTAGGATCTAGCCTTCCTAATGCTCAGAGAGGGCTCTCTCTATAAGATTTAACTTTGTTTTATGTTTTATTTTAGGATAGTTATTTGGGAAATTTGGTTTTGATATTTTGTTTGTTTTGGTGGGAAAAATAACTTATTGAGATGGATATTGATAGATCTATTTTTCCATTGGGAAAATGGAGTCAATGTGTCAAGCAGATAGATCAGGATCAAGGTCTAAAGTCAAATATTTTTAGGGCAATATAGTAGAGTCACTCAAGATATTTGAGGCTGATTGGTTAAATGGTTTAATCGAGATAAATAGCAGTCAAGGATTATTTGATATGGATAAGGAATAAAGAGAATAGATGATATTCGAAAGAGGGAGCAATTAAGGGTTCCCTACTCTGGAAATCAGCAGAAATCATTAAAATGAAAATCAATAAATAACAAAGTGCTTTTAAAAAATTCTGATATATCACCTCCCAATTTCAAATTTAAATTTGTAACACATTTATGTATGAATGGAAAACATAAGAAGATTTAACAAATAACAGAAGAAAGTACTTCACTTGAGTAGCCAAAAACATGAATCTTGAAACATGATGCTTTATTGATTTGATCCAACCTGTTGACTTGAAAATTCATACAAAAACCCTTCAAGTACAGTAAATTGACTATAGAAATATTCGGAAATTTATTCCACCCTCAATACTTCAAATGATGAAGTATTTATACAAATTCTAAACTAGAATATCTTGAAAAAATATCAAGATTGATTTACAAATATCTCAAACTGTTTTACATAAATAGAACTTAATAAAAGGGCACTCAAAACTAATGAATCTATTTGGCACTATTTTTATGGATTGATGGTGAAAAAAAAAGATAAATTCGAATTTATATCAACTCTTAGTTGATGATGAGGCATCCAAGTCACTAACTCTCTCCTTCCTTTGTGCATTTTGTTCCAGAAATACTGCAAACTTTGGGTCCAATGATACCTTTTTATATCTCAATCCGAGATATATATGTAAAAAATGAAATAGGTTACTGTAGATAAATATTTTTTTGAGATAAACCTCTCTCAGTTGCCTAAAATTCTGCTCCAATTGTTCACAATAGGCTCTAAAACACGATGTGTAAAACAGAATTTTGCACAATCTGAAAAATAGGCTTTGAAGATGTGCATGTATCTCTCATTATGTAATACCTGTGTAAAAAGTGATATAGGATTTTGTAGATTGGCCTCTTAGGAACATAAAACTCCTCCAGTTTTTAAAAATTCATCTTGGATTGGCCAAAATAGTTTCTGCAAAATTATGAATTAAACAGGAAATTTCTGGAAAATGCCCCTTCCTACTTCGTTTTCATATTTTAACCTTTTTGTTCTTTTAACTATTTTTTCTTTTACTTTGGATAAAATTCATTGTTTTTGTTAAAAGTATTTTCATCTCTGTTTAACCATTACTACCTCTGTATTTACTTTTACTATTTTTACCTTGACTGCTATGTTTTCACTGTCACTGTGAATTTTTATTTCACTTTTACCATTCACTGTGCAAATTTAACTCTCTCTTGTAAATGATTTCTTTTTGTTATGCTACTTGGAATCTTTCGTTTAAGGAAAATCATTTGAATTTATTTCCTTGTGATTTTTTTGGAATAAAAACGTCTTAACTAGTATTAGACTATTTATCCAAGTTTTGTTCGATTACCTACAAAAATAAACCAAAAGTTCATGAAACATAGGTTTGAAGGGAAGAAAATAGTGGCTTTAGGGAAACAGAAATTCAGTGATAGAAGTTCTAGACATAGCAAGGTTTTTTTCGCAATTTTCTAGAGGTGTGGGCATAAGGGTAGAGATAGGTTCTTCCTATCCATCATTTATTCTACCATTTTTTCCTTTATTTGCATGGGTGCGTTTGAGCTTGCAAACCCTTATTAATTTTTATTTTAATAGCAAACTATCTAATTCTAACCTTATTTCATCCAAGGGCTCAGATTAAACTCTTGAGCTCCTTATTATTCTGTATTTTAACTATTGATCTGCCGAGTTTAGACCGTTTGGCTAGATTTTTATTCTCTATCTAACAACATGAAATTTAAAGCATGAGAGGTCAAGTTTAAGTTGTTTGACCCTCATGGATTGTGGCATTTAGGACAAGTTGCACACATACTTATTTGCAAAATTAAACTAAAGTAGTGGCATGTAAACTTGAAACACTTTCATGATCTATTTTTGATGGGGTTCATATTTAATATTCTTTTGATCTTTGTTTCTTTTTGTCCTTTGATTCTTCTTTTAGAACATACCCTCTTTTCATTTTTTAAATTGGGAATACAGTTGCAGAAAGAATCCTATATTTATAGGACCGTAACAGTGGCTTCACATGGGGATGGCATCTCCTTGTGAGATTTCAAGAACACCGTCGACTTGTAGCCTAGTCCTTTGAGCCAATCCCAAACATGCATTTGCTTTGTTATAAAATATCTATGAATGAAACTGTTGAATTGGATTTACACCTTTTTCTGCAAACTAAAATCTGATCTGAGACTAAAAGGTGCTGCAAACTTCAAACCAAATTACTAAATCATCAATATCTTAGTGCCTTTTCATTAGCTTCAAATATTAATGAATTATTTCAAATTTAGCTAAAAACTGCAAACTGAAATCAGTTGAAATCCTACCTACTTACTCTAATCAGTTGTCCAACTGTTGGTTCGGTAAAATGAAATAGCCAATACAGCCATTCAAGCATTATGTACTTAGATATATTTTGCTGCATTTGCTTGTTGATTATCAAAAATGTAATTCTACAACCTATTTGAAACTTGTCAACAAATGAGAGGATAAGGAAATACTTGATTTCCTTTGTTTACTCTAGAAACTTTTGAAAAGGATCTTACAAGATATATACACTAATGTTTAATTGATCTAAACATATGTACATCTGTCATGGATGACCTCCATGCCATGAAATTGAAATGTTATTTTCATATTTATCTCCCTCCAAACTTTCAAATAAACTTTGTGATGATATTTCTATTGATGGAAATGTCTGTTTAAGGAAAATTTTATCATCTTGATCTTGAAGCTCGTAGTCAATAAATGGAGAAAGGCTTTGAATGCATTCATTATTCAACATATCTACTATTGGATCATGAAAAACTTGTGAGGATCGTTGCAATCTATTGGATATGGATTTCAATGAGATTTCATAGATTTCAACAAGTTTCTTATCATTTTCTTTAAAGATGTTATACCATATTTCCTTTAAAAGTTGAAATGATTCAAAATATAGTGGCATAGAACTCTCATGTATCATTTGATCAGGTATTTCAATGGAATTTGATAACTGTAATTGTGAAACTGAATAATCCTGATCAAGAAATTCATTGTTTTCTTTGTTGTCCATAACAATCTCTAAATATTCATGATTATTGATTGCATTAAAGTTGTCTCTAATAAACTGAAATGAAGCAAAACAAAGAGGTAAAGAACCTTCACTTATTTCCAAATTTTGTGTTTTTTCTTCCTCACTCTCATAGTTGATCTATATTAGTTGATCACTATATTTTGGCTGCTGAAACTGGGTTTCCCCATTCCACAAACTAGCTTCTGATTGCTCTACAAAATTAGTTTGAGTTTGAAGAACATAATTTTCATCATATTGATCGTAGTCAGGAAAATAATTAAATGAAAGAATGTCATCAAACATACACATTAAATCACTAGATTCCTCTTCAACATATTTATCTGTAAATCTGTTTTTTGATCTTTGATAATTAGAATTAGCAGGAATTTGTTCATGGCTATCAACCTCTTCTATTCCTTCATGGTGATTTTGAACAAAAAATTCATGTTTCATGGTGATCTTATGTATTATTTATTCTAGTTTTCTTACCAAAAGGCTGAGTTTTAACTCTGCAATGTTTTCCTTCTCTTCTTATTCTTTCAACTTTTCCTTTCTTATTTGTAGATTAAGTTCTACATCAACTGCAATGTTTTGCATCTATACAAGTGTTTCTAAATCTCTTTCTCTTAATTGAAATTATATTTCTGGATCAAAGGCACTTGGAGAATGCAAGAGATCTGAATCATGAGGAGGTGTAATATTTTCTGGCACTGAATAATAAACTTGATTAAATATATCAGAAAATTGTTGTATTGTTTCATTTGGATGTATTTTTAACTGATTTTACTCTTCTATGATCACACAATGATTGAATTTAATTATCCATCTGTCAAGAAATTTTTTGACAAACTACTGGAAATTTGAGATGCTTGCATTAGGCAGATTCTTGAACCAATTCTTTATTCTATTTTGCAAAGAAAGAGAAAAAGGTTTCATTTTAACATCATCTTCATCAATATCAAATAGGTCCAAATAATTCTAAAAACCTTGAATATGTTTTTGGGCAGTGATGTTATTATTTTCTCCATCAAACCTGGGAAGAAATTTGTAATAGTTATCAAGGAAATCATGGAGTATAGGAGGTACAATGAGGGGTTTACATCTATCAGGAACTTTACAAGGTATAGGAATATGCACAGGGATTGTAAGATCAGTATTAATTATTTGAGGCTTCTTAATTGGAAAATGATCATCATAAGATTCAGAAGAAGTTTCTAGAAGGGATTAGGAGAATTAGAATTTACAATCTTTAAAGGAAAATAATTAAAAACTAATTTAAGATATTCTCTAAAATACAATATACATTGAAAAAATTTCTTAATTAGAAAGAACATGATGTCTTGGATTGTAATCTAAGTTAAAAGTCTGATCTTTCCATATTGTTCTTTCAGGTTCATTCCTCCAGTGGAGTCTTGATTGTGAAATTGATTTGGAGTCACTAGGTGGATGATTTTAACCTTTGTGTGTCTGATTATTGTCCACCATCATAGATCAGATCTGAACCTGTAAAATATTTCTAAAGAAAATGTTAGTTTCCCCATTATGGTCGCCAATATGTTATCAATCAGTAATTTCTCAAGGTTAAAGAAAGAATTCACCGAGGTAACCACAAACCTACTTTTAAGCTTTAGGATCTAGCCTTCCCAATGCTCAAATAGGGCTCTCTCTATAAGATTTAACTTTGTTTTATGTTTGATTTTAGGATAGTTATTTGGGCAATTTGGTTTTGATATTTGGTTTGGTTTGGTGGGAAAAATCACTTATTGAGATGGATAGTGATAGATCTATTTTTCCATTGGGAAAATTGGGTCAATATTTCAAGCATATAGGTCGGGATCAAGGTCTAAAGTCAAATATTTTTAGGGCAAGATAGTAGAGTCACTCAATATATTTGAGGCTGATTGGTGAAGTGGTTTAATCGAGATAAAGATAAATCAAGGATTATTTGATCCGGATAAGGAGTGAAGAGAATAGAGGTCATTCGAAAGAGGAAACAATTAAGGGTTCCCTACTCTGGAAATCAACAGAAAACATTAAAATGAAAATCAGTAAATAACAGAGCACTTTTAACAAATTCTGATATAGCACTTCCTGATTTCACATTTAAATTTAGAACACATTTATTTATGAAAGGAAAACATAAGAATATTTAACAAACAACAGAAGAAAGTACTTCACTTAAGTAGCCCAACACATGAATCCTGAAGCATGATGCTTTATTGACTTGATCCTGACTACTAACTTGAAACTTGGCACAAAAACCCTTCAGGTATAGAAATATTGACTATAGAAATATTCAGCAATTTATTCCACCCTCAATACTTCAAATGGTGAAGTATTTATACAACTTCTAAACTAGAATATCTTGAAAAAATAAGATTGATTTACAAATATCTCAAACTATTTTACATAAATAGAACTTAATAAAAGGGCACTCAAAACTAATGAATCTATTTGGCACTATTTTTATGGATTTATGGTGAAAAAAATGATAAATTATAATTTGATATCAACTCTTAGTTGATGATGAGGCATCCAAGTCATTAACTGTCTCCTTCCTTTGAGCATTTTGTTCCAGAAATTCTGCAAATTGGGGTCTAGTGATACCTTTGTATATCTCAATCTGAGATAGATATGTAAAATGGGAAATATTTTATTGTAGATACATATGTTTTTGAGATAAACCTCTCTCAGTGTCCTAAAATACCGCTCCAATGGTTCACAATAGGCTCTGTAAAAAGGTGTGTAAAACAGAATTTTGCACAATCTGAAAAATAGGCTGTGAAGATGTGAATGTATCTCTCATTCTGTAATACCTGTGTAAAACATGAGATAGGTTTTTGTATATTGGCCTCTTAGGAACATAAACCTCATCCATTTTTGAAAAAATCACCTTGGATTGGAAACAATAGTTTCTGCAAAACTACAACTTAAACAGGAAATTTCTGGAAAATGTCCCTTCCTACTCTATTTTCATATTTTAACCTTTTTGTTATTTCAACTGTTTTTTCTTTTACTTTGGATAAAATTCATTGTTTTTGGTGAAATTATTTTCATATATATTTAACCATTACTTCCTCTGTATTTACTTTTACTGTTTTTACCTTGACTGCTCTGTTTTCATTGTCACTGTGAATTTTTATTTCACTTTTACCATTCACTATGCAAATTTATTTCTCTCTGTGTAAATGACTTCTTTATGTTATGCTACTTGAAATATTTTGTTTAAGGAAAATCATTTGAATTTATTTCCTTGTGATTTTTTTGGAATAAACAGGTCTTAACTAGTATTAGAATGTTTATCCAAGTTTTGTTCGATTACCTGCAAAAATAAACCAAAAATGAAACATAGGTTTGAAGGGAAGTAAATAATGGCTTTAGGGAACTCGAAATTAAGTGAAATGAGTTCTAGCCATAACAGGGTTTTTTTCGCAATTTTGCAGAGGTGGGGGAATAAGGGTAGAGATGGGTTCTAGACCTCAAATAGCTTAACACATGGGTGCGAGGCTATAATAGTTTACCACATAGCACAGTGAGTATGTTTTTCGCAAATGGCGCAGATATTATCACAATTGTTCGGGATTTTCATTGCATTGCTTTTTTTCCTTTAGCGCAAAGTGGAACAGTGGCTTATTGTAGTAGAGAATGATTTAACGCATTTGTGTAGGGGCGAGAAAGCATTTTATCACAGGGGTGGAAAATGGTTTGATGTAGAAATAACAAATTCCCACTTTAAATTTCAGTATAGAAAAGTTATTCAATTTTAATAAGTCTCAAATTCACTCTCCACATATGATGGAACTGATTCGTTCCTCATCTCTTAGTGTCCAACTCTGACTTCCATATCATTTTAAAACATATAAACAATGATCCTTATTGCAACTCTACAAGTTACAATTTTCTTTGTAACTTCAGTATTTAACTATACAAACATCGTTCCAAAAATCGACGTAATCCTTAAGGAATCATTGATATACATATAACAATGTGAATCAAATTTTACTACGTTATGGATGCATTACCAAATATGGAATCTTCTTTAAGAAAATAATCGATGCATTTTGTTTGAGACCACTGTTCGCACAAACCATCACACGGCCATCAAAGCAAACATGACCTAATAATACAATTTCAAACTGGTTGTATTCATATTGGAATATGTTGTCTATAAAATATATATCAAATACTACTCATTACCATGACTCCACGGAAACTTCTGTTTAACATCTCCTGTAATCTTGTGGGAAACTCCAACGCATACTAGAATTTTGCTTCAGGGTGACTGTTATATATCAGAATGCACAGTATATAAACACCTCTTTTAACACATGCCATATGCTATCACGCTACTTATACCATACCTCACAGGTTATACAAACTTTTTTAACATATATGTCGCACATTCCAACGCTTCCAATGCCTCACGCATTGCCTGTGGTATCTTTGCCTACGTCCACACCACCGCTAAACCTCCATTGTGAACTTGTTCTTGTGTTCACAACTCATACACATCATATATATATATATATATATATATATATAGTTTGCGGACTCAAGAAGAAACATATAATGCGAAAATCTAATTTACATTAATATTGCATGGGCTCAATATTTTGTTGATCACCCCTTTGCGTTTGCAATTTTTACACTGGCACTCTTGGTGTTTCCTCCCTTCTTCCCTATTATTTATACTTGAAATATGAAACTGTTCCTCTTAGAATAGGTTTCTTCTCGAATTTTATCAACGAATCAATACCTCCCTATTTTTAAGTGCTTATCCCTATGTTGGCTCTATATCCACGCAGGGAAAGAAACCAATTCCTAATTTTATTCCTAAGTGATTAAAAATACAAAAAAAACTAACTATTCTCATAAATAAATAATAATAATAATAATAATAAAATACTACTACTAATGTTTATTTCCTTTGGATTAGCCACAACATGTGAACAAAACATCACATTGTTGGCTAAGTCTCGATGCTCCTGCATCAGACTCCCGGGGAAGAAAACTGATCCTGTAATGCTTCGGAATCCACTCCCAACTTTTGTAGCTCTGCTATAGTCATCCAACTGGCGTCTTCCACTGGTTGTCCTTTCCATTTGATTAAATACTAATAATAGGTTTGGCTCTTGGTTTTCTTTGAAACTCTCTTCTCCAAAATGGCTTCGACTTCCCTCTTTCCTATTTTGGGCATCTTCTCTTCCCAATTAACTGCTAGGTTTTCTTCTGCTGTGGAGTCCCCTTGTGGTTCTTCTTTTGGTTCTTAGTATAGATAAAAATCTGCAACATTGAAGATTAGCGATATTCCAATTCCTGTTGGCAATTTAACTTCATATGCATTTGAAGAAAATTTCCTTACAATTTTACATGGCCCCATATTCTTCAGTTTTAATTTGTTATAAGTTTTAATAGGAAATATTTCTTTTCTTAAATATACCATGACCAAGTCACCCACTTGGAATTCCTTTTCTCGCCTCCACATATCTGCTCTTTGCTTGTATTTTCTATTGCTTTCTTGTAATTTGTTTTTGACATCTTCCTGTAATTCATGCATCTGTTCTGCAAATTCTTTAGCCTTTGCACTCCTTAGCTCCTGTTTGCCCAGATCTCTGAGCTCATACACACCTCTTGGATGCATTCCAAAAAAAATCTGTAATGGACTCATACCAGTACTTCGATTTGGAGTATCGTTGTAAAAAAAATCAGCCTGAGCATGGGCTAAATCCCACTGTTTAGGATTTGTATACACCAAGATTCTCAATATGTTTCCCAGACTTCTATTCACTACCTCAGTCTATCCATCCATTTGAGGATGATATGTTGAACTAAAACTAAGGTTGGTACCTAGTTTCTTCCACAGAGTTCTCCATAAATGTCCCACAAAATTGGTATCCCTGTCAGACACAATGCTTACAAGTAATCCATGTAATCTTACAAATTCTAAAAGAAACAAATTAGAAATATGTGTTGCATCACTTTTTTTCTTACATGCAATAAAATGAGCCATTTTAGAAAATATATCCACAACAACATAAATGGAATCATTTTCCCTTTAAGTTTTTGGCAAACCCAAAACAAAATCCATACTAACTACATCCCATAGTCGGTCGGGTATTGTTAATGGCTGATACAATAATGTATTCTGAATTTTCCCCTTAGCATGCTGAAAAATCCAGCATTTCTCCACAAACTATTTAACATCAGTTTGCATCTTTAGCCAGTAATAAAAAATATTTACCTAAGCAAAGGTTTTTCCTTGTCCGAAATGTCTGGATAGGCCTCCACTATGCTTCTTCTTGATTATGTTTTCCCTCATAGAACATTTAGGAATACATAATTTATTACTTTTGAATAGAAATCCCCCTTGGATAATATAATCCAACCACTGGCTTCTGTTATGGACTGCTGGATTTTCTACAGCTGCATAAATTTCTTTAAACTCTGCATCATCTTTATACATGTCAACCATCTCCTCGAATCCTACAACACCAAATTGTAATTCCTGCATAATTAAGTTCACCCTGCACAAAGCATCAGCAACTTTTTTCAATTTACCACTCGTACGTTTGATTACAAAAGTGAAACTATGTAGATATTCTACCCATTTGGCATGTTTATGATTTAACTTTGGTTGGTTGTTTATAAACTATAATGCATGATTATCATAACATAACACAAACTCTTTTGGCAACAAATAATGTATCCTTTTTTTAAAAGCTTGTACAACATCATAAAATTCCTTGTCATAAGATGAATATTTATTCTTTGCTTCATTTAGTTTTTCACTAAAGTATGCTATTGGTTTCTGATCTTGACTTAAAACTGCTCCAATCGCAAATCCACTAGCATTAGTTTCAACCTGGAAAACTTTCTCAAAATTTGGTAAAGCTAAGACTGGTTTTTCAGTAAATTTTTTCTTTAGCAATTTAAAGTTTCGATTTGCTGCTTCTATCCATTTGAATGGATGATTAGTTTCTCTAATTGTTTCAATAATGGGTGCACAAATCTGACTAAAGCTTTGGATAAATTTTCTTTAGAAACTTGCAAGACCATGAAAGCTTCTTACCTCAAATATGCTTCTAGGAGTTGGCCAATTCACAATTCTTGAATTTTCTCTGAATCCATTTTCAACCCTTCCTTAGAGACTACAATAAATTAGTTCTTCCTTCATAAAACTACACTTCTTTAAATTTATTAGAAGTTTATCTTTTTGCAAAGTCTTTATAACTAATTTAAGGTGTTTTAGATGCTCCTCTTTACTTCAATTGAAAATGAGAATATCATCAATATAAACAATTACAAACTTCCTTGCATATTCCTTCAAAACTTCATTCATTAACCTCATGAAGGTACTAGGTGCATTAGTAAGCCCAAAAGGCATTACTAACCATTCATACAAACCACTATTTGTTTTGAATGCAGTTTTCCACTCATCCCCTTCTCGAATCCTTATCTGATGATACCCACTCTTCAAGTATATCTTAGAAAAATAATTCGACCCACTCAAACAATCCATTAAATTATCCATTTGTGGTAAAGGAAAATGATACCTGATGTTGATTTTATTTATGGCTCTAGAATCTGTGCACATGTGCCATTCACCTCCTTTCTTTTCACTGAGTACTGTTGGTACGGAACATGGAATAACGCTTTCTCTGATTAAACTTTTATCCATTAATTATTTCACTTGTCTTCCAACTTCGGAATTTGCCTGTGGCATTAACCTATAGGCTACTTTATTTGGCAAACTGGCTCCAAGGATTAGATCAAGGTGGTGACTAATACTCCTGATGGGTGGTAACTCATTTGGCAACTGATCCACAATAATATCAGCAAAACCATTCAACAAATTTCAAATTTCTTCAGGTAAATCTTATAAATTTGTAGAAGTTAAAATTATCTTTGGTCTCCCTACAATAGCAAAATGCATCTCCTCGCCTTTCTCGACTTCTTGCGACAGGGTTTTTCCACTCATCAACATAACACTATTTCCAGGTGCTTCCTCGTCAGCTTCATCTTTTAATGGAAACAGTGTATGCTTGTTCCCATCTTTCTCGAGAGTATAAGTATTTATTCTGCCATCATGTATGGCTTTCCAGTCAAACTGCCAGGGCCTTCCTAACTATATGTGACATAAATCCATTAACATTAAATCACATAAAATAACATCCTTATAAGTACCAATCTGGATTTCGACTTTACATTTTTCAGTTAAAATAATTTGATGGCCCTTTTGGAGCCACGATACTTTATAAGAAGTGGGGTGTACTATTTTCTCGAACTCCAATTTGTCCACCATCTCTGTAGAAACAAGGTTATCAGTACTACCGCTATAAATTAACAATTTGCAACACTTACCCTTTGACTTACATATAGTTCTGAACAAATTCTTTCTCTGAGTTTGTTCTTTGGCTTCCTTAGTTGCTTTAAGCAATATCCTTTTCAACAACAAGGATTCTCCAGCTTCAGGTGGTTCCTCTTTGGCTGCAGTCTGAGGAATTTCTTCCTTTGTTTCAGCAACGTTCACATTTCACTGGGTTGCTAGTCTATTGTGAGGACAATCCAATTGCACATGTCCTCACTCACCACATGTAAAGAACCGAATATCTCTTCCTTGGCCTCTACCTCTGGGCACAAACCTTTCGTGACCAGAGTCTCCTCTTTGTGGTGATCTATTACTCAAAATCCCTGCTTTATTCTGGGTGTGTTGAAATCTAGCTTTAAATGTTCCTCTTCCCTTTGCCGGAATCTTGCCCCTATTATTTTGATTTTGTTTGCGCAACATTTTCTCCTCTACCGACAAAGCTACTTGATAGGAATCTTCAATCGTCTTCAGATTTAATAAGTTGATCTCATCCTGTATTTCATATCTCAAACCATTTATATATCTAGCTACTGTCTCTATGTCATCTTCAATATGTCTCTCTCTAATACTCAACTTATAAAATTCTTCAGTATTTTCTTTGATATTAAGCCCTTTTCGCTTTCAGTTTTGCAATTGTCTAAAAAGATTTAATTTATAATCTTTTGGCATGAACTTACCTTTCATTTTACTCACCATCTTATCCCATTGCTTGATTTTGGGTTTCCCTTTTCATTCTCTGGAAAACTAAAATTCATCCCACCACAGGGCTGCATGACCTTCCAATCTCGTGGTTGCAAACTTCACTTTCTTCTTGTCATCAACTTCTTCATAGTTGAAATATTTTTCTAATGAATTGGTATAGTCCATTAGCACTTCCACACTAATATTTATATCATATAAAGGTACTTCTACCTTTGGTCTGCTATTGGATTTTTCTAGCATCTTCATAACTTTAGCTTCCTTGCTTTCTTCATCTCTTTATTCTTCACTGGTGTCTTCTTCATCGGCACTAGCAATTCCATCATTTTTCGCCCTCCTTTGAATAGTTTCCATTGTAGACATCCTTGTACACAAGTGTCGGATTTCGTCTAGCGGAACTACATTTGCTATAGATCTCCCTCGACCTATTCCAGCTCCTCTTCTGGGCGACATTCTCTGCAATGCTCAAGAACAACTCAATGACTATGATACCAAAATGATGTAGAAATAACAAATTCCCACTTTAAATTTCAGTATAGAAAAAATATTCAATTTTACTAAGTCCCAAATTCACTCTCCACATATGATGGAACTTATTTTTTCCTCATATCTTAGTGTTCAACTCTGACTTCCATATCATTTTAAAACATATAAACAATGATCCTTATTGTAGCTCTAAAAGTTGCAATTTTCTTTGTAACTTCATTATTTAACTATACAAACATCATTCCAAAAATCGACGTAATCCTTAAGGAATCATTGGTATGCATATAACAATGTGAATCAGAGTTTACTACGTTATGGATGCATTACCAAATATGGAATCTACTCTAATAAAATAAGCGTTGCATTTTGTTTGAGACCACTATCGGCACAAACCATCACACAACCATCAAAGCAAACATGACCAAATAATACGATTTCAAAATGGTTGCATTCATATTGGAATACACTGTCTATAACATATATATCGAATACTGCTCATTACCATGACCCCATGGAAACTTCTGTTTAACATCTCCTGCAATCTCGTGGGAAACTCCAACACATATTAGAATGCTGCTTCACGGTGACTGTTATATATCAGAATGCATAGTATATAAACGCCTCTGCTAACACATGCCATATGCTAGCATGCTACTTATACCATACCTAATGGGTTATAAAAACTTTGTTAACACATATTCCGCACGTTCCAATGCTTCCAATGCTTCACGCATTGCCTGTGGTATCTTTGTCTGTGTCCACACCATCGCTAAACCTCCACTGTGAACTCGTTCCTGCATTCACAAATCATACACAGCATATATATATATATATATATATATATATATATATATATATATATATATATATATATAGTTTGTGGACTCAAGAAGAAACATATAATGCGAAAATCCAAATTACATTAACATTGCATGGGCTGAATATTTTGTTGATCGCCCCTTTGCATTTGCAATTTTTACATTGGCACTCTTGGTGTTTCCTCCCTACTTCCCTATTATTTATACTTTAAATACGAAGTTGTTCCTCTTAAAATAGGTTTCTTCTCAAATTTTCTCAAAAAATCAATACCTCCCTATTTTTAAGTGCTTATCCCTTTGTTGGCTCTATATCCACGCAGGGAAAGAAACCAATTCCTAATTTTATTCGTAATTGATTAAAAATACAAACAAAGTAACTATTCTCATAAATAAATAATAATAATAATAAAATAAATTAAAATAGTACTATTAATGTTTATTTCTTTTGGATTAGCCACAACATGTGAACAAAACATCACATTGCTGGCTAAGTCCAGATGCTCCTACATCATGGTTAATGGTTTTGGGATGGAGGATATTACCACCAGTGGTTTATCGCAATAGGTAAAGGTGGTAAATTGTATTAGTCGGAAGGATGCGGTCCAATCAAATTATGCCACGTGGAGGAGAGAGAGCGGAGCAAAACCACGCATATCGCAAATCCGAAATCGATTAACGATCATGCCATTGTAATTGCGATATACCTTGTGAGTCATTGGATCGGGTGGAGGGAGTGCAAACGGTCCAGATTGATCTGTTCAGTTAAGGGGTAATGAGCGTGGGGCCTAGGAGTTTATATGCGGTGAGGTTGAAGTTTTATGTGCTAAAATATAGTTTTTAACATAAAGTCTTAGTGTTAGGAGGATAGGCGGGATAGGCAGATATCAACGTTTTACATAGCAAATATAATGAAAACATGTGTAAAGTCCATATTGGGGCAGATTTTAGCGTTTTATATAGCCAATGGACTATATACAGGTGAAGTGTAAAAATTTAGGCAGATTTTAATGTAAAACAGATGATTTAAACCTATGGGGAGTGGGGTAATTGTTACATGGGGAAATTAAACCATACTTTAAACATAAAAATGTGGGTTGGGATATGTAGTAAAATGAATTAATATAATTACGCTATAAAGGGTTTATATGGGAATTAATACATTAAGTTAAATGTTATTATGAAATGTATTTGCATAAATACCAAATACACTAAGCATAGTGTAAAACATATGTTTTTTAAGCGGGGTTTCATCATTGTGAGGCCCAACAAAACATTTAACACTTATACTTAGGCAAAAAGCATTTTTGTGGGTTTTTTGGGTATTTTTGTACGAAAGGGGAATTAGTCAAGGGCATTTTACTTTTCCTAGATAAAAAGTGTTTTAAACTTAGGAAAATGGATTTTATTAGGGTAAAATGAATAATGAAGGGGAAGGGTTTTCAATGAGGTGAAATCCAATACCTTGGTGCCAGCTAGTCATTAAGTTGTGGGTCCGGTCCCACCAAACGTCAGAGAAATGCTCTAAGCCTTTATGACTGAAGCTTTTAGTACTAGAACACATTGTGGGGAGGGAAATTAGTAATATGCCAAATGATGTTTATCCATGCCTTGTGAAACTGCTTTCTTCCTATCCATCATTTATTATACCATTTTTTCCTTTATTTGCATAGGTGAATTTGAGCTTGAAAACCCTTATTCATTTTTATTTTAATAGCAAACTATCTAATTCTAACCTTATTTCATCCAAGGGCTCAGATTAAACTGTTGAGCTCCTTATTATTCTCTATTTTAACTATTGATCTGCCAAGTTTAGACTATTTGGCTAGATTTTTATTCTCTATCTAACAACATGAAATTTAAAGCATGAGAGGTCAAGTTTAAGCTATTTGACCCTCATGGATTGTGACATTTAGGAAAAACTGCACACAATCTTATTTGCAAAATTAAACTAAAGTAGTGGCATTTAAACTTGCAACACTTTCATGAACTATTTTTGATGGGATTCATATTTAATCTAATTTTGATCTTTTTTTATTTTTTTCCTTTGATTGTTCTTTTAGGACATACCCTCTTTTTATTTTAAAATTTGGGAATACATTTGCAGAAAGCAAAGGTATGTACAATATTTCAATATTTTAATAGAGTCAATTCAAAATTATGAATCCTATATTTATAGGAACCTAACACCTACATCATGGATTAGGCCATTTTCCTCTCTAATAATATTGCCCCCCAAATCTTAGCCTACAGGAAAAATTGGAAAGTCACTACTAAGACAATGCCACCTTTTTACATGAGTGCATATATAATGGAAGTTGTGTGCTTTACCTCTTATTTCCATCCATGGGATGGAAATGGACTGTGGAAGACCCTACCCCTATCCACATCTATCAAAAAATACTCTGGGAATATGATTACCAATCCCATTTATATAAAATATTCCACAGATTCATGTTACCTTTACATTAACATGTATTTGGTGAAAAATCCCCAAGGTTCTCCAACGAAGGTGTTATCACTCAGATTTTCCTTGAAGTTGTTGGGAAGAGGAAAGGGGTCCAAGGTAACCACTAACCAACTTTTAGGTACATAATCTAGCCAATCTGTACCCAGAGAGGGCTCTCTCTGTAAAATTTAGCTTTGTTTTGAAAGATATTAGGCTAGTTATAAAGTCCAAGGATTTTGATTGAGTTTGGGTGGTGAAATTCTATAGCAGAGGGTAAGAATGAGTATTTCAGGCCATTGGGCTATTGGAGTCGAAAAGTATAGCTTAACTGGATCAATTTTCTTAACAAAATATGGTTTCACAGGGCAAGGTAATCAAACAGGGAACAATTATAGATCTAAAGTGAATGGAATGGGATCAAAAGAGATGAAGCGAAATTAAGAATCCTTCAACACATTCAAAAGAGGAAAATTGAGGGATTACTAACAAAGAGAAATTAAGAATTCTTTATTAAATAATCAAAATGCATAAACTAGAAAAACAGGAGCAATTAAGAATTCATTGTTTAAACCAATTCAGAAGAAAACATTTAGAATAACAACGATTAAAAGCAGATTACAATTAAGTACTTTCTTCTTTATTCCTTTTCGTTAATTATTCAGATATGAAACACAAGTGATATAATAAACAAGTATAAAACTTCAAAACATAAGAGATAGATGAATTATTGATCCTTAGTCTGACGCAAGAATCCTGTAAAAAGTCTTTTGCATCAATTCCTCGTCCAGCTGACCACACAAAATTTCTCCAACATCACTTTATTCCAAAATAGTCAATGTTACAGCAAATTCTAAGAAATCCACCTCCCAAAACTCTGATTGAGGGAGTATTTATACAAAAAAATATAAAAAATATCTCATAACAGATTTAGATATAATCTAGGATGACTCATGGATATATTACAACAAACTAGAGACATATGGTCTCGTAGATAAGAGAAATGATAACTGATGTTGTCATGTTTCCTTCTTTTGAGAATGTGCTGGATGCAAGCCCTAAGATTTGGCTCGTTGCTGTCCTCTTTAGTAATTCTGTGCTGGCTGCTCCGTTTCACTGATACTCTTTATCTGCACTGATACTCTTTTACCTCTGTCTACCCTTATATCCTTCTTGCGATCATGAATTACTGTAGTCAATGATCAAAAATTCATGTAAGGATAATTTTTACAAAATTTCTAACATTTCTTCCCACCATTTAGCTTCTGCTATTCTGGTTCTTTGCAGCGGCAAAAAGTTCAAAGAGGGTTTTCACTGAGAAAAAGGTCTTTAATTTGGAAGTTTCTATCTACTAGAGGCAGATAGTTTAAATCTCTGTGAGGGGCATTCAGGGGTGTGGCATTCAAAGCCATGGGAATTTCCATCTCTGGTTCTTGTGGATTCAGAAATGAATTGCGGGTTTTGATGAAAAACGAGCACAATCACAGGTTTGGGAATGAAATTGCAATTGAGGAATGAACTAAAGACCAGTCTTAAACTCTGCTTCAGTTTTTCGTGTAGAATTTAAAACAAAAACCAGGTTTTTACAGATTTTAACGGGAATTTGGGTAAATACCTGTTTTCCAGGAAATAAACAGTGATGAAAACAGGTGCTAGCAATGGCGGGTGAACTCTGGATTTCTCGAATGCAATTTTCTTCAGCAAGGTAACGGTTGGAAAACTTCAACAGTTAATTTTGAAATTTGTTGCATGGGACACTGGTCACTGCGTGAAATAATGAAAATGACGCGGGTTCTTTTGTTTTATTCACAAATTCAAAGGTTGGTGGGTTTTTTATTATTTTAATGGATGACGTCAGCAAGTACGGGGGTTTCATCAAGGGAGGCAGGCAGTAAGTGGTTTCCATCGTACAACTTTTGGGGAAGAGTGGTTTTCAGCGGAGGGCGAGTGATTCCATACGATGAACGACGCGTGGCGCAGGTTCTTTTCAGAAAACCGCTTGGCCATCGCGCTTTATCGTTCGAACGAGGATGGCCAGCGATATCAATGATAACCGTAGATCTTTGATTAATCGATCGAATGGTCGCTGGGGAGGTGAGATGACGGGAAGATAACAAGGCGGGCCCGATGTGATTTATTATGAAATAATTGCATCGGGGGTGTTTCTATTGGTGGATTAGGTTATTAATTAACCATGAGGGTTAATTAATCCCTTTTATACGACGGGGAGACACGTTCACGATTAATCAGAAATTTGGCTAATTAATCATAATTAACACATTTATATGGCTATTTTTCAACCAATGGGCGGAATATTGTTATTTGGGAATTTTATCATTAAAAATAATACGGGAAAAGGGAAAATTTACATAGGGATTTAAATAATAAGTTAAAAATTAATATGGAAATGAATGAAGCGCTAAGTGTAAACATTAGGTTAATGTCTTTAACTTATGCTTTTATGAAATAGGGTTTTTATGAAATATTGCGTGATTTTCCTAAGTAAAATAGGATTTTACTTTAGGAAAAGATTTTTTAGGAGTGAATAAATGTCATGATGAATGATTTTAAGTACTTAGGCTTTTCCAATTATTGGGCCGAGGGTCCGGTCCCTCCAAAAGTGAAGGAAATGCCTTGAGCCCCTTTAATTTTCAAAATGCCTTAGTACTTAGGGGAAATTAGTGAAATTTTTAGGGAAAAATGAGAAGGGAAGTTAATAATCTGACTTCGCTTTGCTTGAAATTCTTCCAGTGCAGTGTCTGCCTTTGCACTTGTGATGAAAATAAAGATTTAACACATCCAGAGCTATTATCCATCAAATGTAATTTCTGAAACAACATCTACCTACCCTACCTACTTTACCCTACCATTTTTTCTTCTTTATTAGGGTGCACTTAGACTCGAAAACCCTCATCACACTTTTTATTTTACATTTGGAAATCTATCTAATTCTATCCTTATTACATCCAAGGGCTCATATTAAACTGTTGAGCTCCTTTTATTTACTCTACCTATCTACTTATCTGCCAATATTAAACAGTTTGGTCAGATTTTATTCTCTATCTCTAAAACATAAAATTGAAAGATGAACTAGCCAAGCTTAAATTGTTTGACTGTTCATAAATTGTGGCATAAAATAAAAGTTGCACACAATTTTATTTATTACATAAGAGAAAAAAAGTAGTGGCATTTAGGCTTGCACACTTTCCTTGGCCTTTCTTTTGGTGGGGTTCATTTTCTTTCATTTTTTTTGGCCATTTTATTCTTTTCACCCTTTGATTTTTCATTTAGGGTATACCCTCTTTACATTTTTTAAATTTTTTGATTTTTTGACAATATGGAAAACCTTTGAAACAAGGAAAGGTATGAACATATTACATAGCTCATCAAGTCAATCATGATATATGAGACCTATTGGTATTGGAGTCTAACAGAAGGCAGGGATGATTTCACGGCTTTAGGAAAATGGTTTGGAGATGAATTTTTCACATATGTTGGGGTTTTTAGTAGTTTACCTAGGCCTCATGTTCTCTCAGTTTATGTCCTTGATAAAATCTTGGCCAGAGATATTTCCTATCAAACTGTAGGAAATGGACTAACTAAATCCTTGAAAGAAGCCAAGTTCTCCTCGCCAACATTCCCCATCCATTTTGGCATATATGCTTTGGATAATTACAAGCATATTGGGATTGAAATTAACCAAATACAGTGTTTAAATTTTCCCTGCATTCCTAGCAGACAGTTTGATGCAAATAAAGTGGCCAAAATTTTTACATGAGCCCGACAACTTTGATGATCTATTTAAGTCTGGAGAAACATACATACAAGTTGAAAAGTTGGCAGAAAATTGTCTTAGTCTAGAATAGCTTAATCAGCTTAAAGAATATAGAAATAAAATATTGGAGAGTCTCCCTCTTGAAATATTGAGAGTTTCAAAGCCAGTTTCACAAATAGAGCAGGATTCTTAACATTCTTCACAAGACAATGATGTCACACAGGGAACCAAAGAGACCACTTATACAAAGCAAAAAACTAGTGAAAAATTGGTCGGTAGTTATTTAGATATGGTCTGGGACCAATTTGATAAGTAAATTAAAGGATCACAAGAAGAAAAAACCCTTGATAAAAAAGAAAAAAGCAATGCTCTTGAGAGTATTAAGTTGATCTTTCTTATTATTGTCGCTTCTAACAAGTATTTTAATGCAAAAGATGTTGAATTCATCCTGGCATACCCTTCTATAGAATTGTTTATTAAGATTGAAGAGATTCCTCCACTTGGCATATTTTACAGTTCCAAAGCATAGGGTTGTGATGAGAAGACAAATAAAGCAGAGGATATTTGAGCAACCTCAGGCACTAGTTCTTGGAGATGTACCAATGGATGTTGTATGGAAGGATCCTCAAACCAACACCTATGATAACTTAACTAGGCTATCACAGTTTTCAGGGACATGCGACTGCTACCATTGACAAAGAAACAAAAGTGCAGCAACTGGTCAAAGATAAAGATGACAGAATTCAACAGCTAAAACAAAATTTATTGAAAGAAAAGAGTATTGATCATCAGTTCCAAGCACAATTGTCACAACTGCAACATAGATTTTATCAAATGAAACTTCAATATAAAAGAGATATCAGGATAAAATATGCCCAACTAGATGAACTCCAAGTTAGAATTGAGAAATTATAAGATAACCCTAATAAGCCCAACAACAGGTGGTTTTCTTCCAAAAATTGGTAGCCATCTATGATCTGCGCAATAAAACTTATTCACTGATGAATAAATTGTCCGATCTGAGGACAAATTTCAAAGACATTGATGAGAATATTTCTGATTTATAACATGGCATGATCGTGTAGAGGGAAGAGCATCAAACCTTCCTAGAATAAAGGATTCACACAAAGAAATCGTCTTCACGGATTGGGATATTAAGTTAAAACAAGATATAAGGGCCTTCTTTAGAGTGAGGAATGTCACAAGTCATATTATTGAGATAACCTCTAACATGCTTCCTCCACTTTCAGATGCAGTGTACACTGGAAAATTACACATAAGGCCAGCATAACCTCCTAAATTGCAGCCAATGTTGGATATTTACGAGCTCAAGCAACAAATGGGAGAGAAGCCAACGTCCCACTCCTGCGCTTATTATTCAAACAAAATCTCTTTTCGTCATGTTATCTATTATTTTAAGGAGAGTTTTTCAAACCTCCTCAATACTTTATGTATTTTCTATTTTTACATTCCTAGTCTTAGCTATATAAACCCATTCATGTCTTAAAGAAAGGGGTTCTGAATTTTTGTAAGGAAGGCTTGGTTTACCTGCACTACTATGTTTTTTTAAATCATATTAATAGAAATATTGGACCAAGATTAATTATTTCATGAGTAGAGTTATGATATATCGGGTACTTCTATCTCTATATGATTGATGTGTTTACACGTGATTGATAGTCATAATTTTCTTTAAATTGTTTTGTTATATACATTTTCTAAATACAATTGAGCATGAATTCACTTTTGAACATGCAAGATTTCCATCTTCAAATATATGTACAAGACAATCAGTTCTTTGATGTGATATGTGTTTAACCATTAATTTGATTATCTATTTAATCAAATTAATCATCATTAATTGTTTTTACTTCTTTAAGTGTTTGACAACCTATATTATCATGCACAAAGGATAATCTTTGAAATCATATACAAAAGAATATAATTATGTTGTGGGATATATATATATATATATATATATATATATCATTTTGTTGTGACTCCCATTTATCATTCCCATCGAATCTTGAGGTTTTGGGGTCGTTGTTGTGGCTTTACTCATTTTAATCATGGTAAATACGCTATGAGGATGAGATACTTAGGATTACGTGGTAAATGAAAGTCATTAGAAATTGTGGGTGCAAGGAAGCTTTGTATTGGTTTACGTTTAGGAAAATGGCATTGCAAACAAGTGGAACAACAGAGAGAGTGAATTTGAATGGTAATGGTTAATTTACGGAGGAGCATGGGCAAGAAAAATAAGGAAGCTACATGGTGTGACACTTTACGTGATCAAGTTGGATGAGCAGTGAGAGGGGGGTGGATAACCTATGAAATATTGTGCTCGCCTGCAACAATCACATGACTTTTCATCCATACATGATAATGTTTTTATCATGTTGGAATGATTGGTGTCATACTAGGTCTCGACCCTCTGGCAGGGTTCCTGCATAGCTTCAGGAACGGGGTTTTACCACCAGGAATTAATCATGGCTATTGATCGTCTATCGTCTACACTACATTTTTTTACTATAACTCTTCGGGGGGTAGGAATTGGCTTAATTTTCGTGCTAGTTTCCTTGTTGAATTCTCACTAGGATCGGGCAGCTTCAGGACGAATAGTGATATGCTTGATAAGTGCCCATAATTGTACCTTTTGATGTAAAATGAATGGGAGGCCCACATTTATTTGTATTTTCTCCTTTATCCTTTTTCTTATTTTTTCTTTTATTTTTAATCTTCCTCCCTTTTTTCTCTAGAGTTTTCAATAGCTCCCTATATACAAAAACAAGTCTTCCTCTACAACATGAACACTGAAAGGAAAAATTAGGAGGATAAATAGTGTGAAACAAAGAAAGTTTTAATGAGGGTCTTGCATATAAAATCCTAAAATATATAAAATCCTTCCACTCAATAATAATTGGGCCTTATAAAAATTTTCAACTGTGGGGAATGATACCACTAGATGAAAAACTAACGAATGAATAAAAGGAGGTTTATAATGATGGGTAGTAGAGCACATCAAGAAGAAACTAGTGACATTTCTAACATTCATTCAAAATTTCCTCTACCTTCAAATACTCTTACACCCAACACCTTGGCTAAGATGTCATCATATTTTTCCACTAATTTACCTCCATCCAATTCGAGTAAGAGAATATCATCTTCTAGGTATCAACCATATATATAAAGTCCCTACCAAGGTTTGGGAGACTCAAGGAGACCCGTGATAATATTTGATCTAAGCCTTGACCCCCTTCATGGGTTTCTTCTCGCCAATGGCTTTTTGAACCTGGATTATGGAGCCTTTAAATTTTACTAAAAGAAAATATTCTATGTTTCAAATGAGAATAACCAAGGGAAATTATTTGGATTCCTACTCCTAGAGTCCTAACTTACACTCTAATTTTCTATTGTGACGTAGTGAGGAGGAAAATTATGTGGGTTTAAATTAGGTTTAATTTAAGAGGCTTATGAGCTTGTTATGATTACCCAACATTAATTTGACTAAGGGTGTGAAAAATGGTAAATTTCATGTAGTATATACTTAATTTTCTCATTCCCCCAAATCATTGTGAGTGCAAGGGAAAGAGCATACCAATCAAGAAATATCTAAGGGAAACTCAGGTGTGTGAAGTGTAGTGGGTGCAAGGTGGAAAGTGATCATCACAATGTATATTGGATATTATATATGTGGATATCGATGGTCATTTACTATTCAAAACTAATTAAACTTTGTGATTTGTACTGTGTTGAAAACAAAAGATATGCATATAATGTGATTCTTACATTCTTCCTACTTACAGTATGTGATTTATCCTCTATTTCTAAAGGGAGGAAAAAATGGGCTTCAAGATATTTATGATTTCCCCATATCAATATGAGCCCAATGGGACGAGCATACTCCAAAGTGAAGTTTACCACTTCAAGTACCATTTCTACAATTGATCAACAAAAAGGAAAGTCCATCCATGTGGAAAAATAAATAAATTCTTCTACTTTAGTGGTTAATTGAAATGAAAATCATGGTAACGAAGTTTCCAAAACATTTAGGAGTGGGAGAATATTATTAATGGATACTACCCTACTTAAGAAAAAGAGGAGAAAATTATAAAAAAATGATATTTGCATATATACACATAGAACTGATTGACATATCTACAGGGTTCGACAGAACTATAAAGTTAGCTCTATAAGATATGATCGTATATAAATAAAAAATGATATCAATTACAAAAATCCATTTCATAAATGACACCACCAAAGCATTAAAAAAAGTGATGAAATGGTTATGAAAGAGAACCGAGAGGGAGAAAAATATACACACAACAGAAATTAGAGAAAGAAACTTATGGAGTCTCCAATCTGGTGTTGATATCCTGGAACAAAATAGTCGCAAAATCCCATCCTATACAATTTTTTTCTTCCTCCATAGATCAATAAATATTTTATTAGTACACAATAAAGCAAATAATAATAAAAGCGATGAAATCTAACATCAAATATTGACATTGTAATGAAAAATAAAAAACATAAAAAGAAAACAAGAGTCTAGGAAATAAGAAATATCTTTATTGATGTAAATGGTATACAATCTATTCCAAATATGCTAAATGTATCTTTGGAAAAAATGGATACTTATATTTCCTAAAGTAAGGTACGTCCTTACCTCTTATGCAGGTGTGATTCTCTCCTCGAGAAATTTCTTGGACACTCGTTGAATGGAGAGCTCCAAGATTACAAAGCAATGATAATTCTGTGGAAATTTGAGTAGCTTAAACTTGAAATGAGATATCTCTTGTAAATGGACCCCAACGGAAATATTTATAGGCCAATGTCCATGGCTTGCCCCAATTTTACTCTTGAAATTTTTTTGTCTTTGAATGAACCTCTCATATTGATGGCAGACAAGAGGAGTCCTTTGGAGGCTCCATAACTCCCCCTTAATAGTATAGAGGCTTGATACTAAATAATTAAACTTTTAATTTCACGTACCAAGGGGGAATTTAAGGTGAATTTCCTTGAAAATACCTCAAATGTCACTTCCTTTGAATCTGTGTGGCTATCAAAGAAAGAACCACAGTGATCTGTGAAAAATTGAATGAGCAGACTTTTGGAATAATTAAGATGTGCTTGGTGACAAATAATAATTCCTTATGAGCTTCTGGTTTGTTGACATTTTAGACCCTTTTATTTTGGTGAATTTTGGAAAATTATATCCCTTTATTGACACCTTTGAGTGCATATTTGTTAAGTTATAACAAATTGTACCACCTAACATTAGGCATTACTAGTACTAATGTTCATAGAAGAGTGAGATTGAGTGTATGGTTCAAGAAATATTATAGGATGGCATCGTTCATGGAACACCCTCTTCCCACATCTACCCAACTAACTAGCTAACTAGGGTAAACATGCAATGAGAGGCTACTAATATGAGATTCAACCTCCTAGATCACCTTAAGGAAGTGGAACCGATGGAAACAAGACAAACACACCTTACACAGCATCAAAAACATCCTCAAGAGGTAACCCAATCTTCTAGGCCCATGAACCTTGAGGGAGACTGAAGTTTTGACCAATTTTAGCATTAGTTGTGGGCATGCCAATGGAAGGTAGCATCCAGGGCTCAGTTTGGTTAGTTTTGTGCCTACAACTTTGGGATTTGTACCACCTTTTTAGCCCCATAGCCTAGGTCACTACCCAAAACTTGATGAAATTGTAGGGGGTGATGAATAACATTAAAACAAAGGTACAGAAGAAATTGCATCATCAGGAACTCATATGGACCCCTCCTAGCCATGACATAAATTTCATCAAACATGTCACAAGCATTGCATCTATAGGTTTAAACATAAGATTTAAACATAGGGGTCTCTTACTTATCTAAGAATTGCTAAGAGGCATTTCTCCCCTACATCATAAGATTAAATACAATCTATTTTACCATAAATACATTGTGTATTAATTTACATGTGAAAAAATGGATAGAGCCATACATCATCACTGATCTAATACATGCTTATAGCCAACAAAATAACAACAGAAATAAAATGGATATAAAAAAAATAAAATCCATACATAAACTAGTGCATTTGCATATTGAATACTATAGGAATGAGCTCTTCATTACTGAATGTAAAAACTAACCGGATATGGGACTTCCACATTCCACCTAACCATAGATTGGGTGAGCCAAATCTCACTTCATCCAATCAACCCCATTCCATATTCCAAGCATGAATGTGGGATCTCATCAAACATGTCAATCACAATCAATCCAGGGCTTCCAGAGGCCAAACCACCTCAACCATCAACCAATGATTCCACCTCATGGTTGGGCATCAAAACCATCACGGATTATTCTCTATCCAAGTTGTTATAGGGCTCCAGAGTGTTTGTTCCAACCAGGGCTTCTGGGACTAGTAACTCCACCCCAACTATTATAGGGCTTCCAGAGCATTTTTCCAACCAGAGCCTCCAAGACTAGTAACTCAACCCACCTAGGGCTTCTAGAGAAATTTTCAAACCAAGGCTTCTAGGACTAGTAAATCAACCCACAGTTGTATGTCGGGATTCCAAAGCGTTTGTTCAACCAAGACTTCCAGGAACTAATAACTCAACCCACAACTAAAGGAATCATTAGAAACAACCAGAAAATAATCAATGGAAATAAACCTACAACAACATAGCTATCCAGGAAATGGCAAGGCTATGAAAATCTACATGCATACACCATGCATGCCAAAACTAGTGTGGAAAACATACATGAAACTTAGTACCTCCAACCAAATCCCACTATAAATTCTTATCTCAATGTCCACATGCACTTTACTACTCTTCCTTTCCCTTCTTGCTCCAAATCACCAAGTATCCACACCCTCCAAGAGTGATCCAAGAAAAATCTAAGTATCCAAGAGTATGAGAGAGAGAGAGATAGAGTAATGAGAGAGATCCAAAAATGCATTGGCAACATCTTGAGCCAAAAGCTCACCAACTGATCCTCAAAAGCCTTTTTATCAATGAGGCCTCTATTTTCTTCATTTTCCATTATTTTCCTTCAATTTCCTCCTCACATTCAACATGTAACACTTCACCTTCATTTTCTCCTATTTTCCATTATTTTCATAAACAAAATTCCAATTAATGCCTCATGCTTTCCAATTTCTTCGCCATTTCCTTTTCCAATTTCATTTTGTTAAATTTTCAGATTATTCTATGGTGTATCAATTACTTTAGCCCAAATCACTTTTTCATAAACAATGCGTCCAATTATTAGCAGTAAATAATCATAAACTGTAACTAAAGATATAACAATATAGGTAATGACAAAGAACACAATAGCAAAACCATAAGAGACAACAAATTGATCCAAGACCAGGGAAATACCCCACTATGGGGGAAACCATTTCAAATATTATTCTTCAATAGATCATCATAAAAAAATTTCAATGGAGAGTACAATGAGCTTAATACAAATGAAACAGAAAATATATTGATCAGATATATATATATATTCATATCTACAACATCAATAGCATGGATCCAATAGATCACTAAAACCAGGTGATATCAATTGCCAAGTCCTAGATCCAAGTCCAGGATGTTGTCAAGGACTGATCACAAGCATTTTTCATTTAGAAACTGATGTTTGAAGGAACTCCGCAAGCAACTGAAGATGACCCAACTCAGATCTGCTAAAAAAAAACCTTATCTATGAACTAGACATTGCGCCCATGACTGAATCTTACCTAGTCGTGACCTAGACACATTGTGCCTGTGACTCTGGTCCTGATCAACCTGATCCAGTCTAGGAACTCTATTTATGATCTTAACACACTCATCCCATGGCTATAGCAGCTTACTGCTACCTTGCCATGCTATTCCTAAGGCACTGGCCTGAATTATGCAGTTATGTGCCCGTGGCTATCACATAGAATCCATAGTTCAGAGCAAGCCTCTTGCCTATGATCCTGAACCCTGCGCAAGCTTATTCCATCAAACTTATGCGAACGAAAATATAAAATATGATCCAATACAAAGAGTGCAAGAAGAAAATATCATGAGTGAATGTGTGAGAATGAGAATGGGTTTGCTTATATTTATAGCTTTTGTGAAGGACCGCTTGGGGCTTTGACCAAATCCACATGTGTTGAGGTCGACCCACTCCATTTCATTAATATATAAAATAATTCATAATTTAACTTCTGCTTAACCGATTGGGGAAATATGTAGTTCGATTTTGTTCCTCTCGAAAAGAGGAATCTAATGCAATTATAATCTAGACCATATGAGTTGTAAAAAGTGGAATTTGACTATAGTTGCAAAAATTAACACACCCTCTCAACTAAGAATAATTCCACTTGAGAACATCTACATGTAGATATTTACATCATTATATCGTCATAGCACAACTTCTGCTACTGAAACTTTCTCGGATATAGAATAAGAAGAAATGGGGAGAAATAGCTTCCACTTACTGAGCAACATAATAATTCATCATACAGGAGAGCACATCTCTGACCCTGGAATCTCATCGGGGAGCCCATTCTCAACTCGGAATCACAAAAGGGGATAAAATATTAACCCAATCATGTTGCCTACCGATATTCCCATCAATGACTCTCAACAATCACATGGTAGAACAATTGAATCATAATCGACTTAGTTTTTACACCCCAAGTACACTCTCAACTTGTTGGCCAAACAAGGAGATTTATTCCCAAAAATCCTTGCTTGAGGGTATGATGCCAACTGGGGTATACTCTGCATAAACAAAATAGGAGAGAAGCATCTTTAACCCTATGAATATAGGTTAGAAGCATCTCAACACTGGGTAACAGATAGGGAAGTGCCCTATTGTCAAAATATCCTTCAACCTCAGGAGCCCTTTATCTCAATTCCGCACCCCAGGAGGTCAAGAAGGGTAGGAAGAGTTTTCTCAGTGCCATCAATTATTGTTTCCTCTTATCCAAAGGGGATACATCCATTAGTCCAAGATGTTCTCTAAAAACCAAGAACTTTCCTTTTGATAGTGCCTTGGTGAGAATATTTGATATATTCTCATCAGTTGATATGTGGTGGAGTCTAACTGCTCCTCTCTGCACCATGTCACAAATAAAGTGATATAAAATCTCTATGTGCTTGGACTTGTCATGAAACACGAGATTATTTGCTAAACATATCTCGCTCTTGTTGTCACAGTATATCACTGTGGTATCTAGGAATTGACCAAATATCTCACCAAAGAGCTTCCTTAACCACACATCTTTGCAACTAGTTGTGCTAGCAACAATGTATTTTTCTTCCACAGTTCTCAATGCTACCGAATTTTTCTTCTTGCTCATTTAAGATATCTTGGAAGAAACAAGATTGAAACAACATCCAAATGTACTCTTTTTGTCAGTAACATTACCTATCTAGTCGGCATTAGACCAAGTGTGATCGATCCATGTAGGTATATCAATACATGTTTATCCAAAATCCAATGCACATGAAGGGGCTCAGTTATGAATTGAAACAAGGTGTTAACTGCATAACATATATCTGGACAGGCGTTCACAAGGAACATCAAAGCCCCAATTATTTTTTGTACTTTAATGGGTTTTCCAAATCAGGTCCATTTGGTTTTCCGCACAGCTTATTGAAATTCATCTCCATCAGAGTAGTCATGGATGTGACTGTTTATGAGTGGCTCCATTTTCAAAAAACCAAATATTCCACAAATCTGGTGGAGAAGTACTAGTAATTGCATAAATGAGAATATATTCATATTTATTCACAACATTACTTTCATACCTGGGAGCCCTTGAATTCTTTTGAGTAGGATGTTCTTCTTCACATTTTCTTGAAGAATCTCTTATCATTTCATATATTATGTTGTGGTTGTTCCTTTGATTGTCTCTTCTTCTTTTATCATTTTTTTTGCTTCTTGTGTTGTATCGTGGCCTCTTTCTCTTCTCGGGACACTCACGTGCATAATGACCTTTCTTGTGGTGGTTATAGCATTCAATATGGGATAGTGATCTATCATTCCTTCCTTTTGAGATTTGAGGAGGAGGTATTCTTAATGGACCTCCTTTTGACCTCTTCCTTTTTTATGGGCAATATATGCAGCATGCTCTCCCTATTCATGCTTTTGAATTATTCCTCTTGCTATCATTCTTGATTCTTCTTGAGTAAGATTTCCAACAATTTCATCAAATGAAAGGAGAAAATTGTTGTTTTTTATTGTAGTAATGTTTTTTTCCCAAACAGGAGGGATACCTCTAAGAGTAACGACATCCATCTCTCTGTCAGGCACATTCTCTCCAACCCTCTACAGTTTATCTCTAAGATGAGATATCCTCATAGTGTATGACTAGACAATTTCACCTTTTTTCATCTTCATTTCCTTAAGTTTGTCTTTCAAGGTGATAATCTCATTTAGATAGTTGATTTCATATATGTTGTCTATATTTTCATACATGTATTTATACTTTCTAAAATTCCTAACATATGCAAGTAAATGATCCTGTAAATCATCAGCCAGAATTTTCTTTTATTTCGACTCAAATTTCATATATCTATTCTTAATAGAAGCAGAGGAATATTCTGGAGGCTCGGGCATCCTTCCTTGAACTTATTCCAGCACATCGTGTTTTCATCTCTGATCTCCAACATGACATTCCACGTAGAAAAGTTTGGTGCTCACCCAACTTTTCATGCTCTTTGAAGGTAAAGGAAGACAACTTGACCTTGGCTTGCAGATCTACTTTCTCATAATGAGGGATTCACTTCTTTTCTTCTTTTGGGCTTGTTCTTCACCTTATCTCTGATACCATGTTATGTAACCAACTCCAAAAATAGAAGGAAAGAGAGATCAATGCCTTATAAATAATCCAATTCGAGGGGAAAACCTCCTTTATATCACATAAATTAACAATTATTGGATGATTCAAATGAAAAAACCTCCTTTCTATATAGAGGAGCCCATGGGGTCACAATATAATCCTAGCCAACCTAACAATAATAATGTAAGGGCACAATAATAACAATATGGGGGTTACAAGGGTACAATAATAACAATAAGGGGGCATACTAACAACAATAAGGGACTAAACTAGTAATATAGGGACCTAACATGCCCCTCTCCTTCAAAAAAGTGTTTTCCTCAACACTTGAGTAGCTTTGGATGCTTCTGTATAAAATTATCATCCTCCCATGTAGAATCTTCAGTGGGTAAGTTCTTCCACTTGATAAGATACTCTGAAATTGATCAATTGCGTGGCTATCGATTTCTTGTTTCCGTGACTGCTTCAGGTTCCAATATTATTTTTCCTTCCTCATCAAGTTCTGGAAATATTATTTGAACTGGAATTTTTTCACCTATAGCCTTCTTTAAGCATGAAACGTGGAAAATTGGATGCAAAGAAGGATGCTCCAATTTGTATGCCATAGTACCAATCTTTTGCAACACCTTGTAAACACCATAGTACTTTGGTGATAATTTATTATCCTTCTTAGCTTGCTTGAGGGACATTTGTTTGTATGGTTGTAGCCGTAAAAATACCCAGCCTCCTACATCAAAACTTCTCTTGCTGTGATGTTGATCTGCCTATTGTTTCATTCGATTTTGTGCCAAACTTAGGCTATCCTTTAAGAGTTGGAGAACTTGTTGTTGATGCTCAATGTGATCTTCCACTGCTTGAAACTTAGAATTTTCTCTTAAATATGATGTGATGGATGGTGGATGATATCCATAAAATGCCATAAATGGGGTCCTTTTTGTTACAGGATGGAAGGAAATGTTATACCACCATTCAGATAGAGGTAACCACTTGACCAATTGTGTTTTTTTATCAGATACAAAACAACGAAGATATGCCTCCAAACATTTTTTCACTATCTCCATTTTCCCATCATATTGAGGACGATAAGATGAGCTATGAGCTACTTGAGTACCCAAACAATAAAAGAATTCCGTCCGAAAATTTCCAGTAAAAAAGGGATCTCTATCGCTTACAATAATATTTGGGTTTCCATATATACTTTGAATTGTTTCCATAAATGCAGTATCAATTGTACTTCCTTTAAATGGATGAGATAATGCACAAAAGTGGGCATACTTGGTAAGTCTATCAACTACCACCATGATGACACTTTTTCCTTCGGACATAGGTAAACCTATGATAAAATCCATTAAAATATCCTCCCAACACTGACTTGTAATGGATTAAGGTTTTGGCAAACCAAACATTCCACTACAAACATTCAAATATCAGATTTAAGTCCATCCCAAAAAAAATATTTCTTCACCTTGTGGTAAGATTTTAAAAATCCTCAGTGTCCTCCTAAGGGAGAAGTGTGCAATTCCAAAACAATATTTTGTTTTAGTTGGGAATTCTTACAAATATATAAGCGATATTTTTACCATAAGGAATCATTTTTCCAAATAAATGTATCAAATGTACTAGGATCTTGCTGCAAATTTTCAATGAGTGCCCACACTTCTTCATCCTTCTTTCATTCATCCCTTGCTTCCCAATCTGGTTGGATAATAAAAATGGCACAAAGATATGCTTCCACCTCTTCATCCTTTCTTGAGAGTGCATCTACAACAACTGTTAGAAAATTATATATTACAGAGAAATGCAATACATAAAATATGCCGAGAATACAAGCACACAAAACACATAAAACCAGAGAGACACAGATATACGTGGTTCACCCAGTTTTGGGTACGTCCACCCCGAACAGCCAGTCCTTTCTTTCTATTATCCAGCAAAATGAAGAGACACAACCTACAACAGATTCGCTGTAATATCCTCTGTTCTCTCACAGTCTCCCTCTCTGTTTCTCGCTCCGAGAATACACAATACAAATACACAGCCGCAATACAATACCCTCATAAAAACGAGGGGTTGCCTTCTAGGGCAAGCAACCCTAATCTAAACATAAATTCTACCGTCAGATCATTTGCCTATGAACGGCCCAGATTGACTAGAAATTACTATACTTCTACAAGGAAATTTTACATCTGTTTTTAGCTTCGGGTGCGCTGCCCCCAAAATCCCCCGCCAGGGAGGGGCCCCGAAAAGTGCTGCCGCCCCCCCCTGGACCCCCCACGGCAGCGATTAATTACGGGCGGCGTTGCAGCCCCCTTTTAAGGTACAGGGGGTCCAATGCTGTGATACAAAATAAACAAGATAATCAGGCTCCACACCCAACAACAACATTTAGCTTCCCTTTTTTGTAGATGATTTCAAAGTCATAACCCAACATCTTTGTGACCCATTTTGTTGCTCTTCTAAAGATACTCTTTGTTGCAAAAAGTATTTAAGACTATCAATTATCAGTTTCTACCTTGAATTGTCTTCCCATTAGGTAAGGTCACCATTTTTGTAGTGCATGTAGTATTTCCAACATTTCCTTCTCATAAATAGCTTTCTATAAATACTTTCCTTTAATTGGACAACTTTCAAAAAAAATGGGTGTTCCTTCTTGCATTAAAACAACACCAACTCCATTTCCTGGGGCATCACATGCCATAATAAAGGTTTTTTTGAAGTCTGGAGTAGCTAAGACCAGTGCTAGGCACATTGCCTCTTTAAGATGTTCAAAGGCCTTAGTTGCTTTAGGAGTCCATGAAAATGCATCTTTCCTCAATAATGTTGTTAGAGGTGCTGCTATTGACCCATAATTCTTAACAAGCTTTTGATAATACCCTGTTAACCCAAGAAATCCTCGCAGCTGCTTAATGGTTATGGAAAATTTCCATTCCTTAATGGATTTAATTTTGTTAGGGTCTACCTTAACACCCTCGTGAGATACAATATGACCCAAAAATTCCACCTCCTGTACTTCAAAGAAACATTTGGAGGTTTTTTCATATAATTGTTTCCTCTAGTAGTTGGAGCACCCTGTCAATATGTTCAACATGATCCTTCTAAGACCTGTTGTAGATTAGTATATCATCAAAAAATACTAACACATTTTCTAAGGAAGGGTTTTAAAACAGAATTCGTCAGACCTTGAAATGTAGAAGGTGCATTGGTAAGGCCAAAATGCATGACCAAAAATTCATAATGACCCACATAAGTTCGAAATTTTGTTTTCGGAATATCTTAGTCTTCATTCTAATTTAATGATATCCTGAACGTAGATCCAACTTGGTAACATAAATTTATCCATGTAATTCATCAAATAATTCATCAATCACAAGAATGGGAAATTTATCTTTAATAGTGAGCTTACTAAGCTCCCTATAATCTGGACACATGTGCCATGATCCATCCTTCTTATGCACAAATACTATTGGAGAAGAGAAACAACTTTGAATTGGCTGAATTATACCAGCCTCTAACATTTGTACAATCATACATTCAATTTCACTCTTTCAGACATAAGGATATCTGTAAGGCCTGATGTTTGGAGGAACACTTCCTGGAATCAAATGAATAGCATGATCATGATCACGAATAGGTGGGAGTCCCTTGGGAGTTTCAAGCACTTTAGAATTATTGACCAAGACTTTTTGGAGATCTAGAGAAATAGATGATTTTGATGTTAGAACTTCTAGTGAACATAATTGTGAAATTACACCTTTTTGTACTTTCTTCAGAATATTCTTCATGACATTAGACCTTAGTATCTTTCCCAGATTCCCTATGATACCACATAGTTCAACTTTCTTTTCTTCCAAAAAAAAATTCAAGAAAAGTTCTTGAAAATTAAAGGCGACCTTTCCCAAATATTGTAACCATTGTACTCCTAGTACAACATCAGCACCTCCCATTGGAATGGAAAGCATTGGATTATTCAATACATATTCCCCCATGGTTATATTCATATTATCACATTTTCCAGAGCAATTTATAGTTCCTTCATTTGAAACTATCACTTGACATTCTGGTGTTGGGTATAGGAAGAAATTCAATTCTTTGGCTACCTTACAATGAATAAAATTATGGGTACTACCCAAGTCCATCAGCACTATTACCTTTGTCTTATTGATATGTCCTTCTATCTTGAGAATTTTAGGAGTGGTAATTCCTACCAATGCATTACAAGATATTATCAGACTCATTTCTTCTTTCTCTAGGGTTGGTTCCTAGTGTGAATTTTCTTGTTTATTTTCTTCCTCATCTTCACAATATATGAAAAATAATTTCTTCTTGGCACACTTATGACCTTTAGCGTATTTTCTATCACAACTGTAGCAAAGCCTTTTTTCTCGTTTTTCTTCCAATTGTTGTGGTGTCAACTTTGTAGGTTGTGGAATGTCTAGGAGTAGTAACACTTCCATATTTATAGATGTGAGTGGTAGGCTTCCTTGTCGCCATAACTTTACATTCAATTTTACTTTCCAACTTGAATTCCTTCTTCAATGAATCAAGTTCCCAAAGGTGAACCTCATGTTGGATGTCAATCCTGTGTTTCTCTGTAATATCAGTTACCCTTATATTCAATTTTTGAAAGTCCTCAATGTGCTAAACCACTGAACCCTTTTGTTTGAGATTTATCAATTGGCTAAATAAGGTGATTCTCTTTGTATCCTCGTAATGTGTTATCATTTCCTCCGTAAAAATTGACCAAGTGACATTTTTTCACGAGAGCAAATCCATCGACACAATACAAATGTATTTTTATCTAAATGTAAAGTTGCAATGTGTACCTTTTGTGTGTTTTGCACATTATTGAGATCAAAATATTGCTCCATCTGTAGTATCCATGTTACAGGATCCTTGCCATCAAACTTCCTCATATTGATCTTTGGAGTATGGTGGGTCTTTAATCCAACATTAGAGTTTATGAAATCACGATTAATATTTATTTTTTTCTCATCATGTTTTTCCTCTAATATCTTTCCTCCATTACAAATCATTTCTTGTATAAACTCTGTCAAACCTTCCTTCAAACTTTCCATGTGTGTGTTTATATCATTCTTCATGTTTTCCATTTTTTTTCCATGTCTTCCATTTTTTCTTCCATGTCTTCCATGCCATTCTTCAAACAATTCATCGCGCCTTTCTTCAAACCATCCATATTAGCTTCCACACCCTTCTTCAAAAAATCCATCTTATCTTCCATGCCTTTCTTCAAAACCTCCATTTCATTTTTTGTTGCTCTTTGCAAGAGAGAAATTTGGTGCACTTGCTCTTGTAATTTTGATATATCATGTTGCACTTCTTCCTCTTCATGAGTCATAGTAGAGTATTCTGAGGGCTTAATGGGTGTTGAATTCTTTCTAGGGGGCATTTTAGAACCCAATACTGATATATATGCTTCAATATGCCCTTATAATCACTCCAAACTAATTTTTCAAACAAGACTTATGCAACATGAAAAAAAATACACACATTTTTCTTGCTTTTGAGGAGCTTGATATTGAAACTAAATTATCTCTATGATTTCGGATCTTCAATATCTAAATTTGGTCCTGTAGTAGCCCTCTAAATCTTCTTTCGAAAGCCACAGCTCTGACCTACTTTGGATGCTTCAAGGCAGAGTTATGCCCAATCTCCCACAACGACCTAATTATGGGCTGGTTCAAAAAAGAAAACTTGTATGGCGTGACATTTTTCACTGTTTCCTCCTTCGGCCCTGAAATTGGTATAAATTAAACTAAATTATGTGTAATTTCAACCACATTTTACAGAATTCTAATCTGATGCTTATAGAGAAGGTTATGACGATTTTCCCAAGGTCGCCTATTTTAGATGAAATTCAAGAGCCTGCAAAAACCCTAACTTCCACAGATCATATCTTCGAAAATGTTGTGAACCAAGATCTGAAATTTTTATACGGCATTCCTCAGGATTTTAGCTTCACGTGGTAAAAATTTTAGCATCTGGACCTTCGTAGAAAATATTTATAGTGAAAATTCCACGATGACCTATTTGAAGCAGCAAAACCCTAGAATCCAGAGCTCTGATACCAAATGTTATGTAACCAACTCCAAAAATAGAAGAAAAGAGAGATCGACGACTTAGAAATAAGACACTTTAAGGGGGAAACCTCCTTTACATTACATAAATGAACAATTCTTAGATGATTCAGATGACAAAACCTCCTTTCTATATATAGGAGTCCACGGGGTCACAATATAATCATATTTGACCTAACAATAATAATGTAAGGGTACAATAATAACAATATGGGATTTATAGGGGTACAAAAATAACAATAATGGGTCTACACTAACAAAAATAAGGGACTACATTAGTAATATAGGGACCTAACATACCATGTTAAATTTTTAGATTGTTCTATGTTGTATCAATTACTTTAGCACAAATTAATTCTTCTTAAACAATGCATAAAATTATTAGCAGCGTAAATAATAATAAACTATAACTAAATATAGAAAAATACATTCAGTGGAAAAGAATATAATAGCACAACAATAAGAGACATAATATTGGTCCAAGACCAAGGAAAACCCCACTATGGGGGAAACTCTTTCAAATCTTGTTCTTCAATAGATCATCATAAAATGTTTCCAGTAAAGAGTACAATCAACTCAATATATATGTAGTGGAAAATAAATAGATCACATATATATATTTGCATATCTACATCATCAAGAGAATGGATCCAATAGATCTCCAAAACAAAGTCATATCAACTACCAATTCCTAGATCTGAATCAAGGATGTTGTAAATGACTAATTGCAAGCCACTGTGACAGAGTGATTGATGTAATAAGGCACTGCACAAACAAATGAATATGACCCAACTCATATCAGTGAAAAAAAAGCATTAGCAGTGACCTCAAGATGTTGTTCCCGTAGTTGAAGCTTCTGTGGCCACAACCTAGACACATTGTGCTCACAGATCTGGTCTTAATCAGCCTGATCTAGTCCAGGATCCCTAGCCGTGAAATTAACACGCTCATCCTGTGACTATTGCAACTTAGCCACTACCTTGCCACACTATTTCCATGGTGCTGGTCTGAATTCTGGAGTTTTGTGACCACGGCTATGGCCGAAAAGCCCTAGTTCAGATCAAGCCACTCGCCTATGATCCAGAACCCTGTAAGAGCTTATTTCATCAAACCTATGTGAACCAAAATAGAGAATATGATCCAAGACAAAGAGTGAAAGATGAAAGTCTCATGAGCGAATGTGTGAGAATGATATTGGGTTAGCTTCTATTTATAGCTTTTTTGAGGGATCGCTTGGGGCTTTGACCAAATCCACATGTGTTGAGGCTGACCCATTCCATTTCATTAATAAATAAAATAATTCATAATTTAAAATTTTCTTAACCAATTGGGGCGATATATAGGTCGATATTTATCCTCTTGAAAATAGGAATCTAATGCAATTATAATCTCTACCATATGAGTTGTCCAAAGTGGAATCTGACTCTAGTTGCAAAACTTAACACCTTTAGCCATAATAAATAGAATGAACACCTGCTAGGATGTTTTACCCACCATTCATCTTTGAATACGTGTCCCATAAACTGTGGTTATTATTTTAACATGGAATTTTCACTAGGGTTGTTACAATTCAACCCAGCTAGAGCGATTTCCCTTCACAAGTGGTGATATTTATCAAAAAGGATTATTCATGACATATGTGTCTATTACAGGAAAATTTCACCTAAGCTAGAATAATAGTTTTGACCCAGTAGATTAGATGACAATCTACCCATATATTTATGATCATGAAATGGGATCAAAGGATTTATCCCTAATTCCTCGCTTTACATGCAAGAGCATTCTACACTCACACAAATGGTTATAAAATAAAGGATTCAGGGTTTGTACTAGGTACCCTCATAGATTTGTGATGTCTCTTGGGCTTGATTCAGAGAAGAATAAACTCCAACTTAAATATATTTCTTCCTCCTGCAATAAGACAAAACTATATACACATATACCACTAACCAAACCCACAATAGCCTTCTGCGGAGGGCTTATTAGTCTAAAACAACATGCACAAGTATAGACGATAGTCAAATAACAAGTATAAGAAGGTAACAATGATATATTAATCATAAATGACAATACACAACATAATATACCCAAGAAATAAGCTCCTCTACTCCAGCTTGCAACTTGGATTCCTTCTCCCAATGGAGAAATGCTCCCATGCTATAATATGGATACTCCATCTTTCCCCTTTTCCTCTTGGTGAGATATATAGGTTCATTCTATCCTTTATGAGAATGTATCTAGACACATAGCGGAGTGAGAAGTTAGGAAAATTTTACAATAATGGACCCATAGTCAACTCATACAAAGGTGGGTCAAGTTGATCTCCTTGAGAATGATAAACTCTAGAAACCTTTTTCAAAATTATGATCTTTTTCTCAATTATATCAATTATGAAATAATTATTATCTCATAATTATAAATTTTTGAAAAAATATTTATGATAAATAACTCAATTATGTAATACCCCCCTTTTAACATGGAATAAATCCTACATAAGTGAAAGAAAAGATGAAACAGGATTCATTCTATCCAACAACTAAGGTAGGTTAAACTTGGGTTTCTCTCACTATAATGGAGTGAAAAATAGGGTTATAACAAATTCCCCCTAATGCATGACATCATAAGAGAAATTTATGACAAAAATACATTACAACAAAAATAAAATCTCAAAATTGGAGGAAGAATCCAAGAATTCAAAGTTGGATCAAAAGAACTGAAGCGTTGAAGTATAAACTTTGTTGATAACATCCTTGAGGAAGGCATACCCATGCTCAGTCATAAAGAGAAAATGAACATGGCTGCCAAACATACACTGCGGATCCATGACATGAAATTCTAATACATGGCCATGCACAATGCACAGTTGATTCATGTGACACATTATAAATATCATAGCCCCAAGAAAATATAGCATGGATCTATGTCAAAACATAATCAATAGGACTATGGAAACATAAAAGATAGGTGCCCCATAGTAGTCCTCAATGTACATAAATGATACCTAACTCCAACACATCCTAGGAAGGGTTCCATATAATAGTGATATGTCCCTAACCTATGGTATTCTAGATGACACCACTGGTGTGAATCTACATGTGAATAAATGTGTTTATGTTGAGCATGATAGAAACCATATGATTACCTTTCAATGAGTGTTACCATTAACAGACACCAGCGGAGAAACCAATTATGAATAGGGACCCAATTGTAGCTAGCACATTACATGAAATGTGAATAGATGACATTATTTCAAACACCTGTGGACTCGACCAATCATGAATTATTAATTTAAACCCATTGTCAATGTTGGAACAGGGTCTCCTATGAACTACAAAAATGGTCTGATTTTGTATATTTTTTATTATAATTAGGCTAGCTCAGGGGTTTTGGGGTGGGTCAAAGCCCCGAAGGCTTTGTAATGGGTCAAAGGGTAAACCAGGGGTCCGAAAGCCATGGTTTGCGGAGCACAGGAAAGCTTAGGCTAGATTACTATAAATAGAGGAACATTTTGAATTGTAAGGCAGAGAGAAATGAAGGGCTATTGATGCGAACTGTGGTTTAGTATATCTGTTTGGGTTTTTGGGGAATGGACTCCTACTGGTTGTGTGTGCAGAGATCCAAAGTCCTGTTGTGTGCAGACCCTACTGCTGTGTGCACAGGCTAGGATGGGTATTGTAAGAAGGAATTGATGAATTGATAAGTAAGAAAGGTTGGTTGAGAACTGAATCTATGTGTATTGTTTGTGCGAATCAGTGGTAATTGTTGTATTATGCACGTTCTATATTCAAGCTACAAAATAACTGTGTAAGTGTGTTTGCTGTATCTGGATTTGTTATATTATGTTTTATGCAATATTTTGCTCCTGTCATAGAAGTATATAATTATCAAACATTGTATACCCTACGCACGTGGATGCGAAAGAGACCTATAAACCGAGTGTAGAAAGAGGCGATTTGGGCATCACAGGGCCAGACACAGCTCTGCTTTCCTTACCTACCCTTTCTCAGGGTGCGGAAACCTAGTTCCAGCGCCCACCATACTACTTCTGGTGAGACTTTGACCTGCGCAAGCGTGTCACTGCCAAAATGGCCAGTAGTATAGGGGATTGTTTGCAAACCTTGAACTTTGAACCTGGGTCAGGACCCCTCAATCCAAAAAATGGTTCTGTTGTAGGGACCTGGAGCATTTCGAGGAAGGGATTGGGTGATCACAAGAGAATACTGGAAGCCGGAAAGGAAGGAAATTGAGGAGTGGCTTGAAAAGTAGATTCAAGAGTTTGCGGTGAAAGAAAATCGCAGCACAAAGTTAATGGCGAAAAAGTGGAAAAATAGGTACATTCTTACAAAAAGCTACGAAATTTTCTTTGTGACATTTTCAATTGAGCTTCAGGAGTGGCTGGCTAGGCTGGTATAATTCTAGAAGTGTTGGAAGGACGAACGAGTCACTCAATGGAGTCCAGAGCTGATCCAGCAATTGGAAAGAACCAATAATACCATCACTCACACGGTGGATCACTGGGTGGACAGTGGGCTAGGAGGATTTGTGATGGAATTTTCTATTGATTAGTTTTTCTCTTACTCTGAGGCTAAGCAGAGATTCTTTACAGGATTCCAGGGCAAGTTCTTGAAGACGTTACCATTGCATATTAAGATACTATTATGCGAGAAAAGTATTTTGTGTAGGCATACCGACTGAATGACCTCGGATCTCGATGAGAGTGTGATGCACAGTGGAAAATACTATCGGACCAACCTCAATGGGGGAATATCCACCTATAACCCTTTGCAAGAAGCAGTTGCGCAAGAACCACTAGCTACACCGTCGTCTAAGCCACGCAAAGGTAAGAACTCACCCATACCACCACCCCCGTCGGACAGTGATATGGCTGCGCACCTAAGACTACCTACCTTCAAGGGGGTAGGGGATGAGGATATGGAACGATTTTGGTTTGTTGCAGACTCCGTATGGACTGTGCAAAATGTGACCAACAATACAGTGAAGAGGGCACAACTTTCCCTGGCGTTTGAGGATAGAGCATTGGACTAGTATATGCGATACCTTTCTTAGAACGAGAGTGCATCTATTCAAGATATTAAGGATGCTTTGAAGCAACAATTCCGAAAGCCGAGATCTTACTCTCAGTTGGTAGCAGAAGTGAAGGACTTCAGGCAAGGTGCATCTCAGTCTATATGGGAGGTTGATTAGCAATTGAAGAAAGCAATTAGGGAAGGAGGATTTGAGTATGACGATAGACAACATACGGAATGGTTCATCACTATGTTGTTGCCCCACCTACATATGCCAATGAGTCACAAAACCTTTGAGTTGCAGGAAAAAGCTATGGAATTTGCTATGAAACTATAAGTTGTGCCCAAAGAAGATACTCCGATAGGAGTACAGAAAATTCAGGAGCAGCTTGGAGCTATGCACATGGAAATTTAGAACCTGCGAAAGGAACGAGGAAGAGGAGCCAGTGTAGATATATGGTGCATACGATGTCAGGTATCTAGCCATATGAAGGATCAGTGCACTCTATTGGCAGATTACATGCAGGTAGGAGGACCTAGTCCAGTTTTCCCAGGAGCGAGTGGGGAACCCATCCTTCTACGACTAGGTTCAAGCGGACCTGCGTTGTGGTGCGGTGACTGCCGTGTAGTGGGGCTGCATGATACAAACCATTGCCCTCGGCTAGGTGTGTATGTCCTAGAACTGAAGCAACATTGGTGCAGGTTCTACCGGTCGATAGGAGAAGATGAGCAGAATTGTCACACTTACGACTTGATGATAGATCGTGGGAACTTGTATAGGGTACAATTAGACCCTGCATCACCAAGATCTCCCACGAGCTTTGGTGGCTCTCCAACAAGGGGCAGGGGAGGTCGGGGAGGAAGCGCAGCATGAAGACGTGGGTAGTTAATCTGTTATAACTACAAGGAGGTAGGACACTTTGCCAGGGACTTCCCAAACCCCACAAGGCAATCATTAAAATATTGTAGACAGCTAGACCATGTGGTTGAAGATTGCCCAATTTTAATATCCAAAATGTAGGAGAAACAGCCCACCCCAACGCAAAATGTGCAAAGAGTTAAAGCCAAGCTAAGGAACATAGAAATGAGTGTGAAATTCATAACACGCAGCGGGATGATCACCCAAGGAGCGAAGGAAGAGGCTGTCAGGGATCCTATGACCTCTCAAGAAGGATCGAACATAAGCAAGGGACAAGAGACAATAGCAGCTACTACGCAGGTACCGACACACCTCAAGACAGATGAAGGGGTTGAGCCCTTTTTGCAGGCATTTCTAAAGGTGCTACGTAACCCAAAGGCTATATAGAACCTTCAAGAATTAATGAATAGCTACACAGCTTGGCCCGATCCGACTCCCGGAACCAAGGATGTAAACAAGCTATACAGGTATAAAAAATGCACTAGAAGAGAAATGTAGCTGACTGCACAGATTGGTGATTACGAGATGGATCAAGTTTTTGGACCTTGGATTAGATACGAACGTATTACCAAAGCAAACATGGAAACGAATGGGAGAACCTAAGTTTTAATGGTCCACCATCCAAAAATGCATGGAAAATCAATAGAAGATCATCCCTCTAGGAAGACTGTCAAAAATCATGATAGATATCACAGGAGTAAAAGTCCAAGCTGACTTTGAGGTAATAGAAATTGTGGAAGATGCAGATCCCTACCCTGCACTCCTAGTACTGGACTAGGCTATAGATATGGGGGGTGTGATCAATCTCAAAAAGTGTAGCATGTTATTTGAAAATAATGGCACACGAGTAATAGTACCATTGGATCCCGTGGAAGGCACGCGGTATACAGAACCAGCGCAAGATACAGAGGAGGTGAATCACATCTACAAGCTCACCACACAGGATGAATATTGGATTAACTTCACAGTGGAACAAGTATTCTGTTGGGAAAAGGATAGTGAATGTCTGTCTAACTCTTATGGGGAACTAGAGAATTGGTAGGGCCGATTGCACAAGGTTTCATCGCTACGATGTCTTCGGGTCACAAGAAATTTCCACTGCATCTCCGCTGAGGTAAGAGACTTGCCCTACTTTGGGGACTCTGGTAACATTGAGGAATTTTTACGTACCTTTGAAGCAGAAGTTCCCAAGGGACGCAAGCTAGGGGCCCTTAAGCTAGCATTGCCCGGAATTCCTGTGCACTGGTGGAATACACATAAGATGGTATTCCACGATTGGAAGGAATGTCAGGATAAGATGATCCTGCAGTTTAAAGCTCCAGCTAGGAAACAGACCCAATAATTCCTTGGATCCAAAGACCCACGCAGGTATTTGCTTACATGGGAAACACAATGGTGTGACAGGACCCCAAACAAACGAGTTCACCTGTTTATCCATGGCTTAGGCCTGTGTCCAACTGCGTGGTATTTATATACGGAGCTGCACCAGCGCACGTGCAAATGGGGGAATTTGCGAGCTGAGTTTCTACAAACATTTAAGGTGGCAAATGGCACAAGGACACGCGACGCAGCTCTGCCAAATGTGGACACCCTAACTAAGGAAAAATCACTCCTGCACATTACACTAGGATCAGGGGGGACATCGGTACCGTACACGATGGAATATGGGAGCCTTAACTCGATGGAGGGAGTGAGTGATCCCCAAACTGTCCCAACCACGGTGCTCAATAGGATGCGTACGACTGCCTGGTTGCATAAGGTGTGCCTGAATAGCATTACGACACATCCGACGTTGGCTTTAATTTGGGATGTGTAAACAACACAGATGCTTCATCCAAAGTCATTAGATCCGTGAGCAAGCCATCAGGTGCGAGCGATGACTATCAGAATACTACATTCGGGTGAAAAGGGAATCATACCATTACAGCAACCAGGTGGCTGGCCATCAATGCGGAAATTTATGGTGAGTTTTTTTCGGATAATTGATGGTAAGTTTCAAGTTAGATCTACTATACCATTGGATAACCTCGAGAATTATAAGGAAGAAAGGATAATTCTGCTCAAGGCTCCATATTACCTCTGTCTTCTGCATCTATTATTCTACTGCTTGATTATCTGAACCTGTAGCGTTTGGGTCAGAGAGGACTTACACCAGAAGGAAGTTTCTTTCTATTAGACCGAAGCTACCTTGCCTTCCCTCGGCCCTGTGCAGCATCTGGCACTCTTGAAAACTAGAAACACCCTCCAGGACACGATTGCGGATCTCCGGCGCACCAATCATGCAATCAGAAAGCGTGTGAAGCCATGGGGCGATGATGCCTTCCAGATATCTCAGGATGCTCACAATGCCATTCGTAGAAGTATATAATTATCAAACACTATAGACCCTGCGCACGTGGATGCAAAAGAAACCTGTAAACCCAGTGCAGAAAGAGGCGATCTAGGCATCACAGGGCCAGATGTAGTTCTGCCTGCCTTACCTACCCTTTCTTAGGGTGCGGAAACCTGGTTCTAGCACCCACTCATACTACTTTGGGTGAGACTTTGACCTGTGCAATCAGATTACTGCCGAAAGGGCCAATAGTATAGGGGTTTGTTGGCAAACCTTGAACTCCAAACCTGGGTCAGGACCCCTCGAGCCAACGAACAGTCGATCACGAGGAAGCCTGCCACTAAGGCCTACAAGATCTAAGGTATTATTGTTTCCTAGATCAAGTTCTTGGATAGTGAGCTCGACAGGAGAAGACCCATCAAAGGATGGCCTTAATGTATCGACATGAGATGATGAAGTATAATTGACACAGAGATGACTGACACAAAAAGGGTCAACAACGACTGCAAATGGTTAATATAGGCGGATACTTCCCTTGAACACATAGCAATGTGACATAAAAGTGACTTGGAAGCATGATTAATGAGCACCATGTGATATCGTGCAACAACACACCAGGAATTGAAGCACGTTCCATAGTGATTGGAAGATTAATCAATCAAGGTAGATAGACTCATATCTATGGTACTACTCCTAGGAAAGCTAAAGCCAAGCTATGAGATAATGACTCAAAAAGGTGGCATGTTCAAGGGAAATGCGACTAACACTGCCATTTTGATGACTAATAAAAATAAATTTCCCCTTCCCATTTTCTCTTTTTAGTCTCCTTCATGGTTTAACGAGCATGAAAGAGAAGAAAATTATTCTCAATATGTTCCTTTTTCTTACATTTTAATCAGGTCTAAGTAGAGATAAAAGTACTCTCATGCCCTTCTCATAGTTTAATGAGCTTTGAGAATGGAAAATATATCACTTTCCAACTTTCAATTTATTCAATGAGCAAGAAAAGACGAAAATAACTCGACATTTTCATATAGGTTTTATGAGCATGAAAAGATAGGAAAAAGAAGCTCGGGATTTTCATAGGTTTAACTTCATGAAAAAAAATCAAAATGAACTCAGTATTTTCATTGTTTAATGAGGATAAAAAAAAATATAAAAGGAACTTTATGCCTACATGGTTTAATGAGCATACTAAGGGCACAAAGGAAGCTCATCCTAGAGGAATGAGTGGTATAAGGGTAGAGACTAGTTTCATTATGATGGAACCACTCAAATCATAAGAAGGAAGAGAGACCGACAAATTACACCATTCATCATAGCGACTCCTCCAAGAAAATGTAAAATACCAAGTGAAAGAAAATGGCAGGCCAAGTAGAGGATTACAGTGGTGGTTGAATGAAACCAAGGCTTGGCATTGTGCATAAGATGGGCTAATAAAATGTGGCAATCACAATGGATAAAGTGTGGAATCCTTCTCGGTAAGGTTATAAAGTGACGAAGAAGAGTAGATGAGGCTCATATTCTAATTCATGGTGAGTCAAAAGGATGGATTCCAAAAGTTAAAGTAAATAATGATGCATGGACATCAATACGGAAAAACAGTCTAATCTATGGTATCCCTGATCGGGTAGGCTCTACCACCAATTTACAATGTGCATAAAAGAGAATGATTAATGTCACAACTTAGCGGTGTCAAACCTAAGGCACAATTATGGTGATTGGTAGTCAATAATGCGACAGGTAGGTAGATATATTACCTACCCCTACATGTCAGGTTCAAGAGAAATGCATCTAAGGTCCAATAGATGTCACAATAAAAACACCACATAATCGTGTAAAATTCATCTGAAATGACTAGACCCATGGTTAAATCACATATTGAAATACATAAAACATGGATTAGGTAAAAAAATGACCAATTGTTTTTTTTATTTTTTGAGGTTTTATAATTTTTTTTAGATTTTTTGGCATAAATGATGTACTATAAAATTTATCACATAACACACCAAATCAAAAAGAGATAAAAACATCACACTCCTATGTACAATATGTCCAAGCGCAACTTAGTCCAATAGGTCACATCAAGGTGTGCCCACTACCGGGCATAGGCCAAGGTTTACCATACATGAACTCATGGAGGATTGGAGCTACCATATGGCACACCAGGATGGGGACATTTCGTAAACATTTGAATAGCCCAAATCCTAAAGGTTTACAATACCATGGAAAACTAAGAAGCATAGCATTATTAGGAATATTACTTCAGGACATATAAAGTGAGTGGTATCATGAGCTAATGGAGCTCCTTAATAGTGAATATCAAGACATAAATGGGGTATAACACACTCGTTGACAAGAGGAGATGAGATGGACAATTCATTGGCAAGTTTAGCATTAGAATCCCATAACTTAACTCTAACCATGGGTGGAACTTCCTAGGAGGACCGAGGATATTCCCCATGGATGTTTTCAATATTTTATTTTCCAATCTTTACCTTTTCCAATTCCAGGATACTAGAGGCATCAAGAGGCATGGTATCCCTAGGATGAGCAATAGCTCAATCCATGACCTCCAAGATGACTTGTCGAGAAGAACACTCATCATCAAGGGAGTCAGGTGGAAGAGACAGAGTGATGTCCCATGTGGGAAAAGGATATTGGTCATATTCTATATTGGGATGGATTTTTTGACCGACATTAGAAGGTACTGGTGGGATTTCCATGGAGGAAATATCTTCCACTAAAGGTAGTGTATGTTGACCATGCATATCTACATCTATAGAATAATACACCACCCAAGGGCCAGGTGACACATGGGGTCGACCAGTGACATAAGATATTATATGCAGAGGAGAAATTGTATATGAAGAAGGAATGTTAGGTGGTAGCAAAGGAAAAACTTTGATAAGAGAAAATGTTTTAAACAATCCAGCACCAACACTCTCATAATTCGTGGGGCTATCCCCAACGAATGGAATAGTATTTCCCGTAGTGGTAAGCTTGGTAGATGATATAAAATACTCAAATTTTATTATCGTGACAATATTTCCGTCATGGGGAAAGTGAAGCACATGAAACATCGAAGAATATTGGAAACCATTGAGCACTACTGTGGGGGTTGAATTAGTAGTGTGACTTCTTAAAAAAAATTACCACTTTAAACTTTAATTGAATCACACACACTAATTAGAAGAAACTCAAAAAACATTTGAAGATATATGCATAAATCATAAGTAGCAAGTAAACCATATAATAAAAATAACCATGAATAGAAACACAAGAAAGTATCAACACATGAGACAAAAGTATTTCTGGTGGAAAACTATTCACTCGAGAAGAAACCACCCTTGTTGTTGTTGCACTAGTTTGAATCTTCTATTAAGAAAAAAATGTCATTTACAAAGATCACTTACTCCCATCAGTCAGGAGACTCGACCTCATATATAATCTGTTGAGCCCCATCATCCAGGAGACTCGATTCTACTCTTCAGCTTGGAAGACTAAGTTCTCACATGGATCTACGGACTACCATCTACTAAAATCCACCACAATCAATGATCCTTGCCCAACTTGGATTGGATGGATAAAATATTCCTTTCTATGAATGTAATATTCCTAAATTAGCATGCAGCTAATTGGAATATTAATTTTTCTCTTAACATTTAATTAGATGAATAAATGGGTAGGGAGGCCCATAAATCTCTTAAGTAGGCATAAAATCCCTCTTAATGTGAAAACAGATCATATTCATAGCTGGATAAAACACCTTAATGTGTGAACAGGGTCTAACGTATGTGGACAAGGTCAAGTGACCAAGTCAATAGCGTTGGTATGGAGGGAGTGAATCATCAATAGAGACAGCCCAGTATGAATCTAGATCAATTTAGATAGTCAGAATAAAGCCACCTAGGGTGTGAAGGGAGGTAATTCATGGAGACTAATTCAAAGTTGACCAAATCAAACAACATTGTAAATAAGAGAGTAGAGCTAGTGGAGACAGCGTAGTTTTGGTGGAGGAATCTTTTCATGGAAGTAACCTCATAAATGTGTGGGGCCAAGGGTGAGGGAGCTCACCAAGAATAGAATGGAGGGGATGGCAGCCATGAGAGGCATTCATAATATTGTTTTTATTTGAGAGTTATGACTTATTTCATGCTTTAGCTATTTAGCTGGGTTTGCTATACTTTTTATTACAAGGGTATTCTCATGGGGGAATTCCCCACTCTTTCTTGGAGGAATTGTTAAAGAAATTTGAGAGGATGAATTTGGGCTTCATTTCCACCATCCAGAATTGGACCAAGCAGTAACCTATAGCCACAGCACAATCTCCTTGAGGAACTGAGCTATTTTTCACGGTGTTGTAGTGGAAGGGTCAAAACCCCTGATTGTGAGCTAGTTTCCTAGTGAAAGGATCAGCCTTTCACCAAGAAAGCTAGTAAGGAGGAGCTACAACCATTTATTTTTATTTCTAGCCATATTTATGTAGAGCTTCATTCATACAGTTTGATTCAACCATATATCTGTAGCATATACTTCTTGTATTTCATATTTATCAAGAAACCCTTGCTAGGTTATCTTGGAATTATGTAAAAGAGACTAGATTTCAGTCTTTCAATTCTCTTGAGTAATATATTAATAGATCCATTTGTCTCTCTATTTTTGTAGTATAAACCCTCATTAAACTATGTTGTCACTTGCTTCAGAATTTTTGTGTTGTAGTAGTCATGGGGTTGTAGTGTTTTTGGGATGTTTTGGGCTTGGGAGGCCTGTTTAACTAGGCTATAATGATTTTTTTCTGATCTCCTTGTACATTTGGTTGCTATAATGTATAAAATAATGGATCTATCATCTTTTCTTGACTTTTATAGCATAATTTTCTGAAAAATGCATTTTTGGTGCCTATATTACTAATTTTCCTAAAAAGGAATATTATAGTGGTATAAGAGCATAATGTTGGCTCAGCCTGTGAGTTTCAAGTGAATATGCTATAAGAAGAAAATGAGTTCTAAAATTATGGAAGGAATGAGCTTTATCTCATCACTTTTCATATCTATGAAGAACCTCTCCAAGGAGGTCAACCGGATGAAAGAGGAGAGATGCAATGAAACCTGTAGAGGGTTTCAAGAAGAGGAAGATCCATGTACTTCCTATTATCAGAAGAAAGAACTGGTGTTGCATATAACTCCAAAGAAATACATTATAACCTCCTCTTTTGAGGAAGAATACAAGAGGCATGGAGATGGAAGGCACTTGGAACATGAGATTCTAAGTGGATACCTGGCAGAATATAAGTCTCAACCTAGAGCTTTAAAGGAGACTCTAACTCTCCCACAGTTCATTCATATCAAAGAAGAAAGGAGACATTGCAGCATTAGGAAAATAAAGGGTAATATATTTCTATTGTCTACCTTTTATGGGTAATCCACATGTATAGCAAGGGCTTAGGAAATGAAGTTGGATGCATTCTTCCTACTACATCCAGTGGTAGAAAGAGAATTTGTTGAGATTACAGCACTGAAATTTTAGGATGAAGAAAACATTTGGTGGTTTATCCACTTGAGTCATGCAAGAGTGACTGCATTTGCAGATTTTACTCAAAGGTTAATCAAGAAATTTGACAAGAAGAAATCAGAAGAGAAGAGGCCTTCACCACCACTTGCTACAGGAGCACTTGCATCAGGAGAAAGAACACTTTCACCTTTGCAAAGTGGTCTTGATCTCTTGACATTTAGAGCCCCATGCACTATTCTAGAGACGCATGAGGAGGAGGAGACTTATACCCATGCTAATATATCCATAGAGGAGTAGCCATCATCATCAGTAGTTTGGAAAGTCATCACACCAGAGGAAGTAACCCTTGTAGTAGTACAATATGTTCCCAATATTTACCAAGGTATGCATATGTTTCCACTTTCTATTATTTTAGCACATCTTATGGAGGGTTGTGAGAATATTCCATTGCATGACCAAGGGTCAAAGCATATTACTAATTTGGGGTAGCAGAATATCATTGTACTGAGAAACCCTTATTTGTTCAAGGAGGAGATAAAAAATCATCCTAGTTATTCATTATTGAGATGCACACAACTCCTGGGGTTGGAGTGTGTATTCCTGGAGGATAGGATGAGAATTTTCATAAAAAACCCAATGCATAACTATATGTTCAGCATTAGGCATGAGCATGAGACAACAAAAACACCATTATGGAGATCAGCAGCACTGTCATTGAGCAACAATGATGAGTTGGGGGAGCAACTATTATTAGAGCATTCTGATGACCATTACATTTGTGTGACATTGGATGAGCAGATGATTGATGAGAGACATCTTATCTTTCATTATTGTGATGGATCCTTCTTTATGAGCATTGTACATCTCAATGAGAAGACTTTCCTTCAGCATACTTGGATCCTTATGGATTCAATATGGCCTTTGGTGAGTGGTCTTCACTTGGAGATCTCCAAGAGGTTTCATTTTAACATCCCATGAAATGCAAAAATAGAAATCTAATTTGGGAGAACGATGTTCTCCATTGGAGGAGTACCAAGATGGAGCATGGTAGGAGACACCCACATTTGGATGAAGGGGTGTGGATGGTAAGCAAGAGGTTGGTGATTTACCTTCATATCTATGACACATGGCAGTAGGATGCATGGTTGCATTCGCTACTCTTGAGAGATTTTGGCCATCATGTGACATATCCTTCTTCTAAAGGTATGTTGGTGGGTATAACTTGTCTTGGCACTTGCATCATATGGTAACAAGGAGTTTGGGTGCATTGTGTTGATATGACATTCTTCATGTCAATCATCATATTTTCACCTCATGATTGGCATGATGGAGGTGTGAGGGGGCAACAAGAGCCAATGTTTCTTTGGAGACTCTTGGGAGAGTGAGGGAAAAATTTCTCCCATACTTGGTATGATATTTCAGGAGAAAGGGATGGCACAAAAAAAGTGCAAAGAGGCTACCCTTCAGCATTGGAGGATCAAAAGGTACTTCCACATAGGAAGGAGACTCCCACACATAGAAGCATGATGGTGGATGACTTTGGCATATAGCATGTCAAAGAATGGATTCATGGAGTGGCAAGAGAATTATCGCTAAGGCCAACAGGTTTGTCACTTGGGAGTATGTATCTATTGATGGAGTGTTCCAAGGGGAGTATGCATCGCTTCATTTTTCAGATCCTTATGAGGAGATTCTCTTGGGAGGGCTTATCTATGGACCTCACTTTCAACCTACTCACAATGCATGATAAGAAATGTATTTCTGTACTTATTGATCATTTCATAAAGTATTTGCATTATCTCACCATCTATGTATAGTGCATTTTTCCACAAGGGGGCAAGATTACTTTTGGATTTCATGATCAATCTAGAACTAACATTTATGATGGAGGTAGCCCTTCCTTGCATGACTTTGGTCAAGTATGGTGTTATTTTTATTGTGCTCAGCTGATATATAATTCCATTTACTACCTCATATTAGATGAGCAAACATGCACAACTAGCAACTTGTTGGGAGACAACTTGCCACATGATGTTCTAAAACAACAGTTCGTAAAATTGCACTGTATCCATTGGAGAAACCATTGGAACCATCCAAACTTGCACATAACCTTCAGTATTTTTCTTATTTTGATGCCATATGGTGATGATGTACCATTCACTTTGTATGGGATGGTTTGGGCTAGCATGATTCATGACTCTATGGAGAGGATCTTTGAAGATCCATTCTTCTTCTTGTCTCTTGAGGGCAACATTATTGCAGCCCAAAATAAGCAGCTACTCTACACTTATCATAAGTGAAGAGAGAGACAGCGTGGGATAGGCCATTTTTCTACCATGTTCAGTTATGCAGCCCACCTACATTACAGGAGCCAAAGGTGGCAGAGTTTTTTCATGAGTTACCATTTTGGAGGGTGGCTCATTTTGTATGGATGATAGCTTGGGGATGGGAGATTCACATGGGAATGAAAATTCCCAACATATTTCAGATTCCATGCCTCAAGAAATCCTCTAGACAACACATTGTTGCCTCCATGGGTGTTTTACTTCTACATGATGATAGCTACTTGGGTTGGTTACCAAAATCTAACTTACTTACTTGGGAGGGAAACTTGGAGGTCTATTGATAAGGCAACATATTTTTCCTTGGAGGAGTTTATCATATGAGTATGCTACAGGAGGAGGAGAGGAGGCTCTATAGTTATATCCTTGTAGTTGCTTGAGGACATGCAACATTTGGGAGGGGAGGACTGTACTATTCCTAAATTAGCATGAAGGTGGATCTGATGTAGACCATTTAAATGATTTTAATACAGTTACCAGTCAGTTAAATTCTGTAGGGGTAAAATTTGATGATGAAGTTAGAGCTATGTTATTTTTGTGCTCATTGCTAGAAATTTGGAATGGTTTAGTTATGGACATTAGTAACTCTGTCTCTGGATCTAGTACTTTAAAGTTTGATGATGTTGTCGATGCTATCCTTAGCGAGTAAATGTCACAGAAAAGCTCTGGTGAGACATCGGGTAATGCTTTGAGTTCAGAGTCTAGGGGAAGAAGAATGGAAAGAGGAAAGAGCTCAAGATATCACAGTAAATCAAGGAAAGGCAGGTCCAAGTCCAGATCGGGGATAGTGTGCTGGAAATGCGGAAAGAAAGGACACCTGAAGAAATACTGTAGATCATAGAAGGGAAAAGAAGGAGACACACAGCAAGAAAACAATCATGAAGCAAATGTGGCAAGTGATGTGTTACAAGATTCTTTGACTCTTTCTTTCGAAAATGTTACTGATTCCTGGGTAGTAGATTCAGGGGCTTCATTCCATGCCATACCTGATAAGAAATATTTTCATGACTATGTTCAAGGAGATTTTGGAAAAGTCTGTTTGGGTGATTATAAACCCTATAAAATTTTTGGAATGGGTAAGGTTCTTGTAAAATAGTAGAATGGAAACCAATGGCTATTAAAGGAGGTAAGGTATGTTCCATATCTGAAGAAAAATCTAATTTCAATAGGGCAGTTAGGTAGTGAAGGTTGTGTGACAACTTTTACAGATAAAACTTGGAAGGTAACCAAATGAGCGCTGGTAATATCAAAAGGCAAAAAGGTTGGTACATTGTATTTATGCAATGGTATTTCTAACTATTTAATGCTTTAACTTCCAAAGGAGAAGATGTAGCATTATGGCATCATAGGCTTGGACACATGAGTGAGAAGGGGATGAAGATTCTTCACTCAAGAAATTTGTTGACGGGTTTGACGAATGTTGATTTGGATTTCTGTGAGAATTTCATTTATGGAAAACAAAAGAGAGTCAGATTTCTCAGAGTTGGGAAAAAAAAAGAGGGAAAAATTAGAACTTGTGCATACATATGTATGGGGACGTTCTCAGGTATCATCTCTCAGTGGCTCTCATTATTATGTTAATTTTATTAATGATGCAACTAGAAAAACTTGGATTTATTGTATTCAAAATAAATCTGATGTATTTGATACTTTGAAGAAATGGAAATATTTGGTTGAGATTGAGACAGGAAAGAACTTGAAGTGTCTCAGATCATAAAATGGAGGTGATTATTGTAGCAAAGAGTTTGATAGGTACTGTTCAGTCCATGGAATTCGCAGAGAGAAGACAGTTCCAAGAACACCACAAGAAAATTATGTTAGAAAGGATGAACAGAACAATCATGGAGCGTGCAAGGTGCATGAGATTGCATGCAGGATGGTTATATAATAGTACTATTTATATAATAAATAGAGGGCCTTCAAGTTCCTTGGATGGTGGTATTCCAGAGGAAGCATGGACAGGTAAAAGGGTAAACTACTCTTTTTTAAAGCCTTTTGGTTGTGAGGCCCTTTTCCATATTAATAAAGAAAATAGAAAAAAGCTTGAGGAAAAATCAAAGAAATGTACCTTTATTGGATATGGTGTTAATGATTTTGGTTATCGCTTATATGATTATGAAAATTGCAAAATCATTAGGAGCAGAGATGTAATATTCAATGAAAAGGTATTGTATAAGAATCAGTTGCAGGAAAAGAAACAGGAAAAAGAAAACAAAGAATACACAGTTCTTGATGAGATCACAGAAAAGGTAAAGGTGCCTGAAAATAATAATAATAAAGAGCCACAACAACAACAGCAACCGTCACAACAGCAACAGGCACCTCAAACACCTTAAAGCAGTGTCAAAAGATCTACCAGGATAAGTAGACCCCCTGAACGATACTCTCCTTTATTGTATTATTTATTGTTGACTGATTCTGGTGAACCTGAATGTTATGAAGAAGTAATACAGGTTGAAAGCAGGAAGAAGTTGGAGCTAGCCATGGAAGAAGAGATGGACTCCTTAATGCATAACCAGACTTTGCACTTAGTCAGGTTTCCTGTAGGTAACTACATTGCAGAATAAATGGGTTTACAGGTTGAACGAAGAAGATGGAGGAAAAAAGAGGTACAAAACTAGACTTGTGGTGAAGGGGTTTGCACAAAAGAAAGGTATTGATTTTGATGAAATATTTTCTCCTGTTGTCAAGATGACTTCAATCAGAACTATTTTAAGTATTGTAGCAGCAGAAGATTTACATCTTCAACATTTAGATGTAAAGACAGCATTTATCCATGGAGATTTGGAGGAAGAGATATATATGGAGAAACTAGAAGGATATGAGGTCAAAGGGAAAGAAAAATTAGTGTGCAGGTTAAAGAAGAGCTTGTATGGCTTAAAACAGGCTCCAAGGCAGTGGTATCTAAAATTTGACAAGTTTATGTCTAAACAAGGTTATACTAGATGTCACTCTGATCATTTTGTTTATCTGGAAAGAAAAATGATGGTAGCTATATTATATTGTTATTGTATGTAGATGACATGCTTGTTTCAGGGTATAACGTGCAGGAAATAAATGTTATCAAAAGAAAATAGGCAAATTCATTTGCAATGAAGGATTTGGGAGCTGCAAAACAAATCCTTGGTATGAGAATAACTAGAGAGAGGAAAAATCACAAATTAACATTGTCTCAGAATGAGTACATACAAAAGGTGTTGAAAAGATTTAATATGCAGAATGCAAAACCAGTTAGTACACCTTTTGCTACCCATTTCAAACTTAGTAAGGATATGTGCCCCAAGACCCAAGACGAAATGGACTATATGTCTAAAGTTCCATATGCATCAGCAGTTGGAAGCTTAATGTATGCAATGGTCTGCACAAGGCCTGATATTTCACATGCAGTGGGAGTTGTAAGCAGGTACATGAAAAATCCAGGAAAATAACATTGGATGGAAGTAAAATGGATTCTCAGATATTTGAGATGTACCGTAAATCAAGCATTATGCTTTGGTGGTTCAAACATTTCTCTACAGGGATATGTTGATGCAGATATGGCAGGTGATAGAGATAACAAGAGGAGCACTACAGGATATGTATTTACTGTAGGTGGAACAACTGTCAGTTGGGTTTCAAAAATCCAAAGTGTTGTTGCACTTTCAACAATAGAAGCAGAGTATGTTGTTTCTACAGAGGCTAGTAAAGAAATGATTCGGTTACAAAGGTTTATGGATGAATTGGGTAAGAAGAATGATATGGGCACGTTATACAGTGACAGCCAAAGTGCCATTAATCTTGAAAAGAACTCATCATTTCATTCCAGGACTAAACACATACAACTCAAGTACCATTTCATACGGTTAGTATTGGAAGATGGACAGTTGAAGCTAGAAAAGATACACACTATCCAGAATCCTACAGATATGCTAACAAAATTTGTAACCAGGGAGAAACAGAGATTATGCTTAGTTTTAATTTGTCTTCAAGGATGATGATGAAGATGAGAAATAGCCAGGTCCAAAAAGGAGTCATTGTCCAACAAATGAAGCAGCGGTGGAGTTGCTACAATCAGTCTCCAAGTGGGATATTATTGGGTGTGGAGCCTGATTATCTTATTTATTTTGTATCAGAGCATTGGACCCTTGTACCTTAAGTGGGGCAGCAACGTCTCCCGTAATTAAATGCTTCCTAGGGGTCCATGGGGGGGTAGCTGTGACTTTATGGATCCCCCCCCTGGCAGGGGGTTTCGGGGGCAGTGCCCCTGAAGCTAAAAACAGATGTAAAATTTTCTTGTAAAAGTATAGTAATTTCTAGTCAATATGGGTTGTTCCTTAGGCGGATGATCTAACGGTAGAAGTTATGTTTATTTTAGGGTTTTTTTACCCTACAAGGAAACCCCTCACTTTGTATGAGGGTATTGTATTGCGGTTGTGGATCGTATGTGTATTCTCAGAGCGATAAACAAATAGGGAGACTGTGAGAGAGAACAGAGGATATTACATAGGATCTGTTGTAGGTTGTTTCTCTTCATTTTGCTAGATAATAGAAAGGAATGACTGGCTGTTCGGGGTGGACATAGCACAAACTGGGTGAACCACGTATATCTGTGTCTCTCTGGTTTTATGTGTTTTATGTGCTTGTGTTTTCCGCATATTTTATGTGTTTCATTGCTCTGTAATATTTAATTTTCTAACAACTAATTGGAATATTAATTTTTCTCTTGAAATTTAATTAGATGAATAAATGGGTAGGGAGGCCAATAAATCTCTTAAGTAGAAAAAAAATCCCTCTTAATTTGAAAAGGGATCATATTCATAGCTAGATAAAACACCCTCATGTGTGAACAGGGGCTAATTTATGTGGACAAGGTCAAGTTGACCAAGTCAACAACGCTGGTATGGAGGAAGTGAATCATCAATAGAGACAACCCAGTGTGAATGTGTATCAGTTTAGATAGTTAGAATAAATAAACCTTGGGTGTGAAAGGAGGAAATGCATGGAGACTATGTCAAAATTGACCAAATCAAACATCGTTGTAAATAAAAGAGTAGATCTAGTGGAGACAACATAGTTTTGGAGGAGGAATATATGCATGGAAGTAACCTCATAAATGTGTGGGGCCAAGGGTGAGGGAGCTCACCAAGAATACAAGGGAAGGGATGGTAGCCATGAGAGGCATTCAGAATATTTTTTATGTTTGATTTGTATGACTTATTTCATGCTTCAACTTTTTAGCTGGGTTTTCTATACTGTTTAGTACAAGGGTATTCTCATGCAGGAATTCCCCACTCGTTCTTGGAGGCCTTGCTGAAGAAATACGAGAGGAGGATTCAGGGCTTCATTTCCACCATTTGGAATTGGGCCAGTCATTCACCTACAGCCACAGTGTAGTCTCCTTGAGGAACTGCATTATTGTTCATGGTGTTGCAGTGGAAGGGTCAAAACCCCTGATTATGAGCTAGTTTCCTAGTGAAAGGATCAGCCTTTCACTTGGAAAGCTAGTAAGGATAAGCTACAACCATTTCTTTGTGTGTCCAGCCATATTTATGTAGATCTTTAGTCATACAAAATTATTCATCCATATATCTGCAGCATATACTTATTGTATCTCATATTTATCAAAAACACCCTTACCGGGTTATCTTGGAATTGCGTAAAAGAAACTAGATCTCAGTATTTCAGTTCTCTTGAGTAATAGATCAGTATATCCATTTGTCTCTATATTTCTATATTATAAACCCTCATTAAACTGTGCTGTCACTTGCTTCAGAATTTATGTGTTGTAGTAGTCATGGGGTTGGGGTGTTTTTTGGGCTGTTTTGGGCTTGGGAGGCCTGTTTAACTAAGCTATAATGATTTTTTTCTAATATCCTTGTACATTTGGTTGCTATATTGTATAAAATAATGGATCCATTGGTTTTTCTTGACTGTTATAGCATAATTTTCTGAAAAATTCATTTTTGGTGCCTATATTACTAATTTTCCTAAAAAGGAATATTACAATGAAACTTTGAACTCACTACTCCACTCTCATGAATTCACTACTCCTCTACTTTATGTGGACCGCATTTCATATATTTTCACACTGGATCCAAGACTTCTCTACTCAAATTGATTCAGCTCTGCAATACAATCTCCACCAGAAATACACCATCAATAAATCAAATAAAAAAGACCAAATATATGGTCTCAAGCTCCAGAAAATAGTGGCACAAATGTAATCATCAATAATTCAATCATTCAGCAACATAAAATATGCTCCATATCCTCCAAATAAACTTTGGTACAACATCCATGAATCTTGTCTAAAAATTGATCCTCTACTTCAAAATTATGCTACAACACTACCATTTACACACCTATACAGTGTATCTCTACTCTCAATTGGGTTTGAATCATTCCTTCCCTATGCATCTGTAACACATTCACTCTCACACTGAACCAATTTTTATAACTGATTTGGAAACTTTCCTCATAGTCTTCCAAGGACTCATCTGGCCCTAGAGCCATTCTAAAGATTTATTCTTTTGTCTCCTTAAACCTACAATAGTATATATACTTCTCATTAAAGGCTCATTGCATTTTTTTTGGGTAGTGATGTTGCTCTAGGTAGAATCATAAACCAACACAAGGTTGTATGCTTCAGGGTGGAGGGAAACAACTTCAGCTTTTGTTCATCAAAGGCATAGTCATAGGTCCTACGAACTATAGCACACTCAAACATAAATGTGACAGAATACTCAAAGGCTAAGCCATGGAAATTTGGAAGGGAAGTATGGATTATATTCTTCATCCTAACCTCCCCGTTTCTCTCTCGTATATGAAAGAACTCGTTTTTCCTATTTTTAAGCCATATTTTGGGTAGGTGATATGGGCTCTTCCTCCCCTATTGGTTTTTCAATAATTTCAAGTTGCTCACCTAGAGGATTTTCTAACTCCGCTGTGATCAGAGAGGGAATTTTGGACTCACCAAAGAATAAGGATGGTTGACTGCTTTATGGGGTGGGGTTTTTTGGTAGAAATTTCCCTTGATTATCCCTACTCCTATGAGGCATGAAAGAACTAGTTTTGTTTTTCTATGTTTTCTTCCGTTTTTTATCCTTTTAAAATTAGAAATACTAATACAAAACAAATTATGGAAAAGGAAATAAAGGTAAACTATAATTAGAAACAACACCTAATTATATACCTCCCCGACAATGGCACCAAAAAGTGATGAGCCGCAGTATCACAACAAGATTGTTGAGACTCCCAAGGCTACCAACTTTAATGATAAACTCGAGGTTCATATAGACTTAAGAGGTGACAGTGTTGTATGCATAGTAGGTCAAGTTCTACTCATGCCACCTTCAAAAAATGGACCAGATCAAGGCATACAAAGACCACTCTTTTATCTAGATCAAGGAAAGGGATTGCATGAAAATAAAGTTCTGCTCTAACTACGAGGATGAAAAACAATTTCTCTACTTCAAGAAATGGAAAGTGTCGTTCATAAAATGTAAATTTTTCACCCTAGTTGCAAGAATGTAGAGGATATGCTAATTGCAGGAATGAAAATTACTTATCTATTTGTAGAATTTAAACCTTGTGCTACCTGCAACAATGTGAATCGTTATTCTAATTGTAGAATGTGAAAATTTTATTTGAAAATAAACTAATCCTATGCAAGAACAACACTTTGTAATTGAAATCCTAAGAGGATGAATTCAGGAAATTTTCCTAGTCTAATTTGGATGGGAAAATAACCCTTGTAATCATTTTTTTCAAAGGGACATGGACAGAGTACCAAAACTCATATTTATTTCATAAGAAAATCATCATTATCATAAAATTTTGAAATCGATCACCTAATACTAATTGCATAATTGTGCTTGCAATGAGAAACATGCAATTTCAAAGTGGTCTTGGGTCTTCCTCAATCATGGATTCAAAGCCTATGGGTCATTATTCAATCCTAGGAGACAAAAGCCAAGCTTTTGGAACAAATCTGGTCAATTTTAGGGACTTCTATAGGATTTCTACAAGGTACTACATGATTACCCTGTTTTGCTATAGGATTTATTTTGTGAGAATCCTGAGGAGAGAAATGTGGTTTGGAGGTAGGAAAGGGTATGTAAGGGTATAAGAGATTTTTTTGAGTATTTTTCCAACCCCAGTACCTCTCAGAGGATGATCCTATACAAAAACAAACGCACATGGTGTCCCTCAAATAACCTATAAATATGGTCTCGGTGGCAGAATTTTGAGGACAGTTAGGGGTGACAAGGAAGTTTTTGATGATGACAAGGGGAATGTAGGATGAGTGTTGCAACCATTCAAGTCAATTTTAGTACTTGCAGACCAGCAAAAATCCTTTTTCTTGCACTCAAAATGATGATCAAGTTGTAGAAAAATAAACTAAGCAAGAAAGAATGAGTCAAATTTTATGAAATCCAACAAAGAGGAATCTTATCTCATTAAGAAATAATTTACCTAACAATAGTATTCTAACCTACATACATGAAAACTTGAGAAAGATGATTTTAACTCCTAGATTGCAGAAACTGAGTTTGCAAGAGACATTGAGCTAAGGCATATAAAATTTCAAAGGAAAGCAACCACATGTTTTTGGATTACTGTTATAGACTTCTCAACCACACTTCCCATAAGAGAGGTGGAATTCAGGCCTACAACCATAACTTTCTAGCAAATAAACTTCTAATAAAATAAGGAAGGAAATTTTGCTACTAAAATAATGCATAAAAATGATACATAAAGAGGGATTGTAGCCTCTAGGTTGGGCCCTAACCCAAGGGGACTTATCCCTCTACAATGCAGTCGAATGTGAAGCAAAAATAGACTTTTCATGAACATAAAATAGATTTCATATACACGATACAAATAAAAATTGAAATGATAGTCTTGAGGACTTGGTTCTTAGTAGCCCTTCTTTCTTCCATAATTCGAATCATAATGAGATCTTGAGCTTATTGATTTATACAAAGATGACTGAGGAGCAGCCTCCTTGGAAGGAGGACTGCTTCCCTCCAAAATCTCAAGAAAAGTGGATCTATCTCCCTTAGATCCTCAGATTCACTTTGTTATGCGGAATTATGAATTATGGATAAAAAATTCTTCCCTAAATGTGGTGCTATGCATTTATAACAATAGGTTAAAGACTTTGCATATACTTTTCCTAACAGTAAATAGACACATAGAATAGATCAAGAAACCTATTTGGGGTCCAAGCACTTCCTATTCTCCTTCTGTCGCTCTTGTTGTAGCTTCAAATCCAAGCTAGATCGCCAAAATATTTCCTGCAATAATGAACACTAAACCACAAAGATATTGCAATATACAGATGCCTATTCAAGTTATTCAGTTAAACCAATGAAACATGAACCATATACATTAGATAAAAATTCATGATATGAAAAATAGAAGCTTATACAGATACATATGTGGGAAAGTAAGTAGCAATATTTATTAATGGATAGAATGGGAGGTTACAACTATTGATTGATTTGATGTCACCATCTCCAGCATCATCCCAACCTCATCACAATGAACATCTCTCTAGTATCATATCACTCAAATCAAATCCTCAATTGAAATTCCACCAGAATTTCTCTACTCAATTTCTTCCCTCTCAAGAACTAGGATATGTGCTCAATTTATAGATGAGCTGAAGGTAGTTTTACAATCAATGAATTTCTAATAATAGGCAAAACATGTTCCCAAGCTTAGAGGTATCAAATGGTCACACGGATTCAAAGTTTCACACATATGCACTCTTCTAGAAGGCACTGGCCAAGTGGAGATTCTACAAAAATGAGAATTTCAATCCCAATTGACGAATGCACCCTTGAATGTCGGGAAGTGCTTTGCAGAGCACCCTTAAATGGAGGTGCCTGCATATGCAACGCACTTAACCCCTTGAGAGACTATGTTGGTGAGATCATAGGTGATATAAAATGTACTTCAAATCTTGGAAACATTGAAATACAAGTCATGGATGATTTGTTCTTGTTCTTTGTCTTAGGGTATGTAGCAACTAAAATTATAGGGGATGATAGACCCTATTCATTGGTTCTGGGGATGATGTCCAGTTTAACCAGGTCATTGGGAATGATGCCCAAATTTACCTATAACAGATTCCCCCCTAAAGCATGAAGTCAAAATAATAATTACACTATTTTTTGAATGAGATGCTTTACACTGTGATGGGCTGGAGCTGAAGCGGAGTGGCGACCTGCATCAATCTTACAATAAATTACATCATGATATATCCTCTTGATCACGAATTGATCAGGGAAGGTGTTCCCATGCTCAGCACATAAAGTATCTAATAACATGTACATAGTGCATAAAGTCATCTACATTGGAATGTTTCCCAATACAGACATGCCTACTGATATAGGCCCATGTTCAGATGAAGATCTGTATGTAAGGTCACCGTATAGATGATGTGTACAAAAATCCTGAAATCGTAGCTCAGATGGCTGAAACTAGATCTGTGGTCTTCTTATCTCGTTCAGTAGATCTTTCGGGTACAAGTCTAGCCATGTGAATATATGATTCATATTCGAACATGGTAAGACATCATTTTATTACTAGCCAATAATGTGAGTTGTTAACAAACGTGAGAGAACAACCATTAATTTCAATGGCCCTCAAGGTGTTGTAGTACATTTCATAAGGCGTGAATAGATGATTTGATGTCATATGCCAAACAAAATCTTTCGGTCAAAATTCTGGAAGCAAGGATCTTTTCGATGCTGTAACAAGCCTCATGGTACTAGAATATGATGTTTCTATGTGAACTTCCTAGATGATGATTTGATGTTGACAGGAAGCCACTTTATTTCGAAACGGGAGTTACTAATTTCAGAGATAGAGGTATGACTTGATATAGCAATGTTCAAGGATGACTGTCATGAGAATGAAGGTTTATGGGTATTGCAAAAGGATGAGTATTCATTAGATGACCTCTCTTGAACATATCGATGACACTGAGATGACTTGGCAGCATTGACCCAAAACCAAAGTGAAGGTATGATGAACCATAGGTATGAATGAACCTTCAATAATATTACCCAACCCAAACAGTCACCGTGATGGTGTAATGTTCCAAATCTGGAACTTTTTGCTCCATCGGGAATATCTTAAGATATTCCAATATTCCAACTCCAGCAGTATTAACAATCAACACTAAACTATTTCAGAGATTTATTTTTAGGGTCATTTACTAGATATGTCACCTTCACAAGGAAATATGAGATTCAGAGGCTACCTAGCCCACTAGCAGACTCTGCCAATAGAACTTGTCAAAAGCTAATAATTCCCTTCAAGGAATTTCTGCAATGCCTCCCATGGGAATGTTTTATAAGGAAATACTTGAAAATAAAATGTTTTATAGTGGTGGGATCCTTTTATACATATAATATGGAGTATAAATGCAGAAAGAGAGCTGAAAAAAATAGATCTAGGTGGGTTAAGCAGATCTCCCAACCTAGGTACATCATAAAACAGCTCAAAGAGAGAGCTACAACAATATGTAAACATGAATTTGAAACTCTAAAATTCTGAATTATAAAAAGAGGGAAATGGTACAGCAAACATTATATTATGATTTCAGCATTAATATACAATAAATAATTGAGGGGACAAGCCTCTCAAACCTCTAGAACCATACACCAATGAATATACAATGTAATGCCGGAGTAGCTGCAACTACACAGAATGTCGGAAGACCATAACTACACAATATCTAAGAGTGAAGCAGCTGCTGAACATGTATATAATGTAAATGTGGCTGAAAGATACAATAAAATGGCCCAAGAGAGGAAAATGGGCTCAATATGGGATTTCTAGCCAATCTTGGGGAGATTGCTAGAAATGCCGGATAAAATACAATAGTGACAAACAAATTGTCACTGCAACTGAAACCAAATGAATATGAGGCTATGGCTGATCTAAAATGATGATTCCCTCCTCTGATAATTCCCTCAAGGGAAAAGGGGTTGATCCCTTTTTACTCCAAAAACACTCCTCCTGATGAGCACAAGAATCTCCCTCAACACTGCCCTCTTGGAATAACGCAGTTTCTCCAAATGACTGCGTAGTGGGAGATGGTGAATGAGTGGCTTGATGCCATAGATCTTAAATATGGTACATAATCCCTCTCTACAACTCCTCCAATAAAGATATCACTACTCCACTGAAAAAGCAAGTAAAGAAAGTCTCTATGAGTTCCTCTGCTGCTACCCCAGCAACACAGCACCATCCTGCTACAGGAATAACGCTGCAACTGAAGGAGTGAGCTTGGAAAAATTCTGGAATGAGGAAATGCAGCTCAAATCCTCTCCTCCCATGAGGAAGAAGTGGGGGATCCCCGCCCGGGAACACCCCTAGTGCTCAAGAGCACTGCAATCCAACTAAACAGCCCAGATGTGCAAGTACTTGGCCTCACTACGAAGTTTCTGAATCAAAACATGAACAAATGAGCTATTATCTTCTCTCTTATAAAGCAAATTAACTCTCTCTCACCATAGGTCCCAAAATTAGGGTTTCCATTCACTTTTGAATGCTTTCCCTCCAAAAACTGCGTTGTCTTCTAAAGCAGGCCACCCCTCTACGGCAGCGTTGTGGACTTGGTCAAAGATGGCCAACTCAAGGTGATCCTCATCATGTTCACACCATTAGGTGTTTATTTCAGCTGCTTATTTATCCTCCTTCCTCATAAGGAGTATTATTTCTCTATCACCAAGGGGTTAAGGGGTCTCCTTACCCATTTTATTAAACAAAATAAAAATATGCCACTATAATGTTCCATTTTAGCTTGAGGCTAAAATTGGGAACATTACAGTCCTCCCCTCCCACATGTTGCTTTTCCTCAAGCGACTGCATAGAGAGAACAAAATTTTCTCCCCCTTCTTCTCTTATGGCCTCCTCATCAAAAATCTCCACCGCTGCTCAAGATATGCTGCAATAGAACTGTCCTCTAATGCCTCCTCCCAAGTATGCAAACCGAAATGGTGCACCTTATGGAAAGATGGAAGGTGTAGGTGGAAATCACCTTGCTGTGTCATGGCCTGCATGGGAAAATACAATCCTACTGATGATTCCCTTCATCCACACTATCATCCAAATGGAAATCTTGCCCCTGGTTCTGTGCAATGTAATGGGGCTGAATGGAGAGTTTTGCTACTTCATCCCAATAAGTTCTTCTCTCCATTTGTAGTAAATATGGGGCTGCCTCTATCCTTGGGCTGAAATGGTATGGCCTCCAAGAGTTTCCCAAGCTACCCCATAAAAACATTCAGCCATGAAATGCCTCTTCAAATTCTCCAAGTGGTTTGCCCCACAAGAAGAGAAAAGTAATAGTATGGAAATCATGGTTTTCCCATGGTATCTCCTGTAATATAGAACATGTGTAATGGGGAGAATAGTGCTCCCAATGGGTTGTCCCAACATATAAGTCACTCTCCAAATATTTCTCCCTATGAATAAATAAGCATCAGCGATACAAGGTAGCATAATACAATGAAAACAAGCTGCCACAAGACAACTAGAGAGTGGGTCACTGCTCCTCTCATGGGACCAAAACAGTGAGCCTCTTGCCTTCATCAAAAATATACACAACAAGTGCTTTCCCAGCCACTTTTTTGCTGCCACACACATCTCAAAGGTAGGAACATGAAAATATAAATTGGTGCCAATGGTGCACACCAAGGAGCATGTGGCTCCCTCCACAAACCACCATAGGGATGGTCCATTATTTTGCTACAAAAGTCTACAAATACATCCTTGTACATTATTCAAGAAGGAAAAACCCTTCTTGACTCATCATGTTTCTTGAACAAGGAAAGAAAGTACAATACAAAATGTGATATTATACCTTCTCCAATTTGTACTTGGGATCTTGAGCTTAAATGGCCCAACTAAGGATTTCCCTCTACCTCCAATGAGTAGGGAAGTGGCTATGAGGTCCTTTCCACCATAATCAAACGGGCTATGCATCTCTCCCTATTATGATAGATGCCATGATGAATTCCCTCCCAAGTGAACTCCTCTAGCAAGGAAAAGTATGCATCCAAGTGCATAGCTAGGGAGTTCTCATATGCTGCATGCAATAATTTCTTCTTGAGACTAGAAGCTCTAGCCAAGAAGAATCTTCCATAGTGTTAGATGACCATATCATAAACTTTGTATTATTCATCTCCGTCCTAGTCATCAAGAATCATGCATGCATCAGGATCCTGGGGAATACTCAACCCAAGCTGAGCCCTCCATCCTGGATCAGTCCTCCACATAGACAGCACTGGTATTCTGCAATATGGTGCTCCATCACGCTGCTGCCTACTACCTTGACATCCCGTCATGCCAAATTCATCCTCCAAGTTGCTGCCATGCCCATCATGCAACTGCTCATGCTCAAATAGAAATAAGGTCCTCTAAAAATGAGCCTCCCATGAGAGAATATCACCTCCAAAGAATCTCCCGATCCTGGCCAATGTAAGCATGAGTGGCCTCCATCTACTCCAATGCATGAAAGGATCCTTCCTCAAAGGAAGAATCCTCTGTTCATCCAAATCATTGGAGCATCCATTCGCCATCATGAAGACGCTATCCTCCAACCATTCAGCAAACTCTATTAGCACAGTAACGCTGATGAAGATGGGTGATACTGAAAATGAGAGAGTATATATCTCCTCCTTGAGTTTACCCCAAACCCTCTGCACTATGTTGGATCCCTCTAGTGTCTCCACCCCACCAGAATCCATGAGTGGTGAACCAAATGGAATTATGCCTCTCATGAACTCTAGATCAAGTGGCCTCCTAGGTGGAATGCCCCCATAAAGTGAGACATCATACTATGAAATAGACTGCATGTATGAGTGGACTAATTTGTCCCTCTCTCCTCTGGGCAGTGCAGTCTCTTTTCCTTGTGCATAAATTTTCTGAAATGGATATGAGTGAATGCCCATCATCCCTCAATTCTGATCCTTCTCTTCCCCTTCCATCTCACAATCCCCAAAAAATGCTACATAGGGCTCCAGAATTGTGCCTTGGTTCCCACATGTAAAAATACTTGGAACTCCTTGCAAAGATACAAGGACTCCTCTAGTGGAAGAAATAGCTCCCTTCTCACCTCCATGTGGTGATGGATGTCCTTCCAGTGTGACAGCGCTGTCGGTTCCTTCCATTGCATGCAAAGTGTTTTTGTTTATGCCACAATGAGTCTCACCGAGTTCTTCCATCAAACCCTTAGTGAATGCTTCATGTGTTTTTGCATTTGCATGGCAATGTAAAATGGGAATTTAAAACCAACAAACATGAGCCATACCTTTGAGTTGTAGCGCTGTTACAGGTCAAAATACCTCCTCATCAGCTCAGAGGAGAAGACAAATATGGAAGGAATACAAAGACCTAAATTAAACCTATTTCTACCAAGGTAACGCCTTTCTATAACAAATCATGAGTGTTATAACGCATAGGACCAGTAAATGTGCCACGTTAGTGTCTAGGGCAACGCTCTGTTTACACTAGAGGGTAGCGTTACCCGTGTTTTGAGTTTGAAATGGGAAAAACGCGCGGAAAATGATTTGAATCTCCGACTTTCCCTCACAAGAGAGTCAGTTCACAAAGGAAACTGAAAAGCACCAATTCATTATTGGTCACTGCCATAAAAGACTGAACTCCCAAGGAGGAAAAAGCATAGAGATTAAAGAAACATCTTAACTTTTTCTATTGCAAACTAGTGGAAAGAGAAAGGCAATAATGGCTTTCTCCCTCTGCTATAAAAAGGAGTTGAAGGCTCTTAGTTGAAGGTCGAAGGATTGTTAATGTTCCGAATACTTGTGAAGCAGAGGATAGTGTTATAGTGTGAAGGCCAAGAGTAAAAGAGATTCCTAGAGAGCTTGTTGACTAAGACTTCACTACTTAAGAGATAGAGAGATTGGGAGGCTGAGGAGGGCTTGGTACAACCGACGGTTGTAATCCTCCTTCTTTCAATATTAATAGAAATGTATTTGTTTTTTCCATTCAATGCTTAATGTTTTCATTATTGTATGAATATTCACACAACATGATATGAATGGCTCAGATGGGTATAATTTAGATGTTCATTATATATTAGCTTAATTGATAGGATATATGTTGTGTTATACATTACACGGGTGCTTTGTTTGAATGCGGGACTAAGATTTGGAGCCGGTGAAGGAAGACTCTTGCTTCGCTGCTTGGTGTTCTCCAAGGGACTCTGAGATCATCAAAGAGGTAATTTTATATCGCATTCCGTCAAGTTATTCCAAGTTAATATGAACATGTATATGCCATCTCTGTGAACTGTACAGCTAATCTTACTGTCTGCCTAGGGCACCGAAAATCCTTGAGAGGGATATACGATAAACAACAACCCAAGAATTTTACCCTATAGCAGAATTGGCGACTCCGCTGGGGAGTTTCCCCCATAGTTTCCGAACTATTTCTGTCCTCTTGACTTCTCTCTTCTGTTCATAGATCCTTCCGACCAGTACTTATGCCCAGTAAACATTTTAAAAACTCATAGAGTTCAATCCTGTTTCTGTTAGACCATCTGAAGAATTTTTCCCTAGATAACGCTACACCTGTAGTTTCTCCAATGCGTTATAACACTGGCTCTACTTAAAAATAGTGCGTTAGTCTCTGGATTAACGCTTACTTTACTCAAAGACAGTGCGTTACTCAGCCAAAACTTTCTGTTCACTGCCGTGATTGTGTTTTAGCTGCAGAATTTTTTGGCCATCAATATATCTCCTTGACTGAATCCCTGCGCTTGTTTACTAAACTGGCATTTCTGTTTGTTTGCTCTTGTTTGCAAAGTTAGTGTCAAAAGCATTTACTTTTTAGAGAAGAAATTTTTTTTTCTTTTAGTTTTTTCTGCATCTAGTTGAGTTAATTCTGAAATTTTCAATTTATAGACTGTTAAGAAGAGGTAGATAGAAGTCTGAATCTTTAAAGCTGAACTGAGTTATTTGAATGTTAGTGCATGGATGTTGAAAAGAAACCTCTCCTTGTTGAAATACTCTTCATCGAATTGAATATTTAGAGCATGTTTTGCATGGTTTCTTGATTCGGAGTCTCATTACATTTCATACGTCCACTCCCCCTCCGCAAGACTAATAATAAAGTACACTAAGAATCAAACGATAATAAAATCAATCAACTCTTTTTTGAGCTCAGACAAACAGTAGTTCAGGCTAGGATCTTGGGTTAGGAGCAGTGAGAAAATTACCCAAGATCTCAAAACTTGAAACTAGAGCCATTAACAAGTGAAATCCTACTGCACTCATATTATTGGGACCGTTCCTTTACTGGAGCTCAGCGCGAGACAACACTTGGGTGCACAAGAAGGTAGCCCGCCTTCAACTACATCTGGTGGGTGTGTTATATATTGGGGTTCCCTTCGGGGATGTCGAAACTAGATCGAGGATCTAGGTATTCTGCCCATATAACACACTGTCATTGACCATGGACCCCCCTGATGTTGTCTGTGATTTGAGGTATCTTTAGTGGCCATACTTTTTAGGGACTTACACAAGGTGACTGGGACGGGTTGTCCTGGTACATGAAACAGACGAACCCACTCTGTCTTTGGTCTTTAGGAGGGTACTCGTCTTCACGAGAGTGCTTACACCTATCGTCTAAGGTTCGAGCGAAGCTCTAGAGTGACCGTAACTGTACTTTCAACCAACCCTCTCTGTATGCTATTGTGATACTGGATTTCATCACCAGCAAACGGTAGTACTCAGACAGGGCACCCTATTCTGGCTGCTTGCTGATTGATTTTAGAGAGTCCTTTTTTCTTTTTTTTTAGGTGTGTGGTTACTGTCACTGAGACTTTATAATACATCACAACTTATTAAAATTTGTTAAAATTAAACAGGTCACCGTGGCGTCCCCCGACCCACGCCGTCTGTCTAGACGATAGCAAGGTCTACCTCCTCTAACTATTGAGGAAGAATTGAACCTTGGTGAACCCGTGCCTTCTACGGAAGAGCAGTCTCCACTGACTAATCTTGATTGTCACATAGCCTCATATCATCCGGAATTTATGGAGGACCCTTTCACTGAGGGGGTTGTACCTCATTACAATCCTCCACTCGCTGATCCATTGGGGCCTGTGATAATTCAGATTCCACCACGCCAAAATATGTCTTCGGCCGCACAAACATCCATTTCACCACCAGCATCCACTGGGTCGATGCCAATGGAAACCATCCCAGGTTTGCCACCATCCTCCCCACCAGTGGTCGGTTCTATTCCATCACTGGGTAACCCCATTAGTCAACATATACCTACTCCCAACCCTATGGTCATCACAACTGTCAGTAGTTTACCGAATCCTTTGGCATCTACTTCTACCGTGACCACGTTGGGACCCACGGTAGCTCCTCCCATGAGTATGACTACTTCGGTGCCTTTTAGCAACCCTTTCAGTTGGAACCCTCTGCTGAGTTCAAACCCCTTGGCTACTATGCCAGGGGGCAGTGTTTCCAGCACGCAGGTATCAGGGAACATTTCGCTTCCCCTGCAATCCTTAGGACAAATGGGACAACCTATTGTCAATACTTTTCCCATAAATGGTTCAAACATAGGTGTAGGGTCTATGCCGTTTCCAAACTATGCAAGTAGTAGCATGCCTCCGGGAAATTCTATTGCATCCATTTGGACTAACCAACCCCAACCTCCATCTGGAATGGGAGGGCACTTTTATACTGGGGGCAACCAACTGTTCACCCCGCAATACAATATGCCCTATGGACAGTAACAGTATGTCCCTACTCCTCCACCTATCGGAAATTTTTATCAAAGTCCAACTTATCCTCCTGGTAACACATTGATGGGGGGACCCTATGGTCCAAGTAGTCAGCCCATACTTCCTTGGTTAGATTTAGGAGCAAATCCATAATTTCCATTTTTGGCAGCTTTTGACATCCCCGATATCCATAAACTGAATAACGACCCCATCAATCACAACCCGCTTTGGCCTCCTGTACTGCAGAAGATTCCTTCTGACATCCCGAAGTTCGACGGGAAACAAGGGGACGACCCAGCCACACACATCACTACCTTTCATCTATGGTCTATATCCAATTCCATGGTGGATGATAGTGTCCGGCTTTGACTCTTTCCTCGCACCCTTACAGGAAATGCCGCCAAGTGGTACATAGAATTTCCACGTGCCGCCATCAATAATTTTGCCGCTTTAGTGACAGAGTTCCTAAAGAACTTCCAATTACCAAATAGAGTGGAAACCAGAACGGAATTGTTAAAATCGTTACGCCAAGACACCACCACCCACATCTCCGATCATATTCATGAATGGAGACGTAGGAGGAGGCTAGTCAAAGCACCAATCCCGGATCATCTCTTAGCAAATTGGTTTTGCAAGTCTCTTTTACCCCACATATCTAAAGACATTGGCCTTTCTGGTGCGGTTACAAAATATCAATGTATTTGCCGTGCCCAGCATTTGGATTTAATCTATTCACAATCCGGCATGCTATACAATCTTCTCCCCCATGCCCCTAGTAACCCAAATCCTCCGGCCACTCAGAAAACCGAAGCACATGCTGACGGTCTCGTTGGCACAATATCCGGTGTAGCCACAAAGCAGTCTCGGGGGCAAACCTCCCAGCCATCTTTGGCTACCACCGCCCCTCACCAAACAACTACTCTTCCTACCGCTGAGGTGAATTCTATACAAACCTCACAAAAACCTAGCGGGAAAAATAAGAAGAACAAGAAAAAGACGTCTTCTTCAGAAGAGCAGTCAGATAATCAAAATAACCCTAATCGGAAAAACGCTGCCAAAAATGACAAAGGGAAGGATAAACCCATGAAATTTCCTTGCAAGATTTGTGCGGAGGACCACTTGACATACAAATGTCCTTGGCTACAGGAATGCACCGATTTTATTGCAAACAAGGATTCTGGGTGAACACCTGCTGTTCTTCATAATCCTTTCCCTAATCAGCAGTAGCAACATCAACACATGGTTGACAATCCGCCACAACCTCATCAACAGGGTAATGGTGGTTCGCATCCTTCCAGTGAAGGACCATCTGCCATTTATGGCATTGAGATTTTTGAGCTTCAAACTCGAGCCAAGCTTTATGGAAATCCTACCATAGATGCTCAAGAACCTGGAAGTAGTTCAAATCCACCGCCGCCCAACGATTTGTATATCGAACGACCTGCTGCTGAACCCGTGATTCGTCCCCCCAAAGGGACACTTTGACGCACGACTCATAACACCTCTGCACGTGCAGCCCAAAACTACAACATTGTAGAAGATTTGGCGTAGGCACCGTCAACCATGTCTGCTCTCAAAGTATTACAGACCTATCCAGCACAAAGGAAAGCCTTTCTTTCGGCCATTGGTGGAATAGACCCCCAGGATTCCATGCTAGCTATCTTTGATATGGAAAAGGCTAAACCTCGCCTCTCACACCAACTCGCATTCCAGGTGCAAGTTGTGTCGAAAGGGATACCAATCCATCGCACTGTCATAGACGAAGGTGCTTCGACCTGCGTTATGTCACAAGCTTGCTGGCTCAATTTAGGTTCTCCTACCCTCACCCCGCCATCGAATTCCCTCAAAGCTTTCGATGGCCACATGATCCTCCCAAAACGATACCTTCCTAGCTTTCCCATCATGTTGAGTGGGAAAATGGTAAACGTGGATGTTGAAGTCGTAGAGCGCCATCTAGACTATAATCTATTGCTTGGTTGCAGTTGGTCTTATGCCATGACTACCATTGTGTCTTCGGTATTCCGACTCATCCTATTTCCATTGGATGGGAAAATAGTCATAGTGGATCAACTATCCTTCTGCACCCCTGATTATGCCATGTTACCAAGTAGCATCGTACCCCTAATAGGAGGCTTTCCTGACTCTTACGTCAGTATCGGTACCGGTCTTTTGAAGTCATCTTCCCTACTGGGTTTTTTTCCTCTACCACCGCCACTGATCCCAAACATGGTTGCAATGATATCCACCACTTTGGATGGCTCTATCGACCCATGGATCATTTCGGCACCTTCAGACATTGATTCCTACGGATATCAGATGCCTCTCTCACCAACCAAGTTGGCTTACCAAGCCATCCAAACCGCATCTGAACCCTCCACTACTATGGTTTCGACCAACGGTACAAACCTCCCACCCATAACCGTTCTCTCTAAGGATCTCCTCAATGAATTCTTGCCCATAGATGAAGCTATTCGAGAGATCATGTCTCTAGAAGAATGACCTTGGGGAGAGTTTCACCATCGCGCTTCGATGATTGACTCAAAGGCGATAAAAACTGAAATCCCATCCTTTGACCAACCTGAGGTGGTTCCCTCTCCTTATACAAATGTTCAAACTACAGATTCAGAAGGAAACATGGGTAATCTTTCTAAGACAATGCTCATTGATATCTCGGTCAAAACGGGTATCGTGGAAAATATTCAGATTGGAGTCGACTGCAATCCTGAGGAAATTGCGTGCTTCACATCCCTTTTCAAGGAATTTCGCGATGTGTTTGCTTGGTCTTATGACGAAATGCCCGGCATAGACACTTCTATTGTCGAGCATGAAATCAAGATCTATGACAATGCCAAACCAGTTCGGCAACGACTCGGACCTGTCCACCCGCGCAAAGCAGCCGCCATCAAGATTGAGGTAGAAAAAATTTTAAACGCTGGTTTCATCTATCTCGTTCCTTTAACAGAATAGGTTTCCAATCCGGTTCCCGTTGATAAAAAACAAGGCACCATTCGAGTCTGCGTCGATTATCGTGATCTGAATGCCGCTTGTCCTAAAGAAAATTATCCTACATCGTTCATTGATCAAATTCTCGACGATTGTGCCGGATGCGAATCTTTTTCCTTCATGGATGGATTCTCAGGCTATAACCAGATTGCAATCAAAAAAGACGACCAGCATAAAACTGCCTTCATCTGTCCTTGGGGCACATTTGCATATCGAAAACTCCCATTTTTTCTGAATAATGTTGGAGCAACCTTTCAACGGGCTATGGACTACGCTTTTCACGACATTCGACATATTGTACATGCTTGCTTGGATGACCTTCCGGCCCATTCCAAGAAACAACATGATCACCTGGCTCATCTAAAAGAAATTTTTGCTTGGTGCAGATTCTACAATATACGTTTGAATCCTCATAAATGCGTATTTATGGTCGAATTAGGACGTCTTTTAGGTTTCATTGTCTCCAAACACGGGATCAGGGTTGATCCCGATAAGGTTAAGGTGATTGTCGAATTGCCGACACCACAATCCATCCTTCAACTCCAAATTTTGCAAGGGAAGGCAAACTTTTTGCATCATTTCATCGTTAACTATGCCGAGATGACGAAAGGATTTATGTGGAAACTGAAGAAAGGAACACTATATTTGTGGGATGACCAAGCTCAACGGTCATTTGATGCTTTAAAACATGCACTTGTTTCAGCCCCACTCCTTAGTGCCCCCGATTACTCACGCGATTTTCTCCTCTACCTGGCAGCCTCACCGTCCTCACTTGGAATGGTTTTGGTTCAAGTACACGATGACGACAGTGAAAATGTGATATACTATTTATCCAAAGGTCTAATCAAACCTAAATTGCGTTATTCACATGTGGAGAAACTTTCTCTAGCGGTAGTTTTTTCCGTCACCTGACTCCGACACTATATATTGCTGCGACAGACTATGGTCATTGCTTTGGAGAATCCCATGCGACATATCTTGTCTAGACAAATTATTGGAGGAAAATATTCCAAATGGATCGTAATCCTCCAGCAATTTGATTTGGTTTTCACGGCTGCCAAAGCAAATAAATCCCTCGTCTTTGTCAAATTATTATCGATCTTCCCCGAATCGACCCAGGAGAAGTAGCTCATGATCCATTTCCTGATGAATCTGTATACTTGGTCGATTCTTCGGACCCATGATATGGAGACATTTTGGTCTACCTACAAACCCAATGCTTTTTCCCGACTCTCACGCCCGATGACCGTCGTCGTATCCGCCACCAAGCAAAGCACTACCTCGTGCTAAATGATAGACTATATCATCGTGGTGTTGATACAATTCTCTGACGTTGTCTCACTTTTGATGAGGCGGAATGTGTTTTGAATGACTGCCACGCAGGGGCATGCAGTGGTCATCTTTCGGGCATAGCTACTGCCCAAAAAATCTTGGGCGCGGGTTACTATTGGCCCAATTTGTTTAAAGACTATATTGCAGCAATCCAGAAGTGCCATCCCTATCAAATTTTCACAAAGAAAATGTGCGCTCATCTTGCCCCCCTCACCCGGTTATCTCCATTGGTCCTTTCACTAAATGGGGAATTGACTTCGTCACCTACAATCCCACTTCGGAAAATGGACACAACTACATCGTGGTTGTGGTCGACTACTTTACGAAATGGGCAGAAGCCCTTCCCACTTTCAAGGCCGATGGCGAAACCGCTGCTCTCTTCCTGTTCAATCAAGTAATCTGTTGGTTCGGTGTACCCCTATCGATTGTCACAGATCATGGATCCCACTTCCAGAATCACATGATGACCGAATTAACATCCATGCTAGGTTTTCGTCAAGATCATTCTTCGTCTTATTACCCTCAAGCTAATGGTCAAGTCGAAGCCATAAATGGCGTCCTCAAAACCATGATTCGTCGATTGGTCGGAAACCATAAAACCACTTGGCATCGGAAGTTGTATTACACGTTATGGGAATACCGAACATCAGTTAAAACTACCACAGGCTTCACACCATTCCAACTTGCTTTCGGCCTAGAGGCAGTACTTCCAATCGAGTGCGAAATTCCATCACTCAAACTTGCCGTTGAGCTCCTGCCCGGCACCACCACCATAGAAGAGCGCTTGCTCTCACTCGATCATTTGGACGAAACTCGTCGAGATGCTACACTAGCACTCAAAGCTCACCAGCACCGAGTCAAGGCTCAATACGACAAATCTTTCAAGCCTCATTCTTTCCAAGAGGGAGATCTAGTTCTACTTTATGATCAGAAACGTGACCTCTTGGGGGAAGGAACACTCCAACCATTATGGCTTGGTCCTTACATCGTCACTAAAGCCCTCTCAAAAGGAGCTTATGAAATTCAGGACTATAATGGAATTCCACTCGAGGAGCCCCGCAACGGGCTCTAATTAAAGAAGTATTTTGCCTAGTTTCGCACTAGGCATATGCTTTGTAATTTTATGTATATAAGTTTTGCTTATTGTTTTGATGTCTCTGGATGCTTTTTTGGGTTTCACGGTGTTTTTCTCATGAAATCTTTTTCTTTCACATATATGCCACCACCCTCTTTATCATACGTTGGATATGCGGACGGTGCTAGTCATCACACTAGACGCATTGCTTCAGCTGCTTGGGTTCTCTACACTCCTGAGTCAGACCTCCTCGGTTCTGGGGGAATTTTCCTAGGTAGCGCCACCAATAATGTTGCCGAGTACATGTCAGTGATCCAACTCCTCACGGAAGCGGCCTCTCGTGACATCTCCAATTTAGTGGTCAGGTTAGATTCCCAAATCGTCATTATGCAGTTAAACAATCACTACCGTGTTCGTCATCCAGTCTTGTTGCGTTATTTTTTAAGAGTATGACTTCTAGAACGTCATTTTCAAACAATCACATTTGAGCACGTTCCTAGAGAATTTAATACATTAGCCGATTCTTTGGCAAACTATGTGTTAGATTGGCATTTTTCGCATTCACTATAAAAGATTTACTCATGAGTATATATATTTTTATCCCATTGAAAATACATAAAAAACTATAAAACACAAAATCACCAAAGAGAATGTATATATATATATATGTCATGTCCAGAACAATAGTTACATCGAAAAATCTTCCAAAACTTGGGTGTTTTACAAAAATTTGGCTACACTAAGCCACGTTCTGACACTAAAACATCCACTCCGCCAGATAGGCATGATGATCATGGTAGCATACAACTTCTCTATCTATCCTCCTCAGAGGCACAAAGTATCTCTCCGACACACCGACAGTATGCCACTATAAACGAACTGGAACCTCCCGCATAGGAAGGGGTGGTATGCCCATACTCAAACCCTCCAGGTTTCTGGAGATTTCATGTAAAACTTGGGCATCATCATCCTCGTTGGCTTCCGCATCATCTGCTAGTCCGCCAGCCCTGGGTAACTGCAGGCCTCGCCGTGCATAGCGAGGGGCCCCAACTGGCCGGACAGGTGCCACATATGTGTCAAGCAAACAAGCGCTTCATGTCAAAACATAATTTTCACCCTGTCTTCAAAAAAAAAAAAAAAAAAATTTACATAAACATTCAAAAGAAAAAAACAAGTACTTCTTTGAAATACACTGATCATTTCCTTCTTACCATCGAGCCCCCACTGGGTGCTAGGGGGCAACACTAACTCTGGATCGCCTATGAATTTCATCCCTGCATAGGGATAATCCTTGTCATAATAATATGTGAGTTGATCCAATCAAAAAATCCATCATCAAAACAGTGGTGGACAAGACCCTCTCCAATCCGCGGAAGAAAAGCGGCCCACCGAGCCTGCCTCGGCTCACGTGGACCCAATGGTGCTGTAACGATCCTGGGCCTCATCAGTGGTATCCGCTCTAGTATGAAAGAGACAATCAGTGTAACGTACCCAAACTCTCTCTGGGTACGGGTCTTACATGCAGTAAGCTTTGCTCGGACCCGACGAACAACTCCGTCACACCAGTCGAAAACCTGAGGTTGCATACAGTCCAGGGCTAGGAGCATCTGGGCCTTGGTGGCCACATGCTGACTCTTGGCGCCTGCCAAGCGAACAATCATCCATAATATAGACCGCAACGGTCTCAAAGTCACTTGGGAAATCGGTATCCGGTTCCTCACAGCCTGAGTGTCACGTATGCAATGTGCACGAATCAGATTAGTAGTGGAACGTGGGTCAGCTCTGGACCCCGTCAAGTTGGGCCTCGCCCCATGACATGATAGGCTGGTCAAAAAGTACACATCATCCTTTTCGATTGAGAGCTCATTGCCCCCAATCCGAAAGACATGGTGGCGTTCATCCCACTCCTGGATTAGCCACCTCAGGAGGTCCTCTTTACCCCTCATCATTTCTAAGCGGGCATACTTTAGCAATTCGCATCTATGGAGAGCCATCAAGCTTGCTGCATCTATCACCATCTCTCGTTCTTCCCGCTCATGTTCTCTCTCTCGCCAGATACTCATGATTAACAGCTGAATATCTGCAAATGCAACATTTTCAACCGATCAAAACTTGCCTGGACCACTTCAAAACAGCAAAAATCGAGTTGCTAGAAAACACGGTGTGCCTAACGCTGGCTCTCGTACAAAACAGAGCGTGATAACATGGTCTCGTTTTACGGGTTTTGCGTTTAATGCATCTGTTATACTTCTGCCCCGCGTTAGGCGCAAACATTTTTCTGGGGCCTTGAAATTTGCTAATTTTGAACCAGCAAAAAGTAACAAAAAGACAATTAAATGATAGCAGGAGGTTCGAGCTCTTACCTGGATCTCGCGGGAAGGAAAACCGTTGCCCGGATCGACCGTAATCGTCGGCTGAAGATTTCAAACCTTTTCACCCCAGAGCTCTTTCACAGCACAAAACAGTGAAAATGGAGGACTTCCGACCTTCTTATAGCAAATTCTGGGGCATGACTCTCTCACGCTAGTCGGCAAAAGTCGTGAATTCTTGCTACGCACGTGTCGCAACTATTGAGATTTGGTACTGATGTGCTGATGAGTGATCAATATTTATATGCAGACATACTCATGTTATATCGAGCATTCTTTTTACGGTATTTTTCTTGCTCGTTAATCCGAAAAACCTCGAGTTCCCTTCTTTGGACTCGTTAAACTTATATGAAGTTGATATCGAGCGTTATTTTTATGGTCTTTTTCTTGCTCGTTAATCCGAAAAACCTAGAGTTTTCTTCTTCAGACTCGTTAAAATCATGAAGAAACACTGAGCATTCTTTTTAGGCCCCTTTTTCTCGCTCATAAAACTGAAAAAACCCCGAGTTGACTTTGTCGGGCTCATTAAACTACCACGACAGAGAGAAAGGAGCTATTCTTTTCCTCTTTTTCAAAAGCTCTTTAAACCGAAAAAGTAAGCGAGTTTTCTCCGCGTGACTCGTTAAAATTTCACAGAGAGCACCGAGTTTTTCTTTGTTGGACTTGTTAAAATTTCACAAAGAGTATTGAGTTTACTCCGTCTCCTCGTACTCATAACAAAATGAGGTAGACGTCCATTGAAAAAATATTTCTCACTTTTCCGGCTTCAATGGACTAACTCACAGAAAATGAACTGTTTCGGGCTTACTATTACCCCTTTGCCGTGCCCGGTTATCAAGACATGACAAAGGTACCCCAATGGAGTTGTCTTTTCATACATTTTTCAGACTCTCTAAACATGAAAAATTCACCGAGTTTTCTCGTCTGGACTCGTTAAACCTAATCAGACGGAGCGCAGAGTTGTCTTTTCAGACATTTTTCAGACTCTCTAAACATGAAAAACTCACCTTGTTTTCCCATCTGGACTCGTTAAACCTAATCAGAAGGGGCACAGAGTTGTCTTTTATGATATTTTTCAGACTCTCTAAATATGAAAAATTCACCGAGTTTACTCGTCTAGACTCGTTAAACTTAATTAGACGGGGAAAAATTTGGACAAAATAGATACTACCTCTGTTACATTTCAAAAAAGGTCGATTTGGCAGCAAAATTCTTGAACATGGCACTTCCCAGAAAAATCTTTCGTAGTTAGCCGAACCCTACCATCTATGAGTATTAGCCTTCATCTCCCAGTGTCCCTGCACCGGTAAAACCCTAACACACTCTTTGGTGTTCATCAAGCTTCAGCTGCCTAGTACCCTGCTAGAGTGCCTTATATTGTTCAAGAAGATCTCGCTATCTACTGCTCCTGTTATCAACCAAACCACTCATTATGCCAGAAATTATTTTTCGTCTGACATCCCCATTTCCTCTTCACTATCTCAAATCATAAACAACATCAGTTGGTTTCTATTTTGTGTTGACTGATGTAGGATGCCTTAGTGCCTACCTTTCAACGGATCTCTTCCTATCGAATTCAACATCTTATCTAGGAAGTTGATCCAGAAACCCATTAGTAACCGGATACTTGTAGACATCAGTGGCAGGTAGTCTTGTGTTTGATCAAGGGTCTTCATCATTGGCTCCTGGTCGAATGATTCTACGAGTGTTTGACTTCAACTCATTTTTCACACTCGCTAGATTGTACTGTGCATCTTAGGGACCATCATCATTATCGGTGGCCGCCTTCGTGTCTGTTAACAGTTTTCATTATCAACTGGTAATTAGACGATTTCTCACATGTTCGACGACAACTCCTTCATTCGCATGTTGAGAAATATGTAGTTTAAGTGAATCATCGGTCAAGACCTTGGGGCAAAGGCTACATCATTAAAGTTGTGTTTCCTTCCCCAAGTTGGAGATATTGTTTATGGAGATAGCTTCTTCAGCCTGATCCTATTATGACAGACACTTCCACATTGTGCTTATCAGTGGACAGATTCTTCATATCTCTATTCTATAGAAATCATGTTGTTTAAGCTATTGAGCATGGGAATGCCCGACTCAAGGCAGATACTATATTTTCTGACATATGTTGTTGTTTTAGGTTTTCTTCAGTCTTTCAATCTCTTTATCTCTACAAAAAGTATAAATTATTTCGGCCATCGTATTCATCTCTGACCTCACACTTTAGGGGGCATCTGTTACAGGTCAAAATACCTCCTCATCATCTCAGAGGAGAAGAAAAATATGGAAGGAATACAAAGACCTAAATTAAACCTATTTCTGCCCAGGTAACGCCTTTCTATAACAAATCATGAGCGTTATAACGCATAGGACCAGTAAATGTACCATGTTAGCGGCTAGGGAAATGCTCTGTTTACACTAGAGGGTAGCGTTACCTGTGTTTTTGAGTTTGAAATAGGAAAAACGCGCGGAAAATGATTTGAATCTCCGAGTTTCTCTCACAAGAGAGTCAGTTCACAAAGGAAACTGCAAAGCACCAATTCATTATTGGTCACTGCCATAAAAGACTAAACTCCCAAGGAGGCAAAATCATAGAGATTAAAGAAACATCTTAGTTTTTTCTATTCCAAACTAGTGGAAAAAGAAAGGCAACAATGGCTTTCTCCCTCTCCTATAAAAAGGAGCTGAGGGCTCTTAGTTGAAGGTCAAAGGATTGTTAATGTTCTGAATACTTGTGAAGTAGAGGATAGTGTTATAGTGTGAAGGCCAAGAGTAAAAGAGGTTCCTAGAGAGCTTGTTGACTAATACTTCACTACTTAAGAGATAGAGAGATTGGGAGGCTGAGGAGGGCTTGGTACGACCGACAGTTGTAATCCTCCTTCTTTCAATATTAATAGAACTATGTTTGTTTTGTCCATTCAATGCTTAATGTTGTCATTATTGTATGAATATTCACACATCATGATATGAATGGCTTAGATGGGTATAATTTATATGTTCATTATATATTAGCTTAATTGATAGGATATATGTTGGGTTAGAAATTACACGGGTTCTTTGTTTGATTGTAGGACTAAGATTTGGAGCCGATGAAGGAAGACTCTTGCTTCACTGCTTGGTGTTCTCCAAGGGACTCCGAGATCATCAAAGAGGTAATTTTCTATCGCATTCCGTCAAGTCATTCCAAGTTAATATGAACAGGTATATGCCATCTCTGTGAACTGTACAGCTAATCTTAATGTCTACCTCGGGCACCGGAAAGCCCTGAGAGGGATATACGATAACCAACAACCCAAGCATTTTATCCTATAGCAAGCGCTGCTCCTCCAATGGCATCATCTCCTTCCTCTATCCCCCTTGCAAATGGAGAAAGGACTACACTGTGGATCTGCATGTGTGGCTGAATGCTCACACCCATCATGACAAAAGTAGGTTTTTCGCCATCCACAACCCCTTTTAGAAAATCTTCCCACTGTTCCCTTTCATCAATATTTTCAATGATGTCCTCGATGGTCTGGAAAAGAAGAAGCGAAACCTCCTCTTCCATCATTCCTCTTTCCTTGTCTCCTTTGTAAATATCCTCTCCTTGGAGAGAATTTCCTCTTTCTGACATCATTGGATCTTGGGCACAGGCTGAGCCAAGATCATGCTCTGACACCACTATAATGTTCCAAATCTGGAAATTTCTGCTCCATCGGGAATATCTTAAGATATTCCAATATTCCAACTCCAGGAGTATTAACAATCAACGTTGAACTACTTCAAAGATTGACTCTTAGGTGCATTTACTAGATATTTCACTTTCACAAGGAAGGATGAGATCCAGAGGCTACCTGGCCCACTAGGAGACTCTGCCAATAGAACTTGTCAAAAGCAAATAATTCCCTTCAAGGAATTTCTGCAATGCCTCCCATGGGAATGTTGTATAAGGAAATAATTTCAAATAAAACATTGTGTAGTGTGGGGATCCTCTTATACATATAATATGGAGACTAAATGCAGAAAGAGAGCTGAAACAAATAGATCTAGGTGGGTTAAGCAGATATCCCCAACCTAGGTACATCATAAAATAGCTCAAAGAGAGAGCTACAGCAATATGTAAACATGAATTTGAAACTCTACAATTCTAAATGTATCAAAAGAGGGAAATGGTACATCCAACATTATATTATGATTTCATCATTAATATACAAGAAATAATTGAGGGGACAAGCCTCTCAAACCTCTAGAACCATACTCCAATGAATATACAATGTAATGTCGGAGTAGCTACAACTACACAGAATGTCGGGAGACCATAACTGTGTAGCATCTAAGAGTGAAGTAGTTTCTGAACATGTATAGAATGGAAATGTGGCTGAAAGATACAAGAAAATAGCCCAAGAGAGGAAAATGGGCTCAATATGGGATTTCTAGAAAATCTCGGGGAGATTGCTAGAAATGTTGGATAAAATACAGTAGTGACAAACAAATTGTCATTGAAACTGAAACCAAATGAATATGAGGCTATGGCTTATCTGAAATGATGATGCCCTCCTCTGATAATTCCCTCAAGGGAAAAGGGGTTGATCCCCTTTTACTCCAAAAGCACTCCTCCTGATGAGCACAAGAATCTCCCTCAACATTGCCCTCTTGGAATAACACAGTTTCTCCAAATGACTGCGTAGTGGGAGATGGTGAATGAGTGGCCTGATGCCACAGATCTGAAATATGGTCCATGAGCCCTCTCTACAGCTCCTACAATGAAGAGATCACTCCTCCACTGTAAAAGCAAGTAAAGAAAGTCTCTATGAGTTCCTCTGCTGCTACCCCGACAACACATCACCATCCTGCTACAGGAATAACGCTACAAATGAAGGGGTGAGCTTGGAAAAATGCTAGAATGAGGAAATGCAGCTCAAATCCTCTCCTCCCATGAGGAAGAGGTGGGGGATCCCTACCTGGGAACACCCCCAGTGCTCAAGAGCACTACAATCCTGCTAAACAACCCAGATGTGCAAGTCCTTGGCCTCACTACGAAGTTTCTGAATCAAAACATGAACAAATGAGCTGCTATCTTCCCTCTAATAAAGCAAATGAACTCTCTCTCACCATAGGTCCCACAATTAGGGTTTCCATTCACTTTTGAATGTTTTCCCTCCAAAAATTGCGCTATCTTCTAAAGCAAGCCACCCCTCTAAGGCAGCGTTGTTGACTTGGTCAAAGATGGCCAACTCAAGGTGATCCTCATCATGTTCACACCATTAGGTGTTTATTTCAGCTACTTATTTATCCTCCTTCCTCATAAGGAGTATTATTTCTCTATCACCAAGGGGTTGAGGGGTATCCTTACCCATTTTATTAAACAAAATACAAATATGCCTCTATAATGTTCCATTTTAGCTTGAGGCTAAAATTGGGAACATTAAAGATGGAGTGAAGTGTCATGTTCAAGAGCGACCTGCTATCGTAAAAATTTATGATCACTTTCCCAAATTTTCCTCGGTCATTTGTCGACCAGTGCCTCTTTATTTTTTAAGAAGCTTGAGGAGGATAACATATGCTTGATCTATAATTCAAACCTTCGGGTGAAAAACGTATCGCTATTTAATAATTTAATGACTCTAGCGATGAATGAAACTTTATTCTTTCCATGATCAATAAGCCTGTGCTATTTTATGTTTTAATGCGCCTAACAAAAGTGACAACCCAATCCTTTTTCATATTTAGAGAGTTTGAAAAAGAGGATGAAAGAAAACTCCATAAGTACTTTTTCGTAAAGTTGTCACTCAGATCCAAAAAAGTGTAAAATAATATCTGAGAGAACCTCTTTAGTCATGTTTGACTAAGGTATTCCTTTTTTGTAAATAATCTATCTCATTCAGGAAAAGGGTTAAACTTATACTGAGTAGATATCAATTCATTTACTTTTACGAGCTCGAAAAGACAAGTGCTCGGCAATATTTTCACATTATTAGAGTCTGAAAAGAGCTAAAAGAAGACTCCAAGGGTTCCTTTTTTGATATTATAGAAGCTCGAAAAAGAGAAAAAAGTGTGCTTCAAATCCTTTTTCATTATTAACAAAGCTCGAAAAATAAGGATAAAAGTATCCTTTGTGGTCAAATCATTCTTTAAATAAAACTACACGACTAATCTGTTCATCAGTTGTAAGACCTATTCAGAACAACATCAAATGGATTAAAAATACCTATTTCATGATAAAAAATATAATAAAACCATACTCACATCAATAAATAATCAAATGACTAATAAAAAGAGTTTTACTATTCATTTTTACCATTCAATAGTTACCATTTTCATTTTAAACCTTTTTTTTGCCCACGAAATTTAGCTGTTGATTGCGATCGATTCTGTGTATGGTTTTCATCGCCATTTGATCTAGGTTCATGCCATGAACCCTCTCTTTCTTTCATTAGTCATTTCATTTATTTTCACTGCAAATTTGTATGGTTTTGAGCCCCTTAGGGTAAATTTTTCTTCCAAAGAGGGCAACGCACCCTTGAGCATCGAAATGTGCATTATAGATCACCTAAATTAAAGTCTAGCTGCATATGCAATGCACTGTCCCTATGCTCAAAAATTTTCTAATTTTTTGCATTGAAAGGAGTCTAATGAGTCTTATGGTTATGTTTCAGGATTTCATCAGACTATAATGACGATTACATGGAGAGAAAGAGAGCATGAAGAACTCTGATTGTCAGGGATGAGGCAACAAATAGAACTCTTGGAGTTCCTAGTTCGAGCATGGGATTCGGCTATCGAGGAATTTAACATTAGGAACTAAGTGGTTCCCATTACAATGGAGGATGTATTTTTCTCACAGGTTTGTCGAGGAGAGGCTTGCCCATTTCCCTCTCAGTTTTTGCTCTTGGAGGAGAGACAGTGAAAGACTATGTTTTGCAGTATTGCTATCCAAGGGCATAGGCAAGCAAAGATGGGAAGATAAACATCCATGACATTTGAGATTTTCCTTTGAGAACCATTCTTTTCATGATCGCAAAACTTTCCAACACCGTTACACTACATGTAGCAAATAGATCATATATGCAATATGCGCTAGAGTGCATGGAGCCAACAGTCTTCAACTGGTCTGAAGTTGTACTTTCCCAAATAAAGGAACAACTGAACAAGGAAAAGGAAGGAAGGAAGAAAAACTTTAGTTATGGTTCGATCCTCATCTCATTTTCCTTAGAATGGATTCCACTGATGCAGCCTCAACATGTGACGCTGGGTGTATCTAACCTTATAGATCCGAGGATGCAGAGATGGGTAGAACTAATGGGTAAGCGTGCAAGCCAATCGACCATTGTGTTCTTGACTGCGTTCTTTCCCTGTTTCAGGCGATAGGTTGTTTCCATTGATGAGTATGCATACGCAGGCGTAGATTTCCGAGGAGATCTAGACTTAGCCTTACTATAAGGTGCTCAGTGGGGTGCAATAGGTAAGAATGTTTTGACCATGTTTTTTATTTTCTTAAGTTTTATACAATGTTTTTGTATTTTTTGATTTTTCCCAAGCCTAAACTAAAGTTTTTATGTAATGTAGATGTTGGTCAAGTTCAACCAGTGGAGGAACTAGAGCATGGATCATATGAGCCAATAGAGAGGGATGTCAGGAGAGCATTCCTTCAGGATTTTGACATGGATGAGACTCTGACTGAGCTTAGGCAGCACACAGAGGGGTTAACCTTCATGATTCTGGATTGCCGAATCGAAGAGTTACCCATGCGACTACAGCACCACACTATAGGAATTCCTAACCGCTGGGAGAGGTTACTGCATAGGATAGGTATATCTATAGCATGTTACCATGAGCATCACTAGTTTTACTTTTGACATGTTTCATACATTTTGAGGTCAGATTACCAATGTGTCTTGGGTACAAATTTTTGTAAAAACCTATAACTATTTATCTATTTGATTTCATTGTTTTCCTATGTTTATTGCATAATCCTATTTAATTATGTGAATGTATATTTACATGTGTTACAAATGTCTATCTAAAATGTGATTAGCTAAAGAACAAGTCAATGTGATCAAATTTTTGGAAATGTGTTGATATTGAATAAAATAAAAGTGTCTTTCCAAAAGTCGAACTCTTAGGAACAAACGGTGCAGTGTTAGATTTCCAATAGTATAAACAGTAGTAAGTTGTAATACCACAAGTTGTGAGTCTAACCTTATAATGATGTGGTTAATACCAAATGAAGTGGCATCAGATACAAGTTCGATAAACTTGCTATACTCAGAATATTGTTTGTCGATCTATCAATACAAATCCCTCAAAAACTCACTAACTCGTCGTTCGGAGCGAAAATGGCCCACGTTGTAGAAGATAGATTCTACGTACTACGACTAGCACCATCAGCATATCCAACAAATGGTTCCAAAGATTAAAAAATTTGTGATGAAATGTAAATCAGATTACTAACATCAAGAAAACTCTAAAAACAAACTAAGACGGTGAATTCAAATCAAAAACATATATATACAATATAATACAAAAAATTACTATGCTCATTATTAAGCATAATAATGTTTCAAATACAACCCATTTTGGGGCTACGCCAACAAAATTCCATCATAATCCACCAACTCGTAGGCACCTTTAGCAAGAACTCTTTTGACAATATAAGGGCCATGCCATAATGGCTTAAATTTCTTTGTACCTATTACATCAGCGTCTTGATCATAAAGAAGGACCAAGTCGCCCTCTGAGAAAATTCAAGTCTGGAACATTTTTTGTTGTATTGTGCCTTTATACGTCTCTTATGCGCTTTTGGCCAATTGGGCTTCACGACGCATTTCATCAAGATGCATGAGGTTAAAAAGGCGCACTTCTTCTTTTGAGGTGTTAAGTAACAAGTTGATTGCGAGTTTTAATGATGGTATTTCACATTGGATAGGAAAGATACTTCTAGACCATACACCAATTTAAAAAGGATTAAATCTAGTTTCGTTTCTCACGGAGGTTCGGTACACCCATAAGGTCGAGTACAGGATAAAATGCCAGTTTATTTTATGAACTCCTATCATTCGTTGAAGTGTTTAATAATTTTGTTGATAGCTTCGACTTGTCGATTTGATTGTGGATAATGAATAGAATTATCATGTGACAATCCTAACTTGGCAGTCAATTTAGTCATCATGTGGTTTCAAAAATGCTTCCCATGATCTATAACTATAGCTTGTGGGACCCCAAACTATGCAATAACATGACTAAAGAAAAACAATGCAGCTATCTTTCCTGTGTTGTTGAATGTAGGCATCGCTTCGGCCCATTTTGTAAAGTATTCTACTGCGACAATAATATAACCATGCCCCCCAGACGAACGAGGGTTACAAGTCATGAATTCAATGCGCCATTTCAAAAATGGTCCCACGGAGACAAGAGCATGTGTTTCCGCTAGCGGTTTGTGGATTTTACAATAAAAAATATGACATGCATGACAACGTTTGACTGCGAGGATGCAGTCACGAAATATGGTAGGTTAAAATTAACCAGTGTGGAGTATCTTTTGCGTGGTAGCATATCCAGATAAATTTCCACCACAAGCCCCAACATGACAATCATTTAAAACCTTTTCGACCTCCTCATGAGTGAGGCACCTTCTTAAAATAGTATCGACACCATGACGATAAAGTGTATTACCAACGATCAGATAATCTTTAGCTTAGTATCGAATATGTCATTGTTCAAAGCAAGTGGTATCAAGCCGAAAAGTTTGGGTTTGGAGATAAATGATAAAATATCCATACCAAGGATCAAATGATCCTATCAAAAAAATAGACTCGTCAAGAATTTATGGTTCCGATGTAGTCGCATTACTATTAGAAGGAAGGTCACAAAGAAGCTATGCAAAAACTAAAGACTTCTTTGACTTGGATTTGATGAATTCCAAATCAAATTCCTACAAAATGAAAATCAATTTTGAATACTTACCCCCCAGAAATTGATGTGATAAGATATAAGTCATGGGGTTGCAATCTGAAATGATAATGGTCTTTCAGAATACGATATAGTGGCGAAATCTTTGGACATCTTGAATAGCTGCCAAGGAAATATTTTCTATGTACGAATACTTGACTTTCGTATCATTGATATTATGACTCAAATAATAGATTGGATGTTCTATCCCATTTTCTACTTGGACCAATACCATAGAAATGGTCATATCAGTTGTGGCGATATATAAGAAATAATCATTCTAATAATTTGGGGGATACATTAATGACACCCAGACAAGAGTATCCTTGACAGCATCAAAAGAAGCTTGTGCAACTTGGTCCCAATGGACAGGAACCCCCCTTTTCAAGGGTCGAGTAAACCATTTAGCCATTTTAGCGTAGTTGGGTATGAACCTCCTTAGGAATTTATTCTTTCCTTGAAGTTTCTGTATCTGAAGTAAATTTGATGGCACAGGCAAATCAAGAATGGCCTGGAGCTTCAATGGGTTTATTCGAATTCCTTCTTTTGAGACTATGAATCCATGAAAATGACCAGACCCAACACAAAACACACATTTATGTGGATTGAGGCATATTTTGTAATGTTGGCATCGTAAATATATGGCTCTCAAATTCATCAAGTTATCATTCTAATTTTGTGAATGTGCAGGTAAATCATCTAGAAAGGGTTGAACAATATGTTTGATGTCATTGAAAGCATAATCCATTGCTCTCTGAAAAGTAGCCCCTACGTTCTTTAAACCAAAAGGTATTTTCCTATAATCGAATGTGCCCTAGGGACAGATGAATTTTGTCTTATGTTGATCTTCTAGGCGGATATTGATTTTATTGTAGCCGCAAAATCCATCCATGAACGAAAAAATTTCACATCCAACACAATCGTCAATAATCCGGTCGATAAAGGGAGTAGGATAGTTGTATTTTGGACAAGAAAGGTTACATCCCAATAATTGATGCACACTCTGATGGTTCCTTGTTTTTTCATGACAGGAACAATGTTGGAAACCCACTCAGTTAGCAAAACAGGGTATATGAAATGAGCACGCAATTTTTTTTCAACTTCTGCTTTAATGGCAGTAGCCTTCTTCGGATGAACAGGATGAAGGCATTGACGAAATGGCTTGACATCAAGATACATATTAATAGTGTGGTCAACAATACTAGTGTCAATACCTGGCGTCTCCTCATAAGACCAGGCAAATATATCCAAAAATTCATTAAATAGAGAGCGATATGTTTCAAGTTCTAATGGAGAACAAGACATGCCAACATGAATATTTTCTACCACACTAGTTTTGGTCAAAATAACAATAGAAATAGTTTCTTCAATATTTGAAAAATTTTGCTCGGAATCGATTGCATTAATAGGTAAATAATTCGAAAATAAATTTTTGATCGATGGGTGATATAGTTCACTAAGATTATCTTCATAATCAGGAATATGGGAATGATGATGATAATCTTCCCAAGGTTCTCATTCTAACATCATGGTTTCCAAAATATTCTCATTTGTCAAGAAAGTTGAGGAAAAATGATCAGATGGAGTACCAAAATCTAAAGAATGATCAACCCAAACAACTGGCGACAATGATTTCAGATTCGCCACCAAATCCAGATAGATTGATTGCTATGCTAGCTCAATAGGGTTGGGTGGCAAAAACTCATCCAACGTAACAATTTCATAATCACCCATACTCTTCCTTAAACCAAATGGAGTGGAAGATATCATGTAGCAGGACTATATAATTGCAATTATTGCCAACCTCGCAGGCAACGGTAATGCAAAGGTTCCCATGAGAGTGGAATCATTTAAGAGTCCTACACCAATGTTCTGAAGTGCTAGTTGGGGTGCGTGAATGAACGGAACACTTCTAATTACCTGCGAAGAGGAGGCAAATAAGGATAGTTGATTAATGACTGTGATGGGACATTTATATGGAAATGCGATCATTCTAAAATATGTAGAAATAATTGCAGTCATAGCATATACCCATGGCCTTCCAAGTAGAATATTATAATCAAGGGGTCCATCAATGACCTTGACATCAACATTCATTGTTTTTCCCCCTAGTTCAACATGCAGGTTATTAATAATACCACAAGGCTTATATTTACATCCGTCAAAAGCCTTCAACGTTGTTGATGATTGAGATAGGTGCGGCGAGAAAAGTGACTTCCAACATTTTAGAGACATAATGCACGTATATGCTCCCTCATCAATAATAGTATGATGAAAAAGGTGATTGAGAACATTTACTTGTATATAGAATGCCAATTCTGCTGGTAATTGTGGCACATAGCCTGTATGATTAAAGACGACGAGATTAGAATCAATCAGATCAATTCCACTAGTAGCCAACAATAAAGCATGTTTCTGGGAGGGACAATTTTTTAATACCTCAAGAGCTGACATAGCTGAAGGGGATTAAGCCAAATCTTCAACTATATTATAATTTTGAGCAGCTCTTTCTCGAGGATTATATGTCAATTTATGAACGACTCCCTTTCATGGCTTGATTGTCAATTCAAGAGTGACAGTAGGCAGTACCGATTCGGTAGACGGATTTTTAGTCGAGGTAGTAATTTGATCAATGGCCTGACTACCATAATATTTATTACACATTGAAACCAAAATATCTATTGAAGGTTTTGTGACAGATAACATAAGCACTTGGGAATAGAAGTTGGATCCATAAGAACCAAATTTGTGTCCGGATTCGGAAACAGATCTGTCAACATAGCTGATGCATGTGAAGTTTTAACCATTTTTGAAACTTCAACGCGGTGAGGAAAATCCTAAAAAAATTGTTCCTCATTAAATATTATGCATGGATAACAAGGTTTCCTAGTTCCATACGATTGATCAAATGATCTTTCCTGCGGGTTAGAAGTTTGATTTTTCTTTGAATTCCCTTTTTTCTTACTTCCGGGTTGCTTGTCACTTTTGCCTTTGTCAAATGACACGACATTAATTTTGGAAGAAGGTGCAGGATTATATGCAGTAGAATGATGTGTTCTTGTAGTACCAATCATACCGGCTCTAGCATGAGAGTCCTTTAATTGAGGAGGAACAGTAAAATTAGATCACGGCGTGTTTGGAATTTTTTCATAGAGCATGCCAGATTGTGCATAAACCAAGTCTAAATATTGAGCATGAGCAATGGCTTTCTCTTCAGTGAAGACGCTACCCTTAGGCACATCCTTAGCTATAGATGGTAATAGGGACTTAATGAACCACTCAACAAGGAGCTGATCAGGAACAAATGTCTTAACCATTCTACAATGATGACGCCACTCATGAATATGATCATAAATGTGAGTAGAATTAGTCTGTTTAAAATTATTCAATAGTTCCGTTCCAGTTTCATATCATATGAGTAACTAGAAGTGAGTCAAAAAGACAGTAGCTAGGGTAGTGAAATTATCAAAAGAAGCTCTAAGTAACTCAATGTACCATTTTTCAGCCAGGCCCATGAGCCTACGCTGGAAAATACATAGTCGAACAGAGTCATCATTTAGGGATTTTTATCAACACCATAAATGATAAGTCATAACATGAGTTGACGGGTCTTCCACAAGGTTTCCACTGAACTTAGGAATATCCGAGGGTAATTTTTGAGGTATCACCAGCCACCAACAAGCATAGTTGATTGGATCATTGATTAGCCAATTTAAATCTAGTAACTCTAAATTTGCAACAAAGGGCAACTGCCGATTGAGGTCAGGTTGAGCATAGCCAGGGTATGATGGAATTGCTGGGGCAATAGGCATTTGAGCACCAGCATAAGGAATCTATTGTGGGTAACCCAAATAGGGGTTGTTTTGATAAGAAAACACTTGAGGATTCTGTTGACCAAAACCTAGATATGATACTTGTTGAAATGAAGGTTGAGGCATTTGTGCTTGAGGCTGCTAAGGGGTCTGTTGTAATGATCCTTTTTCGGGAATTTCTACAATATGGTCCATAAGGACGCTATATAAGAGAGGCAGTGTAAAAATACTCTGAAAGGGGTCTTGGATCCCTTTTTAATACAATAAACACTCCTCTTCCATAATTTGAGCCCAAAGAAATAACTCTAGATGGGTTATTCAGATCTCCCCAAACTAGATCCCTTAACGAATGCTCAAAGAGAGAGTCTACAGCAACATATGAGCACAATCATGAAACTCTAAAAAAATGTACATATCAATATATGGAATATAATACATCCATCATGTTTATTAATAAATCAGCTACAATATACAGAAAGATGTTGAGGGACAAGCCACTCAATCTACCGGAATAAATCTCCAATGATCAAACTATGAAATACATGAGTTGCTGCAACTGCAAAAAATGTTGGAAATCAGTGACAGTGCTGCCTATATTAGATTAGATTCTGCTATAGATTCATAAACATAAAATATGGCTGAACTATACAAGAAATTCCCAAGAATAGAATAATGGGCTCCAATACAAGATTTCTAGCCAATCTAGGAGAGATTGCTAGAAATGTCGGAGAATATACAATGTGACAATTTGACTTGTCACTACAACTAAATCAAACTATAAAATGAGGTTTTAGTAGATAAAAAATAATTATTCCCTCCTCTGATAGTGTATCTAAGCAAAAGGCTGATCCCTTTACTTAGAAACAACTCCTCCTGATGAGCTCAAATGACCCTCCCAGCAACTGCTTGCCAAAATAACGTAGATCAAGCTGGAAACTATGCTGTGAGGGAAGCTAAATGGTTGGCCTGATGCCAATGATATGAAAATAAGCTCGGGAGTCCTCCTCACTGATACTCTAATGAATAGTTGAGCCCTCCACTAAAAACAAGCCAAGGAACAACTCAAGAGATCCTCTGTTGCTGCACCCTGCAACACAAAATTATCCTACTCCAGGAATAACATTGTGACTGAAGGAGGTAGCTTTGGCCAAATGCTGGAATGAGGAAATGTAGCTCTAAAACCTCTCCTTCCCTAAGGATGAGGTAGGGATTCCCGACCGGGAACACCCTGGTGCTATGCAGCACTACACTCTTGCTAAACAACAAGAGGAGCAAAGTCTCAACAGACCAAGAAAAATAATAATCAAGCATGAAGAACAATGGATCTCCTCCTCTCCTTATATAGAAAGTTCTCCTCTCCACCATGGGTCTCATCCACATGTGCCTTCCAACTCATGCATGTGATCCTCCTCTAAAACTGTGCAATCCATCAAGGAGATACATTGTATCTAGACAGTGCATGTGGACTTGGTCAAAATATCTAGATCAAGCATGATCCAGTCCTGTTCACACCATGTGGTGCTCAATTCAGCTGCTTTATTATTCCTCCTTTCACACAAGGAGTTTTATTTCTCCGTCTAAAAGGGTTAAGGTGTCTCCTTACCCATTTTATTCAACAAAATGAAAATATGAAAGCTATAATGTTCGTTTTAGCTTGAGGCTAAAAATTGGGAACATTACAGTCCTCCCCTCCCACATGTTGCTTGTCCTCAAGAAACTGCATAGAGAGAAAAAATACCTCCCCCTCTTCTTGTGGTCTCCTCATCAATAGACCCCACCTTATCTCATCAAGTTCTGCAATAAATATGTCCTCCATTTATCCCTTCAAGTGTGTAAAACCAAAGTATACACCATAAGATAATAGAAGGTGCAAGTGGAAATCTCCTTGTGGTTCAATGGCCTCCTCAAGGTAGGAGTGATGAAAAACATGGGAATTCTTATTCCCAATGAGTGACTCCTTCACCAATTCAATCATCCAAATGATATGAGCCATCCTATGTAGCTCAACAAAGCAGTCCTCAACCCCGAATCTATGCAATATGTTGGGGCTGAATGGAGAGTTTAAATTTTCACATCCAAGTAGTTTCTCCCTCCATTTATGATAAGTGTGAGGTGGTTACTGATATTGGGCTGAAATTTCATGGCCTCTACAATTGGCACTAGCCTCCCCACAAAATGAATCAACCATGAAGTGCCTCTTCCAATAACGCATTTTCTCCCAATAGCTCCTCCTACATTGGGAGAAAATTAGTGACATGGCAATCAGGGTGTTCCCATTGTTTCTCCTAAAACATGCAACATGTGAAAAGGGGAGAATCATACTCCCAATGGGCATCTTCATCTCCAAGACCACTCTCCAAACAAAGCCTCCCATGAGAAGAAAAGAGATATAAGTGCCTTAGAAATGAGCCACTTCGAGGGGGAAATCTCCAATACATTACATAAATGAACAATTCTTGGATGATACAAATGAACAAAACCTCCTTCTATATATAGGAGTCCATGGGGCCACAATATAATCCTAGCGGGGCCACAATGTAATCCTAGCCGACCTAACAATAATAATGTAAGGGCACAACAATAACAACATCGGGGTTACAGGGGTACAATAATAACAATAAGGGGGGCTACACTAACATGATAAGGGGCTATACTATTAATATAGGGACTTAACATGCCCCTCTCCTTCAAACAAGTGTTGTCCTCAACGCTTGATTATTTCTTGATGCTTCTGTATAAAATTCTCATCCTCCCATGTGAAATATTTTACAGGAAAGTTCTTCAACTTGCTAAGATACTCTGAAATTTATCGTACTTATCGAGTGCTTGTTTCTATGACTTCTTCATAACTTCTTTCTATGTGATGTTGATCTTCCTATTGTTTCATTAGATTCTGCACCAAAGTTGGGTTATCCTTTGAGAGTTGGAGAACTTGTTGTTGATGCTCGATGTGATCTTCCATTAATTTATCATCCATACTTGCTATTATTTGATCCTTCAAACCATCCAACTTAGCCTCCATTTCTGCTTTTAAACCATCTATTTCATCTTCAATTGCTCTTCGTAAGATTGAAACTTGTTGCACTTGGTACCGTAATTTTGATATCTCATACTGCAACTCTTCCTCTTCATGCGTCATAGTATAGCTTTTTGAGGGATTAATGGGTATGGATTTATTTTTTGGAGGCATTATAGAACCCAATACTGATAAAAATTCTAAAATATTCCCTTGGAATCAATTCAAATTGATTCTTCAAACAAGACTTATGCAATTCGGAAAAATACACACATTTTTCTTGCTTTTGAGGAGCTAGATATTGAAATTGGATTACCTTTGTGATTGCAGCACTTCAATATTTTAATCTTGGTACCAACGTAGCCCTCTGAATTATCTTTCAAATGCCACAGGTCTGACCTGATTTGGATTCTCCAAGACAAAGTTGTGTCCAATCTCCCACAATGACCTAATTCTGGACTGGTTCAGTAGAACGAACTTGTAGGAATTTCCACGTGTCAATGTTTCGTCCTTTTTCTCTGAAATTGATAGCCACAAAACTACAGTCCGTGTACTTGCGAAAAAGTTTTACGACACTCCAATCCAATGCCCAGAGAGAGAGTTATTTAACTTTTCCCATGATCACCAGTTTGAGATGAAATTCAGGAGCCTGAACAAACACTGCCTTCCACAGATCATATATCCAAAAATATTGCGAACCAAGCTCTGAAATATTTTGAAGAATTTCCTCAGGATTTCAGCTTCGCACCATATGAATTTCAGATTCTGAAACTTCATAGAAAAAAATTTGTAGCGCAAATGCCACGATGACCTGTTTAGGAGCCTGAAGAAAGACCTAACTTCCATAGATGATATCTCCGAAAATAATGTGAACCAAGCTCTAAAATTTTTATAAAATCTTCCTTAGGATTTCGGCTTCGCACCCTAAAAATTTCAGCTTCTAAAACTTCGTAGAAAAATAGTTATAGCGAAAACGCCACGATGACCTGTTTGGAGCAGCGAAACCCTAGAATCCAAACCTCTGATTCCAAATGTTGTGTAACCAGCTCCAAAAAGAGAAGAAAAGAGATATAAAAGCCTTAGAAATGAGCCACTTCGAGGGGGAAACCTCCAATACATTACATAAATGAAAAAATCTTGGATGATACAAATGAACAAAACCTCCTTCTATATATAGGAGTCCATGGGGCCACAATATAATCCTAGTGGGGCCACAATGTAATCCTAGCCGACCTAACAATAATAATGTAAGGGCACAATAATAACAATATGGGGGGCTACACTAACATAATAAGAGGCTATACTATTAATATAGGTACTTAACAGGAGAGTTTAAATTTTCCCATCCAAGTAGTTTCTCCCTCCATTTATGATAAGTGTGAGGGGGTTGCTAATATTGGGCTGAAATTTCATGGCCTCTACAATTGGCCCTAGCCTCCCCACAAAATAAATCAACCATGAAGTGCCTCCTCCAATAACGCATTTTCTCCCAATAGCTCCTCCTACATGGGGAGAAAATTAGTGACATGGCAATCATGGTGTGCCCATTGTTTCTCCTAAAACATGCAACATGTGAAAAGGGGAGAATCATACTCCCAATGGGAATCTTCATCTCCAAGACCACTCTCCAAACAAAGCCTCCCATGAGTATACAAACATCAGCAACATATGGAAGCAAAATATAATGACAACAAGCTGCTACATGGCAACCGGAGAGTGAAACATAGTTCCACATAAGGAACCAACACAGTGCACCCTTGGCCTGCATCAAAACATAAATCAACAATTGCTTTTCCAGCCACTTGTTTGCTGACAAAAACATCTCATAAGATGAAAATATTAAAGTACAAATTGGTGCCAATGGTGCACACCAAGAAGCATGTAGCTTCCCCCACAAACCATCATGAAAATAGCCACTCCCATTGCTGCAATGGGCCACAAGTACATCATAATAAGGAGCATAAGGAGGTGTGATCATCCTTAGCTCATCAATATTCTCATATAAAGTAAAGAAAGGTAAATAAAAATGAGATTATATACCTCCTTTACCATGTACTCCAGTCCTTGAGCTGAAATGGCTCATCTGAATGCTCTCCCTCACCTACAATGAGTAGGGAAATGGTTGTGCCAACCTCTCCAAAATAATCCAGGCTATGCATCTATCCATATGCTGATATAGATCATACTAAATTCCCTCCCAAATGAACTCCTCTAGAAAAGAAAATTATGCATCCAAGTGCGTAGCTAGGAAGCCCTCATGTGCTGCATGTAATAGTTTCTTCTTGAGACTAGAAGTCCTAGTCAAGAAGACTCTGTAATAATAATAGATGACCATATCATCCACCATGTCCCTTCATCTCCATCTAGGTCATCCAAAATCATGCATGCACCTAGATCTTTGGAGTACTCCACCAAAAGTGAAAACCTCCAACACGGATCAATCCTCCTCATAGACAACGCTGGTACTCTGCAATGTGATGCTCCCCTCATGCTACTTCTTGCTACTTTGACATCCCCCATGCAAAATTCATCCTCCAAAATGCTTCCATGCCCATTATGCAGCTGCTCATTCTCAAATAATGATGGTGTCCTTTGGAAGTTGGCCTCCCATGAGAAGCTGTCATCCAAAAGGAATCTCCCAAGCTGGGTCAAAGTAAGAATGAGTGGCCTCCATCCACTCCTATATGTGAAAGATTCCTCCCTCAAAGGAAGTATCCTCTTCCTCATCAAATCTGTGGAGCAGTCATCCTGCATCATGAGGATGCAATCCTCCATCCCTATATCAAACTCAGTATAACTGATGAGAGTGGGTGATGCTGAAAATCAGAGAGTGTCTCCCTCCTCCTTGGGTTTACCCCAAACTCTCTACATTGTGCTGGACTCCTCTAGTGTCTTCACCTCTCTAGAATCCAAGAGTGGTGAATCAAATGATAAGATGCCCCTCATCAACTCTAGATCAGGTGGCCTTCCTGGTGGAATGCCTCCATATAGTGAGACATCAAGTTTAGAAGTGGACTGTATGTATGAGTGGACTGATTTATCCCTCTCTTCACTGCGCTATACAGTCTCCTTCTCTTGTGCAAAAACTTTCTATAAAAGATAAGGGTGTATCATCCCTTGATGCTGATCCTTCTCTTCCTCCTCCACCTCACAATCCCCAATAACTGTTGCATATGACTCTGGAATTGTGCCATGGTTCCCATATGTTAAAATACTTAGAATCCTTTGCATAGAAACAAGGAATCCTCCCATGGATGCAATGGCTCCCTTCTCATCTTCATGTGGTGATGGATCTCCCTCCAATGATACAGCGTTGTGGGTTCTTCTATGCACATTCTCTTCACCAATCAATGAGAATACCCCATCATCAAGGAGAGACCCTTGATCTTGGTCATCTCTTGAAGGAAGTACCTCTATGTCTTCACAAGTGGAATAGAGACCTTCATATAATAGGGATCTTGCCCTTGGCAAGCCATCATACATATTTTCATCCCCTTCGGAAGTAGAGAATGGATTTGGTTTTATGGTTCCACCCAATGCATGCAAAGTGTTTGAAGTTATGATATAGGGTGATTCACATTGACTTCCCTCAAAATTCTTCACCAAACCCTTAGTGAATTCATCATATACATTTGCATGACAATATGAAACAGAATTTTCAAACCAACAATCATGAGCCATACCTTTGAGTTGCAGCGCTGCTCCTCCAATGGCCTCATCTCCTTCCTCCATCCTCCTGGTAGTGTAAGTGGGCAGTGGACTACGTTGTGGATCTACATGTGTGGCTGAATTCTCACACCCAACGTGATCACAACTAGCGCTTGCTTCATCCCCAAACCCTCTTATAAAATATTTCCAATTTTCCCTTTCTTTCTCCTCAAGGTCTTCAATGATGCCCTCAAGGGTCTAGAAAAGAAGAAGGGAAACCTCCTCTTCCATCATTCCTCTTTTCTTGTTTTCTCTGTACATCTCCTCTTATAAATGAGGAGCTTATCCTTCTATTGGCATATTATCTTGGGCTGCACAGGCTAAGCCAATATTGATGCTCTGATACCACTGTAATGATCCTTTTTTGGGAATTTCTACAATATGGTCCCTGAGGACGCTGTATAAGAGAGGCCGTGTAAAAATAAGCTGAAAGGGGTCTTGGATCCCTTTTTTAATACAATAAACACTCCTCTTGCAGAAGTGGAGCCCAAAGAAATAACTCTATATGGGTTATTCAGATCTCCCCAAACTAGATCCCATAAACAATGCTCAAAGAGAGAGTCTACAGCAACATATGAGCACAATCATGAAACTCTGAAAAAATGTACATATCAATATATGGAATATAATATAGCCATCATATTTATTAATAAATCAGCTACAATATACAAAAATATGTTGAGCGACAAGCCACTCAAGTTACCAGAATAAATCTCCAATGATCAAACTATGAAATACATGAGTTGTTACAACTGCACAAAATGCCAGAAAGCAGTGACAGTGCTGCCTATATTAGAGTAGATGATGCTATAGATGCATAAACATAAAATATGGCTGAAATATACAATAAATTCCCAATAATAGAAGAATGGGCTCCAATACAAGATTTCTAGCCAATCTAGGAAAGATTGCTAGAAATGTCGGAGAATATACAATGTGACAATTTGACTTGTCATTGCAACTGAATAAAAATATAAAATGATGCTACAACAGATCATAAATAATGATTCCCTCCTCTGATAGTGTATCTAAGCAAAATGTTGATCCCTTTACTTAGAAACAACTCCTCCTGATGAGCTCAACTGACCCTCCTAGCAACTTCTTGCCAAAATAACGCAGATCAAGATGGAAACTGCACTGTGAGGGAATCTGGATGGTTGGACTGATGCCAATGATATGAAAATAAGCCTAGGAGTCCTCCTCACTAATCCTCCAATTAATAGCTAAGCCCTCCACTGAAAAAAAAGTCAAGGAACAACTCAAGAGATCCTCTGTTGCTGCACCCTGCAGCACAAAATTATCCTGCTCCAGGAATAACACTTTGACTAAAGGAGGTAGCTTTGGCCAAATTCTGAAATGAGGAAATGCAGCTCTAGAGCCTCTCCTTCCCTGAGGATGAGGTATGGATTCCCGATCGGGAACACCCTAGTGCTATGCAGCACTGCACTCTTGCTAAACAGCAAGAGGAGTGAAGTCTCAACAGACCAAGCACAATAATAATCAAGCATGAAGAACAATGGCTCTCCTCCTCTCCTTATATAGCAAGTGCTCATCTCAACCATGGGTCCTATCCACATGTGCCTTCCAACTCAAGCATGTGATCCTCCTCTAAAACTGCGCAGTCCATCAAGGAGATACATTATATCTAGACAGTGCATGTGGACTTGGTCAAAATATCTAGATCAAGCATGATCCAATCCTGTTCACACCATGTGGTGCTCAACTCAGCTGCTTTATTATTCCTCCTTTCACACAAGGAGTGTTATTTCTCCATCTAAAGGGGTTAAGGTGTCTTCTTACCCATTTTATTCAACAAAATGAAAATATGCAAACTATAATGTTCCTTTTAGCTCCAGGCTAAAAATTGGGAACATTACATCTGTCCACCAATGTTATAACCCAAATTAGGATAACTTGGATTTGGTTTAGGATGAGTATAACCTAGTTGTGGCTGTGACATCCCATAATATGGTAATCCATCTTGTGAATAAATTATTCCAAGTATAGGTTGTTGTAAATTTACTGAAGGATTTGGAGTCTGTGGGCCCAATAATTGAGGGTATTGAGTTGAAGGACCCACCTGAAATGGTTTTTGTACAACATTTTGTGTCTGTAACAGGGGTAAATATGTATTAACAAGTGGAATTGAAGTGGGTGTAACAGGTTGAATTGGTTGATACGAGTGTATAACCGTTTGTGGTTGGATAGGCAGAGTGGGTTGCCATTGACAAACACTCATTTCGACATTAGGTTGACCAAAAAACGATGGAGTACTGTCAAAGTGGGTGACCAAAGGTTTCCCCCTAGCATGAGGAGGATAATAAAATGGAAAATATTTCTCTCCAAATGTAGGGATTCCAATTGATATGGTACTGGATGGAATAGACCCAGAAGGACCAGCTTGATATTGCCCTAATTATGTGTATATAGAATCAAGCCGTTTAGTACTCACTATAGGTTTACCAGTTAGAATACAAACGATGACATTGGTGAAGTCCATGGGTTTGAAGATGCACCAGAGAAAATTCCAGAAAAATATTTATAGCCTGATGGAAGTAAAGGGCTTCCATGTAAATATGACTCTAGTGAAGTTGTAAACATCAACAGGGTAGCGAGGGCAGGTGCTGACGTAATTTGAACAGATGGCCCAACTAAAGATGTTGGTTCAAGCATGGTTACTTGACCAAATGTGTACCCTCTTGAAATGACGGGAATTTGGAATAGGCACAGGATCAACAAAAGCAAAGGGTGGTGATTGAGGAAAAGACACGTATAAGAAAATATCCTCCCCAAAATGGGTTGGAGTTAATGGCATTTCATCTTGTGGCATTTCTTCAATCGAAATTAAACTAGGTGGAATTATTTCGCCGTCAGGCCCAAAGAATATTTCGGGAGGTTGACTATATGATATGGGAGACTCGATGGCTACAGAAAATTGTGGGATGACCAATGGAGGAACAACTTTCGGTCTTTCGACTTTGGGATTTAGATTTTCTGGCAAAGAAGAGACAGGATCTGGATCAACTTCCGGTTCAACAACATTAGGTTCGGGAGGTATGGTCTCGTTGATTGGATGTATCGTGACCACGGGTATCTGTGAGAAATCCATCTCGACAACAGTAGAAAAACCAGGATTTGTAGAAACAACTTGTGCCAACTCTAGTGTATGGAAAGATGATGCTTCACCAGAGGTACTAATAGTACTGGTTTTGGTAAAGTGATGTCGCCTTCACCGACCAGGAGTAACTTCCAGTGGTAAAGGTGGTTTCAATGCTAATCTACGTGAACAATAGGGAAAATTATTTTTTTTATTCCACGGTGACTGATTTATTTTACCAAAAAATAAATAAAGAAAATATAAGGGTAATGCTAGGCAAAAGGTTTACCAAGAAACTGTGAACTGCAGAATACCTCTTGATAAACCTAGAAGTATGGGCAAGCAATCTCCCTGAATACTGTGTTCGGTGTATCACAATTTACAAGGCGGCCAACTCAGTTCACTATGGATGGATAGCAACCTAAATTTTTCCTCCCAAATATACCCAAAGGTACGTGGAGGCCCAAGTCCGTATTAGCACTGTCTGATGCGAAACCACATAGTGAGAGCACCCCTTCATACTTTTCGTACTATAACACTGCCTGATATACCCGAAAGTATGTGGATGAGCTACGATATACTTATGTACATGGAGTGAGGTATCACACTTGGAATGTATCGCAGATAATTAACAATAGCTGTTATGTTTTATGACACCGGAACATATCTCTAGCCTAGACCTTCTAAATGTTATCGTTATGGTTCCAATGCTTTGTTAGGTAAATCGATGTAAATTTTAAGTTAATATTGTTAATCAATTTTCCTTTCAAGGTTCACCGTGATGATGTGATGGAAATTCCTAAAATTCAAACTAAAATGATAAGAAAACTTTAAATTTTAGTTTCTTCAATGAAAATCCTAGCTACTAGAGGGAAAAAGCAATCAATTTGAGAGCAAACAACAAAGAGAACAAACTAATATGCAGCTTTCCTAATTTGTTCCTATGCAAAACACACAATCCACTACATGAAAATCTAGGTTTTTCTTTTCAATCCCTTTAGTGTGAATGAAAAAAAGGAAACTAAGTGCATCAAATCAATAAAAACAAATGCCTTTTACTTTGAGAAATGAGGAATTGAACAACAATTTCTCTTTTTAGGAAAAATGAAGAATTTAACTACAATTTCTCCTATAGGAAACGAAGAATTTAATGACAAATTAATTTTCAAAAGCAAATGGATCTAATGTAGTAATGAAAATACTTTAAAAATAATTTGTCAATGATAAATAAAAACACTTTAAATAAACATTGAACAAACTTTTCTTTCAAAGGAGGAAGATGCAGGTAAAGTCACTGGTCTCTATGAGGCATCGGGCTCTTGAAAATACAGCAAAAAAAGGCTGAAAACAAATGCAATGAAAAATTCAATGGGAATTTGGCTGGATATAGGGGGAAACACAGTCTCGAATGGGAGAAAGTGCATTGCAAAGCACCCATGAATGGGAGACAGTGCTCTGCAAAGCACTGTGTCCTGTTCAACAATGCGTTGGGCACAGTACAGAACAAAAACTCAAGTTTCTTAACACACTTCTAATGAAATTTTGATTTCAGAAAGCCTAATATTTAAGATTAAATTCTACTGGGTTGAAAAACATAGGTAAACACACCAAGGATGAAGGGTAAACTCCCCAGCAGAGTCGCCAATTTATTTTTCAGAATTATGAATTACGAATAAAACATTCTTCCCTAAATGTGGTGTTATGCATTTAGAACAATAGGTTAAAGGCTTTGCAGATAATTTTCCTAATATTAAATAGACACAGAATAGATAAAGAAACCTACTTGGGATCCTAGCGCTTCCTATTCTCCTTTTTTCTCTCTTACTGTAGCTTCAAATCCAAGCTAGATCACCAAACTATTTCCTACAACAATGAACACTAAACATCAAATAAATTTCAATATATAGATGCCTATTTAAGTTATTCAGTTAAATCAATGAAACATGAACCATATACCTCAGATAAGAATTCATAATATGAAAGATAGAAGCTTATACAGATACATATGTGGAAAAGTAAGCAGAAATATTTTTTAATGGATAGAAGGGGAGGTTACAACCAGCGATTGATTTGATGTCACCATCTCCAGCATCATCCCAGCCTCATCACAATAAAAATCTCTCCATTAGAATTTCACTCAAATCAAATCCTCAATTGAAATTCCACCAGCATTTCTCTACTCAATATATTCCCTCTCAAGCACTAAGATTTGTGCTCAATTCATAGATGAGCTGAAGGTAGTTTTACAATCAATTACTTTCTAATAATAGGCAAAACATGTTCCCAGGATCAGAGGTATCAAATGGGCACATGGATTCAAAGTTTGACACATATGCACTCTTCTAGAAGGAACTGGCCAAGTGGAGATTCTGTAAAAATTATAATTTCTCTCCTAATTGACCAACGCACCCTTGAGTGTCGGGAAGTCCTTTGTAGAGCACGCTTGAATGGAGGTTCCTATATATGCAATGCACTTAACCCCTTGAGAGACTGCATTGGTGTTAGGTCCCTATATTACTAGTATAGTCCCTTATTATTGTTAGTGTAACCCCCTTATTGTTATTATTCTACCCCTATAACCCCCATATTTTTATTATTGTGCCCTTAGATTATTATTGTTAGGTCGGCTAGGATTACATTGTGGCCCCACTAGGATTACATTGTGGCCCCATGGACTCCTATATATAGAAAGGAGGTTTTGTAATTTGAATCATCCAAGAATTTTTCATTAATGCAATGTATTGGAGGTTTCCCCATCAAAGTGGCTTATTTCTAAGGTGTTGATATCTCATTTCTTCTATTTTTGGAAATGGTTTCACAACATTTGGTATCAAAGCTTTGGATTCTAGGGTTTCGCTACTCCAAAAAGGTCAACGTGGAATTTTCGCTATACCTTTTTTTCTACGAAGCTTCAAAAGCTGAAATTTTTAGGGTACGAAGCCAAAATACTGATGAACATCATCGCAAAATTTCAGAGCTTCGTTCACAATATTTTCGAAGATATGATCTGTGGAAGGTAGGGCTTTTTGCAGGCTCCTTAATTTCACTTAAAAAGGTCATCGCGGAATTTTTGCTATAACGTTTTTTCTACAAAGATTCAGAAGCTGAAATTTTTAGAGCGCGAAGCCAAGATCATGAATAATACCTTCGCAAAATGCCAGAGCTTGGTTCGCAATATTTTCAGAGATATGATCTCTGGAAGTTAGGTCTTTTTCAAGCTCCCTAATTTCAACTCAAGGAGATGATCATGGGAAAATCTTCATAACTCTCTCTCTGAGCATCGGATTGGAATTCTGTAAAATGTGACTAGAAGTACATGGACTACAGTTTCTGTTCTATATATTTCAGAGCCAAAGGAGAAAAAGTGACACATGGCAAGTCGTACAAGTTCGCTCTACTAAACCAATCCATAATTAGTTCATTGTGGGACATTGGACATAACTTTGCCTTGAAGAATCCAAATCAATTCATACTTGTGGCATTTGAAAGAAGCTTCAAAGGACTACTATAGGGAAAAATTTTAGATATTGAGGATCTAAAATTATAGAGATAATTCAATTTCAATATAGAGCTCTACAAAATCAAGTAAAAGGTGTGTATTTTTTTTCCCGATTTGCATAAGTCTTGTTTGAAGAATCAATTTGAATTCATTCCAAGGGAATATTGTAGAATAGATATCAGTATTGGTTTCTAAAATGGCCCCTAAAAATAATTAAACACCCATTAAGCCTTTATAATGCTCTACTATGAATCATGAAGACGAAGAATGGCAACATGACATATCAAAATTACAAGAGCAAGTGCAAAAAATTTCGCACTCGCACAGAGCAACAAAAAATGACATGGAAATTTTGAAGAAAGGTGTGGAAACTAAGATGGATAGTTTGAAGAAAGGCATGAAATCTAATATAGATGGCATGGAAGCTGGCATGGAATCTAAGATGGATGACATGGAAGCTAAGATTGATGAAAAAATGGCAAACATGAAGAATGATCTAAAAGTAGACATGGAAGGTTTGACAAAGTTGATATAAGAAATGTTTCCTAATGGTGAAAAGATACTAGAGGAAACTCATGATGAGAACAAAATAAATGTTAATCATGATTTCATAAACTCTAATGTTGGCAGGAAGAACCACCATATTCCAAAAATGGATATGAGGAAGTTTGATGGAAAGGATCCTCTAATATGGATACTACAGATGGAGCAATATTTTGATCTCCATAATGTGCAAAACACACAAAAGGTATGCCTTGCAACTTTAAATTTAGAACAAAATACATTTGTATGGTATATATGGCTTTGCTCCCGTAAAAAAATTTTCACTTGGTCAATTTTTATGAAGGAAATGATAGCACATTATGAGGATACAAAGAGCATCACCTTCTTTAGCCAATTGATAAATCTCAAGCAAAATGGTTTAGTGGGGGAGCACATTGAGGACTTCCAAAAGTTAAATATAAGGGTAACTAATATTCCAGAGGAACACAATATTGATCTCTTCATAGGTACTTTAAAGGATAACATCCAACATGAAGTTTGCGTTTTGGAACCTGATTCATTGGACAAGGCATTCAGGTTGGCAAGAAAAATTGAATGTAAAATTATGGTGACAAGGAAGCCTACCACTCACTTCTATAAAGAAGGAAGTGTTGCTACGCCTAGATTTCCACAACCTACAAGTTTGACACCACAAAAATTGGACGAAAAAAGAGCAAAAGGGCTTTGCTACAGTTGTGATAGAAAATACACTAAAGGTCATAAGTGCGCTGAGAAGAAATTACTTTACATAGATTGTGAAGAGGAAGAAGAAAATGAACAAGAAGAGGATATACACCAAGAACCAACCCTAGAAGAGGAAGAAATGAGTCCTACCATATCATGTAATGATTTGGAAGGAATTACCACTCCTCAAACTCTCAATATAGAAGGACATATCAAGAAGAAAAAGGTAATAGTGTTGATTGATTCAGGTAGTACCCATAATTTTATTCATTGTAAGGTAGCCAAGGAATTGAATTGTTTCCTATACCCAGCACCAGAATGTCAAGTCATGGTTGCAAATGGAGGAACTATAAATTTCTCTGGAAAATGCCATAATATCAAGCTAACCATGGGGGAATATGTATTGACTAGTCCAATGCTTTCCATTCCTATGGGAGGTGCTGATGTTGTACTAGGAGTACAATGGTTACAATCTTTGGGGACGGTAGCTTTTAATTTTCAAGAACTTTTCTTGAAATTTTTTTAGAAGGAAAGGAAGTCAAATTACGGGGTATTGAAGCGAAGCCAGGAAGGATAATAAGCTCTAATGTCATGACAAAGCTTCTAAAGAAAGAACAACGAGGCGTAATTGCACAATTATGCTCACTAGAAGTTCCAACATCAAAATCATCTATTTCTGCAGATCTCCAACAAGTCTTGGACAATCATTCCAAGGTGTTTGAAACTCCCAAAGGACTCCTACCTATTCGTGATCATGATCATGCTATTCATTTGATTCCAGGAAGTGTTCCTCCAAACATCAGGCCTTATAGATATCCTTATTTCCAAAAGAGCGAAATTGAACGTATGATTGCAGAAATGTTAGAGGCGGGTATAATTCAACCTAGTCAAAGTTCTTTCTCTGCTCCTGTAGTATTGGTACACAAGAAGGATGGATCATGGTGCATGTTTCTGGATTATAGGGAGCTCAATAAGCTCACCATTAAAGATAAATTTCCCATTCCTGTGATTGATGAATTACATGGAGCAATTTATTTTACCAAGTTGGATCTTCATTCAGGATATCATCAAATTATAATGAAGACTAAAGATATTCCAAAAATAGAATTTTGAACTCATGAGGGTCACTATGAATTTTTGGTCATGCCTTTTGGCCTTACTAATGCACCTTCTACATTTCGAGGGTTGATGAATTCCATTTCAAACCCTTCCTTAGAAAATTTGTGCTAGTATTTTTTGATGATATACTAATCTACAGTAGGTCTTGCAAGGATCATGTTCAACATGTTGACAGGGTGCTCAAACTATTGCAGGAGAAACAATTATATGCAAAAACATCCAAATGTTTCTTTGGAGTACAAGAGGTGGAATATCTGGGTCATATTGTATCTCACGAGGGTGCTAAGGTAGACCCTAACCAAATTAAAGCCATTAAGGAATGGAAAGTCCCCACAACCATAAATCAGTTGCGAGAATTTCTTGGGTTAACAGGGTATTATCCCAAGTTTGTTAAGAATTATGGGAGAATAGCAGCACCTCTAACAACATTATTGAAGAAAGATGCATTTTCATGGACTCCTAAAGCAACTAAGACCTTTTAACATCTTAAAGAGGCAATGCGCCTAGCACTAGTCTTAGCTATGCCAGACTTCACAAAAACCTTTATTGTGGAATGTGATGCCTGGGGAAATGGAATTGGTGTTGTTTTAATGCAAGAAGGAAGACCCATTTCTTTTAAAATTCGTCCAATTAAAGGAAAGTATTTGCAGAAACCTATTTATGAGAAGGAAATGTTAGCAATACTGCATGCACTAAAGAAATGGTGAACTTACCTAATGGGAAGACACTTCAAGGTAAAAACTGATCATGATAGTCTTAAACAATTTTTGGAACAAAGACTATCTTTATAAGAGAAACAAAAATGGGTCACAAGGATGTTGGGTTATGACTTTGAAATAATCTACAAAAAAGGGAAGCTAAATTTTGTTGCAGATGCACTCTCAAGAAAGAATGAAGAGGTGGAAGCATTTCTTTGTGCCATTTCTATTATCTAACCAGATTGGATAACTGAAGCAAGAGATGAATGGAAGAAGGAAGAAGAAGTGTGGACACTCATTCAAAAGTTGCAGCAAGATCCTAGTACATCTGATACATTTAGTTGGAAAAATGATTCCTTATGGTACAAAGATCGCTTATATCTTTGTAAGAATTCCCAACTAAAACAAAAGATTCTTTTGGAATTGCACACTTCTCCTTTAGGAGGACACTTGGGATTTTTAAAAAATTACCACAGGGTGAAGAAAGAATTTTTTGGGATGGACTTAAATCTGATATTCAAAAAATTTTGGTGGAATGTTTGGTTTGCCAGCAGAATAAAGTTGAGACAATTAAGACCCCAGGTCTTCTACAAACTTTATCCATTCTGAGTCAACTTTGGGAGGATATTTCAATGGATTTTATCACAGGTTTACCTAAGTCCGAAGGAAAGAGTGTCATCATGGTGGTAGTTGATAGATTTACCAAGTATGCACACTTTTTTGCATTATCTCATCCATTTAAAGCAAGTATAGTTGCTACTAAATTTATGGACACAATTCAAAAGCTACATGGAAACCCAAGGGTTATTGTGAGCGACAGAGATCCCATTTTTACTGCAAATTTTTGGACAGATTTATTTTCTTGTTTGGGTACTCAATTATCTAATAGCTTATCTTATCATCCTTAATCTGATGTTCAAACTGAGATAGTAAATAAATGTTTGGAAGGATATCTTCATTTTTTTGTATCTGATAAACAAACACAATGCGTCAAGTGGTTACCTCTCATTGAATGGTGGTATAAAACTTCCTTCCATACTGCAGTAAAAATGACCCCATTTATGGCACTTTATGGATATCATCCACCATCCGTCACATCATCTTTAAGAGAAAATTCAAAGGTTAAAGTAGTGGAAGATCACATCAAGCATCAACTAGAAGTTCTCCAACTCTTAAAGGATAAATTGAATTTGGCACAAAATCAAATGAAACAATAGGCAGATCATCATTGTAGTGAGAGAAGTTTTGATGTAGGAGACTGGGTATTTTTATGGCTACAACCATACAAACAAATTTCCCTCGAGCAAGCTAAGAAGAATAATAAATTATTGCCAAAGTACTATGGTCCGTACAAGGTGTTGCAAAAGATTGGTACTATGGCATATAAATTGGAGCTTCCTGCTTCTTCACGAGTGCATCCAGTTTTCGATGTTTCATGCTTAAAGAAGGTTATAGGTGAAAATCTTCTAGTTCAAACAATATTGCTAGAACTTGATGAGCAAGGAAAAATCATATTGGAACTTGAAGCGGTTATAGAAACAAGAACTCGACAGCTACGAAATTGATCAATTTTAGAGTATCTCATCAAGTGGAATAACTTACCCACTGAAGATTCTACATGGGAGGATGAGAATTTTATACAGAAGCACCTAGAGCTACTCAACCATTGAGGACAACAATTTTTTGAAGGAGATGGGCATGTTAGGTCCCTATATTACTAGTATAGTCCCTTATTGTTGTTAGTGTAACCCCCTTATTGTTATTATTGTACCCCTGTAACCCCCATATTGTTATTATTGTGCCCTTAAATTATTATTGTTAGGTCGACTAGGATTACATTGTGGCCCCACTAGGATTACATTGTGGTCCCATGGACTCATATATATAGAAAGGAGGTTTTGTAATTTGAATCATCCAATAATTGTTCATTCATGTAATGTATTGGAGGTTTCCCCCTCGAAGTGGCTTATTTCTAAGGCATTGATATCTCATTTCTTCTATTTTTGGAGTTGGTTTCACAATATTAGGTGAGCTCATAGGTGATATAAAATGTACTTCAAATATTTGAAACCTTACAATAGAAGTCATGGATGATTTGTTCGTGTTCTTTGTCTTAGGGAATGTAGCAACTAAAATTATAGGGGATGATAGACCTTATTCATTGCTTCTAGAGATGATGTCCAGTTTAACCAGGTCATTGGGAATGATTCCCAAATTGACCTATAACACACTTGAGTTCATTGGTTGTCACTAGACCTTGGGTTGTATATGAGCAATTCTAGGTATCACTTTGAGTCAAAGGATATTAAATGTAGGGGAAAAGCCTCCTATTCTTCCTGTAGATACCTCCAACATTCCTCTGCATCACAAATGTACTCAAAAATGTTATTTTTCCTACACATTGAGCACATTAAGCCACAAAGAATGATAAACATATTTTAGTCTTCCTATTAAACACATTATTACCAAAAATATGTTAATTAATGTGAGAAAAGGAGAAATTATGGGATGGAGGGTGGAAAAATGGCCTTATAATATACCTTTTTATGGTACCCATCACTATCTTTCTTTTCTATATGTAAGAGTGACTTCATTTTTTTTTCACTAGCTCCCTCTTGGAGATTATCCTTCCTGCACTACCCTACATCTCGGTGATCTTCAAGATAGATCACATCCTCATCTAAGAATTTAGTGAAACAAATAAAATACCCATGTAGGAAGGATCACCAATAATCGAAATCAAGAATAGTGACACAAGGAAATGAGATGATAATTCTTGAAGGTACTTATCTTTAATGTACATTGGAGGAGGCTCTCAGCTCCCTCTTGATCTTGTCTTCATCTTTCCAAGAGGCACCATTGTCATCAATCACATGCAAATGTTTTCTTTAGAAGAAATTATTTCTCAAGGGCATCACCTATATTCTCTTCCATATCCTTTCAAGTATAGTTATCAATGTACAAGATAATCACTGCAACACGTCATCTCCTATTAGGTAGGAGACTAGTCCAACTAGATTTTCTCTAAGTATGTCACATGTACTTGAAGAACTCATTGGATTCACACTAATCATGAAGATTTTTCATTACACTAGGGTTCATATCTAAGGCTAATTCAAGAGTTTCTCCCAAAACCTAACCTTCTCTTGTAAGAACATAGATTCCTAGGGTTTCCTGTAATCCCTACGACTCTTTTAGGTCTCTTCCATATTCATTTCCTTTCATCGTTGGTGTCTTCAAGGGGTGTTCTCAATTAATTTTCTTCAATGCAGCTCCGGTACCAGATTAATTTTTCATATGGATAGATTGTTCTTTGTTGTAAATAATTGCATTTTAAACTTTTCATTATTTACTTATCACATTCACCCCATTACATATTAACATCATTAGAAATTATGTAGAAATAACAATAACATCAACATTTTAGCAGAACATAAAATAATAACAAACAAAAAGCATGCATAAAAGGAACACTGGGATTTTGGTCAGAGACCAAGAAAAACCCCACAAGGGGGAAAACCCATCCAAATTCTTCTTCCATTAGATATTCATCAATTGTTCAACTAAGACACAAAGTACATCCATAGTGAGATACATAATTAAAATGGGCTTCCCAGGGCCAATTCAATTCATTTCACATTTTTTTTTGTGAAATAAATGAGACAAGTCCAAGAGAGTTCCTTCCATATCCATGGTACTGACACTATCACCGCCACTGTCGGTCATCAACAAGGTTAACGCCATACAAAATCACTGAAAATTCATTCATCAATTTCCCTTCCATAGTACGAGGTAACTTCCATATATGTAGATCACAGTTATTTACCAAAGTCACATAAAGGATATATATAAGGTGAATATTATAAGATTTCAGAATTATACTGCAAGGAAGGTCACTTCCATCCATTATGTCACAAGGCTACCATCATATAATAAGTTACTGAAAAATCATATCATATTCATTGTCTCAATGTTATAGCCATACAAACATAATCACTGTCATCATATATCATATTGTCATCTTGAATTATTTCCATATCAACATCACTGTTAAATATATATGTCATGTTATTGATATATTGTGTTCTATTATGTCAAGGTTTATTACGTCAATCTTCTTCTAAGTTGTGACTGTTATAACCATTGTCGAATAATAATACCATACAATAGTGTAAAGATATGTGAACCATGGCAAGAGAGTGTACCATACACAATACATAAATTAAACCACAGAGGTGATTCTAATCATAGCGATTCCATCAAAAAATAAGATGACGCCTTTTTAATGTCATTATATGAGCCATGGAGACATTGTGAACCATAGTAAGAATTATGGACCACATTAAATAATTCTGAACCATATACATGTAATGTCATTGTAATTCTTGAAGATGATACGATGTTGATTCCATTGAGAATATGTCTAGACTTAGAGAGAAGCCACTGTAAATACATAAAACAATGCTACAGAACAAGTGCAATGCCACTGAGATGATGTCGCAAAGGTTATGGTGTGAGTCACAGTATAGAACAACATTTCCACCTCAGATAAATTGTGATGCCACATTCATGTGATACTTCTATTAGTGCAGTTTGTCTCTGATGTCCGTACAATGATACTCACACATTAATACCAATATGGTGACGCCCATACATTGACATCAGAGTGGTCATGCCCACAGAACAAGTAATATAATGATTCATCCACAAGGAATATGAACATATGAGCCACTATGATTCGATCACAAATAATATATTTTGGCCACAAACCAAAACATATTTATAAGGCGAGCAATAAGATGCAAACCACAGATAAGTCAAATGTAAGTTGGATATATATATATATATATATGCGACCTTCAGAAACAAATGTGTTGCTTCAAACAATATAAGTGAGGACTTATTGAATTGATGTGATGCTTCATATCTGAGGGTAAGATCCATAACTGAACCAAAATATATAAGGCCTTATTTATATAAATCAAAGAGGCTCATTTTGGTTCCAATGTCACCCTTTTTGGTTGAGCCTGACTTGAGTTGACTCTTATATAAATAATTATTTTCCACTTAATCATTTGACGGGTTGACTTGAGGATGGTTGGACGACCACTAAATTATGACATAGTGCCACTCTCATTAATAACAATAATTAGAGTTCCCAATATATTAATATTAATATTACTTTTATTTATCTAGATTTTCCTTTGACCATTATAAATTCTCTTTTTAGGACACGGTGGGCTTCATTTGGGTTCTATGGGTAATTTGTCCCATAGATGCCCAAAATTCAACATACTTAAGTAGAATTAATTGAATATGGAAATTTTCGAAAGGGAGTAGAGACCAAAAAATGGATAAATGGGCAAACCAATTGTTCATAGGCATATTTACCATACATGGATAAACTAGAAGGAATGAGTTACTGAAGTAGTGAAAATCACATCTGGAATGTTTTTAATCCCAAGTGGAATATTTTATGGAACATATTGACTAATTAAATTGTGTTTTGGTTGCCCAAATTCACCTGTAAAAGTGCTAATCATGGATTGGATCAATTCTGGGGTGTTTTTGGCTCTCTAAAAATGAATTTTACATGTAAAATACGCAATAAAGCTTCGGAACTTAGTTGAGTAGTGGGGGTCACAAATTGATGTATGTTGGGCTAGCATGATAAGAAATGGGCAAGGAAATCATTGAGGGGCTATACAGAAATGAAGGGATTTTTACATTTATATGCTAGCTAGTAGAGAGAAATATGGAATCTGTTAGGTCCCTATAATACTACTGTATCCCCTTTTTATTGTTAGTGTAGCCCCCTTATTGTTATTGGTGTGCTAATGTAGTCCCCATATTTTTATTAGTGTGCCCCATAGAAGCCCACTATTGTTATTGTTGTTCCCTTACATTGTTATTGTTATCTCGGTAAGGATTATATTGTGACCCCTTCAACTCCTATGTATAGAAAGTAGGTTTTATCATTTGTATCATCCAAGAACTATTAATTTATGTAATGTAAAGAAATTTCCCCCCTCAAAGAGGCTAGTTTCTAAGACTTTGATCTAGATTGTCTTCTATTTTGTGAGTTGGTTTCATAACTTTTGGTATCAGAGCTTTGGATTCAAGTGATTCACTATTGCAAACATGTCATCTTGGAATTTTCGCTATAACATTTTTTCTATGAAGGTTCAGAATCTGAAAAAACCCCATTTGAGTCGAAATCCTAAGGAACTTCGTGTAAAAATTTCAGATATTTTTTCGCTATATTTTCGAAGATATCATCTGAGGAATTTAGGGTTTTTAAGGTCTCCATAATTTCATCTCAAATAGGTTGCTGAGGGAAAATTTTCATAACTTTTGTTTCAGACATCAGATTGGAATTCTGTAAAAAGCGCTCGAAATTGAACATATTGTAGCTTCTTGTGTATCAATTGTAGAGTCAAAGGTCGAAATAGTGACACATGGCATTCCATACAAGTTCGCTCTACTAAACTAGTCCATAATTAGGTCATTGTGGGAGATCATGGTGTGGAAGCTAAGATCGATGGTATAGAAGAAAAATTTAAAGGAAACATGGAATACATGAAGAATCACATGGAAAGTTTGAAGGAAGGTTTGACAAAGCTGATACAATAAATGATTCCTAATGGAAAAAAGGTAGTAGATGAAACTCACAATGAGAAAAAAAGAAATGTTAATCATGATTTCATAGACTCTAATGTTGGATTTAATACCCACCATATTCCAAATATTGATATGAGGAATTTTGATGGCAAGGATCTAGTAACATGGATATTACAGATGGAGCAATATTTTTATCTCCATAATGTGCAAAACACACTGAAGGTACGCATTGCAACTTTATATTTAGAACAAAATAAATTTGTATGGTATCGATGCCTTTGATCTCATAAACAAATTGTGACTTGGTCAATTTTAACAGAGGAAATTATATCACATTATGAGGATATGAAGAACAACACCTTCTTTAGCCAATTGATAAATCTAAAACAAAAGGGTTTGATGGTGGAGCACATTGAGGACTTCAAAAAATTTAACATAAGGGTAACTGATATTCCAGAGTAATACAGGATTGATTTCTTCATAGGTACTTTAAAGGATAACATCCAACATGAGGTTCACCTTTGGGAACCTGATTCATTGGAGAAGGCATTTAGGTTGGCAAGAAAAATTGAAAGAAATATTATGGCAGCACAGAAGCCTACCACTCACAACTATAAAGAAGGAAGTGTTGTTATTCCTAGACTTCCACAACCTACAAGGTTGACACCACAACAATTGGAAGAAAAAATAGCAAAACGGCTTTGCTACAATTGTGATATAAAATACATTAAGGTCATAATTGTGCTGAGAATAAATTATTTTATATATATATTGTGAAAATGAGCAAGAAAAGGAAGAAGAAACTTCAAAATAATAAATGACTCCGAACATATCATGTAATGCATTGGTGGGAATTATCACTCCTCAAACTCTCAAGATAGAAGGAAATATCAAGAACAAAAATGTAATAGTGATGATTGATTCAAGTAGTAACAATAATTTTATTCATTGTAAGTAGCCAAGGAATTGAATTGCTTCCTATACCCAGCACCAGAGTGTAGAGTGATGGTTTCAAATAAAGGAACTATAAATTGTTATGGAAAGTGCCATAATATCAAACTAACCATGGGGGAATATGTATTAAATAGTCCAATGCACTCCATCCCAATGGGTGGTGTTGATGTTTTAATAGGAGTATAATGGTTACAATCTTTGGGGACGGTAGCTTTTAATTTTCAATAACTTTTCTTGAAATTTTTTCGGAAGGAAAGGAAGTTTAATTACGGCATATTGCAAAGAATCCAGGAAATATAATCATATCTAATTTCATGACAAAGCTTCTCAAGAAAGAAAAATGAGGAGTAATTGTAGAATTATGATCACTACAGGTTCAAACATAAAAATCATCCATTTCTCGAGAAACATGAAGGAGAACAAGATATTATGGATTTTGTATGATGCGAGCTTATACCAGGTAGTACAGTCAAAGCCACGACTATCCTCGGCTCTATATGAATATTTAAATATGGTCGCTGACTTTAAGGCTACGTTTCACAATATCCATATCCGTGCAAAGGGAATTGCGGAGGACGTATGGTATGAGTTCCATACTTGGTCACTGAAGATGATTTGGTCAGAGTAACATCACAATGGTCGTCGGCCTAGTTGACTCCACCAACTCAGTTGCATACCCCAATAGGAAAATCAACAGAGAAGGCTACTGAAAATTGGAAAATAATTCCAAGGTATTTGAGACACCCAAAGGACTCCCACCTATTCGTGATCATAATCATGCTATTCATTTGATTTTAGGAATTTTTCCTCCAAACATTAGGCCTTACAGATATCCTCGTGGCCAAAAGAGTGATATTGAACGTATGGTTCCAGAAATGCAAGAGGCTGGTATAATTCAACCTAGTCAAACTTCTTTCTCTACTCCAATACTATTGGTACCCAAGAAGGATGGATCATGGCATATGTTTCGGGATTATAGGGAGCTCAAAAATCTTAATATTAAAGATAAATTTCCCATCCCTGTCATTGATGAATTATTGGATGAATTACATGGAGCAATTTATTTCACCAAGTTGGATCTTCATTCTGGATATCATAAAATTAGAATGAATACTGAAGACATTATGAATATTTATTCATGCCTTTTTGCCTTACTAATGCACCTTCCACATTTCAAGGTTTTATGAATTCCATTTTCAAACCCTTCCTTAGAAAATTTTTGTTAATATTTTTTGATGATATACTAATCTACAGCAAGTCTTGGAAGGACCATGTTCAACATGTTGACATGGTGCTCAAACTATTGGAGGAGAAACAATTATATGCAAAAACCTCCAAATGTTTCTTTGGAGTATAGGAGGTGGAATAATTGGGTGATATTGTATCTCATGAGGGTGTTAAGGGAGACCCTAACAAAATTAAATCCATTAAAGAATGGAAAATCCCTACAACCATAAAGCATATTCGAGGATTTCTTGGGTTAACAAGGTATTATATCAAGTTTGTTAGGAATTATGGGACAATATCAGCACCTTTAACGTTATAACTGAAGAAATATGAATTTTATTGGACTACATAAGCAACTAAGGCCTTTGAACATCTTAAAGAGGCAATGTGCCAATCACTAGTTTTAGCTACACTAGACTTCACAAAAACCTTTATTGTTGAATGTGATGCCTCAGGAAATGGAATTAGTGTGGTTTTAATGAAATAAGGAAGACCCATTTCTTTTGAAAGTCACCCAATCAAAGGAAAGTATTTAGAAAAACCTATTTATGAGAAGTGAATGTAGGCAATACTACATGCACTAAAGCAATGGTGACCTTGCCTAATGGGAAGACACTTCAAGGTAAAAAAATATCATGATAGTATTAAATACTTTTGGGAACAAAGATTATCTTCAGAAGTGCAGTAAAAATGGGCCACAAAGATGTTTGGTTATGACTTTGAAATCATCCACAAAAAACGGAAGAAAAATGTTGTTGCAAATGCACTCTCGATAAAGGATGAGGATGTGGAAGCATTTCTTTGTGTCATTTCTATTATCCAACCTGAGTGGACAACCAAAGAAAGGGATGAATGGAAGAATGGTGAAGAGGTGTGGACACTCATTCAAAAGTTTCAGCAAGATCCATGTACATCTGAAACATTTAGCTGGAAAAATGATTCATTATGGTACAAAGATCACTTATATCTTTGTAATAATTCACTACTCAAACAAACTATTCTTTTGAAATTGCGCACCTCTCCCTTAGGAGGGCACTCAGGAATTTTATAAACCTACCACAGGGTCTAGAAGGAATTTTTTTGGGATGGCCTTAAATCTGATATTCAAAAATTTATGGCAGAAAGTTTGCTTTTCCAACGAAATAAAGTTTAGACAATTAAGACCCCAAGTCTGTTGCAACCTTTATCCATTCCAAGTCAATGTTGGGAGGAGGTTTCAATGGATTTTATCATAGGTTTACCCAAGTTCAAATGAAAGTCTGTCATCATGGTGGTATTTGATAGACTTACAGAGTATGCACAATTTTGTGCATTATCTCATCCATTTAAATCCAATACAATTGCTAATGCATTTGTGGAAACAATTCAAAAGCTACACGGAAACCTAAAGATTATTGTAAGCGACAGAGATCCCATTTTTACAAGAAATATTTGGACGTAATTGTTTTCTTGTTTGGGTACTCACTTAGCTCATAACTCATCATATCATCCTCAATCTGATGGGAAAACTAAGATAGTGAACAAATGTTTGGAAGGATATATTCATTGCTTTGTATCTGATAAACAGACACAATGGGTCAAGTGGTTACCTCTGGCTGAATTGTGGTATAACACTTCCTTCCATATTGTAGCAAAAATGACCCCATTTAAGGCACTTTATGGGTATCATCCACCCTCCATCACATCATATTTAAGAGAAAATTATAAGGTTCAAGTAGTGGAAGATCACATCGAGCATCAACAACAAGTACTCCAACTCTTAAAGGATAACCTCACCTTGGTGTAGAATCGAATGAAACAACATGAATATCAACATCGCAGCAAAATAATTTTTGATGTAGGTGACTTGGTATTTTTATGGTTACAAACATACAAACAAATTTCCCTCAAGAAAGCTAAGAAGGATAGTAAATTATCATCAAATTATTATGGTCCTTCCAAAGTGTTGCAAAAGTTTGGTACTATGGAATACAAATTGGAGCTTCCTGCATCTTCCCGAGTGCACCTAATTTTCCATGTTTAAAGAAGGTTATAGGTGACAAGCTCCCAATTCAAACAATATTTCTAGAACTTAACAAAGAAGGAAAAATCATATTGGAACCTAAATCAGTCATGGAAACAAGAACTCGACATCTACGAAATCGATCAATTCCAGAGGATCTCATCCAGTTGAAGAACTTAGCCACTAAAGATTCAACATGGGAGGATGATAATTTTATACAGAAGCATTCAGAACTACTTAAGTGTTGAAGACAACACTTTTTTGAAGGAGAGGGGCATGCTAGGTCCCTATAATACTAGTGTATCCCCTTGTTATTTATAGTGTAGCCTCCTTATTATTATTGTTGTGCCCATCTAGTCCCCATATTGTTATTATTGTGCCCCATAGAAGCCAACTATTATTATTTTTGTGCCCTTAAATTTTTATTACTATGTTAGCTAGGATTATATTGTGGCCCCTTGGACTCATATATATAGAAATGAGGTTTTTTCATTTGTATCATCCAACAATTGTTCATTTATGTAATGTAAAGGAGGTTTTCCCCTATAAGGGGCTGATTTCTAAGTTGTTGATCTATTTTTTCTTCTATTTTGTGAGATGGTTTCATAACAGAATCTGTGGAGACCTCAAGCTGAACAAGTAGAATATTTTTTGATATCTCCATGTCTAGGAAGAAGAGTCTTCACTCATCCCAATTTTATAAGTGTTGATAGGTTTCCATTTGTGGTATCATGGACTAACTATGGGGTGGAAAAATATAAAGAGAAATGGTGCAACTAAGACAAAGGTGGGTGGAAAAGGCTCCTTCCAAAATTGATTGCCGAGAATAAGAAATTTCAGATAAGTATCTCTTTGTTTCAATCATCAATGTAATCATTCATCTATTAACATGAAAGTGATGTTGATTAGTGTGTAATTAATTCATTTACTTGTTGAATTGAGATTTAGGATTGTGTATGTAAATTGTTGCATGATTGAGTTTTAATGGGATGTTCATGTATAAGACTGTATGTCTGAATGATTAAGGGAAAATGAGAATAAAAGGCCCTTGGTGTCTTATTTACCTAGGGCTTTGGTGATGGGGTTGTTGTGGGTAATTGGCATAAGTTCTAGTTGGAAGGCTAGAGTGATCTACTCTTTGGTCCCTTGATCGACTAGGATAAAATATTATTAAGTCTCTTAATAAAATAAATCAACCATTCTAGGGAGATCAGGACAAGTTTTATCATGAATATATTATATGAATTTGCATTATAAAACCAAATCTCAAGAGGAATACCTTGTGGTTTCATGTAAGTTAAATAATTCTTCGGAGAATATCTGAAGACAAGAGAATAGAGTTTTCACTAAAGAATGGTAATCCCTAAAAAAAAAAGATTTACATATTAACATATTATCTATTTTGAATATTAATTTTTTATACCTCTTCGGTAGTGAGTATAAATCATATAAATCTCTCACTTACTTGTGGAATTAAAGGAAAATCGGTTTTATAATATAGAAGTATCTTTGAAGGCACTGCAAGATTAACTTGTGGATAGGTATTAAGCCAAGAATTTGGCCTTTTTATCTAATTTGAAATGGAATTTTGAAGGCCTTAAATTATCTCATTTGAGTTGTAATAACATTGTTCACTTAGAAATTGTTAATTGTGTATTAAATGGATTCTTATGGCCACATATGTGCATATTCCATGGTAATTGGTTATGGTTATTTTTATGAAAACACAAGCATGTAATTGAATTCGTAATCATCTTTAGAGACATTAGGTTTATTTATCTTGTAATTCCTTTTACCCAATTAGAATATTAAGCTTTACTAGGTTGAAATATTTCAAAGCCTAGCAAGAATGTTGGAATAAGTTAATTTGTACGGTAATTTCTTAGATTTTATTTTCATTTGGTTTTAAGTTTAAGGATGGATAAATACACACACACCTGCCATAGATAATTGGGTGCATATTTACATCTATATTGTAGTTGGAAAAGTTAATCAAATTTTATGTTCTTGCTAAGAAAGGCTTTAAATGGTAATTATTTCTCATTATAATGTAATGGCATGTTAGACCACCTTTTTAAATCAGTGGGATTCTTGTTCTCTTCCACTATATTTTTGGTGGGTTAGCAATATCCATGAGGTAAATGAAAGAAATATATCCAAATGTAAATTCATGATTTTTCTTTGGTAACAATTGTCATGTAATTTAAAAACCTTTACTTACCCTTTTATTGGCAATAATATTCACTCATTCCAATAATGGAGAAATAATTATAATTATCCTTTAAAATAAATATAATTATTCTTATGTTTATACTACTATGCGTGACCACATTGGAAAATACACTGGTCTAAAGCTTACAGGAACAATCAATGGGGAAGGTTTGAGTCCATGAAAAATGATAGAAAGTATATTCAAGAGAATGGAGATATGATTTCATGCAGAAGAAAATAATGTGGAGGTATGGATTCATGCAGAAGTATGAGTTCATGAGGAGGTAGAATAACCTTTGTGGATGGTTTCTTTGGATCTTCATTCCCATTACAAAACTTTCAGGAATATGGAATGTGGAAATGTAATAATGACATAGTCAAATCTAAGTTTTTTCATATAATATAAATGGAACCCAAAAGGTAGATAACAAAATATTATTAATTTTGGTAATATTGTTAATGGTATTCTCATTGCAAATCTTTGAGGAATATGGAATGAGGAATATTATTCCCATTGGAAATATTTGAGGAATATGGAATGAGGATAGGTGATAAGGTGATAGTAAAATGTATGTTTTTCCACTCCACATAAATGGAACCCAAAAGGCATAAAAAATTATACTTCATTAAATTTGGTAATTGTACCAATGCTTGATTTGGATGTAACCCATAAATAGTAAGGGTTTTATGGAAAGGTGAAAAACTACTTTGAGAAAGTGGTAGGAATATTTTGTTGGGAAAAATACTAAGAGGGGGGGGGGGTGAATCAGTATTTAGAGCTGAATGATAATTTTAATTTTTTCTTTACTGAATTATATACATGGTTTAATGAACCCAACTCGTGCATACACACGCATGTACCAAAATAAACTTGTGTATACTGATATAATTAGAAAAAAAACCTTTTAGAAACAATCTTTAACTCAGCTTATCAGTTATGCATATTTTATTTGAGAAGTAAATATGTGCAGTAACAGCAGAATAAATCATCACACAAGAGCAGCACACATGAACACCAAGATTTAAGGTGGAAACCCAATTCAGGAGAAAACCACTGTTGTTTTCATCTCTATCTTCAATATTTATTATATGGAAAAGTGCTTACAATATTGTACTGATGCAGACTCATATCAGTATGCAGGCATCTACTTGCAGAAGGCTTCAACCTTCTCTCGTTTTTCAACTGTAACTGGAAGAGAGCTACAACCCCCTGATCTCATTTATCAGCCACTACTAGAAGGGAGCTTCAACCCCTTGATTTGAACACCAGCTTCTACTAGCAGGAAGCTTCTACTTCCACACTGAAGGCTTCAACCCTCAGAATTACTACAGGCCATGTTTCATCAATTTTCATACTGGATCACACAGCTCCAACACAACTCTCCATAAAGATCAACAATAATAAACTTCACCCAATACATCAAACCGAACTGTGATATCATTGTAATCAGAACATTGTAATAACCAAATTTTAGAATCAATATGCAGAATCAAATTCAACTCTGAACATTCATTATCTCAAAAATCATACGCTACTTTGCTTCACTAAACCCGCATGTATACGTGCTTTTCTTAACACCAAACTGCATATAGATCTATGAGTACTATTTTTCAGAATATGGTCAGTCTCAGATCCAGATCTGAGGCTTTCTGTCAGATATCTTTTCAGTATTGCAGAACCCTTGATCATTCAATCATCATAAAACATATTTACTCACTCATTGATCAGATTTGTACATAATAAACTTAGCAGCATATACAACATTCAAGCAATCCAGATCTACATGAATACTTCATTGATAGACAATAGAAAAATAGCAGCAATCAACAGAAAAACTATGCAATAAGCTTCAGAAAACCCTGACTTCCATACGCGCCTTTTCTGAAACAAATCCGCGCATATATGCACTTTTACTAAGACAAACTAGCATATAGATCTATAAATATTAATTTTGCAGAATGTTTCATATCTAGAGAACTTACCCAGATTACTTCAGTCCACTTCAGAAAACATGCGCCAGGTCTCAGATCTAATCATCTCTTCAATAGATCATGCAAGAACATAGTCATTTCAGATCTAGAGTTCGTGATCCATCAATCTATCCAAGGGTGCATCATAGATTCAAATTTATCAAAAATACAGAGTTCATCCTATGCAGATATACTTTAGATAGAATTATTTAGTGATGGCCCTTACACATGCACACCATTGCACTATGATATTCTTCTCCTTATATAAATTTATCCTTTACCAATACCATGAGTCAAAACCACACAGTTGCCGATGGTATTCTTGGATGAAAACAAATAGATGACATAGGACTCAATCATGTGGTCTAATACCATGGTAATGCCTCCTGGTATCTTATTTTTAGAGCGCAAATAGGAATACGCGACTTGGATCGTTCTTATCTACATGTATACATGACTTGGCCTGGACAAACCCGCATATAGAACCTTCATTATGAATATTACCAAATCTTCTCCTGGACATTACACATTTCTTTTGATTTACTCCTGAGCTTCTACTGAAGACATATACTCCATCTTTTACTAGAGAGTTTCCATCAAGGACAACGTTTTAAGACATAATTATCATATTTCCAACAATCTCCCCCTTTGGACTTGATGGAAACCATGATGGTGTTTGATCACCACAACAGATAGATACATTAAACATAACCATTATTCAAACACCCAAAATCCTCTCCCCCTTTGACATAAAGGGCAAAGGGCACTATTTTGACCATGCTCCCCCTGAGTTCATGTTGAATCTTCAGACATATTTTTCAATGAAGTACATGACTCTATAACTCAACCAAGTATGACCTTTCCTATCACCAAGGACTCATACTTACATCAATGATCCAACCAAGTGGAATTACATATTTGACTCAACTACCTAACCAAGTGGGTTTACAAAGTAGAATAGATCCTTACATGATTGAATAGAACACTTTGCATCATGAGTGTCAACATTCCCTTTTCATCAAATTATAGAAATGAAATGTCATAAACAAGACCAAAATATCTCAAGAGAGAGATCATATATCAAAAACCAATTAGAATGCCAACAATGTATCCTTTTCAGCAAGACAGGTACTCCCCCTAAGCTGATGTATCATAAACACCTTCAACAACCAATTCATCAAAGCATCATCATCAAAGAATGATATATAAATAAGAATACTAGAAAAATAACAGAGATTACCCAATAGCACCACAACTGTTCTGAGCGTTGACCCAGAGAATTTCTGTCAGCAAAACCCATACGTGGTTTTACACACAGAAACTCGTGTATATACATGATTCGTCTTTATGAAACCATCTTATCAAATTTAAACTTCTGAAATTAAGCAGATTTGATCAGAGAGGCAGAGACAAATCCCAGTTTCTGTCTGAGATATTTGAATGCTTCCCTGGGTAGAGGTTTAGTAAATATATCAACAACTTGTTATTTGGAGGGAACATACTCCAATTTAACCTTTTGTTCAAGCACTTGTTCACGTAGGAAGTGATACTTGATAGCAATGTGCTTAGTCTTGGAATGCATAACAGGATTCTTTGAGATACTAATAGCACTTGTATTATCACATAAAATGGAGATGGAAGGTGAAAATTTGATTTGAATGTCTTGTAGATTCTGCATCATCCAAATAATTTGTGTGCAATAAGATGTGACAAACACATATTCTGCTTCTATTGTAGATAAGGCAATATAACTTTGTTTCTTGCTAAACCAAGATACTAATCGGGACCCCATATAGAATGCACCACCACTAGTTCTTTTTCAATCATCAACATTTCCAACCCAATATGCATATGTGTAAGCAAGAAGAGTGAGATCAGCATTCTTTGGATACCATAGACAAAAGTCTTGAGTCCCTTTTAGATATTTGAATACTATTTTTACATCCTGAAGATGAGACTCTTTTGGATTAGCTTAGAATAGTCCAACAATCCCAACTGCATGCATGATGTCTGGTCTTGTCCTAGTTAGATATAGCAGACTTCCAATCATGGATCTATATTCTAGTTGATTCACCATGGGAGAATCATCATGAGAACTGAGGTTACATCCAGTTACCATTGGCATACTCACAGGTTTGCAGTCTTCCATCCCATACTTCTTCATAGTTTTCTTAAGATACTTTTCTTGTGATAAAAATATGCCATTTGTTGCTTGTTGCACTTGTAAGCCAAGAAAGAATGTTAGCTCCCTAGTAAAGACATTTCAAATTCTTGCTGCATAAAAAAAGAAAAATTCTAACTCATGGACTCTTCATTACTTCCAGTATGTGCCTTGTTCAAAATATTTACCACAGTATGTGCTGCTTCTCCCCAAAAGGTATCGGGATATCTAGATTCAACAAGCATAGCCCGAGCCATTTGTTGAACTTTTCTATCATCCTTTCTACCACGCCATTTTGTTGTGGGGTTCTAGCTATAGAAAACTTTATTTTTATGCCATGATGTTCACAGAAATCAAAAAATTCATCTGATATATATTCTCCTCCTTGGTTAGATCTAAGGCATTTTATTTTTAGATCTAATTCATTTTCAACCAAAGCTCTGAAGATCTTAAATTTTTCAAATGCTTCATCTTTATGTTTTAGTAAACCGATCCAACACATTCTAGAGAAGTCATCAATAAATAAAATATAGTATTGTTCTCCACGAGGTGACTTTTTCTTTACAGGACCACATAGATCAGTATGTATAAGTTCAAGAGGCTTACTTGCTGATCCTTCTTTCGCATTGAATTGCACCCTGGTTTTCTTACCAAATTGGTATGATTTTCTTATGGTACTTTTAGGTAGAGTGATGCTGGGAAGATAACAAATTGCTTTGATTCTACTGGATTCGCTTATTTGAGAGAAGCTCAAATGTCCCAACCTTCTGTGCCATAACCAATTTTCTGAATATTTACCCAAGTAGTATCGTTCTTGGCCACCTTTCAATACATACAGATTTCTTGGTGTTATAGTTCCTTTTATTACCATTTTTCCTATGTCAAGTTCACGTACTATACATTCTTTTGAACTAAAGACAACTTCACTTCCTTGATCACACATTTGACTCACACTTAACAGGTTGTGATTTAATCCATCCACATAAATAAAATTGTTATCTTTCACCTTTTCTTTTAGAAAAACATAACCTTTTCCTTTAATGACAGTAGGAGAGTCATTTCCAAAAGTAAAATTATTTTCTTTCTCTAGAGCATTGTATGAAAGGAGTTTATTTCTATCACTTGTCATGTGTTTTGAGCATCCACTATCAATGTACCATTTATTCTCTTCCCCTTCTGCAAATAAAACTATGCCACTGCTTTCAACTTGTAAGCCCTTCTTTCTCCAAATCTTGGCATTTGAAGGTATATGCTCTTTTGGCTGTAGTTTTCTCCTGCATTCAGATTATTCATGACCAAATTTATTGCAATAAGCACATTCAATTTCATTTTGAAGAGGAGAAAAGTTGTTATAAGTATTCTTCTTTATTCCAATCTCATTTCTTTTCTTTCTTACTTCTCTGTTCATGATGGTTTTTCATGCAACATATTGAGCAGCCTTATAGTGACCAAAATTATGACATAAGAAACATTGTCCATTAGAGAAGAAATTCCTGTGATCATGAAACCTTCTATTTGTGTTTACCTTCTCATTAATATTTCTATTATTTCTCTTCCTTGTAGTAAAGTGATCATGCTTTACCTGTGTAGTTTCTTTCTTCTTTTGCTAAGAGACATAATGTTGCAGGCTGGCTTTAGCTGCATCTAGATAGCTTGGTGCTGAAGAATGAGATGACTCTCCAATATATCCAATACCTGTCTTTATAAGAGGAGAGCTTTTTACCTTGATAATTTCATCTAAGGTTTCAGATCCTTTAGAAAATCTAAGATTTAAAGCTTTTGCTTTCTCAATTTCCTTTCTTAGACTTACTATTTCACATTCTAATTTCTAGTTGTGCTTCTCCTTTTCTATAAGCTGATTTTTTAGAGTATTTATAAAAATTTTGTTTTCTTCCAAACATATTTTGAGATGATTTATTTCCTCAAGAAAGTAATTTTCTTATAACGCATCCATAAAAGTATCACTAGAGTCCTTTTCAAAAGCCATGAGTAGTCTAATATCTTGATCAGATTCTCCTTCTTCACTATTTGATAGATCATTACTATCTTCATGAGTATAATAGTTTTTTCTATTGATAAATGTTTTCTTATTTCCTTTAGACACTTCCTTTCCCTTTTCATGACTATCTTTATGGGGACATTTAGCAGCATAATGACGAACTCTTCCACAAGAAAAACATTTAAAGGGAAGCTTACCTCTGAACCTTCCAGTGCCAAGTTGTAGCTTCTTTACAAAATTTATCTCATCTTCTTCTGAAACATACCTTGATCCTTCTTGCTCTTCTACCTCCTTTTCTTTTGCAATAGCTCTGAAGACAACTTCTTTGAATTCAGATGGACCTCCTTTTCTCATTTCACAAGCAATCATAATCCCATGAAGTTGAACAATAGTAATATTTTGTAGATCCTGCTTCTCTTCAATAGCAGACACTTTTGACTCAAATTTGGGAGTTAGAGATATTAAAACCGTTTCTACCAGAGTAGTGTTAGATATAGTTTCACTCGGATTTCTCATATGATTTAAAATATCATCTAGACGTAAAAAGAAGCTGGAAATGCTTTCTTCATTATGCATTCTGAATTTTTCATATTGAATTTTTAGAGTTTGAAGTTTAGCACTTTTTACCTTGGCATCAGCTTCATAGATTAGAATGATTTTGTCCCATATCTCCTTTGCTATATTCAACTACATGACTTTGACAAATTTTGATTCACTCAAACTTCCCAATAATGCATTGACCACCTTTGCATTGGTTTCATAGTTCTTTCTTGTTGTTGCATCTGTTGGAATAGAAGTTGGATATTGATAACCTCCTTCAACTATAGCCCATACATATTCTCCAAGAGACTGAAGATGGGATCTTTTCCTTGTCTTCCAGAAGATCAAGTTTTTTCTGTTGAAGAGAGGAGGGCTAATAGATGTTGTCCCATCTTTATTTCTCATCTTGGCTGATCTTCCTTCTAGCGATTAAGCTTCCTCATAAGGACCTACTCTGATTCCAATTGTTGGGAAAAATACAGAGAGGAGGGGGGGGGGGGCGACTCCGCTAGGTATTTAGAGCTTAATGATAATTTTAAGTTTTTCTTTACTGAATACTATGCATGGCTTTAATGAACCCAACTCGTGTATAAATGCGCATATACCAAAATAAACTTGTGTATACTGACATAATTAGAAGAAAAAAAAACCTTTTAGAAACAATTTTTAACTCATCTTATCAGTTATGCATATTTTATTTGAGCGGTAAATATGTGGAGTAATAGCAGAATAAATCATCACATAAGAGAAACACACATGAACACCAATATTTAAGGTGGAAACCTAATTCGGGAGAAAACCATTGCGGCTATTGTCTCTGTCTTCAGAATTTATTATATGGAAAACTACTTACAATATTATACTAATGCAGACTCATATCATTATGTAGACATCTACCTGCAGGAGGCTGCAACCTTCTCTTGTTTTCCAGTTGTAATTGGAAGGGAGCTACAACCCCCTGATCTCTTTTACCAGCCACTACTAGAAGGGAGCTTCAACCCCCTGATCTGAACACCAGCTTATACTAGCAGGAAGCTTCTACTTACACATTGAAGGCTTAAACCCTTAGAATTACTGTAGACCTAGTTTCATCAATTTTCATACTAGATCACACAGCTTCAACACAACTCTTCATAAATATCAACAACAATAAACTTCACCCAATACATCAAACCGAACAATGAGATCACTGTAATCAGAACACTATAATAACCAGATTTCAGAATTAGTATGCAGAATCAAATTCATCCCTGAACATTCAGTATCTCAAAAATCATACGCTACTTTGCTTCACTAAACCCGCGTGTATACGCGCTTTCCTTAACACCAACCTGTGTATAGATCTGTGAGTATTGTTTTTCAGAATATGGTCAGTCTACAATCCAGTTCTGAGGCTCTCAGTCAGATATATTTTCAGTATTGTAGAACCCTTGATTAATCAGTCATCATAAAACATATTTACTCACTCATTGATCATATTTGTACATAATCAACTTAGCAGCATATACAGCATTCAAGAAACCTAGATCTACATGAAGACTTCATTGACAGATAGCAGCAATAAACAGAAAAACTCTCCAATAAGCTTCATAAAACCTTGACTTCCATATGCGCCTTTTCTGAAACAAAGTCGTATATATACGCGCTTTTATTGAGATGAACTAGCATATAGATCTATAAATATTAATTCTGCATAATGTTTCAGATCTATAGAACTTACCCATATTTGTTCACTCTACTTCAGAAAATATGTGCCAGGACTCAGATCTAATCATCTCTTCAATAGATCATGCAAGAACATAGTCATTTTAGGTCTACCGATCCTGGTCCATCAATCTATCCAAGGGTGCATCATAGATTCAGATTTATCAAAAAGACAGAGTTCATCCTATGCAGATATACTTCAGAGAGAAGTATTTAGTGATAGCCCTTACACATGCACACCTTTTCACTCTGATCTTCTTCTCCTTATATAGATTTAGCCTTTACCAATACCATGAGTCAAAACCACACAGCTGTCGATGGTATTCTTGGAAGAAAACAAATAGACGACATAACACTCAATCCTGTGGGCTAATACCATGGTAATGCCTCCTGGTATCTTATTTTTAGAGTGCAAAAAGGAATACACGACTTGGATCATTCTTATATACGTGTATACGCTACTTGGCCTGGACAAACCCGTGTATAGAACCTTCATTATGAATATTACCAAATATTCTGCTAGACATTACACATTTCTTCTGATGGACTGCTGAGCTTCTACTGAAGACATATACTCCATCTTTTACTAGAGAGTTGCCATCAAGGACAATATTTTAAGACACAAGAATCATATTCCCAATAGATGTTTTTCCAAGGATTTTTACAGTGTGTATTCATTGTGATTTACCATATCTTACACATCATTCTATTGTGTTATTCTCTTCTATTCAGATAAACCACATATGTTATATATTTTATATTTATTCTCCTATGTTTTTTTTATTTCATTTTCACTTAGAAAAATTAACATCATTTGTGGAATCACTTTTCTTGCAATTTCCTAAGTACATATATTTTTCAAAAATGCTCCAACAGTGTAACCACCCCTACCACATTTACCCAGTTTCATCGGCCTTATAGGGTAAACATGAGATGAAGAGCTACTATGACATGACCCGACATAGTAGATCCAATTAAGGAAGTGGGGTCAACCAACTGACCACATACTAACATTTCACAGGGGCCACAAGACACTCAGAAGATGAACAACCACCTACGGTGGCCAAACCTTGAGCTAGACCCATTTTTCCTAATTCAGGCCCACAACCGCACCCACAAAGAGGCATGCATCTAGCTATAGGCCTCCAACCACATGCACAACACTGCATCCATGTGGTTATATCCCAATTTCTCTAGTTCTAAGCATGCAATCCTGGGATCCGTGCCATTTAAAGCATGACTCCAAACCACTACCAAGAATTGCTTGAAACTTTCCAGAATCCTAAAATAATTGAAGAAAATGCTAAACATACAAAATTTTATCAAGGACTTGACCTAAAAAGGCCTAAACATGACATTCATTTCATCAAACATATGGTAAACATGTAAAATGTAGGTCATTTTTGGGCCTTTGTTTTGAAAATGAAATAGTTTTGAGTTGCAGAGAACAGGTGGCGGAGTGCAACCACGGTAGACAGGGAGTTGTCATGGTTGTGGAGAGCTAGAGAATAGGTGGCGTGGTATTTGCAGAAAACCAGCACAGATGGAAGGAATGGGCAACAAGGATAGTCAACGGAACTCCTAGTGATCAGGAAGAAGCAACAAATAGTGAAGCAGGGAAATAGGGAAGACTGACAGTCACGTTGGCAGAGGAATAAATAGGCAATTAGCTAGCGTAGATGGGATTCAGTCTAGCAGAGGGCTGAGGAAGAGAGACATAGGAAAGCTCTGTTAGGTCGTTGTTGTACTGTATTGCTTTGCAACAGACTTTGTGAAGTAATGTAGTTGTTTGTTATTGATAATGGAATATAGCTCTACTTGTGTGCGATGTTCTAAGTTCAGTATTAATCAGTTGGTTACTATGAATGTATGGCCTATTTTTAAATTTTAATTCTGCATCTTAAATATGCTTAACGAGTGACATCTTGTGCAAAGTAGTAGGATCGGTTTGCTGGTTTAAGTACCTTTTATTTTTCTTTATATTTGTGATTAGTCGATACTTGATATGTTCATAACCTTAGTAAGGTCACGGCATGCCTCGGGTGAGATGCTCTTCTCCTCAAAGTAGGGTGAAAATGCTGGCGTTGTGCTAGACTACTGCAGAAACCTTGTTGACCTCTCTTCTAAACCTGGGTCTTGCTTAGAGACCCCCTTTCTCGCCAACAAATGGTTCCATTGTTGGGACCAGAAATTTCATTTAGGAGCTAGATCATGGTATGGAAGATCTACAAGAGAGAACTACGAAGCTAGTGGGATAACCACTTAGATCATTTCATATCGCAGCAAGTAGAGTTGCGACAGCAGAGAGAAAAAAATGTCAAGGACCGGGTTCTATTCTCTGAATCTGCGAGCGATCTATACAAAAAAATTTGGGGAAAGTTTCCGGAAGAAATTTATAATTGGTTGCGGAGACTACAAGTCAAGACACTCCAATGAGGGTCACGTAAGGTATGTCGCAAGTGGACGCACGTGGATATAGTAGCACTCCATCGGTTAGATACCGATTTGACTCGAGCCATAGATTTTTGTGTACAATCTACCTTGGAAGGATACATTGTAGAATTTGCAGCTGAGTGTTACCAGTCCTTTTCAAAAGGTGAAGACATATTCAGATTTGGATTGTGGGGAGAGCTCTTGAAGGAAATTCCATTGTGGATCAAAGCTTTAATGGTGGACGAGGGTTTGATAGAATTTAACAAATCTGAGATCAAGACTTAAACCTCTAATACTGGGGGAAGGAGCTGAGGGAGAGATGTAACTTGTAAGTTGGAAGGGGGAGTATGGATATGGATGCCAAGACCTCAAGTAGGTTGAGAGAGCGACGAGCACATCAGAGGTCATAGATTGTCGAGAAATGGTGAGAGAGGGTGATGAAGGAGTTAGAGAAGCAGGAAAGTAGTCGACAGGACAAAGAGAAGGCACTGCAGATGACAAAGGAAATGGAAGGTCAGACAGGATCCAAAGGAATATGAGGGACCATCAAGTAAGTTCGGCAAGTGTATAGAAGCCCAGCCCAAAGAGAAAAGGGAGAAAATTCCAATGTGGAGGACACGCACCCCAAGGAGATATCTGATGTGGAGTTGCATGTTGCGATGGAGCAACTATTCTGAGAGAGGCCGACACCCATAACTCAAGGTAACTCTATTCCCCAAATTTCAAGTAGCTCTAGTCCCAACCTTCCCCTAGTACTCTATCATCCACTAGGTGAAAATTTTGTTAAGTTACAAGAGTTTAGCAAGTTGAATAGTGTTCAGTCTACAGCACCAATACCTACTAGAAATAGTGCTAGTAATACAATTTCACAGCCAGGGAATAGGGGTTTTATTTTGGTATGATCCATACAAATAAATATGGCAGGATCATTTACCCGATACCCATAATTCTTAGGGAGGGGCAACGACGATGTGGAGCAGCGCTGGTATCTCTGTGAAGCCATATGGAGGGCTCGGCAGAGACCAGAGGCAGTTAAGTTGATCGAGTTTCAAACTACTCTAAGAGATAGAGCTCTTCGCTAGTTCATTAAATGGTCCAAAGCTCATCCAAACCTAGCGATAGATGATGTAAAGAAAGAATTTGTCAAACAATTTAAGTTACCTCAGACAAATCAGCAAGGTTTATCAGAGATGTGGGAGATTAAACAGCGAGAAAGAGAAACATCGTGGGATCTAATGAGAAGTTTCAAGGATGTGATTAGAAAACTGAGTTACCCAATCGATCTGAATCATCAAAGAGATTGTTTTATCAAGCCACTTCTTCCGTTGACGAGAACTCCCCTAACACAAAAAAATATTGATACATTACAAGATGCATTGGAGAAAGCTATGAAGATAAAGGCTATGGCGAGGTATCCTCAAGAATTTAGAGGAGGAGAAGCAGCTCAAGACCCTTCCATATCGGGGTTACAACATCAGATAGCTATTCCAATGAATAATTTGAAATAAATTCAGCCAGTACGATCTGTAAGACCCAATGTGTGGTGTACACATTGTCTGATGGACGGACAAGTGGTCACTGAATGCCCGAGATTGCGAGGACAGAATACGGGAGCTTCAGCAGCAGGGGCACAGGGGACTCCACCAATAGGGGGAGTTGCGCAGATAAACACTTAAAGGTTATACCTGCCACAACCCCACTTCCCAGGGTTCCCTACCCAACAAAAGCAGACTGCAACTGAATACTGCGAAATATGTAAAGGCATTGGTCATCCACCACAACTATGCCCAATTTTTCAGAAATAATCCAACGTTCCAAAAAATACATATTATGAGTTCTTTGCTTCCACAACACCTAATATAGAGCAGTGTAGATCCCTGGATGCACTAGCATAACGATTGAACAAACCATCTTATAGAGTGAATGAGGCTCTAAGGGGATGAGGAGGAGGAATGAGAGCAGGCAGAGCTGGAGTAAGAGGACCTGTAAGATGTTACAATTGTGACCAAGATGGCCATGTAGCAAGAGAATGTCCACTTCCTAGAAGACCATGGTGCTCTCAGTGCAGAGTCAATACACACCCAACTAAAGACTATCCAGAATTAATTAAGATATGGGAAGAAAGATCCAGAAAGAGAGGAGAAAATCTATTGAATGCAGAACCAAGAATAGTAGAGGATCAGGATATGCAAAATGTATCCATAGTAACACGGGGAGGAAAGAGAACAGGGGAGGATGCACAGAATATAGACCCGATAAATCTGATCAAGCCAGCATCTCCAAAGCCAAGTTTTAGACTAGAAAGATAGAAGAAATATTTTAAAGAGGCAGTGGAAACATTTTCCTAACTCGGGTGGAGCAAAGGCATCGAGCTCTCACAACCGAATGTAGAAAAAGAGAAGCAGACCCATACAAGTACAATGATTGAAGAATGGCTCAGACTATTTTTGAAAATTGTAACCAATGCACCAATGTTGGAACAACTGAAACAAAATTTGGAGATGGTGGTGCAGGAAAACACAGAACTAGAGGAGTCAAATGATTCAACCCAAAAATACATATGGAGGATCAAAAGAAATAAGATAAGAACAGGAAAAGAATTCCGCGTGAATACTCAAGTCACGGGATTCCAAATCAAAGACACCATGCTCGATCTAGGATCATATGTCAACATTCTACCAAGAAAGACATGGGAAGCAATGGGGAGACAAAAGTCGACACACTCCCCAATACAGCTCCGCATGGCGAATCAATAGTGCATTGTGCCCATATGCAGGTTGGAGGAGGTCGAAGTTGATGTTGCGGGAGTAAATACATACACAGATTTTGAAGTGATAGATATCATGGGGGATAAGGATCCCTATCCAGCATTATTAGGGATAGATTAGGCTTTTGAGAACTATGCAGTAATCGACTTGAAAAAGGAACTGATGATATTTGAAGACGGGGAAGTCAGGATCACTTAGCCACTTGACCCATATCAAGGACCCCGATATACAGAAATTGTTGACAATAGAGAGGATGCTCAACTTCTCGATCATATTTATCAGATGATGGCAGGGAAGAGAGAAGACTACATCAACCCAACAATGGGGGGTGGGGTGGGGGGACTGTAAGCTGGAGAGGTGTTGAGAGCTCATACTTAGGCTCAGAAATAGCCTGGGATGATTGACAGCAGGGAGAATATGAGACCAATACAAGAAGATGTGCTAACATCTGAGGAGTCAACTGGATTGGAACTAAGGTAAGAGAATATCCGACTTTATAAAATATGAATGTTGTAAATACATTTATTGCAAGAATAGAGGATAAAGTACCTATGGAAAATAGAGTCATGCTCATAGATGTAGCTCTACATTCCACGTCGGCAAGATGGTGGAGCAACCATCACAACTCACTATTGGGATGGGAGGATGTTGCCACAACATTAAGAGCCAGAGTCAAAGAAGATGAAGGACCACAATTCATTGAAAAGTACCAAGGGGATTCTGATCCCATGGAACATTTACAAAATTTTGAGTACCACTGGAAGAAAGCAGGATACCCAGAATATTTGCGGATGCACAATTTTATACATTCACTAGATAGAATTCCATAGGCATGGTACTTAATGGAGGAAAATAAAAGAGGAACCATCACCTGGCAAGTAGTTGCGGATAATTTTATGACATTTTTTTTCTTTTGAAGTAGAAAAAAAACCAGTTACACAAGCACTTCAAGTCATCAAAATAGTATTATTTTTTCTAGAGATTCAAGAAGACGAAGAAAACGTGCTCTTGGAATAGATTATCAAACAGTCAGTAACATGCAAGAAAATAGACAGTGAAATGGATGATGATGATCTAGAATATCTTAGACACTTGTATTTTGAAGAAAAATAAGGGGAACGAGATATACAAGAGGAACCTACAATAGAGGGACAACATCTACTACCATTGAATACTAGAAAGCTTAACATTGGAACCCTGGAAAAACCCAAAATTGCTTCAATTAGTGACTACTGGGATACATAAACAACTAAGGAGATCTTTAACCTTCTACAAAAATATGAATACTTATCCCATCCTCAGTAGCAGATTTGAAGGTAATAAAAGGAGACATGGGGGAAATGTGTATAACCTTGAAGCCCGACGCAAGACCAATAAATCATAGACCTTACTGTCTGAATCCAAGGGTAAAAGAGAAAGTCAAGGTAGAGATAGATAAAATTTTGAAAGCAGGATTGATTTTTCCAGTGGAAGAAGCAGAGTGGGTCAGTCCCATAGTCATAAAAATCAAAAAGGAAAAGTCTGATATTAGAGTATGTGTTGACTACAGAAGCCTCAACAATGCATGCATACATGATCCATTTCCCACTTCGTTCAATGATGAGGTGCTCGACAATGTGGCAGGAAAAAAATCCTATCCATTTACATATGGATTCTCAGGATATCATCAAGTGAGAATAGTTGAAGAAGACAAGAAGAAGACAACTTTTACAAATAAATGGATCTCATTCACATACCATTTCATGCCCTTTGGGCTAAAAAATGCGCCAGGGGTGTTTTCACGGATCGTAATAGGAGCATTTATGGAATACATCCACAAGTTCCTTGAGGTTTATATGGATGATTGGAAAATTTACAGCCTTTTGAAAAATCATGCAACCTTACTAAGGATAATGTTCGACAGATGCAAACAACTCCATATTTCACTCAATCTTAAGAAATTCATCTTCGTAGTACCTTTTGGAACGCTGCTAGGATATGTTGTTTGCAGACAAGGCATCTATGTGGATCCAACAAAAGTGGTATTTATAATTAACATAGAAGCACCAGAAAATCTGAAACAGTTAAGGTCACTACTCGGCCATACCAGGTACTACAGAAGATTCATCTGCAACTATGCAAAGATAATAGCCCCATTAGAAAAGTTGTTGTGGAAATCAGAGCAATTCATTTGGACCGACAAGTGTCCTACTGCCCTCAATACATTTAAAGACAAATTATCAAGTGCACCCATATTAGTTCATCCTAATTAGGACAAGAAGTTCCAAATCCATATTAATTCCTCCATCATTGGATTAGGAGTATTTATGGCTCAGCCAGGAGAAACTTCAGTCGATCACCCAATCTACTTTGCAAGCAGGAAGTTATCGATGGCTGAAAGGATGTTGTGAAACCAACTCCAAAAATAGAAGAAAAGAGATATTAACGTCTTAGAAATAAGCCACTTCGAGAAGGAAACCTCCAATACATTACATGAATGAACAATTCTTGGATGATTCAAATGAAAAAACCTCTTTTCTATATATAGGAGTCCATGGGGCCACAATGTAGTCCTAGTGGGGCCACAATGTAATCCTAGCCGACCTAACAATAATAATTGAAGGGCATAATAATAACAATATGGGGGTTAAAACGGTACAACAATAACAATAAGGGGGTTACAGTAACATAGGGACTATACTAGTAATATAGGGACCTAACATGCTCCTCACCTTCAAAAAAGTGTTTTCCTCAATGCTTGAGTAGCTCCGGGTGCTTTTGTATGAAATTCTCATCCTCCCATGTAGAATCTTCAGTGGGTAAGTTCTTCCATTTGATGAGATACTCTGAAATTGATCGATTTCATAGTTGTCGAGTTCTTATTTCCGTGACTGCTTCAGGTTCCAATATGGTTTTTCCTTCCTCATCAAGTTCTAGCAATATTGTTTGAACTGGAAGTTTGTCCCCTATAACCTTTTTAAAGCATGAAACATGGAAAACTGGATACACTCGCGAAGAAGCAGGAAGCTCCAATTTGTATGCCATAGTACCAATTTTTTGCAAGACCTTGTAAGGACCATAGTACTTTGGCGATAATTTACTATCCTTCTTAGCTTGCTTGAGGGACATTTGTTTGTATGGTTTTAGCCATAAAAATACCCAAACTCCCACATCAAAACTTCTTTCATTGTGATGTTCATCTGCCTGTTGTTTCATTTGATTTTGTGCCAAATTTAGGTTATCCTTTAAGAGTTGGAGAACTTCTTGTTGATGCTCGATGTGATCCTCCACTGCTTGAACCCTAGCATTTTCACTTAAATAATATGTGATGGATGGTGGATTATATCCATAAAGTGCCATAAATGGGGTCATTTTTGCTACAGTATCGAAGGAAGTGTTATACCACCATTTAGTGAGAGGTAACCACTTGACCCACTGTGCTTTCTTATCAAATAAAAAGCAACGAAGATATCCTTCCAAAAATTTATTCACTATCTTTATTTTACCATCAGATTTAGGATGATAAGATGATCTATGAGCTAGTTGAGTACCCAAACAAGAAAATAATTCCATCCAAAAATTTCCTGTAAAAATGGGATCTCTATCACTTACAATAATCTTCGAGTTTCCATGTAGCTTTTGAATTGTTTACATAAATGCGATAGCAACTGTACTCGCTTTAAATGGATGAGATAATGCACAAAAGTGTGCATACTTGGTAAGTCTATCAAATACCACAATGATGACACTCCTTCCTTCGAACTTAGGTAAACCTGTGATAAAATCCATTGAAATATCCTCCCAACGTTGACTTGGAATGGATAAAGGTTGTAGAAGACCCAGGGTCTTAATTGTCTCAACTTTATTTTGCTGGCAAACCAAACATTCCACCACAAACATTTGAATATCAGATTTAAGGCCATCCCAAAAAAAAAATCTTTCTTCACCCTATGGTAAGTTTTTAGAAATCCCAAGTTTCCTCCTAAAGGAGAAGTGTGCAATTCCAAAAGAATATTTTGTTTTAGTTGGGAATTCTTGCAAATATATAAGCAATATTTGTACCTTAAGGAATCATTTTTCCAACTAAATGTATCAAATGTACTAGGATCTTGCTGCAACTTTTGAATGAGAGTCCACAATTTTTCGTCCTTCTTCCATTCATCCCTTGCTTTGGTTATCTAATCTGGTTGGATAATTGAAATGGCACAAAGAAATTCTTCCACCTCTTCATCCTTTCTTGAGAGTGCATCTACAACAACATTTAGCTTCCCTTTTTTGTAGACGATTTCAAAGTCATAACCCAACATCTTTGTGACCCATTTTTGCTGCTCTTCTGAAGATAATTTTTGTTCCAAAAAGTGTTTAAGACTATCATCATCATTTTTTACCTTGAATTGTCTTCCCATTAGGTAAGCTCTCCATTTCTTAAGTGCATGTATTATTTCCAACATTTCCTTCTCATAAATAGCCTTTTGTAAATACTTTCCTTTGATTGAACTACTTTCAAAAGAGATGGGTCTTTCTTATTGCATTAAAACAACACCAATTCCATTTCCTGAGGCATCACATTCCACAATAAAGGTTTTTGTGAAGTCTGTCATAGCTAAGACTGGTGCTAGGCAGATTGCCTCTTTAAGATGTTCAAAGGCCTTAGTTGCTTCAGGAGTCCATGAAAATGCATCTTTCTTCAATAATGTTGTTAGAGGTGTTGCTATTCTCCCATAATTCTTAAAAAACTTGTGATAATACCTTGTTAACCCAATAAATCCACGCAACTGCTTTATGGTTGTGGGGACTTTACATTCCTTAATGGCTTTAATTTTGTTAGGGTCTACCTTAACACCTTCATGAGATACAATATGACCCAGATATTCCACCTCTTCTAGTCCAAAGAAACATTTGGATGTTTTTGCATATAATTGTTTCTCCTCTAATAGTTTGAGCACCCTGTCAACATGCTGAACATGATCCTTCCAAGACCTACTGTAGATTAGTATATCATCAAAAAATACTAGCACAAATTTTCTAAGGAAGGGTTTGAAAATGGAATTCATAAACCCTTGAAATGTAGAAGGTGCATTGGTAAGGCCAAAAGGCATGACCAAAAATTCAAAATGACCCTCATGAGTTCGAAATGTTGTTTTTAGAATATCTTTAATCTTCATTCTAATTGTATGATATCACGAACGAAGACCCAACTTGGTAAAATAAATTTCTCCATGTAATTCATCCAATAATTCATCAATCACAGGAATGGAAATTTATCTTTAATAGTGAGCTTATTCAGCTCCCTATAGTCCGGACACACGCGCCATGATCTATCTTTCTTGTGCACCAATACTACTGAAGCAGAGAAACAACTTTGACTAGGTTGAATTATACCTTCCTCTAAAATTTCTGCAATCATACGTTCAATTTCGCGCTTTTGGACATAAGGATATCTGTAAGGCCTGATGTTTGGAGGAACACTTCCTGGATTAAAATGAATAGCATGATCATGATCAAAAATAGGTGGAAGTCCTTTGGGAGTATGAAACACCTTGGAATGATTGTCCAAGATTTTTTGGAGATCTGGAGAAATAGATGATTTTGATGTTGGAACTTCCAGTGAGCATAATTGTGCAATTATGCCCCGTTGTTATTTATTCAGAAGATTTTTCATGACATTAGAGCTTATTATCTTTCCTGGCTTCCCTGTGATACCCCGTAATTCGATTTCCTTTCCTTTCGAAAAAAATTTCAAGAAAATTTCTTGAAAATTAAAAGCTACCGTCCCCAAATATTGTAACCAATGTACTCCTAGTACAACATCAACACCTCCCATTGGGATGGAAAGAATTGGACTATTCAATATGTTGGAAATATGATGCAGAGTGTTGTCCTTGATGGCAACCCACTGAATAAAGATGAAGACATGAGATTGTTGACTTATGTTGTTCTTGATGGCAATCCACCTGATGAAGTTATTCATGACCTGATGGACTTGGTAAATGATGTGAATCTGATATGAAGTGATGTTTGTTAGCAATATGATGCTGAGTGGTGTCCTTGAATGGCAACTTACTGGATGAAGTTGTGCTTGATAGAACATGTCTTGATGAACTAAATCTGATGTATCTACAGTGAGTACAGAAGGCAATGAAGAAAGGAATTCAGCATGTGATAGATCTATGATGAAAAGAGTATGTCTCTAGGAATACGCGGATTTGCCTAAGGGAAGTCGCGTATGCACGCGGAAAATAACGTTCCAAGTCGCGTATGGGAAAAATCGCTCATAAAGTGCAAAACCATGGGTAACCACCATGGTATTGACCCATTGTATTGGGTAATGATTCGTCTAAATGACCCCGTCCAGGAATACCATCGGAAGTAATGTGGTTTTGGCTCATGGTATTGAAAAAGGGTAAACCTATATAAAGAGAAGAAATTCATTGTGCAAAACATAGGTGTGGGTGCAAGATGTCTGAGCTTGAATGAATACTTCTCTCTGAAGTAGATCTGAATGGAAAGGGTTACAGTTGAATGATAGATCTGAATGTATGATGCACCAATGATGAAGAAGAGGATCTAGATCTGAAATGTACTTGTATTTGCTAGATCTGTTTATGGAATGATTAGATCTGTGATGAGGCGAACATCTGTCTGAGGTAAAGGGTAAAATCTGAAGTGATGTATATGTTGTGAAGAATTGCAATGACATAAAAGTCTGAAGAACCATACGCTAGTTAGCCGAAGAGGAAGCGCGTATATACGCGGCTTTCGAAAACTCAGAGCGTATCTTAATAAAATTAATATTAATAATATTTACGGAAAAGCATCTTTGTTTGGTTTTATGTGAACGGAAGCGCGTATATACGAAACATCGAGGAGAGAAAGGAAAGCGCGTATGCAAACAGGAACTATTTGAAGTCGTAGTGAAAATGTCGGTCTATTCTGTACGGTTTACTAATATACATCCCGGTGGGTTATATATGTATCAGTTTAATGGTTGACTGTGCTTATAAGTATGGAAAGGGTCCAGTCTGAAAATATGATGAAACGTGGCCTGCAAGTGGTGTCCTAAAGGAAGCTTTGGATCCAGTGTGAAAATTGATGAAACGTGGTCCATAGAGGTGCTGAGGGTTGTAGCCTTCAGTCAGGGGGTTGTAGCTCCCTTCCAGGTGAGGCTGGTAAATGAGATCAGGGGGTTGTAGCTCCCATCCAGGAGAGGCTGGTAAACGAGCGCAAGTGGGTGCCTGCGCGCTGGTAGGAGTCTGCACCAGCACATATGTTGTAAGATGTTTTCTCTATAATAAAATATTGAAGGCAAAGCCAACTGAGGCGGTGGTTTTCTCCCCGACTTGGGTTTCCACCCTAAAAATCCCGGTGTTCATGTGTGATGCTTTATGTGATGGTTGATTCCGTTGTTACTACACATGTTTACTATTTACTTAACATCGGATGAATGAATATTGCAAAGAACTAAGTTAATAAATATCCGCATATTTAGATCTCTCGCTAATACGCGAGTTGTATGAAGGATATCCGCGTGTATACGCGAGTCTACTAAATGAAAGTAGCGTGATGGGTTTTTAGAGAGTGAAAAAGTAAAAAAAATTTGAATATGCGGTAAATACCCGATTCACCCCTCTCTCTAGCATTTTTTCCCAACAATTGGTATCGAAGCAAAGTTCTTCTACGTAAGCTTTCGATCGCTCGAAGGAGATCCGTCGCAATGGGAAGTCAAGAAGGAGTGATGTCTATAAAGCCGACTCTATTCAATGGAAGCAATGCGATATTCGGAAGGTACGAACAAAAACATATCCGCAAAGTCTTGGGTACGTATGTATGGGCAATCGTGGAAGAAGGTTATCAATACCCGCAAGTATTCCTACCGATGCGGCAAAAAGGAAGAAGTATGAAATCAATGCCAAAGCAAGTAAATGTCTTATTAGGAAGCATGTCCCGAAATCCAGAATTTGCTAAATTGATGTAGCTGCATTCACCAAAATAAATATGGGACAAAATCATTCTAAGCTATGAAGGAGACACAAAGGTAAAAAGTGCAAAACTCCAAACTCTTAGAATTGAATATGAAAATTTGAAGATGCATAGTGATGAGAGTATTGCCCATTTCTTCTTACGTATCGGATGATATTGTAAATCAAATGAGAAATTTGGGTGAAACCATAACTCGATACTACCTTGGTGGAAAAAAGTCTTAAGATCCCCGACTTCAAAATTTGACTCTAAATTTTCACTTTATTGAAGAAAGGCAAGATCGCAGAACTCTTACTATTGTTCAATTACATGGTATTCGATCGCTTTTGAAATGAGACAAGGAGGTCCTTCTCAAATCGAGAAACCGCTTTTTAAGGTATCTCGCAAGAGGAAAAGAAAAGGAAGTTGTCAAAGAATCCGACTATATATCCGATGAAGAAGAAGCGAATTTCGTGAGAAAACTCCAACTAGAACTGGAAGATTCAAAGGTAAGCTTACTTTCAAATGTTTTGAGTGTGGAAAAAGTTGGTCACTATGTCGCTAAATGTCCTTATAGAGAAAAACATGGTAAAGGGAAACAATTTGAAAAGAGGAAGAGTTATTATGCAAATAAAGATGATGATGAAGTGTCCAAATGAAGATGAAGAAGATTCTAACCATGATCCGAAAGTACTCATGGCAAAGAAGCAAAAATAAGAAGGCTACTCGAAACAAGAAGATATCTCTGAGAAAACTTGTATAGCAGTAAATTGAAGAAGATGAATCAGTATAGTGATTGGGGTCCTTGTAATACTCTTCTTTGTGCAAACAATAGTGAAGATAGTGAAAGTAAAGTTGTGGATCTAAGAAGAAGCTATCAAGATCAAAGTTGAAGAACAACAAAAGCAAATTGATAAGAAAGATTCTATCTACAAAGAGATGATCTCTCAAATGAAAGAACAAATAGAAATGCTGAATGGACAGGTGGAAAAGTATCAAAGGTTTCATACTTATGCATCCAATCGAATTAAAGGACTAGAAGTAGAAATCAACGATCTAAATGCAGATCTCGAAAAATCAAGCAAGAAGAATGAAGGACTTGAAGCTATAATCATCTCTCTACAAGCAGATCTTGAAGCATCAAGTAAGAAGAATGAAGAACCTCTACAACCATTTGAAAAGGAAGGCCTTGAAGCAGAAATCATCTCTCTCAAAGAAGATCTGGAAAAATCAAATAAGAAGAATGAAGAGCTGCAACAAACATGTGAAGAAAACGAAAATTGGTTGAAATAAGAGATTCTAAATCTGAAGGATCAAGTAGAAGATGGAAGAAGAAAAGAAGAAAGCATGACAAAGCAATGTCAAGCCTTGGAGGTTGAGGTAAACATTCTCAAAGGTAAATTAGAAGAAAAGGTTAAAATTTTGAGGTTTCATGATATTACTAATATTTTGGACAATATTCTGAGTAATCAAAGGTCTCCCGCTATCAAACTTGGTCTTGGTTTCCATGAAACTGTTAAAGGAGAATCTAGCTCACAAGGAAGTGCTAAAAATTCAGAGGATGTCAATGCAAAACCTGAAGTGTTGAAAGAAACAAAAGGTCAACTAACAATGATGAAATCTCAAAGGAAATCAGTCAATAAAGTTGAATGCTTTAAATGTCATAATTATGGGCATGTTGCAGCAAATTGCAGGAGCAGATCATTTCAGCCTCAATCAAATAGTTCCTACATAGAAAGGTACTCTAGTTTCTTCAAGGGATATTGTTTTTCATGTAACAAGTATGGACATAAAGCAGCTGATTGTAAAAGGAGGAAGATTAGAAATACTCATTATGATTCATATGCTTATTTCTCTGGACCCATGAGATGTTATTTTTGTAAAAAGTATGGACATGTAGAAAAGGAATGCAGGTTGAACAGATATGAGAAATTGGATAACTTCCAGCACACAAATAGAAAGATCAAACAAATATGGAAAAATATGGAGGACCGATCAGAAACGTAGGGAATATTGACCCTACTGCAGTCATCCGCTTCTGAAGCTTACTTCTCTGATTGACTGCAGGAATGATGTGGGATACATTATGAGATGTAGTAATGTATCATCACAGGGGGAGCAATGTATGATGTCTCTCATGATTGATTTGATTATTCTGGTTATATGTATTTCTGACAAAGCATCTGATATGAAGAAGACAGGTACATGAAGTACAAGTTCAGGGGGAGATGAAGGAATGTGAAAAATTTCTATGCTTCACTTTCCATACGCGGGTTCTATTAACAAAATTCGCGTATACACGTGAGTTCCAGCAGACACAGTCGTGTATGCATTGATGATAAGAGAATTTATATGATAGCTGAAGATCTGGAGCAGAGGTTCAGGGGGAGCATCAGTCTGACTATTAATAACTGTATTATTGACTCAATATCAGCTTAGTTTCTCAGTTCTAAATAATGATGATATGATACATGGTTTCTTATGTTGAAGATTGTGGATGAGTCCTGTTTGCTTTTTGATGAAGAGTATTCATTGTTGAGATGAAAGTCTTATAATTCGAAGATAAGGGCAGTTCATGCAGAGATTGTTGCTGATGACTTGCTGATGAACGTATTCAGGTTGCACAAGTTAAGAAGGAGCACTGGTTCAGGGGGAGCAGCAGGTTGAAGACTAATGAATGCATTGTTGGCACTATGACTGCTTATTATTTGATTATTGTGATACTCATGCTCAAATGATGATGACTTGGTATATGGTTTATTATGATGAGATTTTGATCCCTGTTTACTGAAAAGTATCTTTTGTGCTCACACATGGATGAGTTGGAAGTCGTTTGATTCAGAAATAAATCATGTAGAGTTTGTTACTATGGTTGAGATCTTTTGCCTACATATGTTACTTCATGTTAAATCTTGAAGATCATGGTGATATTGGACCACATGGATGATTGCTTGACTCTGATGTGAAGATGATGTTCTGATATGATAATCTCCCTTGGAAAGATTGTATTGATGCTACAAATAATCTGAAGGCTTGGTTACTAATGTCCTTATGCTACAACCGTTGGATGACGCTTGAAAACACAACTACACTGTTCTATCCATTTGCAGTCCAGGGAAGAAGTCAAATATCTCAAAAAGAAGCTGAACACTGTCTTTTCCTCACACAGGATCAGATCTGGTCAAAATATAGAAGATGGTAGTGGATACGCGGGTTTCATGAAACACAGTCGCGTATATACACGAGTTCCTGCAAAGAAAACCGCGTATGTCTGATTGCTGACAAATTTTTGGTTGGAGTCAACTCTCTTCAGCACAGCTGCAGTACTGTTTGGTATCTCTGATACTGTTTGGTATCTCTGGTGGTGTTCCAGTTCTCATAATTCTATTTCTAATGTTTTGACAAAGATGCCTTGATGATTTGTTGGTGAAAGTGTTCAGGATGCACAAACTAAGGGGGAGCCTTAGTCATATGGAAAGGATGTTCGGAAGCACATTTTCAGGGGGAGCATTAGCATTCCTGAGTATAATGCATTGTTGGCATTATGGTGGTTCTAATATATGATATTTCTTGAGGTTTTTCTGGTATTGATCATGAAAAGTCATTTGATGAAAAGGTCATGTTGAGACCTATGATGTAAAATTGTAATATTCAGTCATGTAAGGACTTGTCAAATTTGTAAACCCACTTGGTTGGGTAGTTGAGTCTCATATGTAAATCCACTTGGTTGGATATTTGATGTAAGTATGAGTCTTTGGTGATAGGACGTTTATAGAGTCATGTACTTCATTGAAAAATATGTTAGAAGATTCAGCATGAACTCAGGGGGAGCTTGGTCACCTCAGTATACATCAGATCTGCAAGACGCTTCTTCCACATGAGGAGAAAAGGGGGAGAGTATGTTGGTTTTGATCCGCCCTTTGCCCTTGATGTCAAAGGGGAAGAGAGTGACATGGTGTTTGAATGAAGAGAAAGAATGGTGTCAAAAATGGAGAATGTGACATGGTGTCATTGTATTCTTAATGTACCTATCTGTTGTGGTAACCAAACACCATCGTGGTTGCCATCAAGTCCAAAGGGGGAGATTGTTGGCAATATGATGCAGAGTGTTGTCCTTGATGGCAACCCACTGAATAAAGATGAAGACATGAGATTGTTGACTTATGTTGTTCTTGATGGCAATCCACCTGATGAAGTTATTCGTGACCTGATGGACTTGGTAAATGATGTGAATCTGATATGAAGTGATGTTTGTTAGCAATATGATGCTGAGTGGTGTCCTTGAATGGCAACTTACTGGATGAAGTTGTGCTTGATAGAATATGTCTTGATGAACTAAATCTGATGCATCTACAGTGAGTATAGAAGGCAATGAAGAAATAAATTCACCATGTGATAGATCTATGATGAAAAGAGTATGTCTCTAGGAATACGCGGATTTTCCTAGGGGAAGTCACGTATGCACGCGGGAATAAACGTTCCAAGTCGCGTGTGGGCTAAAGCGCTCAAAAAGTGCAAAACCAAGGGTAACCACCATGGTATTGACCCATTGTATTGGGTAATGATCTGCCTAATTGACCCCGTCCAGGAATATAGCGATATTGGGGGCTCATGGTATTGACAAAGGGTAAACATATATAAGGAGAAGAATTTCATTGTGCAAATCATGGTGTGGGTGCAAGATGTCTGAGCTTGAATGAATACTTCTCTCTGAAGTAGATCTGAATGAAAGGGTTACACTTGAAGATAAATCTGATTGGATGATGCACCAATGATGAAGAGAGGGATCTGAATACGAAAATACTTGTATTTGCTAGATATTTGTTTATAGATGATTAGATGCCTTATTGAGCGACATCCTTACGGTAGGAGCACGTCTCGGGCGTGTACGCGGGGGTGTGTGCGTGCGAAGAACCACTCGCTAGTTCGCAAGACGAAAAGAGAGAGCGTATGTCTGCGCGCGCGCGCGAGAGAGAAAACGCGTGTGCGCGGTAGGTGGCTGCGTAATATTTACGAGAAGCATGCGGTTGTGAACGGAAGCACGTATACGCGACATCGAAGAAAAGCGCGTGTGCAAACTGGGGATTGCTGAAGTACGTAGTGAAATGTACGATGCATTATAACGGTTTCTTTCATATACATAGGTGGAGGTTATATGTATCTGTTTAATGGTTGACTGTGCTTATAAGTATGGAAAGGGTCCAGTCTGAAAATAAGATGAAACGAGGCCTGCAAGTTATGATCTATTGAATTTGGTTGGATCCAGTGTGAAAATTGATGAAACGTGGTCCATAGAGGTGCTGAGGGTTGTAGCCTTCAGTCAGGGGGTTGTAGCTCCCTTCCAGGTGAGGCTGGTAAACAAGATCAGGGGGTCGTAGCTCCCTTCCAGGAGAGGCTGGTAAACGAGTCGGGGGGTTGGAGCTCCCTTCCAGGAGAGGCTGGTAAACGAGCGCAGGTGGGTGCCTGCATGCTGGTAGGAGTCTGCACCAGCACATATGTTGTAAGATGTTTTCTCTATAATAAAATATTGAAGGCAGAGCAACTGCAGCGGTGGTTTTCTCCCGACTTGGGTTTCCACCTAAAAATCCTGGTGTTCATGTGTGATTCTTTGTGTGATGGTTATTCTGTTGTTACTACACATGTTTACTGTTTACTTAACATCAGATGAATGAATATTGCAAAGAACTAAGTTAATAAATATATTCATATTTAGATCTCTGCTAATACGCGAGTTGTATGAAGGATATCCGCGTGTATATGCGAGTCTACTAAATGAAAGTAGCGTATGGGTTTTAGAGAGTGAAAAAGTAAAAAAATTTGAATATGCAGTAAATACTGATTCACCCCCCCCTCTCAGTATTTTTCCCAACACAATACATATTCCCCCATGGCTAGCTTGATATTATGGCATTTTCCAGAGAAATTTATAGTTCCTCCATTCGCAACCATCACTTGACATTTTGGTGTTGGGTATATCAAACAATTCAATTCCTTGGCTACCTTACAATGAATAAAATATGGGTACTACCCGAATCAATCAACACTATTACATTTTTCTTCTTGATATGTCCTTCTATCTTGAGAGTTTGAGGAGTGGTAATTCCTGCTAATGAATTACATGATATGGTCGGACTTATTTCTTCTTCTTCTAGGGTTTCTTCCTGGTTTATATCCTTTACTTTTGAAGTTTCTTCTTCATTTTCTTCCTCCTCTTCACAATATATGTAAAATAATTTCTTCTCAGCGCACTTATGACCTTTAGTGTATTTTCTACCACAACTGTCGCAAAGCCCTTTTGCTATTTTTTCTTCCAATTGTTGTGGTGTCAACCTTGTAGGTTGTGGAAGTCTAGGAGTAGCAACACGTCCATCCTTGTAGATGTGAGTGGTACGCTTCCTTGTCACCATAATGTTACATTCAATTTTTCTTGCCAACCTGAATGCCTTCTCCAATGAATCAGGTTCCCAAACGTGGACTTCATGTTGGATTTTATCCTTTAAAGTCCCTATGAAGAAATCAATCTTGTGTTCCTCTGGAATATCAGTTACCCTTATATTCAATTTTTGGAAGTCCTCAATGTGCTCCGGCACTGAACCCTTTTGTTTGAGATTTATCAATTGGCTAAAGAAGGTGTTGCTCTTTGTATCCTCATAATGTGCTATCATTTCCTCGGTAAAAATTGACCAAGTGACAATTTTTTTATGAGAGCAAAGCCATCGATACCATACAAATGTATTTTGTTCTAAATGTAAAGTTGCAATGCGTACCTTTTGTGTTTTTTCACATTATTTAGATCAAAATATTGCTCCATCTGTAGTATCCATGTTACGGGATACTTGCCATCAAACTTCCTCATATCCATCTTCGGAATATGGTGGTTCTTCCATCCAACGTTAGAGTTTATGAAATCATGATTAACATTTATTTTTTTCTCATCATGAGTTTCCTCTACTATCTTTTCACCATTAGAAAACATTTCTTGTATCAAATTTTTCAAACCTTCCATGTCTGATTTTAGATCATTCTTCATGTTTTCCATGTTATCTTTCATTTTTTCTTCCATGTCATCCATCTTAGCTTCCTACCAGCTTCCATGCCCTCCATCTTAGCTTCCACACCTTTATTCAAACCATCCATATTATTCCTCAAACCATCCATCTTCGCTTCCACGCCTTTCTTCAAAACTTCCATTTCATTTTTTGTTGTTCTTTGCGAGAGCGAAATTTGGTGCACTTGCTCTTGTAAATTTGATATATCATGTTGCAATTCTTCATCTTCATGAGTCATAGTAGAGTACTCTGAGGGCTTAATGGGTGTTGAATTATTTTTAGGAGGCATTTCAGAACCCAATGCTAAAATATATGCTCAATAGGCCCTTGGAATCACTTCAAACTGATTTTTGTTTTACACAAGACTTATGCAATTCGGAAAAAAAAAAAAAAAAAAAAAAAAACACACACTTTTTTCTTGCTTTTGAGGAGCTCAATATTGAAACTAAATTATCTCTGTGATTTCAAATATTCAATATCTGAAATTTGGCACTAAGGTAGCCCTCTGAATTCTCTTTCGAATTCCACGGGTCTGACCTAATTTGGGTTCTTGAAGGCAAAGTTGTTCCCATTCTACTACGATGACCTAATTATGGATTGGTTCCATAGAGTGAACTTGTACGACTTGCAACATGTCACTGTTTCCTCCTTTGACTCTAAAATTGATAGACATGAAACTAAAATATGTGTACTTGTGGCCAATTTTTACATAATTCCAATCTGATGCTCAGAGAGAGAGTTATGAATATTTTCCCACGATCACCTCTTTGAGATGAAATTCAGAAGCCTGCAAAAGACCTAACTTCCACAAACCATATCTCCGAAAATGTTTCAAAAAAATATCAGAAATTTTGCAATGATGTTCCTCAGGATTTTGGCTTCGCACTATAATAATTTCAGCTTTTGAACCTTCGTAGAAAAAAAAATATAGTGAAAATTCCACGATGACCTGTTTGGAGCACTGAAACCCTAGAATCCAAAGCTTTGATACCAAATGTTTTGAAACCAGCTCCAAAAATAGAAGAAAAGAGATATCAACGCCTTATAAATAAGCCACTTCAAGGGGGCAACCTTCAATACATTACATGAATGAAAAATTCTTGGATGATACAAATGACAAAACCTCCTTTCTATATACAGGAGTCCATGGGACCACAATGTAATCCTAGTGGGGCCACAATGTAATCCTAGCCGACCTAACAATAATAATTGAAGGGCATAATAATAAAAATATGGGGGTTACAGGGGTACAACAATAACAATAAGGGGGTTACACTAGCAACAATAAGGGACTATCCTAGTAATATATGGACCTAACAAAGGAACTACGCAACGACAGAAGGGGAAGCTCTGACGATGGTGTATTCCCTTTATAATTTTCGCCATTACCTATTAGGAGGTACATTCAAATTCTTCACAGACCATTCAGCATTGAATTACCTAGATAACAAGCCTTTTCGTGAAGGAAGGATCTATAGATGGCTCCTACTGTTTCAGGAATTCACCTTTGAAGTGATAGTGAAACCAGGAAGATTAAATGTGGGTCCTGACCATTTATCAAGGCTAGAAAATGGAGAGAATGGAGGGTCCTTGGATGATCAGCTTCCAGACGTTGATCTCTTCATAGTAGAAGCCATCCTGAACTATTTGGATCAGATAGCAATATATTTTGCAATAAGACAATGCCTGACTAAATATATAGAAATTCAAAGAAGACATATTATCGTGAGAGCAGTTGAGTATCAATTAATAGTAGGACAATTGTATAATATGGGATTAGACCAAGTCTTCTGTAGATGTGTCATGGACCATGAAAGCGAGGATATACTATGGGAGTGTCATTTTGGAGTTGCGAGCGGACACATCGGCGCAAAACCCACTGCAAGAAATATATTACAAGCAGGGTTATGGTGGCCCACAGTACACAAGGACAATAAAAAATTTGTAAATAAATGTGACGTCTGCCAAAGACTGGGACGTCCATCACACAGAGATGAGTTGCCACTTCAACCTGTAAGAGTACGGAAGCCATTTGATAATTGGGTCATTGATTTTATAGGACCAATTACACCTGTTGCAAGACATTCATAGGCAAGGTACATAATTACCGCAACATATTATCTTACCAGATGGGCAGCGGCGGCACCAGTGAAGGATTGCATGATAGATACAGCAGCCAAGTTCATTTTTGAAAATATCATTAGTAGATTTGGCTACCTAGAAGTCTAACCAGTGATCAAGTTACACACTTCATCAATACAACAATCAAATCTCTGTTATAAAATTTTATGGTGCAACATCATAAGAGCAGTCCATACCATCCCCAGGCAAATGGAACAGTTGAAGCATTTAATAAGATCCTAGAAAAAGGACTAACAAAGATTTTCAATACCAATTGAGATGACTGGGATGAGCGCATACCAGCAGAATTATGGGCATACAGGACAACCGTAAAAATATTGCACAATTAGACTCATTTCCAACTGGTATACGGGAGGGAAGCGATGGTACCTGTTGAATTTATCATACCCAATTTGTTAATCACTTCAAAACTAAATTTACTAGAAGAAAACTCAATCAAGGAGTGCCTCAATGAGCTAAAAGAGCTTGAAGAGGACATATTTCTGGCGGAGTTCCATCAGATAGTCTAAAAAGTCAAACAGAAAGCTTGGCATGACCGTCATATCAAACATAAAATGTTTGCAGTCAGAGGAAAAGTTTTATTGTATGAAAGAAAGTTTCAAAACTTCCCAGGCAAGGTAAAAATGCATTGGATTGGACCATACCATGTAATAGAAATTCGGGATTCAGGGGCAGTTCGGTTGGCACAACTAGACGGCCAATTATTACAAGGATGGGTGAATGGCGCATGCCTGAAGCCTTATCATGAGTAAGTTTCATTATTTCCTTTTAAAATAACTCTCGCAACCGAGAGGAGTCAGTAGAGTAGAATAGAGATAGATTGAGTCAATAACTCTCTCGCACCTGAGAAGAGAATAGAATAGGAATCACAATAAAGAAAAAACTACAGTAGCAGGAGGAAAATCAACTGTTTCGATGTGGAGACCACATCGCAACCGATTGTGGTCAGGGGGAGGGTAGTGTCCAGCACGTCATCCATGTCAAAAAACAAGTGTGTCAAATATCATTCTGATGTCATTCCGTATGATTACCCAGATTTGAGAATTAAATGCCATAATTAGTAACAACCATATCATAATAAATTTTCCATGTTAATCCATAACCATTATCCATCACATCTACCCAAATCCCGAAGTCACAGTCAGCCATGTCAGAATACACCTCATCGCGGTAACTATTCGCACAATTATAGCCGTGGGGGAGGCAGAAAAAGTTAATTATTTATGGGGTCTTATCAACCTCATTCATGCCTATTACATTACTTAACCCGCATGAAAGAAGAAATCACGAGAATGCCGAAAAATTCCGAGTTAAAACATGAAACAGTGGCAGGAGTAAATGAAATTTCATCAGAGGAAGTCCAAAGAGACAATCCAACAGCAAGAATTTATAGAGAGAGAGCAGGGATAACACTTCAAATGTATATAAGAATATCAAATATGACAATGGTAGCACCAGCAGTCATCGAGCCTGAGCTCGATGATAGAATTCAAAAGATGGAATCATTGGTGGGAAAGTATGACAATGCATTGTTGATCGACACAGATTTCACATATTCATACCAATTTTCAGCTATGAAGAGGTAGGTCTACATAGATAATTATGCTATAGAAGGAGGAGAGGGAGTAGCAAGACTGAATTCGAATTTTATAGGTATCCAGAGGTCGATGATATTGAACCTCAGGAACCTCCCAGTGTTTGGAACCATAGGAGCAGTAATGCAGTGTAAGAAATTCCTACTGAGAAGACTCCAAAATGGATCACTTTGGCTAGGGTGGGACATACCGATACATGCAGAAGATATCCACAGACTCACGGGATTATCAGCAGAATGAAGGGATATCTCCATGGCATTCCATAACGTGTATAATAGAGAAAATAAGGTGGGATATTGTGGATACTATAAGAAATACAACACTAAAATAGGAGTAAAGGGGGAAAAGATAGACCTCATCAACAGTCCAGCAGTTAATTTTTCCTGTTACCTAATCGCAAGCACAACGATGAGGCACTACACGAAGGGTGAATGCACCCTTGACACCATTTTATTTATGGAACACTGCCTCCAGGGAACCCAGCTGAACTGGTGTATGTTTTCTTTGAACGAATTATTCAAAGCCTACGAAGATAACTACAAAAGAGCCACTGGGTTCATTTAAAGCTACCTAATAATGGCATTTTCTATGTGGAAATGGACTCACCCAGGGGTGAGACAGCTCGTGGAAATCACAAGTGATCAGCCAATGGCAATGAAGTTTACACCATGGAAAATCTTGGGAGATCCCAGCACAAAGGAGGTAAATGAAGAGGCGTTCACATTCTGGTACAGGCAGATGGTGGATATAGTGGTGAGGCAGCAAATGGTTCCAAGGAGTTTTTTGGATATATATTCCTCTCTAATATGGTTTAGGGTCACTCACAAGCATACATATATCAGGCCCACTTGCTTGGATGAAACAATGTTTAAGATGAGACCGTTAAAGTTTCAGGTTTACGAAAAGGCATTCCACACCAAATTTTGTTCATGGCCGAGAGTGGGAATGGAGATCAGAAGCGAAATCCATAATTATTCGTTCAAGGGCATGCTTCCAAGAGCAGTACTAGGGGAAACACCAGATGAGATGGAAAGTAGAGTGTCGCGACTGCAGCTAACACATTTACTAGCGGAGTTGGACACGAGGGTAAAGGGCTTCAATCGGGTAATTCAAATTCTCACAAGTACTTCTCCTGTGTTTCCATCTTTTTCAAAGTTTCAGTCTTCAACCTCTGCATCACCTTCCATGATTGCACCTATCTTCACTGCCCTACTGTCCACCATGTTTAGTTCACCCCCAGCAACCACAGTAGCTCCAGTTCGAAAGAGTAAGGCACCTAAACCACCCGTAGCTACACCTAAGGCCAAGAAAGCTAGAAGCATAGTGCCTAGGAAAATAGTTGACCTCACTAAGGAATATCACACACAACCTATGGATACGGGAGTACCAATTCAAGAGGAGCCAGAGGTGGCCACCCAGGTCACCTCCAAGCTACCGGTGTTCAATCCATTCTCGGTTTTGAATATTCAAACCTCATCTCCACCCCACACTCATACCACTTCACCTCGCACTCACCATTCATCACCTCATACTTCATTCACTTCCAAGGACCATTCCACCCACACTCCATCCACATCAACAACCATTTTAGACCCAGTGAAGGTAAGAAACAAAGAAAATGGGGACACAATGACAGAAGTTAACTCGAGTACGGCTCTGGTACCCAAGGTTAACCAACCTATGGTGGGATAGGGCACTTTCTTGGACCTATTATTTCGGGGGGATCTTTTACTGCATACACAACGCCCTCGCCAAAGGATTCGAACCCTTTTCAGTAGGCCAGTTTGATACTACAGCAGATTCAGTCGACCAAAAGTATGAATAACCTAGGAAGTTAGCTGCCACAATAGAACCAACCTACATCACCCCATGAGCTCTCAACCAGATCAATAGCCAATAGTCAACCCCTCAAAGAGATACTGCCAAAAAATGATATGTCTGGTGCTGAGAGTATGCAGACATAGGGCACAAAAAAACTATACAAGTTCATCCAGCGAGTGGCACAGCAGGCATAAGGACTACACAAAGACCTCCAGTATAGGTTTGAGCAGCAACAACATCACATAAATGCGCTCACTGAAGAGCGAAACTTGCTAAAAGGGGAGAAGGAAAGTATGCAGGAATAGTTAGAGAAGGTAACGGATATTTTCAAGGATCTCTGGCCAACAGTAATGACACAGGATGACAAGATGCCGGAAGACATATCAGCTTGCTCCATAGTTGAACGGTCTATCCATGTGAAGATAACTTGTGCAAATCTCAGCAAGGAAAATCAAGAGCTCAAGGAAGTGCTTGTGACAAGACTGGCATTACCCGATCCTACTATCGTATATACCGAGAAGGTTATCGAGAAGCAAAAACAGGCAACCAAAATGTAGGAAACCCTGGGGACAACGGTAAGAGAGGCTTACAACCTCCTGAAGCATTTACATGAGTGTTCTAAATCATTAACTATGAAATCCCAACCATTCTCAGCACAACTGCAGCAGATTTCACAAGAAATAAAGGACGCCACAGATCCCGTCGACATAACCCAGTTATACAATAAAAAGGAGGCACTGAAAACCACGATACAGAAGATAGAGGAGCATTATGCTACCACAAAGCAGGTCCTTAGAGAGTTGAGGCAACCAGTCAAGCATACTAGAGAGGCAATAGAACGGATGGCCACTAAAGCTGAAATAAAAATCAAAGAAGTATTCAGCAAACTATCACCCATTGCAGGAGAAAACGAGGCTCACCGAGTTTCCACAAAAATTGACCAGCTCATTAAGGAATGAAAATATATAATTAACAACTTCGTTGAACTCAAATATTCAGCATTGAAAAAGGTTTCTGATTTGGGGCCTTTGTTTGGACAAAGCAAGGAAACGGAGAAGACAGGGCCAGCCATAGAAGCAGACAAAACAATGGAGACCGAAGCAGCAGAAAAGGATTGACTCAGGACGAGTCAATAGCATGTGGTCAGGGCCTATTGGGGCCTTTTTTTTTAACATGAAATAGTTTTTAATTGTGGAGAACAGGTAGCAGAGCACAACCACGGTAGACAAGGAGTTGTCACGGTTGCAGAGAGCTGGAGAATAGGTGGTGCGGCATTTGCAGAAATCTAGCACAGATGGCAGGAATGGGTGACAAGGATAGTTAGCAGAACTCCCAGTGACGAGGAAAGAAAGAAGCGAAGTACGGAAATAGGGAAGGCTGACAGTCACGTTGGCGGAAGAACAAATAGGCAATCAGCCAGCATAGACGAGAGTCAGTCCAGCAGAGGGTTGAGGAAGAGAGCCGTAGGAGAGCTTTGTTAGGTTGTTGTTGTACTGTATTGCTCTGTAACAGACTCTACGGAGTAATGTAGCTGTTTTTTACTGATAATGGAATATAGCTCTACCTGTGTGTGATGTTCTAAATTTAGTATTAATTAGTTGGTTACTGTGAATGTATGGCCTGTTTTTAAATTTTAATTATGCATCTTGAATATGCTTAACGAGTGACATTTTATGCAAAGTAGTAGGATCGTTTTGCTGGTTCAATTACCTTCTATTTTGCTTTATAGTTGTGATCGGTCGATACTTGATCTGTTCCTAACCTTAATAAGGTCACGGCACGCCTTGGGTGAGACGCTCTTCTCCTCGAAGTAGGATGAAAATGTCGGTGTTGTGCTAGACTACTGCAAAAACCTTGTTGGCCTCTCTTCTGAACATGGGTCTTGCTCGGAGACCTCCTTTCTCACCAACAGGTCATGAATGCATATCTGATCATAAACTGATAGTCTTCACCTGAAAATCGCCAAGAAGGCTTTAAACCCACTCTAGCTAGCTTAAATAGCACTTTTTAGTCCATTTATTCATCAATCATTCATATATTCATCAAAAATTTCAAGATCCATAAACCATATACATCATATTACCAGCATATAAACCATGGAAACTTAGCCATAATAATCAATACATATGATCATAGATCATAATAGAAAATACCTCTTATTAACATATTAAAATGCCAACCAAGTCAGGGACTTCCATGTACAACCCAACAATAGATTGGGTTGAACCAAATCTTTCTTTCATCCAATCACCCTGTGCCATATTCCAAGCATGAATGTGGGATCTCTTGGAATAAACCAAGCCAGGGCTTCCAAAGGCCACATCACCTCAACCCTCAATCAATGATTCCACATCATGGTCGACATCACTAACACCAACCAGATATGTCTCTACCCATGTTGTCCAGGCTTCAGAGTTTTTTTTCCAATGACGGATCTAGGAACTAATAACTTAACTCATAGCCTTCCAAAGCTCCAGAGTGTTTGTCCATCCTGGCTACAGGGACTAGTAACTCAATCCATCAAGGAATCCAGAGTGTTTGTACCAACCTAGGCTCCAGGCCTAGTAACTCGACCCAAGTTGTTACAGGGCTTCTAGAGCATTTGTTCCAACCAACGACTCCAATAACTAGTAAATCAACCCACAACCATAAATAACCTAGGAACCAATAAAAAAATAATAGTGGAAAAACCCACAACACCATGGCTATCCAGTAAATGGCAAGTCATGGCTAAAACCATTGTCAATCGAGGCAATCCTCCATGCCAATAATGACACATAACCAGGAAACCACATGCATGTACCATGCATGTCAAAACTAGAAAATAAATCGTAAATGTAACCTATTACCTACAACAAAATACAGTTGTAGTTGCTGATCCAATTGTTTCCTTATGCATTCCTTCTTTCATTTTCCTTCTTTATCCAAATCCAAGTGAATAATAGAGTGCTCTAAGCATGCTCCAAGAATAATCTAAGTGTGGAAGAGTGTGAGAAACTGAGAGAATAGAAGAGAGCTCCAAACTTGGTCTGAAATGAGTCTATGAACTGATCCTCATAAGCCTTTTTATCATTTAGGCCTCTATTTTCTTCATTTTCCTTCAATTTCCCTCTCATGCAAATCTGTGACCTTTCATCTTATTTTTCACCTATTTTCATTTATTTTCACCTATTTTCATTTATTTTCATAAATAAATGCCAATTAATGCCTCTTTTCCTTTGCCAAATTCCTTAGCCATCAATAAACAGAAGTGACACCCACTAAGATTTCTTTTCCCACAATTCATCTTAGAATATGTGTCTCATGACCTTGGTCTTATCATGGAAAATCAACCAGGGGTTGTTACAAACCCCTCCCCCTTAGGGGAACACCATCCTTGGTTTTCTATGACACCTTCGACCAACAAACCGCTGAAACAAAGCATACTTCCCATCGAGATTTATAACCGAACTCGTTGCATAATTCACAATGACCACTACTAAAAACACGACAAACATATCATTTACTAGAGTTGTATAACACAACTCATTATGGTATTTATAATATCAACCACATATACACTCATGCACATTTGCTTCAACCAGAAAATAAATGGATACGATGCCTGCATTAGAAACAAGGGAATCTAGAGGCTTACACCTCCACCCTCAAAGTATTACTAGGATTCACCTCCTTCCCAGGAAGTCCAAAATCTACTCACAAATGTAAACCTGCATCCAATGTCTAGCGCTACGATCCTCCCAGTGAATAATTATCAGCTCATTATTCCAGGGCACACTCCCAATGTGCTTATGATTCCATATGGAAATGATAATGACCAAAACAAATTCATTCTTCTCCCTTTCCTCCTCTGCTACACAATCCCTTGGGTGATCTATCCCTTGGAAATGTTTCCTCACATCAATAGGTCCAAAAACCAAGGCATGTCCCTACCTTAAAACCATTATATCGTCATATCATGCTCATGGAAATCAATGGACACTATTTGGTACCAGTGTCCCACAATTCCCTGCTCCTGAAGTTCTTTACCAACATATTATTACATGTTCCAATTCCTTTTATTGTTGTTGCTAATTCTTGCAGTCAGTTTCAACCACCCAAACCAGGTATTTCCATGCTTTCGTGTACCAATCACATAATTTTCATTAGATTCAAAACGAATTGAAATAAATTCGAATCATACCTCATTGGTAGATCGTCAATAAGGTACATGTGAAATTTTATTGACTTACTGTCACAATAAGTCAAACTAGCTCTTCGATCAAATCATCATGTATAAACATATCACATCTGGTTAGCTTAAAATGCAACCATCATAATTCAAAATCATAAATCACATCAAACCATCATAAACCATAGTTATAGATCACATGCATAATCAAAAATCTTAAATAAAATATTGGTACTTATCTTTCAATCATTCCTTTGCTTCTACCTGAGTTCGTTGTCCTTTCCGTACACACATGGATCAGTTTCCAAACCCGAAAAGCACCTGACACTTCTCTTCTCTTCAATCAAATACACATACACAAAGTATACATCACAACACGTACATCTACACATGATGTACAACACAACACAATACATACACCTACACCCGGTGTACAACACAAAACATACACCTACACCTAGTGTACACCAAAACACAATACATACACCTAGACATGGTGTACAACATAATACATATACATACATAGAGTACAACACAATAAATACACATGACATGATACAACTCCTACACAATGTACATAACACAGTACCACATGTACATAACACAACATGTACGACATGTACACAATACCTCATGTACAGCATATACACAGCACCATGTGTACAACGTGTACACAACACCATATGTGCACAGCACCACACGTAAAACATGTACACAACACCACATGTACCTAGTGCCCCCTACACATCGTGTACACAATGCCACATGTACACAACATCACATGTACACAACACCACCTACACAATGTGTACAAAACACCACTTGTACAACATGTACACAACACCACGTGCACATAGCACCGGATGTACAACATGTACAAAGTACCGTACTCACACATCAACACATGTACATAGCACAACATTTACACAACACCGCATGTATAGCATGAAGATAACACTATATATGTACAACATTTTTTATACAATGTGTACACCACACCACATTGTTAGGGCCCTATATTACTAAAGTAGTCCCTTATTTTTGTTAGTGTATCGCCCTTCTTGTTATTGTTGTACCCGTGTAGTCCCCATATTGTTATTATTGTGTCCTTACATTATTATTGTTAGGTCAGCTAGGATTATATTGTGACCCCATGGACTCCTATATATAGAAAGGAGGTTTTTTCATTTGTGCCAACCAATAATTGTTCATTTATTTAATGTAAATTAGGTTTCCCCCTCGAAGTGGCTGATTTCTAAGGCGTTGATGTCTCTTCTCTTATATTTTTGGAGCTGGTTTCATAAAATTTGGTATCATAGCTTTGGATTCTAGGGTTTCACTGCTTCAAAGGAGTCATCGTGTCATTTTCACTATAACTTGTTTTCTATGAAGGTTCAGAAGATAAAATAAAAAAACATTTGCAAAGAAATCCTGAGGATATTTGTTTAAAAATTTCAGATCTTGTTTCGCAATATTTTCGGAGATATGATCTATGGAAGTTAGGGTTTTTGTAGGCTCCCGAATTTCGTCTCAAATAGGTGACCTTGGGAAAATTTTCATAACTCTCTCTCTCTCTCTCTCTCTCTTTGAGAATCAGATTGGAATTCTATAAAAAGTGGCCAAAATTACACGTACATTAATTTCCTTTTTATAAATTTTAGAGCCAAAGGTGGAAATAGTGACACGTGTCACTCCATACAAGTTCACTCTACTGAACCAGTCCATAATTAGGTCGTTGTGGGTGATTAGGCATAACGTTTCCTTGAACAATCGAAATCAGGTCTTACATGTGGCATTGGAAAGAAGATTCATAGGGCTAATAAAGGACCAAAGATAAAATCTTGGGGATCCCAAATTACATAGATACATCAGTTTCAATATCGAGCTCCTCAAAAGCAAGAAAAAGGTGTGTATTGTTTTCAAAAATTGCATAATTCTTGTTTGAAAAATCAGTTTGAAGTGATTCCAAGGGCATATGGAAGCATAGATATCAGTATTGGGTTCTAAAATTCCCCCTGAAAATAATTCAACACCCATTAAGCCCTCAGAAGGCTCTACTATGACTCATGAAGAGGAAGAACTACAACATGATATATAAAAATTACAAGAACTGGTGCAACAGATTTCTCTCTTGCAAAGAGTAACAAAAAATCAAATGGAAGCTAATATGGATGGTTTCAAGAAATACGTGGAAGCTAAGATGGATGGTTTGAAAAAAGGCATGGAAGCTAAGATGGATGGTTTTAATAATGGCATGGAAGCTAAGATGGATGGTGTGGACGCTAAGATGGATGGTGTCGAAGCTAATATGGATAGTATTGAAGGCAACATGGATGGTTTAAATAAAGGCGTGGAAGCTAAGATGGATGGTATATAATTCAATAGGGATGATTTAAAGAAAGGTGTGGAAGCTAAGATGGATGGTTTAAATAAAGGTGTGGAAGCTAATATCGATGGCGTGGAAGCTAAGATGGATGGCATGGAAGCTAAGAAGGATGGTATAGAAGGAAACATGGAAGATTTGAAGAAATACATGGAAGGTTTGAAGGAAGGTTTGGAAAATTTTCTACAAGAAAATCTTCCTAATGACGAAAAGGTAGTAGAGGAAACTCATGATGAGAACAAAATAAATTTTAATCATGATTTTATAGACTCTAATATTGGATTTAAGAACCATCATATTCAAAATATAGATATGAGGAATATTATGGCAAGGATCTGATAACTTTGATACTTCAAACGGAGCAATACTTTGAGCTCTATAATATAAAAAACACACAAAAGGTATGCATTGCAACTTTATATTTAGAACAAAATCAGTTTGCATGGTATTGATGGCTTTGTTATCGTAAACCACTTGTCACTTGGTCAATTTTTACATAGGAAATGATAGCACATTATGAGGATACAAATAATAGCATATTCTTTAGCCAACTAATAAATCTAAAACAAAAGGGTTTAATGATGGAGCACATTAAGGACTTCCAAAAATTGAATATAAGGGTAAATAATATTCCATAGGAACGTAGGATTGATTTCTTACATAGGGACTCTAAAGGATAACATCCAACATGAGGTTCACATTTGGTAACCTAATACATTGGAGAAGGAATTCAGGTTGGCAAGAAAAATTGAAAGAAAAATTATGGCGACAAGGAAGCCTACCACTCACAACTATAAATATGGAAGTGTTGTTTCTCCTAGACTTCCACAGCCTATAAGGTTGACACCACAAAAATTGGAAGAAAAAAGAGCAAAAAATCTTTGCTATAGTTCTGATAGAAAATACACTAAAGGTCATAAGTGTGCTGAGAATAAATTATTTTACATAGATTATGAAGAGGAGAAAGAAAAGGAACAAGAAACTTCAAAATAAGAGGATATGCACCAAGAACCAACCCTAGAGGAAGAATAAATGAATCTGACCATATCCTGTAATGCATTTTCAGAAATTACCACTCCTCAAAATCTCAAGATAGAAGGGTATACCAAGAGTAAAAATGTAATAATGCTTATTGATTCGGGTAGTACCCATAATTTTATTTATTGTAAGGTATACAAGGAATTGAATTGCTTCCTATACCTAGTTCCAGAGTGTCAAGTGATGGTGGAAAATGGAGAAACTATACATTGCTCTGGAAAGTGAAATAATATCAAGCTAACCATGGGGGAATATGTATTGAATAGTCCAATTATTTCCATTCAAATGGGTGGTGCTGAGGTTGTACTAGGAGTACAATGGTTACAATCTTTGGGGACGGTAGCTTTTAATTTTCAAGAAATTTTCTTGAATTTTTTTCGAAAGGAAAGGAAGTTGAATTACGAGATATCACAGGAAATCCGGTAAAGATAATAAGCTCTAATGTTATAACAAATATTATGAATAAATAACAACAAGGTGTCATTGCAAAATTATGCTCACTATAAGTTCCAACATCAAAATCATCTATTTCTCCAGATCTCCAAAAAGACTTGGACAATCATTCCAAGGTGTTTGAAACTCCCAAAGGACTCCCACCTATTTTTTATCATGATCATGCTATTCATTTGATTCTAGGAAGTGTTCCTCCAAACACCAGGCCTTACAGATATCCTTATGTCCAAAAGAGAGAAATTGAACGTACGATTGCAGAAATGCTAGAGGCTAGTATAATTCAACCAACTCAAAATTCTTTCTCTGCTCCAGTAGTATCGGTGCACAAGAAGGATGGATCGTGGTGCATGTTTATGGATTATATGGAGCGCAATAAGCTCACTATTAAAGATAAATTTCCCATTCTTGTGATTGATGAATTATTGGATGAATTACATGGAGAAATTTATTTCACCAAGTTGGATTTTCGTTCAGGATATCATCAAATTATAATGAAGACTGAAGACATTCTGAAAACAACATTTCAAACTCATGAGGGTCATTATGAATTTTTGGTCATGCCTTTTGGCATTGCCAATGCACCTTCTACATTTCAAGGGTTGATAAATTCAATTTTCAAACCCTTCCTTAGAAAATTTATGTTAGTATTTTTTGATGATATACTGATCTCTAGCAGGTCTTGGAAGGATCATGTTCAACATATTGACAGGGTGCTTAAAATATTGGAGGAGAAACAATTATATGCAAAAACCTCCAAATATTTCTTTGGAGTAAAAGAGGTGGAATATCTGGGTCATATTGTAACTCAAGAGGGTGTTAAGGTAGACCCTAAAAAAATTAAAGCCATTAAGGAATGGAAATTCCACACAAAATAAGTTAACATGGTATTATCACAAGTTTGTTAAGAATTATGGGAAAATAGCAGCACCTCTAACAACATTATTGAAGAAATATGCATTTTCATGCACTCCTTAAGCTACTAAGGCCTTTGAACATCTTAAAGAGGAAATGTGCCAAGCACCGGTCTTAGCTATGCCAACATCAAAAAAACCTTTATTGTGGAATGTGATGCCTCGGGAAATGAAATTGTTGTTGTTTTAATGCAAGAAGGAACACCCATTGCTTTTTAAAGTCATCCAATCAAAGGAAAGTATTTACAGAAAGCTATTTATGGGAAGGAAATGTTGGCAATACTACATGCACTAAAGAAATGGTGACCTTACCTAATGGGAAGATGTTTCAAGGTAAAAGCTAATCATGATAATCTTAAATGATTTTTGGAACAAATACTACCTTTAGAAGATCAGCAAAAATGGGCCACAAAGATGTTGGGTTATGAACTTGAAATAATCTACAAAAAAGGGAAGTTAAATGTTGTTGCAAATGCACTCTCAAGAAATGATGAGGATGTGGAAGCATTGCTTTGTGCCATTTCTATTATCCAACCATATTAGATAACCGAAGAAAGGGAGGAATGAAAGAATGGTGAAGAATACACTCATTCAAAATTTTCAGCAAGATCCCAGTACATCTGATACATTTAGTTGCAAAAATGATTCCTTATGGTAAAAATATCGCTTATATATTTGTAAGAATTCCCAACTAAAACAAAATATTCTTTGGAATTGCACACCTCTCCCTTAAGAGGACACTTGGGATTTTTAAAAACTTACCATAGGGTGAAGAAATAATTTTTTGGGATGGCCTTAAATATTATATTCAAAATTTTGTGGCGGAATATTTGATTTTCCAAAAAAACAAAGTTGAGACAACTAAGACCCCGGGTCTGCTACAATATTTATCCATTCCAAATCACTGTTGGGAGGAGGTTTCAATGGATTTTATCACAGGTTTACCTACGTCTGAAGGAAAGAGTTTCATCATGGTGGTAGTTGATAGGCTTACCAACTATGCACACTTTTGTGCTTTATCTCATCCATTTAAAGTGATTACAACTGCTACTACATTTATGGAAACAATTCAAAAGCTACATGGAAACCCAATGATTATTGTAAGCGATAGAGATCCCATTTTCACTAGAACTTTTTGGATGGAATTATTTTCTTGTTTGGGTACTCAAATAGCTCATAGCTCATCTTATCATCCCCGATCTGATGGGAAAATTGAGATAGTGAATAAATGGTTGGAAGGATACATTCTCTGCTTTGTATCTGATAAAAAAACACAATGGGTCAATTGGTTACCTTTGGTTGAATGTTGGTATAACACTTCCTTCCACACTACAACAAAAATGACCCCATTTATGGCACTTTATGGATATCATCTTCCATCCATCACATCATATTTAAGATAAAATTCTAAGGTTCAAGCAATGGAAGATCACATCGAGCATCAAAAAATTTCTCCAACTCGTAAAGGATAACCTAAATTTGGCACAGAGTCGAATGAAACAACAAGCAGATCAACAACGCAGCGAGAGAATTTTTGATGTAGGTTACTGGGTATTTTTATGGATACAACCATACAAACAAATGTCCCTCAAGAAATCTAACAAGGATAATAAATTATCACCAAAGTACTATGGTCCTTACGAGGTGTTGCAAAAGATTGGTACTATGGCATACAAATTGGAGCTTCCTGCTTCTTCCCGAGTGCATCGAGTTTTCCATGTTTCATTCTTAAAGAAGGTTATAGGTGACAAACTTCCAGTTCAAACAATATTTATAAAACTTTATGAAAAAGAAAAAATCATATTGGAACCTGAAGTAGTCACGAAAACAAGAACTCGATAGCTACGAAATCGATCAATTTCATATTATCTCATCAAGTGGAAGAACTTACCCACTGAAGATTCCACATGGGAGGATGAGAATTTTATACATAAGCATCTAGAACTACTCAAGGATTGAGGAAAACACTTTTTTGAAGGAGAGGGGCATGTTAGGGCCCTATATTACTAAATTAGTCCCTTATTGTTATTAGTGTAGCCCCCTTATTGTTATAGTTGTATCCCTATAGTCCCCATATTGTTATTATTGTGCCCTTATGTTATGATTGTGTTAGGTCCCCATATTACTAGTATAGTCCCTTATTGTTGTTAGTGTAACCCCATTATTGTTATTATTGTACCCTTGTAACCCCCATATTGTTATTATTGTGCCCTTAAATTATAATTGTTAGGTCAGCTAGGATTACATTGTGGCCCCACTAGGATTACATTGTGGCCCTATGGACTCCTATATATAGAAAGGAGGTTTTGTAATTTGTATCATCCAAGAATTGTTAATTCATGTAATGTATTAGAGGTTTCCCCCTCGAAGTGGCTTATTTATAAGGCTTTGATATCTCTTTTATTCTATTTTTGGAGTTGGTTTCACAACATTTGGTATCATAGCTTTGGATTCTAGGGTTTCACTGCTCCAAACAGGTCATCGTGGAATTTTCGCTATAAATTTTTTTCTACGAAGGTTTAGAAGCTAAAAATTTTAGGGTGTGAAGAAAAAATCCTGAGGAACATCTTTGCAAACTTTCAAACTTCATTCGCAATATTTTCGGAGATATGATCTGTGGAATGTAGGGCTTTTTTCAGGCTCCTGAAATTCACTTAAATAGGTCATCGCGGCATTTTCACTATAACGTTTTTTCTACGAAGGTTCAGAAGTTGAAATTTTTAGAGAGTGAAGCCAAAACCTAAGGAACATCATCACAAAATCTCAGAGCTTGGTTCGCAATATTTTTGGAGATATGATCTGTTGAAGTTAGGTCTTTTTCAGGCCCCCGAATTTCTTCTCAAAGAGGTTATTGTGGAAAACCTTCTTAACTCTCTCTCTGAGCATCGGATTGGAATGCTGTAAAAAGTGGCCACAATTACACAGACTTTAGTTTCTTTTCTATCAATTTCAGAGCCAAAGGAGGAAACAGTGACATGTGGCAAGTCGTACAAGTGCGTTATACTAAACCAGACCATAATTGGGTCATTGTGGGAGATTGGACATAGCTTTGCCTTGAAGAATCCAAATCTAGTCATACTTGTCGCATTCGAAAGAAGATTTAGAGGGTGACTTCAGGGCCAAATTTGATATATTGAACATCCAAAATCACAGAGATAATTCAGTTTCAATATCGAGTTCCTAAAAATCAAGAAAAAGGTGTATATTGTTTTTCAAATTGCATAAGTCTTGTTTGAAAAATCAGTTCTAGTTGATTCCAAAGGCCTATTGAGAATAGCTATCAGTATTGGGTTCTAAAATTCCTCCTAAAAATAACTCAACACCCATTAAGCCTTCAGAAGGCTCGACTATGACTCATGAAGACGAAGAAATGCAACATGAGATATCAAAAGTCCATGAGCAAGTGCACCAAATTTCGCTATTGCAAAGCGCAACAAAAATTGAAATGGATGGTTTGAAGAAAGGCGTGGAAGATAAGATGAATGGTTTGGAAGCTAAGATGGATGGCATGGAAGTTGGCATGGAAGCTAAGATGGATAACATGGAAGCTAAAATGGAAAACATGAAGAATGATCTAAAAGCATACATGGAAGGTTTGACAAAGTTGATACAACGAATGTTTCCTAATGGTGAAAATATAGTAGAGGAAACTAATGATGAGTGTTGTGGTGGATTTGACACACGGGTGTACGAAATCGCACACATTTACATAATGTGGTATTTTCTCTAAACTATAAGTAACAAGCAATATCTGGGGGGAGCTCAGAAGTATAGAACTTAAATGAAGTAGTACACTAAAGTATGCTCTGTTAAAAATATAAAACTAAAAACACAAAAAGAAGCTATATAGAGAGTTCCAAACAGTAACAAGGTAAACAACGGCTTGATGGCTTTCTTCTTATTGAATGCTTGGAATGAAAACAAAAATCTTATCCACTTGCCAAAGGGCCTAGGCAGAGGCTCTAGGACCCAATGCAAGGATGTTTGTCCTTCAAGTTCTGCCTTTTGATGCAATCTAACTCTCTCTCTTTGTTGTAATGAGCTAAGATTGTGTTGATCAACGGTTGTCATTGATGTCAAAGTACTTTGAGGGCTAACCCAATATTCAAGATTTAGATCCTAGATAATATATTCTGGGTCAATAATTCTTTTTATGGTTTCTACTTTTCGAGATGTTTCCGTTGATATATGGCATGCCATGTAATTCTTCACGGTTTGAGAGATATTCATGTTTGAAGTTTGTACCCCCAGTTGGTGGGCTAAAACCCCATGGGGTTGTGGCATGGGTCATTGAAAAGTCATAATTAATATTTTTTATGCTCCTAAAATCCCTCCCACGTTCACTTGTTGAAGCCCCTCTCAACTTAAGCATTCATATAAATTGTGATCTTCATTTCCTCCTTATGTAAGGGATTCGGCCATCTGAAACAGGTCATATTGGAATTTTCTCTATAAAAAATTTTCTACGAAGGTTCAGAAGCTGAAATGTTTATGAGGTGAAACAAAAATCCTTAGGAATCTGCATTAAAAATTTCAGATCAAGGTGTGCAATATTTTTGGAGATATGATCTGTGTAAGTCAGGGTTTTTTCAGGCTCTTGAAATTCATCTCAAAGAAGTGACCTTGGTAAATTCGTCATAACTATCTCTTTGAGTATCAAATTTGAATTCCGTAAAAAGTGATGAATATTTCATAGTCTTTTCTTTCTTCTCTATCAATTTTGGAAAGAAATGACAAAACAGTGAGACGTGGCACACCATACAAGTGCGCTTTGTTGAAACATTCCATAATTAGGGCATTGTGAGAGATTGGGTATAACTCTCTCTTCAAGAATAAAAATTGGGTCAGACCTAAGGCATTGGAAATATGACTCAGAGGAATACTACAGGATTGAAAATTAGATGTTGAGGATCTGAAATGATAGATATACACTAGATTCAATATCGAGCTCCTAGAAGGCAAGAAAAAGCTAGATCGTGTGTTGTCAAAGGTTGCAAAGGACCAGACTTTCTATGGTAGAAAAGCAAAGAAAGGTGCAGCAGAGGGTAGCATGACAAGAGCAGCAACCAAGGTGCATAACAGCAGCAAGAATTTCATCATATGAAGTCTTCAAGTGGGCATCACTGCATACAATCATTGTAAAGGTATCATTGTACTTAGTCATTGTAAATACATTATTGTACAAATTGTACTAGTGTCTATTTGCCAAGGGTTTAAGAGGCAGTGTTGGGAGGTCTAGGATCATCATTAGGTGGTTGTATCAAATTTGGGGTTATGTTCTAGTATAAATTCTTCTTCTACATCATTCTATATCATTGTAAAGTGGACCATTTTCCCTGGTACGGGAGTCCATTCTTCTTTTATTCTTCTATAGGGTGGTAGGGTGGTGCTAGGGTGAGTTGTAGCTCATTGGGTGTTGGGGCATCTATTCAGTTGACTACTAAAGAATCTCGGGCGTTGGAGCGCCCATCCAATGGGAGCTGGAGAAGAATGCTTTTCTAGATTCTAGGAAGTTGGAACTTTATTTTCAATTGCAGTTGAATATTAAAGAATTATTAGAAAACCATTAGGTGGTTTTTGTCCCAGAGTGGGTTTCCACCTTAAAAACTATGTACATTTGTGTTCCTCTTGTTTATTTCTATCATTGTACAAACACTGATAATAATTGAAGATTAACTAATGCTCTAATTGAAAGGAATATTGATTCACCCCCCCCCCTCTCAGTATTTCCAACAGATTGTTGTTTGGCCAACAATCGAGTCATCTTCTTAAGCTCCTGCTCCTTGGTTTATGTTGGGGTTCCCATGTTTTGGCCAGATTGGCAAGACCAAAATATGAGACAACATCAGAACCACTTGGGGCCCTAGGATCTAGCCCTCCTAGACCCGGAGAGGGATCTCTCCAATAAAACAAAGAATGATGTATCTTTGAGAGCTAAAAATGAGATGTTAGGCTAGTTATGAAGCACAAAGGAGGTTTTAAATGATTTGGTTGGTTGGTTGCTGGGTTGGTTATGGGATTATGAACTAAGAAAGTAATGGGAGAAAAGGAACAAGGTAGCAGGATATTTCAGAAAAGGGGATAGGCCAAGAAAGTGCCATCCATTGGGCTATGGAGTCACGAAAGGAAATTACATGCAACAACTAGCCAAGGCTTTCAAAGGGCAAGTCATCTATACCAAAGGATCTTTTAGATATATGATGGGATGGAACATTAAGGACTGAAGGTGAAAGAATGAAAGACAACCAAATTTTTGTCTATAGATCAGGTCAGAGGTCATTTAACTCCAGACCTGCTTGGACATACTCAAAGGCAGCTCTCAAAGAGGGACAAAGGAGCCGCTTATAGATCGGACCAGAGGTTATTTAACTCCAGGTCTTCTTTAGCAACTCCAAGGGAAAAAACAGAGATAAATTTGACAAAGAAACATCCAAGCAGCAAACCCCCAAGTTCATACATCAGCCAGCAGGCAATAACATCCACTGCACTGGTTAAACCACATGAATTCACTCTTAGATAACACATAAAGTAGAAAACATTAAAGGTAGGGAGAGCAGGAACATAGGGCACCTAACAAGGGTGAATCCTATGCTATACTTCTATTGCCTACCGAAAGAACATGAAACAGTATGAAAATGTAATAAACAAAGTTAGAAAAACATCGCCAATAGTAATAGACCTGGATCCTGTGAAATGTGCTTTGATTAATTGATGCAAAACCAGTCATGTACAATAAGCCCAATGGAAAATACAATCCAAACTATCCCCTCCCAGCCTATTACATACAAACTACTCTGTAACTCCCTCCCAACACTGTTCTAACAGTCAAACTAAATCCCTCTAACAGCAACAGCCGAACAACTGAACAACAACAACCTTTACAATATGTTATTCTAGATTATTATAGGGGAAAACAGAGCAGAAGATGGTAGGTGAAAAATTAAATGAGGAATTAACACTCAGAAGAGGAGGAAGGTCGCAACCCATGCTGCTTTTAATCTGTGTGTTTACTTCTGGCACTCTAGCTGCAGTACTACTTCCATTCTCTGTGACTGAACAAAAATGGTGAAATAATGATGCTAAGGTCGACCATACCGTGTAACGAATGCTTCTGATAGTGTAGGACTGCTGAAAGGGCGTAGATCTTTATTTGGGCACGATGTAGACTGAAAATTTGATGTGTACCATGTCCTTTCATGGAAGAATGCTCTACTGATACGGAAACCCTGATAATATAATATCTTTGTGCATAGGATCTCCTATTCGATCCTCGGGGTCTTCACATTTGTGCCTTTGCCTTCTAAAAATCCCTGCAGAAGCTCAAAATTCTTCTACTTCTTGCCTCGAGCTCTTTGTTGTTCCTTTACTGTCTCTGCCTGTGAATTTTTGAGCTTCAATGGCGCCGAAGGGTTGGTAGAGTTTAAAACTCTGTCCTCTGATGAATTTATGGCGCACACACCCCTCCAGAAATTTCCTGTAACATCAGGCTTTGAAAATTGCCTTTGCACACGGTCTTCTTCGATCTCTCTATCACTGTAACAGAGATTGCGCATCATGGCAGTCATTTACTATTGAAAACCCTGCAAAACATACAAAACCGGTCAAGAAATCCCTGCACGGGTGTGTAAATGCAGTGGAGACGATGGGGATGGTTGTACAGATTGGTAAATGTGGAATTGGTGCAGGAATACGGTGGAAATCTGCTCTGGTGGAGGTGGCGGTCTACGGAGCGGAAAAATGAATGAAAAACATGAAAAAACACGCAAATGAACCAATTATACGTAATGGAAAGGGAGAATGTACAGAGGGCACACATGGAGATGATGTGGCGGGACCGAGAGACAGTGGAATAGTCAACAGTGGGCAAACAAATCTAGACCGTCGATCGTGGCGGTGATCAACAGCGGAGGACGACGGACGGCGGGCCATGGCACGAGCTATCGCGTGCACAATTACATTACACTTCGTGCATCTTGGACGAGCGATAGTCGTCGCATGGCCTGCTCCAGATCGGACGGTCTACGGGAATTTCGCTGGGCATCCGTGTCTGGAAAATAATGTGCGATGGATGGAGTTAACGGGCGGGGACGGCGGTTTGGAAATCGTACACAAGGACACGCGTCGGACGGTGAATGGAATCGCTGGGCGTTGGAGAAAAACCGCCTACCGTGCATAAGCGGTGCGAAATAAACCAGGCGGTTTCTGAACAGTGGAAGCGGGGACCACAAGGCAGATGGGCTCCGCACCGTCGATCTTTCGGGCAAATGAATGGTGATGGTGCGATCTACGAAATGAACGTGGGAAACACGGAGCCTGCAGGATTAACGAGGACCGTCCAATCTATAAAGATCGACGGTCAGGAACGTCCCCGATATGGATGAACCATGAACCATTGATTTACAGGATTAAATGGACAGCGGAGATGTACTGCGGGGGACCAAGGTGTACGGACATGAGAACTTGGAGTCGACCCCCCGCAGTGAATAACAGTCGTTCGATCGGGTCTTCCCACATCCCGAGGAGTCAACTGCGGGGGCACCATGGTTTGACCCTACGGATAGAGAAAAGCCTCCGCAGGGGTAAGCGCTTTGGTCATGGTGCTAGGTTATATGGAGAGAAAAGGTGCGGGGCTAGCGTAGAAGGGGGCTTAGGCCTATTATAAGGTTGGAAGTGGGTTTTTAACCCATTTTAATGGAATTTAAAGCTATGGGAGGGTAACGATAGAAGGGCCAAGGGGGATTTTGGTGAAACAAGGGTAAGGGTAAGAGAAAAAGGGGATTTTGGAAGGGTTTAGAGGATTAATAGGGGAAGTAGAGGGGAACGAAGGCATTTTTGACAGACGAAGGAAAAGGGGAATAAAGGGACATTTTGCAGGGGTACAAGGGGTAAATGCGGGCCTAAGGGGAAGGAACCAGCAGAGGGACTTGTATAAGGCAAAGCACAGAGAGACTTCAAGGATGATGTGTCTTCAGGGGAGATGCATTCCTTGAAGGTCTCCAAAATGATATAGCCCCTAGCTTGCTTGTCAATAATTTCATAGGGGGCCTAACAGTTTACACAAAACACTCGTGTTGCTTGGGAAACTTTGGCCAGCATAAATTTGTGCTCACACCTTGTTCATCTCTTTGAGGGTTTGTATAGGTGAGCCTTCAAACCTCCTTCCCTCCCTTGGTACATGGTGGATGGTGACCCAAGGGAGGGGAAATATTCCATTTTGGGCTCAAATATGCTTTTGTGTGCTCACACAAGGCCTAAGGAGGTGCTGGTGTTGTCCTTAGGCAGCTTTCACATAAGGAGAAATTGTCCCTTGCTTGCTTGTGGTCTTGGAAAGTGACCTTTTTTCTACTTCCAGGAATGTGTGCTTATCGGGCTCCAGTGCACGCAGAAGGCACTTTTTTCGAAGGAAAAAACACGCATTTGAGCATTTATGACTAGTTCAAATTTGAATTTCTCAAAACCTTAGAGATTTTTTATTCCATAATGTATTCCTGTCCTGTAAATCCTTGGGCTCGACATTAAATGATGTCGTCTTCTGCTGTACGATTTTCCAGTGTTAAAAATTTCCCCCTAATGCGTGAGGTCTAGGAATAACTGTATAGCCGAAATACATTATAGTTTCTTTTCTGTATTGTACGCAGAGAGAGAGAGAGAGAGAGAGAGAGAGACAGAGAGAGAGAGAGAGAGCGAGGCCTGTGTGTATAATGGACAACACCTTGCACCGTTTCCGAGATAACCATGGCATAAGGGACCCGCTGTAAGTAGAAAAAATATACAACATATTTGAAAAATCTCAACGAGGTGGGCATGTCCCATGCTCGTGATGCTATGGCTAGTTAAACAAAATTGACAGATATATGTGTTGTCTATGTCACTACTGTGGTAGTGATGTTGGTGGTTGCTGACGACGACTGCTGACGTCCTCAGGGCATTTTTTCTTTGAAAATAGGTGGAATGTGGTACCCATATGTGTAATCTTGGTATGGCATATCATTGCGCAATGTATGCATATGTACTGGCTGGGACCTTCTCGTGTAAGCATTGTTGTCAGAGACGCTTATAAAGGCACGGGTCTTCGACAAATCTTGATCAAAGTGCAATGGTTGTAAGGTACGATACCATCGTGACATGAAAGCTTGTGCTGTAGTTGAATGTCAAGAGGATCGACGACATCTATGGACAATGATGTCTCCCATAGTGCCATCCGAGGATACCCCTTTGCATGGGGAGGGGTCATCCAAGGTATCGCTTCCTTTTTGGAAAAGAGGTGTTGATGTCGACAAAAAGGAAGCCCTAACCGAACCATAATGGGTTTAACATAGGAATGTTGGTGAGCGGTGGTTGAAAACAGATGATGGGGATTCAGTGGCCCGAGGTCGAAGTATATTTGAGCAACTTGGAGGCAATCATAGGTATTTCTGAGGGGAAAAATCCTTGGAGTTGGTAGGACTTCCAGGGCGGGTATGAACCGGCTATGATTGTCGTAATGGTGCGTGCATGGGAGGGTATGAAATAATTTGACAAAGGGAGATGGGGGACTGCTGCCATGGGAGGAAATACGTAATATGAGGGCAAAGAGGGTTTGTGATTTTTGTACAAAAAGAATAAAATAATGGGGTTTGGTTTGTACAAAACACAGAGATGGGTACCCCAAAACATGAAAGAGGGTCGTCACTTGATGGCGTGAGGATGGTGTTTTGCTGGGGGTAGGGGTCCTATTGGTTGGTCTCATATGTGGGGTTTATGAAGTGGAAGATGTCATAGATGGATTAATTCTGATGGAGGTATGGTGGGCCAAATGCGGTGCGCAGAGGAGCGCTTTCATTCTGCTTGTACAACCTGTCGTCCGGGAAGGGGGTTAGTTTAAATGATGAACTTGACCTTATGCATGATATATGGATGGGCATGAGGTGCTTCCCAGACTGAAATGATGTGGCCATGGCGTCACTTGTGGGGTGATGTGTGGTCTATTTGAGATGACGATTTCCATGGAGGGGAGGCTCTACCGACCATCGCGGACGTTTATCATATGCAGGGTGAGGTGATGATAAACGCGATCGGGTTTGCGGATCCTATGGTTTATTTCTGAAGGAGAAATGATGTCAGGATATGAAAAGTTTTATCGGACTCTATCATGCTTGGGGTAGAATGATACCTGCTCCGAAACTTTCAGTGGTCGGTGTTGTGAATGGTTTGCAGGTTCTTCCTACAAAAAACAAATACCTCAAGTGAAAGCATCTTCTTTTCATTCAATATTATTGAAAAACATGAATTTTGGAAAGTAATATGGGATGGTGCATACCTGTCGGTGCTTGAAAAAATATTTTTTTAGGAGTAAGAATGTGTGGCATCACCTCTATCTGTTGAGAGCTGTTACTTGGCTCCTAGTTTTGATTTCAGTTGAATTTATCTCTAGGCCGGGGTCGTGGTGGGCGCTATGGGTTGCTGCCCCCTTGTCTAGGGTTCCCTTTGGGTTTTTTTTTTTACCTTTCATTTGACCATGTTAGGAGGGTAATTCTCCTAATCATACTGGTGTGGTTGATTTTGGGACAGCTGCACAAAGTTCACCTGTGCATTGTTTTGCGTTGGTGGGTTATGTGCTTGGGAATGAGCATACTGTTGTCCCATATTTGCACCTGGACATTGGGGGGGAGTTCTTCCGTCAGTTTTTCTTCCTGCGTACTAGGTCCCCCCAGCCGGAGGGTAAGTTCCTCCTTGATGATACGCTAGCGCCCTATTAGTCAAATTTTGCTGCTGCATATGATGACTTTGAAATCTGGGTTGAGACATGTCCTGGTTAGACCCATGTGTGTAATCAGGACTGTGACTGTTGCTGCCTAGGTACCCTTGGGTCATTGACCCAATAAGTCCATTTGCAAAGTTCGACGCGCCTGGAAATTCTTGATAAGATTGCAGGCGTGGGGCGTTAGGTAGGATATTGTATATGCACCCTGATTGTGTATAAATCAGTTCAAGTTGTTGGGCTTTATTTATTGCGTCCTCTTCGGATGTGGGGTTACGTTGCACCACATCCTTTGAAATCTCTATCATCAGAGTTTTCAAGAATAAATATAAAAGGACTCGGTCGTCCAGATGAGCTTTGCATAAGCTACGACACCGTCTCCACTCATGGAGATGTTCAAAAATGTGGGTAGAGGGATATTTTTTGAAATGAGTCAGTAATTCCATTCTCGAATCATGGTGAATGGGTAACTGAAAGTAGGTGAGGAAAGCAGTAGCGAGGGTGATAAAGGTTCTATGTGAAGCAGGGGGTTGCTTGATGTACCATTTCGTGGCCACTACCGTGAGAGTGCGTTGAAATAGCCTCAATCGAATAGTATCGTCAATGATGCTATTCGATGAGCACCACAGGTGAAAGGTCATTATATGGTTCCCTAGCTCTTCTGCTTGTTTTCCCTCAAACTTTGGTATGTTTGAAGGGAGCTTCGTGGGCAAGGGAGGCCAATTTGGGTCGTGTGCGGTGGGGTCATTAGTGAGCTTGGTTAAATCCGGTAGATTTATTGCCACTAAGAAGGGTGACTGAGAGGTTGATGCCATGGAAACATGTGAAGACAAAAAGTTCTGGTTAGAACGAGGGTTAGTCTGTGACATACCCGGTTGTGAATTCAGCTGGCTTCCCGTTTGGGATGCACTCTTTTTCCCCCTAGGGGACGAGGGGGGATTGATGTGCGATGTGGTGTTGGGAGACCGGCTAGGGTTCCCAACTAAGGTTTCTCCAAGAAAGGAGGAACCAACCACTGACGCAACGTTCCGTCTTTGACGCCTAAACGGCGAAAGACCTGGAACCCCTCCCGTTAATGGGGGGAGGTCCAAAAGACACCTGGACCGACGAGGTTCCATTGGAACCATTTGAGGATCATCCAGGGTATATTTTGGAAAACAAATTTGAGGGGATTGATTCTATTATCATGAAAATTTTATGGCCACATACATAAAACAAAGAAAAAAAGAAACGATTTTTCCTTTAATTAATCTATGTGATCAATCAAGAAAAAAAGGGTTTTGCTTGTTTGTGCATGATACTCAAAAATCCTAGAAGACGTAATATCATCCTCACACACTCAAATTAACTAGGATTTGAGAGGATTTCTTGCGAGTGCTGGCACAACGTCCTGAAATAACTGGCGACGCCCCTAGTCAGCCAAAGAGAATCAACCAAGGTAAGGGTAGAGGGTCTGGCGCTTGCCTACACCATCACCTATAGGGTAAAGGATGACCCAAATTTTTCCACTAAGAACCACCATCCCACATGAGCATTCAAGTCTTGTGATTCTTGGTAGTCAGCTAAAAATACCTAGTATCAGACTGTAATATTCCTTTTAAGGAATTTCTGCAATATCTCCAATGGGGACGATGTATAAGGAAACCAGTGAAAAAATAACGCAGTCCAGGGCTTGGATACTTTAATATATGTTTTATGTAGCTTAAATATATATTGGCATCAGAAACAAATCATTCTAGCTACTCTATACAAATCTCCCCAACTCATATATGCATAAAAACACCCAGATCCCATTGCTTCAAAAAATATAAATGCTAGAGACTGCAATAGTGTTATTTTTATTATGGAATATATAGAAAAATATATTTTAATACATATTTAGAGCTTTCATTAACCATGGAATCAGAAATGAGAGGTTAAGCCTCTTTTACAAGCACCTCGGAATGCCTCGGCAAGGGTTTCCGGAAAAATATCAACATAAAAAGTGGCTCTGCAGAAAATAACGCTATTCCCAGCAAAAATGTATACAGAAAGACCAAATATGATCTGAAATTAACAAAAAATACAATATTTGGCCCAAGGCCTCTCTCAATAGATCTCCCAGAGTGAAATAGACTCCTCCTCTTCTGAAACAAGCACAATTGGAAAGATGCAACCCCAACTACTGCAGCTGCTGCAGAAATAACGCATTCACTAGGAGTGACTGCACTGTGGTTCCCCTATACATAGATGATGAGAATTGAACTCAATACCTCCTCCTTAGATCTCCCAAACATCTATATCAATGATGAAGATAGAATTCTCGCATGAGAATCCTTTCCACTAAGCAGTGCTACAACTCCGGCTAAACAACTGAAGTTTGCAAATCATTCATAAGACTGACACCAGAGGAATGAATGAATCCTTTGCTGCTATCCCCTCCTTTTTATCCTTCATGAGCTTCTCAATCCCAGGCCCCACTCATTGGTGATGTAGCTTCCTTGAGAAGTTTCCTCCTTCAAAACTGCGCTGCCCTAGTAGCTTTCCCTCCTTTTGCGACAGCGTTGTTGACTTGGTCAACTATAGCTAGCTCCTTGCTTGCCCCTCTTTCATACTAAAGAGGCTTTATTTTATCCTCCTACCTACATCCCTTTTCACACTCGAATAGTTTTTATTGTGTCTCCTACTTCTTATTTCAAAAATGGAGCAATTATAATGTTCCAAGTAGCAGTGGCTGATTGGGAACATTATAGTCCTCCCCACTCAAAATTTTCTTGCCCACAAGCAACAGTAAAGAAGGATGCTACAAGATCTTCACTCCCTCCCAAGTGGCATCCTCATCTAGTAGATTCCTCCATCGAATAAGATATTCCTTGATGACTCTATTTCTCAGCTGCCTCTCCCTTGTGTCAAAGATTGCTTCTGGCTGCAAGATCAAGTGGGCCTCATCATCAATAGGGGGAATTTCCATGTTGGCAACTACATTCCTCCCAATGGCCTTCTTGAGGCAAGAGACATGGAAGATATTGTGGATATTTCTCCCCTTAGGAAGCTCCAGCTCATATGCTACCTTACCGATACATTTGTTCACCCTGTATGGCCCATAGAAACATGGTTTGAGCTTTTCAGCTCCCTTCACCTTGAGTGTGGACTGTTTGTAAGGCTAAAAACGTAGGTAGACAAGATCGAGCCACCTCAAACTGTGTCTCTATCTGACCACGGTCTGCATACATCTTCTGCTGGTTCTAAGAAGTGGCTATTTTGTCTTTGAGTGCCCTGAGTATGTCTTGGTTCTCTTGAATCCAATCCCTTACCCTTGGAGCTTTACTTGCTCCAAACATAACAACAACAAATGAAAGTACCTCATGTTAGGTCTATATAATAAGCAAGATTGGCAAAATTCCGATCACAGAGTTAACATCATTTCAACTAACTTTGGGATTCTAGGATCTAGCCCTCCTGAAGCCGAAGAGGGATCTCTCCAATATGTACAAAGATGGATATTGTCTTTGAAGTTTGAGATAATGATATTAGGCTAGTTATGAAGGCCAAGGGTTTTGTTTTGTTTTGGATGGTTGAGCATGATTATTGTTTGAGGTGAAAAGTCCTGAATGCAAAGAGTTTCAAAGGTGAGAAGTTGCAAGCATATAGAACAGCTTTGGCTGATAGATAGATATAATGTTGTTTTTTAGTCCATTGGGCTATGGAGTCATATCTGGGCTTTAATTGAGCAACAACATCAATAGTGATCCAAGGGGAAAGTCATCTATATCACAAGATTATTTGAGATTAAGATGATGGAATGGAAACAATAAAGTGTTGGAAGGGTGGAAGCTGATAATAATTTCTCAAGGGATTTACAGTCAGTCCAAACAAGAAAAGCCTCTTAAGTAACTGTTTAAAACCAACCAAGGACAGGGCTAACCATAAACTTCTTGGGAAAGTTCTATTAAAGCAGCTTAATTGAAAAAAAATCCAGTAATCCACATAATTACCTTCAGAAAGTATGAAAACACATAGGAGAAACACAATGCAACCTAAGATCAGATAAGGTACTTTTAAACCTAGTCTTCTTTCAGTCAACACCAAGGGAAACTTTCAGAATCTGCCTTTGGAGAAAAGAATCTAGGAATCAGGGCAAACCATATCTTCTCTAGTCTGACTTTAATAGCAAATAATGGAAATCACATTCAAGAGCAATTTTTATGTAAACAGAAGGACGAGGGAACGCCAACATTCCTAACTGTTTAAACTGTATTAAATCATTCTTAAATAAACAAATTTGAGAAAACATTAAGATAAATATTTCTCAGCCAGAGAAGGTTACTGATATACAGTAGATCCTAACCCTGTTTAAACTGTTCTTTACAGTAGAATATGAACAATATGGCATACATAGAAGGAAAAAGATTTAACAAAGAAAGAAGCACTTCACCAGTGATATAGACCAGGATCCCAAGAAACAGCTTTTATATTGATGTCAAACCAGTTACAATCTTTAGGTCCAATGTTTCAGTTCAGCAATCATCTTCACTATTCAGCCTAACTTATCTATCACAAGTAGACCTCCAAGGGCCAGTGAACACTATTTACAATTAGGAGTTTAGGCTCAAATATATTTCAAAGCTCTGTAAGCAACTCAACCAACCCCTCACTCATCTTCTACTGAAGTATTTATAGAAGAATGAGGAGGTGAGATCTGATAAAAGATCTCAAAGCCAATTAATACAGGCATTAATGTCTTCTTGGCCTTTGAGGGGCTCAACGAAGAAACTGTACAGGTGTTCCGTTGTATTAACTGATTTACACTTATGATTTTAGCTCGGTGGGAGCTTTGTTGACCTTTTGAGTATCTGTGTACAATTAGGGTTACTCTGCGAACATCTGTCAATAAGTTCCATGGCAGAAGTAACCTCTTTGGTTGTTTTGAGGCAAAATATCTGATCCTGCTCCATAAATTCGGCTCCTGATCGAGTGCTTTGAGGCAATAGGTGGCGCTGTGGTGGTTGAGGAATCAATTTTCCTCAGATATGGTGGTGGAGGCATCCTGTCTGATAAACACTTTTTAGGTTTTCCTTTCAAAATGTGTTTTAGGCTAGGGATTTAGGCTTTTGATAACTGTCTTAGCCGTAATCCCCACCGATTTGTCCACTAAATCTCTACTCTGATACTCGTTCATTGCGATTTCTTCATATTTTCCAAGTTTTACAGGGGTGCATGGTAACAAAGGCTCATGAAACCTTGTTGACAACATACTTCTACACCTTGCAGTCAATCTCTTTTGACAAATCGAAAGAATGAGAATCGTCACCCTCATCCTTCGAGTCTTCTTCAAACATGGCGAAGAAAACCTTAAACCTGCAAAATACAAACGAAATTATAAAATCCTGCGTTTATATGGAAATCTGCATCGGAAGGTGTGCGGGGGAGTGGGGCGATCGGAACCATTGATCGCGCGATGATCAATGGTCAGGGACGAGTGGAAAAGTCAGCGGAAGAGATGTGTTGACTGTGCAATGGAATCAGGAAATTGAATGTGGACCGTCGATCTGCAAAGATCGACGGCGGAGATGGATTCTCGGTTGCGCCCAGGGCCGGCTAAATTGCATGCAACTTGGTTAAAGGGCGGGCGATTTTAATGAACGGCAGTCGCTAGATGTGGGGGCTTCGATCGGACGGCTAAGATGGATTCCGCTGGGAGACCTGGTCCGGAAGATAACGCGCGGGGGAAGGGGTTAAGCAGCGGTTTTTCGAATAGTACAGAGGACGCGTGGCAGCCAGCGTATGGAATCGCTGGGCAACCGGGGAAAACCATCCTTCGCACGAGGGTGGTGCGGAAAAAACCGAGCGGTTTTGAGAGGTGACGTATGGTTGGGGGGGTCGACACGATAAGTCGCGTGCCGCGACGTCCGATCTGTGGAGTAGATCAACGGTCAATATCATTCCATCGATTTATATGGGCGGAGACTTTGGAAATTGATTTAAAACCCGATTTTCATAAATTACAAAGGTTTTTGGTGCTTCGGGCGGAGAAAATGGATAAGCGCCCGAAGGTTATAGCATTTGGTTCCGGCGCTTGGGCGCATGGAGGAAGAAGGGGTAGAGGGCTTAGCCTGAGGGGCTTAAGTCCAGCGCATAGAAAAAATGTGCTTTATGTGGCTGTTTAAAGGGAAATGAAGGTTCCGGTAAGGCTAAGAAATAGTCTTAGACCTTAGGAAATAAATTTTTATGAGGGAAAATAGAAGAAATGCGGAAATGAAGGATTTCCATGGGAAATGGATAAAAAGGAACTGAGTTAGTTGTGAGGAGAAGAAAAAGGGAGAAGGGGTCCTTTGCAGCAGTATTTAACTTGGAAATCAGCAGGGTTTCTAAGGTTTTTTGGACATAAACAGCAGTATGCGATATGGATAGAGGGAAAAGGCTGGAGACCTTATAGAGACTTCAAGAGCCAACAACTTTTAGGGATAAAATTTGTTCCTTGGAGGCTCCCAAAGCTTTTAGCCACCTTTTGGTATAACAAAATATTATAGCTGGCTAACAGTGGCTCCACATGGGGATGGTGCCTTCTTGAAGGCATCAAGAATTCAGACTTGATTTCTCTGGGATGTTGACCATGTGCCTCATCCTTTGGATTGCTCTTCCTTTCGCTGGATGATCTAGCTTTGCTCTGGAAAGTGATATTTATTCATGAAAAAGAATGAACCTCATCAATACAATTCTCTACCTACCCAATCCTACTGTTCTAACATTTTTTCTTCATCAGAGTGCACTTGGATTGGCAAACTCTTGTACAACATTTTATTCTTTTGAAAGCATAAAAACTAATTTAATTCTACTCCTTATTTCTCCCTAAACTCAGATTAAACAGTTGAGCTCAGATTCTTCTCTACCTAATCCACTGCCTGTTGGGATTAAACTGTCCAACAAATTTTCATTCTCTAAATTCTACAACAAAAATTCAAAAACAGTCAAGTCAAGATTAAGTTGTTTGACTTGTTGTGATCTATGGCATAAAAACAAGTTGCACACAGATTATTATTTGTAGAAATTTTAAACAAAACGGAAGGCTTAAGATCTGAAAAAAAATTTGAAGCACTGCCTTCTCTCTTTACAACTCTGTCTCTGACTTTGTTTGAGCTGTTGCTTCTTTTTCTCTGGTTCAGATTTTGGTGTAATTAGAACCAGATTTTTACATCCCTTGACTCATGAAAGTAAAACAGATTTGAGTCATTTCTTTTGGAAACTTAGGTTCAGATTTTAAATATGTTTGAACCTTCAATTTCTATCCTAATCTATCTACTGATAAGCCAAGATTGAATAGTTTGGCAAATCGAATTCACTATCCTATCAGCAGAAAAATTTAAATCTAATTAGTCAAGATTAAACAGTTTGACTAACTAGGAGTGTGTTTTCAAGGAGTGGCATTTGAGCTTGCACACTTTCAGATTTGTTTCTCTTTTTGACATGGGGCCTTGCCTTTCTTGTTTTTGTTCTGCCCTCTTTTCATTTTTTCTTCGTTTTTGTATTTTTTTATTTTTCATAACTTTGAATGCAATGGTGGATGGACTATTCACAATGGAAAAAGATAAAAGGATTTAAAACAAAAGGATCAAGAGAAGTAATGCTTAAGCATCCTGCCATTTACAGGACACCCAAACAAATCTATTCCATCCAGCTCCTGTAAGAAAAAAGCATTATGACCAGCGACTGAATGAATAGAGTAAGGGCCAACCCAAAGGCTGTCAAATTTTCCATGCTTTCCATTTTCTTCTTTTCTTGAGTCCCACTTCAAAACTTTGTCCCCAATCTTGAAATTGCTAGCCTTTGTTCTTCTATCAAATATTTTCTTGATACTGTCTTGTTTCTGCAATGCTTTGTTATACACTTCTTCTCTGATTTTCTGAAGATGAAAGGTCTGATTTATTATTCTGGTCATGTCATTTTCTTCAATCTGAAGCTCTTGGATCAACTTCATAACTGGTACCCCAAGACTGTTAGGAAAAATTGCATCTGTACCATACACAAGCTGGAAAGGCGACATACCAATAGATTCCTTCAAAGTTAATCTGTCAGCCCAAAGTGCATGGATCAGCTTTGTGTGCCAAGACTTTTTATTGTCCTCCAACAGTTTCTTGATTATGTTCACTAGGCTTTTGTTTGAAGATTCAGCAAGTCCATTACCTTGAGGGTAATAGGCTGTGGAATGCCCCAACGTTATCTGATACCTATGACAGAAGTCAACCATTTTCTTTGATCCAAATGCTGCTGCATTATCTGTGATGATCTTGGTAGGACAGCCAAATCTGGAGAGAATGTTAGTCTCCAAGAATTTTATGATAACTGAATCATTGGTCTGCCTAGAAGGGATGGCTTCTATCCACTTAGTGAAATAGTCGGTGGCAGTGAGAATCCATCTATGCTGGGTAGAAGATGGTGGATGGATTTCTCCTATGAAGTCAAGTCCCCACTGTTGAAAAGGGGCTTCAACAGTGATTGGATGTAGAGGAAGGGGTAGCAGTTTTCTATTGCCCTCGAATAGTTGGCATTTATGGCAAGTAGTGGTCATCTTGTGTACATCAGGAAAAAGAGTGGGCCAATAGAAACCAGCCCTCAAAAGTTTGTTGGCTGTTGACTTCCAATACAAATGACCCCCACACTCTCCTTCATGGAATTCCTACCTAACCTTCTATGCCTCAAACTCAGGCAAACATTTAAGCAATATTCCACTTGCATTTTTCCAATACAGACATCTATCTATAATGCAATATTTTACTGCTTTCAGCTTCAAGAACCTTGCCTTTGTTTTCGATAAACCAGGAGGTGTATTCAGATTAAGAAAAACACAAATAATATCAGCATACCAAGGAGAATTCATAAAATGGTATTCAACAATGGGAGTTGAGAATTCTTCTTGGTTATCCAAAGCATTAATCATGTTAATATCAAGAACTTCACAATTTGATTCAGCCATTAATCTAGCTAGACCTTGACCTTTGATGAGCTTAGTGGGTTTTATCTCTAAATCATATTCAAGAATAACAGCAATCCACTTACCTCTCTTACCATCTGGGTCCTGTGTTAGAATATCTTTGACAACTGAATTTGGGACAAAGGCAATGATGTGTGAGTGAAGGATGTATACCCTAAAGTCTTTCAATGCTTTCACCAAAGCAAAAGCTTGCTTTTCCATAATGTTATACTTCAAAGGGGCATCCCTTAATGCCTTGCTAAATAATGCAATAGGCTGCTCTTGTCCTTGTGGATTTTTCTGTAAAAGGACAGCAGCTATGGTATGTTATGATGCAAATGAGAAGATATAAAAATCTTTTGAAAAAACAGGACTTATGAGAACCGGTGTTTTGGTTAATGCTTGTTTCACTAGCTCAAAGGATGTCTTTGCTTCCAAGGTCCATTTTATCCCTTGCTCCTTCTTCAGCATGTTTGTGATATTCCTAAGGAGCTTAGCTAAGTTAGGGATGAACCTTCTTAAAAATTTTATCTTTCCAATGAAATACTGCAACTCTTTTATGTTTCGAGGATGAGAGATTTGCAATATGGCCTCAATCCTCTTTGGATCTATCTTTATACCTTCTTGTGAAATAATGTGCCCAAGAAGTTTACCTTCTTGGAGACCAAATAAAGTCTTCTTAGGGTTTAAAGATATCCCAAACTTTCTGCACTTCTCGAAAACTTTCCTCAAATTTTCTAAGTGTTCTTCACCTGTTTTTTAAAACACAGTGACATCATCAAGATAGATAATGATGAAGAAGCCCAATTCTTCTGAGAATGTTATGTCCATGGCTCTCTGAAAGGTTGCCCCAGCATTCATTAGACCAAAAGGCATTTTCACATACATTAATGTGCCCCATGGTGTGGTAAAAGCCGTCTTTAATTGATTAGCAGGGTGGACTAAGATCTAATTATACCCTGAATATCCATCCAGCAAAGAAATTCTTCTAGACCCTAGCACCCTTTGTAAAATATGATCCATTTTGGGTAAAGGGTAGTTGTCTTTCAATGAAGCTTTGTTCAAGTCTCTAAAGTCTATAAAAAGTCTGATTTCTCCAGTTTTCTTCCTAACAGACACCAGATTAGATACCCATTCAGAATATCTAATAGGGACAATAATACCAGCATCATACATTTTCATGATCTCCTTCTGAACCAAAGGTAACTGAACAGGGTTTAATCTACGCAGCTTTTGTTTGAATGGTTTTTGGTTTTCTTTGAGGGTAATTTTGTGTTGTATTATTTCAGTGTCAAAGGACTTAAGATCTTCGTAACTCCATGCAAAAACATCAAAAAACTCTTTGAACAGCTCTATGTATTTGAGTTTAATGTGAGCTGGCAAAGTTTTAGACAACTTAATCATTTTCGGTTTTTCCTCACTGCCTATATTTCACTCCTCCACTTCAGTCTCTACAGGCTCCAGTTTTGGTTTATTCGCCACATCGTTAAAATCGAACAACTCCTCTAAAGGGGTCAGACCTCTAGGCAAACTTTCATCTTTAGAGTGCAGAGTTTCCAATTCTTCTATTTCTGATTCTGCACTCAATTCTGTTTTGTTACTAAGTTTGCTAGACAATAGGTTAATATTGACAGGTTCAGGAGACGATTCTTCTTCATCAAGAAAGTTTTCTTCGCTGCAGTCTGTATCATAATCTGAGTCTGAACTATGCAGTTCGAATTCATTTATGAATTGCATGAAGTCTTCCATTTGTTTGTCATTGTCAAACACTTGCCAATATTTTTTGTTATCAGGCACTGCTGGTCTAAATTTTATCAGAGTTGTGTTGTCTCCAGTTTCATATGGCGTTAGACATGTCTTGGCCGTAAAAGCTAAATTGTGGGCTGCAATGTTTCTTTTCCTTGGGACAAAACTCAGGTTGGCCTCCTCGAATGTTTGTAAAAGGTCCATGACATCGTTCCGATAGGCCCTAAGTCTGGGATGATTTGTGTTATACTCCCCGTTAACTTGCCTAATGATTAACTTAGAATCCCCATACACGTTAATTCTTCTGGCTCCTAATTTCTTCAAGAGATGCAAGCCTAAGAGAAGGGATTCGTATTCTGCTATGTTGTTAGAACACTAAAAGTTTAATTTACATGAAATACATTCTGTATGATTGTTTTCAATGTGAGAAAGCCAGACACCTGCACCGGCATTATTTCTAGTGCATGGCCCATCAAAATACATATTCCAAAGAGGATTGTTCTTAGTTTGAACTGTTTGGTGAATGTCCTTTTCAACTTCTGTGTTTTTGGATGCTTCTTGGTTATCAGCGGTTAATTGCGTTTGCTTTGATTCCTCAAGTGTTTCATTGCGTAGAAGAATTTACTTTTGACTGACCATGTTCAAAATGAATGGGTTCATGATTTGCAACTCAAGAATTCCATTTGGTTTGCTAACACTTTCAGATACAGAAAACTGCTCAGACACCTCTGCGTTGTTTTTCTCTTCCCCTCTAACGGTCGTCAATTCTGTTAAAGTGACTGGTTCATTAAATGTTTCATCATTAAACATGATAAAAGAATCAAGGTCCATATTTATAGAATACAGGGGAGAGTTTTGAGGTCTGTCTTGACTTGTGACTGTGTATTGCATATGGGACTCCCTGTAAAGTCTTCTAGTCTGACTGAAAACAGGGATAGTTGCATAGGTCATGTCCATCTGCATGGTACCTTGCACCTTAGCCCCCCAAGATCTTGATAAGAGCATTCCATATTTTTGGGGAACATCAGCCACAACAATATCCATAACTACACACTTGGCTGGAATCTAAGCTAGGTTAACACAGAGGTCTTTGATCAAGCCTATACATTTTACTCTGCTTGAATCAAAGGAGTATAGGTCTTTGTAAGGTCTGGTAATTTCAAGACCCAGGCTCTCCATTACTGCTTTCGGCATTAAATTATGAGAAGCCCCAGAATCATGCATAGCATTGTGCAAAATCTTTTCATGGATGTTTAGACTTACATAAAAGGGAGGGACAGGTCCCTCTTGATATTTACCTTCAATCTTTGGACCAAAAATGAGCTCTGGTTGGTCATCATTAAGATTGAGAGTGTCCTCATTCTGTTGTACGTTTAAGGCCTTCAAAATTTGTTTCCTATATACATGTTGGGCAGCTAATTCGGTCAAGGGAACAGAAATTTTAATCTTTGAGATTTCCTGTTCCAGGCTTAAAGGAATTTGATTCTTTAAGGTGCTAGTTTCAGCCATATTAGTTGTCATTTTATCAGCAACATCAGTTTGCTGCTTTACTTTATTTACATTTGATACAGTTGTTTTAATAGGAGTACTAGCCGAGGTGTTAGTACTACTAATGTCTACACTCTATTTTTCAAGATTTTGGGTGCTTTTCTCTTTACCTTTATCAAAATTTACAGCCACTGTTTTATCCTTTTGTTTAACAGTTTTAGGCTTGGTTGTAGTGCTGTTTTGAGAAGATTTGTCAGAGGTTTTGGTGCTGGGGGTTTGTTGATTAGTCTTGCTTCTAAGGTCATATTCCCTTTGAGTTTCTATGATGACATTTTCCATGTCTTGATAATGATTTTCATCATCATCTCTTTTGTCATCATACGGTGTATATATACCTTGTTTTTTATCATAATGAATCTCAAAATCATCATCATCGACCTCCAGCATGTTGATAGCACCTTCCTCTATTATTTCGTTTGTTTCCTCCACCTCACTTACATATTTTTGATGAAAGGGAGGAGCGATCTGCTCATCATCTTCCCTAGGTCTGTTTGGAGGTTGGTTCCTTCTAACATTCTGATTTTGGTTTTGGTTTGTGTTTTGAGGAGCGTTTTGATTTAGACTTGCTTGCGCTCTCTCAAGGATGCTCATCTTCTTCATCATCTCTTCCATCATTCTTTCCATCTTGGAATTGGAAGTGGAAGGTGTGGGTTCCTCCCCGAAGGATACTCTCTTCTCTTTCTTCATCCTTGCTCTTTTCTCCATTAAGTTTACTTCTACAGAGACAGCACCTCTTTGCATATCTTCAAGGGTTGCGAAATCTCTTTCTCTTAACGAATAGGTCATATCAGCATCAAACCCTTCAGGAAACTTGTTTAAAGCTGAGCCCTGTGGAGGTTTTAGTTCTGGGGAAAGGGCATTATACACACTGTTGAATCTGGTACAGTAAGCTTGTACACTTTCCCCTAGGTTCCTATGGATATTTTTATAGTCAGCAAGAACTTGTAGAGGGTTCTTCCTTACTTCCCACTTGTTTAAGAATTTCTGATGAAAGGCCTGGAGACCGTTAATGCTATGAGGGGCTAGAGCTTTGAACCATTTTCTAACTTCTCCCCCTAAGCTCTGAGCAAATAATCTCACTTTGACAGAATCATCATCAATTTCATTTCTGTCAAAATAGTCATTCATCTTATCCACATGTTGTGATGCAGTTATAGCATTGCTAGCATCATACAATGGGATTTTGGACTGATAGTCCTGTGGAAGATTGACTAATGGTACAGGAAGGACTTAGGGAGCATACCATGTTGCCATGATAGGTGGTGGGGGTGGATTTACAAGAGGTGGAGTGGGCTGAAGTGGGGTGGTTTGAACAGTGGTTGTAGGGTGAGCATATGTGGACATAACAGTAGTAGATTGCTGAGTTGATCTTGGATGAGGGACACCTAATTTCAACAGAAAGTGTAAATCAGGAGGTGTTGTTTCTCTGTTACCAAGATGTTCACTTTTTTCAGGAGATGGTAGTGAAGACTCAGAATCTAGTTGGTCTAAATCACCAAATGACCTAGTCCTGAATGGATTAACTAAGTGAGCTTGTGATTGTTGTAGAGCTGAAAGATTATCAGAAACCGATTTAGCTCTCAAGGGTGATCTGAAAACAGTTGATAATTTAATCTTAGGAGATTTCCAAAGCATACTTTCTGGGTCATCAACTATCTCAGGTGGATTAGGGTCAGGATGGGCTCTAGTGTGAATCTTTCTAGGAGCCACTATGCTATGTTTTTGGACCCGAATAACAAGAAAAGTTCAATCGAATATGACAATCTCTAAGAGGTTAAATAGTCTATTTGAATTTCAATCCTACAGTCCTCTGACCTGAGTTTGAAAAAATGTTATAATGGTAAGTGTTGAGCCTCAAGATTGTGCTTTCTTTCATCTTACTTTACCTCATTTTCCTTTGTCCATTGTTATCCTAGACCCAATTGATCAATGAATTTAGTTAAAATTACTTTTAGAATGATTAACATGATTGACTTGCTAAGTTTTGTGATTTTTGTCATTGTAATGCATTTTGACCGGAACTAGCTGCAGAATGCAGACATTCCGTAGCTAACCGGAAATTCTGCAGCTGTCTTCACGTTTAGGTATGTTCCAGGTGGCCTCTCAAGAAAAAACGCATATGGGTATATTCCACGTCATGTCTACATTGTTCGTTGCTCACCATGAAGGAAGAAACGAATTCTGGATATGGTTTTGGTACGTGGGAACACATTTAAGAAGGCAGACTTCTAATAGGATTGTCTTAGTCCAGATGTCCTTTTTCTTTTTACGCAACCACTTCAAGAGTCCTAATGTGATTTCGATAAGGAAAGACAATGATCCTGGAATTGTTGCAAGTCTTGTTATGTAAATTTGTTATAAAAACACTTGGGAAACCGAGAGCTAGGCTAGATTTTGTTCTAGATTTTGCTTAGATTCTGTGCTACATTTCATAAGACACAGATTGCTCTGTTCAAGTTATTTCTCCTTTAATGAACCAGACAGTATTGTTTTGAAAGCGTTGATTTGATTTGGAGTTAGATTCCGTCTGGTGGTAGAGAGCCCCTGCCTCCTGCACGGTTTTATTTGCGTAATTTAGATAAGTATCCTAGCTTCCTTTACGTTTTGAAGTTGAATTCGTAGTTGTTTTCATTAGCTACTATAGTTATACTCATTCTAAAAACTCTTCCAAAAGAAGAAGCTCTTCCAAAAGATCATGATAATGAATGGGAAATGGCTATAGTATTGTAGGATTTAATTGCAATCTCTTTTGTTCACCATCACCGTTATACTTATGCTAAGTACTCTTCCAAAAGAATAAACTCTTCCAAAAAATCCTTATAATGTCTTAAGCATGATTGTGATCTTGAACGTTTCAGTTGTGTGTTTGCACTAAGTACCATAGTTGTTCTTGCTCTTTAAACGCTTTTCCAAAATATCATAATGATGGGTAGGAGATAGCTATGATATCTTAGTTTTTAATTGCTTTCAGTCTTTATGTTTGCATTTGCACTGAATTGTACAGTTAGGATTGTTCTAAGAAACTCTTCCAAAATACCAATCATGATGGACAAACAGATTGTATAATTCCATAGAATAATGCATGATAGCCTAGTTAGGATACTCCGGAGTTTAATTGCACTTAATTCATGCTCAGTTATTTTGTTTTAAGTTTGATAATGACTTGGTAGTTCAGTATTGTTTTAGATTAGTGACATCTTAAGTTCATTTTTAGCTTAACTCGTTGCATTCGCACTCTACATTCAGTTGTCATTCACTGCATATTAGATTACTTCAGTTGTTAAACTTAACAAAATAGCCTTCATTATTTACAAACCTCTTCTTGTTCTAAAATCTATAATTGATTCATAACCATATGAACAGAAGACAATATCATTTTAAGGCCTGAAGTACTTCTACAACTTCCTTATCATCTCACAAACAAACATTTCCTCAAAAGACTATTTTAAAAATCTATAACCTTTGAGTGAAGTGTAGTGTTATCAAACTAAGTTGCAGAATAGAGTTAGGAAATAGTCTTAAAGTAGAGATCTTATGATGGTATCAATGTTTTACTCCAAATATGTTTCAACAAATCTCTAATCATGGATAAAATGTTGCATCATTATAAGTTAGTTGTTTAACTATTTAGTTAGGAGAATTTGCATGCTTAGCTGACCATGTCTCAAGCTCTCTCTCAAAATACCTTTGATGAAAGAATTTGACAAGTTGAGTTTATGTTTTGAATCATTTGCTTAAAATTCATTATCAAGCTTTGTTTCTGTTTAGTCATAGTTTGGATTTGATTTTGTTTCAGTAGTTTCCTTTGCATTCACCACTTGTCATCAACCAATTAGGTTTCACTCTGTTTTAATCATTAGCTTCTTTCCACTAGCTTTCTAGTCATTTTTCCTTGTGAACATAAAACTACCAAAAAGACCAAAAACATCATAAATCATCACAAAAGACCAAAAATATCATAAAACACTAAACACAACGCATTAAGAGACAAAACACCTAGGCACATATGGTGCAGTTCACTTCAGCAGTTTACCAACCCTGGTTGACAATTAAATGAACTCAATTTAGGAGACTAGATTGAGACCAAACAGTAAGGGTTCTTCCCAGTGGAGTCTTAAGGTCTGTTCAGGATTGTGGAGTTGCCAGATGGAAAGTATAGAGTGTGTTCGAAGAAGTACACTGTCCACCACAGTGCTTGTGAGACATCCCTTTGCAAGGATATCTCGAACACAACAAACTCTAACCAGAGATTGACTGGGAGGGCATTCACCAGATATTTCACCTCTAAAAGAGGATGAGATCCGGAGGCTACCTGGCCCTTTCCAGACTCTATCTAAGAGTATAAGTTAAAACACATCAAAGGTAAATGATATGTAGGAGTAAGTGTTTTAGTACCAATCTGAAATGTTTTTGGTATTTTCTGAGTTATTTTTTATTTGTGGTTCCTAAGAATAAGCTACATTTGTATCAAAACTTAGCTACAGTTGGGAGACAAAGGAAGTACACTCTTATGGCTAAGCCAGCTGATTTTCCAAGGTTAGATAGAGTCTTAGGAGAATCCTAGGATTGACCTAGATTGTCACTGATTCAAACAAGTTTCATCATGATTACCATTTCTTGGTAGTGCTTGGAAAGGCTGCTTTTTACTCTCAAGGTTTGTGTGAAAATAAAAGGGAAATAAGGTGAAAACTCAACTCAAATTCCCCAGTGGAGTCACTAGAAATGTTAGGTCTCTGTAATAAGCAAGATTGGCAAAAGTTCGATCACAGAGTTAACATCATTTCAACCAACTTTGGGATTCTAGGATCTAGCCCTCCTGAATCCGGAGAGGGATCTCTCTAATATGTACAAAGATGGATATTTTCTTTGAAGTTTGAGATAATGACATTAGGCTAGTTATGAAGGCCAAGGGTTTTGTTTTTTTTTTGATGGTTGAGCATGATTATTGTTTGAGGTGAAAAGTCCTGAATGCAAAGAGTTTCAAAGGTGAGAAGTTGCAAGCATATAGAACAGCTTTGGCTGATAGATAGATATAACGCTGGTTTTTAGTCCATTGGGCTATGGAGTCATATCTGGGCTTTAATTGAGCAACAACATCAAGAGTGATCCAAGGGGAAAGTCATCTATATCACAAGATTATTTGAGATTAAGATGATGGAATGGAAACAATAAAGTGTTGGAAGGGTGGAAACTGATAATAATTTCTCAAGGGATTTACAGTCAGTCCAAACAAGAAAAGCTTCTTAAGTAACTGTTTAAAACCAACCAAGGACAGGGCTAACCATAAACTTCTTGGGAAAGTTCTATTAAAGTAGCTTAATTGACAAACAATCCAGTAATCCACATAATTACCTTCAGAAAGTATGAAAACACATAAGAGAAACACAATGCAACCTAAGATCAGATAAGGTACTTTTAAACCTAGTCTGCTTTCAGTCAACACCAAGGGAAACTTTCAGAATCTGCCTTTGGAGAAAAGAATCTAGGAATCAAGGCAAACCATATCTTCTCTACTCTGAATTTAATAGCAAATAATGGAAATCACATTCAAGACCAATTTTTATGTAAACAGAAGGACGAGGGAACACCAACATTCCTAATTGTTTAAACTGTATTAAATCATTCTTAAATAAACAAATTTGAGGAAAACATTAAGATAAAGATTTCTCAGCCAGAGAAGGTTACTGATATACAGTAGATCCTAACCCTGTTTAAACTGTTCTTTACAGTAGAATATGAACAATATGGCATACATAGAAGGAAAACGATTTAACAAAGAAAGAAGCACTTCACCAGTGATATAGACCAGGATCCCAAGAAACAGCTTTTATATTGGTGTCAAACCAGTTACAATCTTTAGGTCCAATGTTTCAGTTCAGCAATCATCTTCACTATTCAGCCTAACTTATCTATCACAAGCAGACCTCCAAGGGCCAGTGAACACTATTTACAATCAGGAGTTTAGACTCAAATGTATTTCAAAGCTCTGTAAGCAACTCAACCAACCCCTCACTCATCTTCTACTGAAGTATTTATGGAAGAATGAGGAGGTGAGATCTGATAAAAGATCTCAAAGCCAATTAATACAGGCATTAATGTCTTCTTGGCCTTTGAGGGGCTCAACGAAGAAACTGTACAGGTGTTCCTCTGTATTAACTGATTTACACTTATGATTTTAGCTTGGTGGGAGCTTTTTTGACCTTTTGAGTATCTGTGTACAATTAGGGTTACTCTGCGGACATCTGTCAATAAGTTCCATGGCAGAAGTAACTTCTTTGGCTGTTTCGAGGAAAAATATCTGATCCTGCTCCATAAATTCGGCTCCTGATTGAGTGCTTTGAGGCAATAGGTGGCGTTGTGGTGGTTGAGGAATGAATTTGCCTCAGATATGGTGGTGGAGGCATCCTGTCTGATAAACACTTTTTAGGTTTTCCTTTCAAACTGTGTTTTAGGCTGAGGATTTAGGCTTTTGATAACTGTCTTAGCCGTAATCCCCGCCGATTTGTCCACTAAATCTCTGCTCTGATACTCGTTCATTGCGATTTCTTCATATTTTCCAAGTTTTACAGGGGCGCATGGTAACAAAGGCTCATGAAACCTTGTTGACAACATAGTTCTACACCTTGCAGTCAATCTCCTTTGACAAATCGAAAGAACGAGAATCGTCACCCTCGTCCTTCGAGTCTTCTTCAAACATGGCTGAAAAAACCTTAAACCTGCAAAATACAAACGAAATTATAAAATCCTGCGTTTATATGAAAATCTGCATCGGAAGGTGTGCGGGGGAGTGGGGCGATCGGAGTCGTTGATCGTGTGGTGATCAACAGTTGGGGACGAGTGGAAAAGTCAGCAGCGGAGATATGTTGACTGTGCAATGGAATCAGGAAATTGAATGTGGACCGTCGATCTGCAAAGATCGACGGCGGAGATGGATTCTCAGTTGCGCCCGGGGCCGGCTAAATTGCATGCAACTTGGTTAAAGGGCGGGCGATTTTAATGAACGGCAGCCGCTGGATGCGGGGGCTCCAATCGGACGGGTAAGATGGATTCCGCTGGGAGACCTGGTCCGGAAGATTACGCGCTGGGGAAGAGGTTAAGCAGCGGTTTTTCGAATATTACAGAGGACGCGTGGCAGCCAGCGTATGGAATCGCTGGGCAACTGGGGAAAACCATCCCTCGCACGAGGGCGGTGTGGAAAAAACTGAGCGGTTTTGAGAGGTGACATATGATTGGGGGGGTCCACACAATAAGTCGCATGCCACGCCATCCGATCTGTGGAGCAGATCGACGATCAATATCATTCCATCGATTTATATGGGCGGAGACTTTGGAAATTGATTTAAAACCTGATTTTCATAAATTAAAAAGGTTTTTGGTGCTTCGGGCGGATAAAATGGATAAGCGCCCGAAGGTTATAGCATTTCGTTCCGGCGCTCGGGCGCATGGAGGAAGAAGGGGTAGAGGGCTTAGCCTGAGGGGCTTAAGTCCAGCGCATAGAAAAAATATGTTTTCTGTGGCTGTTTAAATGGAAATGAAGGTTCCGGTAAGGCTAAGAAAGAGTCTTAGACCTTAGGAAATAAATTTTGATGAGGGAAAATAGAAGAAATGTGAAAATGAAGGATTTCCATGGGAAATGGAGAAAAAGGAACTGAGTTAGTTGTGAGGAGAAGAAAAAGGGAGAAGGGGTCCTTTGCAGCAGTATTTAACTTGGAAATCAGCAGGGTTTCTGAGGTTTTTTGGACATAAACAGCAGTATGGGATATGGACAGAGGGAAAAGGCTGGAGACCTTATAGAGACTTCAAGAGCCAACAACTTTTAGGCATAAAATTTGTTCCTTGGAGGCTCCCAAAGCTTTTAGCCACCTTTTGGTATAACAAAATATTATAGGTGGCTAACAGTGGCTCCACATGGGAATGGTGCCTTCTTGAAGGCATCAAGAATTCAGACTTGATTTCTCTAGGATGCTGACCATGTGCCTCATCCTTTCGATTGCTCTTCTTTTCACTGGATGATCTAGCTTTGCTCTGGAAAGTGATATTTATTCATGAAAAAGAATGAACCTCATCAATACAATTCTCTACCTACCCAATCCTACTGTTCTAACATTTTTTCTTCATCGTGAGTGCACTTCTGGATTGGAAACTCTTAAGCAACATTTCCTTATTCTTTGAAAGCATTAAAACGACTTAATTCTACTCCATTTTCCCCTAACTCGGGGACAACGGTTGAGCTTAGATTCTTCTCTACCTAATCTACTGCCTGTGGGGATTAAACTGTCCAACAGACTTCATTCTCTAAATTCTACAACAAAAACTCAAAAATAGTCATGTCAAGATTAAGCTGTTTGACTTGCTGTGATCTATGGCATAAAAACAAGTTGCACATAGATTATTATTTGCAGAAATTTTAAACAAAACGGAAGGCTTAAGATCTGAAAAAAAATTTGAAGTACTGCCTTCTCTCTTTACAACTCTGTCTCTGACTTTGTTTGAGTTGTTGCTTCTTTTTCTCTGGTTCAGATTTTGGTGTAATTAGAACCAAATTTTTACATCCCTTGACTCATGAAAGTAAAACAGATTTGAGTCATTTCTTTTGGAAACTTAGGTTCAGATTTTGAATATGTTTGAACCTTCAATTTCTATCCTAATCTATCTACTGATAAGCCAAGATTGAACAGTTTGGCAAATCGAATTCACTATCCTATCAGCAGAAAAATTTAAAGCTAATTAGTCAATATTAAACAGTTTGACTAACTAGGAGTGTGTTTTCAAGGAGTGGCATTTGAGCTTGAACACTTTCAGATTTGTTTCTCTTTTTGACATGGGGCCTTGCCTTTCTTGTTTTTGTTCTGCCCTCTTTTCATCTTTTCTTCGTTTTTGTATTTTTTGATTTTTCATAACTTTGAATGCAATGGTGGATGGACTATTCACAATGGAAAAATATAAAAGGATTTAAAACAAAAGGATCAAGAGAAGTAATGCTTAAGCATCCTGCCATTTACAGGGCCCCCAAACAAATCTATTCCATCCAGCTCCTGTAAGAAAAAATCATTATGACCAGCGACTGAATGAATAGAGTAAGGGCCAACCCAAAGGCTGTCAAATTTTCCATGCTTTCCCTTTTCTTCTTTTCTTGAGTCCCACTTCAAAACTTTGTCCCCAATCTTGAAATTGCTAGCCTTTGTTCTTCTATCAAAATATTTTCTTGATACTGTCGTGTTTCTGCAATTCTTTGTTATACACTTCTTCTCTGATTTGCTGAAGATGAACGGTCTAATTTATTCTTCTGGTCATGTCATTTTCTTCAGTCTGAAGCTCTTGGATCAACTTCATAACTGGTACCCCAAGACTGTTAGGAAAAATTGCATCTGTACCATACACAAGCTGGAAAGGCGACATACCAATAGATTTCTTCAAAGTTAATCTGTCAGCCCAAAGTGCATGGATCAGCTTTGTGTGCCAAGACTTTTTATTTTCCTCCAACAGTTTCTTGATTATGTTCACTAGGATTTTGTTTGAAGATTCAGCAAGTCCATTACCCTGAGGGTAATAGGCTGTGGAATGCCCCAACGTTATCTGATAACTATGACAGAATTCAACCATTTTCTTTGATCCAAATGCTACTGCATTATCTGTGATGATCTTGGTGGACAGCCAAATCTGGAGAGAATGTTAGTCTCCAAGAATTTTATGATAACTGAATCATTGGCCTGCCTAGAAGGGATGGCTTCTATCCACTTAGTGAAATAATCGGTGGCAGTGAGAATCCATCTATGCTGGGCAGAAGATGGTGGATGGATTTCTCCTATGAATTCAAGTCCCCACTGTTGAAAAGGGGCTTCAACAGTGATTGGATGTAGAGGAAGGGGTAGCAGTTTTATTTTGCCCTCGAATAGTTGGCATTTATGGAAAGTAGTGGTCATCTTTTGTACATCAGGAAAAAGAGTGGGCCAATAGAAACCAGCCCTCAAAAGTTTGTTGGCTGTTGACTTCCAATACAAATGACCCCCACACTCTCCTTCATGGAATTCCTGCTTAACCTTCTCTGCATCAAACTCAGGAAAACATTTAAGCAATATTCCACTTGCATTTTTCCAATACAGACATCTATCTATAATGCAATATTTTACTGCTTTCAGCTTCAAGAACCTTGCCTTTGTTTTCGATAAACCAGGAGGTGTATTCAGATTAAGCAAAACATAAATAATATCAGCATACCAAGGAGAATTCATAAAATGGTTTTCAACAATGGGAGTTGAGTATTCTTCTTGGTTATCCAAAGCATTAATCATGTTAATATCAAGAACTTCACAATTTGATTCAACCATTAATCTAGCTAGACCTTGGCCTTTGATGAGCTTAGTGGGTTTTATCTCTAAATCATATTCAAGAATAACAGCAATCCACTTACCTCTCTTACCATCTGGATCCTGGGTTAGAATGTCTTTTACAACCGAATTTGGGACAAAGGCAATGATGTGTGAGTGAAGGATGTATACCCTGAAGTCCTTTAAAGCTTTCACCAAAGCAAAAGCCTGTTTCTCCATAATGTTATACCTCAAAGGGGCATCCCTTAATGCCTTGCTAAAGAATGCAATGGGCTGCTCTTGTCCTTGTGGATTTTTCTGTAAAAGGACAGCAGCTATGGTATGTTCTGATGCAAATGAGAAGATATAAAAATCTTTTGAAAAATCAGGACTTATGAGAACCGGTGTTTTGGTTAACGCTTGTTTCACTAGCTCAAAGGATGTCTTTGCTTCCAAGGTCCATTTTATCCTCGTCATTCTTCTTCTCGCATATTTGCAGTATGCCCAAGGAGCTCACGAAGTTCATCCTGAACCTTCTTAAAAATTTTATCTTTCCAATTAAAAGGCCGCAACTTTATGTTTCGAGGATGAGAGATTTGCAATATGGCCTCAATCCTCTTTGGATCTATCTTTATACCTTCTTGTGAAATAATGTGCCCAAGAAGTTTACCTTCTTGGAGACCAAATAAAGTCTTCTTAGGGTTTAAATATATCCCAAACTTTCTGCACTTCTCGAAAACTTTCCTCAAATGTTCTAAGTGTTCTTCACCTGTTTTTTAAAATACAGTGACATCATCAAGATAGATAATGATGAAGAAGCCCAATTCTTCCGAGAATGCTATGTCCATGGCTCTCTGAAAGGTTGCCCCAGCATTCATTAGACCAAAAGGCATTTTCGCATACATGAAGGTGCCCCATGGTGTGGTAAAAGCCGTCTTTAATTTATCATCAGGGTGGACTAAGATCTGATTATACCCTGAATAGCCATCCAGCAAAGAAATTCTTCTAGACCCTACCACCCTTTGTAAAATATGATCCATTTTGTGTAAAGGGTAGTTGTCTTTCAATGAATCTTTGTTCAAGTCTCTAAAGTCTATAAAAAGTCTAATTTCTCCAGTTTTCTTCCTAACAGACACTAGATTAGATACCCATTCAGAATATCTAATAGGGACAATAATACCAGCATCATACATTTTCATGATCTCCTTCTGAACCAAAGGTAACTAAACAGGGTTTATTCTGCGTAGCTTTTGTTTGAATGGTTTTTGGTTTTATTTGAGGGGAATTTTGTGTTGTATTATTTTAGTGTCAAAGGACTTAAGATCTTCGTAACTCCATGCGAAAACATCAGAAAACTCTTTGAACAGCTCTATGTATTTGAGTTTAATGTGACCTCGCAAAGTTTTAGACAGCTTAATAATTTTCGGTTTTTCCTCACTGCCTATATTGCACTCCTCCTCTTCAGTCTCTACAGGCTCTAGTTTTGGCTTATTCGCCACATCGTTAAAATCAAACAACTCCTCTAAAGGGGTCAGACCTCTAGGCAAACTTTCGTCTTTAGAGTGCAGAGTTTCCAATTCTTCTATTTCTGGTTCTGCACTCAATTCTATTTTGTTACTAAATTTGCTAGACAATAGGTTAATATTGACAGGTTCAGGAGACGATTCTTCTTCATCAAGAAAGTTTTCTTCGCTGCAGTCTGTATCATAATCTGAGTCTGAACTATGCAGTTCGAATTCATTTATGAATTGCATGAAGTCTTCTATTTGTTTGTCATTGTCAAACACTTGCCAATATTTTTTGTTATCAGGCACTGCTGGTCTAAATTTTATCGGAGTTGTGTTGTCTCCAGTTTCATATGGCGTTAGACATGTCCTGGCCGCAAAAGCTAAATTGTGGGCTGCAATGTTTCTTTTCCTTGGGAAAAAACTCAGGTTGGCCTCCTCGAATGTTTGTAAAAGGTCCATGACATCGTTCCGATAGGCCCTAAGTCTGGGATGATTTGCATTATACTCCCCGTTAACTTGCCTAATGATTAACTCAGAATCCCCATACACGTTAATTCTTCTGGCTCCTAATTTCTTCAAGAGATGCAAGCCTAAGAGAAGGGATTCGTATTCTGCTATGTTGTTAGAACACTAAAAGTTTAATTTACATGAAATACATTCTGTATGACTGTTTTCAATGTGAGAAAGCCACACACCTGCACCGGCATTATTTCTAGTGCATGACCCATCAAAATACATATTCCAAAGAGGATTGTTCTTAGTTTGAACTGTTTGGTGATTGTCCTTTCCAACTTCTGTGTTTTTGGATGCTTCTTGGTTATCAGCGGTTAATTGCGTTTGCTTTGATTCCTCAAGTGTTTCGTTGCATAGAAGAATTTCCTTTTGACTGACCATGTTCAAAATGAATGGATTCATGATTTGCAACTCAAGACTTCCATTTGGTTTGCTAACACTTTCAGATACAGCAAACTACTCAGACACCTATGCGTTGTTTTTCTCTTCCCCTCTAACGACCGTCAATTCTTTTAAAGTGACTGGTTCATTAAATGTTTCATCATTAAACATGATAAAAGAATCAAGGTCCATATTTATAGAATATAGGGGAGAGTTTTGAGGTCTGTCTTGACTTGTGACTGTGTATTGCATATGGGACTCCCTGTAAAGTCTTCTAGTCTGATTGAAAACAGGAATAGTCGCATAGGTCATGTCCATCTGCATGGTACCTTGCACCTTAGACCCCCAAGATCTTGATAAGATCATTCCATATTTTGGGGGAACATCAGCCACAACAATATCCATAACTACACACTTGGCTGGAATCTGAGCTAGGTTAACACAGAGGTCTTTGATCAAGCCTATACATTTTACTCTGCTTGAATCAAAGGAGTATAAGTCTTTGTAAGGTCTGGTAATTTCAAGACCCAGGCTCTCCATTACTGCTTTCGGCATTAAATTATGAGAATCCCCAGAATCATGCATAGCATTGTGCAAAATCTTGTCATGGATGTTTAGACTTACATAAAAGGGAGGGACAGGTCCCTCTTGATATTTACCTTCAATATTTGGACCAAAAATGAGCTCTGGTTGGTCATCATTAATATTGAGAGTGTCCTCATTCTAATTTGCGTTTAAGGCCTTCAAAATTTGTTTCCTAGTTGGTCTAAATCACCAAATGACCTAGTCTTGAATGGATTAACTAAGTCGACTTGTGATTGTTGTAGAGCTGAAAGATTATCAGAAATCGATTTAGCTCTCAAGGGTGATCTGAAAACAGTTGATAATTTAATCTTAGGAGATTTCCAAAGGATGCTTTTTGGGTCATCAACTATCTCAAGTGGATTAGGGTCAGGATGGGCTCTAGTGTGAATCTTTCTAGGAGCCACTATGCTGTGTTTTTGGACCCGAATAACAAGAAAAGTTCAACCGAATATGACAATCTCTAAGAGGTTAACTAGTCTATTTGAATTTCAATCCTACAGTCCTCTGACCTGAGTTTGAAAAAATGTTATAATTGTAAGGGTTCTTCCCAGTGGAGTCTTAAGGTCTGTTCAGGATTGTGGAGTCGCCAGATGGAAATTTTAGAGTGTGTTCGAAGAAGTACACTATCCACCACAGTGCTTGTGAGACATCCCTTTGCAAGGATATCTCGAACACAACAAACTCTAACCAGAGATTGACTGGGAGGGCATTCACTAGATATTTCACCTCTAAAAGAGGATGAGATCCGGAGGCTACCTGGCCCTTTCCAGACTCTGTCTAAGAGTATAAGGTAAAACACATCAAAGGTAAATGATATGTAGGAGTAAGTGTTTTACTACCAATCTGAAATGTTTTTGGTATTTTCTGAGTTATTTTTTATTTGTGGTTCCTAAGAATAAGCTACCTTTGTTTCAAAACTTAGCTACAGTTGGGAGACAAAGGCAGTCCACTCTTATGGCTAAGCCAGCTGATTTTCCAAGGTTAGATAGATTCTTAAGAGAATCCTAGGATTCACCTAGATTGTCACTGATTCAAACAAGTTTCATCATGATTACCATTTCTTGGTAGTGCTTGGAAAGGCTACTTTTTACTCTCAAATTTTGTGTGAAAATAAAAGGGAAATAAGGTGAAAACTCAACTCAAATTCCCCAGTGGAGTCGCCAGAAATGTTAGGTCTCTGTAGTAAGCAAGATTGTCAAAAGTCTGATCACAGAGTTAACATCAATTCAACCAAATTTGGGATTCTAGGATCTAGCCCTCCTGAATCCGGAGAGGGATCTCTCCAATATGTACAAATATGGATATTGTCTTTGAAGTTTGAGATAATGATATTAGGCTAGTTATGAAGGCCAAGGTTTTTGTTTTGTTTTGGATGGTTGAGCATGATTACTGTTTGAGGTGAAAAGTCCTGAATGCAAAGAGTTTCAAAGGTGAGAAGTTGCAAGCATATAGAACAGCTTTGGCTGATAGATAGATATAACATTGGCTTTTAGTCCATTGGGCTATGGAGTCATATCTGGGCTTTAATTGAGCAACAACATCAAGAGTGATCCAAGGGGCAAGTCATCTATATCACAAGATTATTTGAGATTAAGATGATGGAATGGAAAAAATAAAGTGTTGGAAGGGTGGAAACTGATAATAATTTCTCAAGGGATTTACAGTCAGTCCAAACAAGAAAAGCCTCTTAAGTAACTATTTAAAACTAGCCAAGGACAGGGCTAACCATAAACTTCTTGGGCAAGTTCTATTAAAGCAGCTTAATTGACAAACAATCCAGTAATCCACATAATTACCTTCAGAAAGTATGAAAACACATAAGAGAAACACAATGCAACCTAAGATCAGATAAGGTACTTTTAAACCTAGTCTGCTTTCAGTCAACACCAAGGGAAACATTCAGAATCTGCCTTTGGAGAAAAGAATCTAGGAATCAGGGCAAACCATATCTTCTCTAGTCTGACTTTAATAGAAAATAATGGAAATCACATTCAAGAGCAATGTTTATGTAAACAGAAGGATGAGGGAACGCCAAGATTCCTAACTATTTAAACTGTATTAAATCATTCTTAAATAAACACATTTGAGCAAAACATTAAGATAAAGATTTCTCAGCCAGAGAAGGTTACTGATATACAGTAGATCCTAACCCTGTTTAAACTATTCTTTACAGTAGAATATGAACAATATGGCATACATAGAAGGAAAACGATTTAACAAAGAAAGAAGCACTTCACCAGTGATATAGACCAAGATCCCAAGAAACAGCTTTTATATTGATGTCAAACCAGTTACAATCTTTAGGTCCAATGTTTCAATTCAGCAATCATCTTCACTATTCAGCCTAACTTATCTATCACAAACATAGCTCCAAGGGCCAGTGAACACTATTTACAATCAGGAGTTTAGGCTCAAATGTATTTCAAAGCTCTGTAAGCAACTCAACCAATCCCTCACTCATCTTCTACTGAAGTATTTATAGAAGAATGAGGAGGTGAGATCTGATAAAATATCTCAAAGCCAATTAATATAGGCATTAATTTCTTCTTGGCCTTTGAGGGGCTCAATGAATAAACTGTACTGGTGTTCCGCTGTATTAACTGATTTACACTTATGATTTTAGCTCGGTGGGAGCTTTGTTGACCTTTCGAGTATCTATGTACAATTAGGGTTACTCTGCGGACATCTGTCAATAAGTTCCATGGCAGAAGTAACTTCTTTGGCTGTTTCGAGGCAAAATATCTGATCCTGCTCCATAAATTCGGCTCCTCATTGAGTGCTTTGAGGCAATAGGTGGTGTTGTGGTGGTTGCGGAATCAATTTTCCTCAGAGATGGTGGTGGAGGCATCCTGTCTGATAAACACTTTTTAGGTTTTCCTTTCAAACTATGTTTTAGGCTGGGGATTTAGGCTTTTGATAACTGTCTTAGCCGTAATCCCCGCCGATTTGTCCACTAAATCTCTACTCTGATACTCTTTCATTGCGATTTCTTCATATTTTCCAAGTTTTACAGGGGCGCATGGTAACAAAGGCTCATGAAAACTAGTTGACAACATACTTCTACACCTTGCAGTCAATCTCCTTTGACAAATCGAAAGAACGAGAATCGTCACCCTCGTCCTTCGAGTCTTCTTCAGACATGGCGGAAAAAACCTTAAACCTGCAAAATACAAACGAAATTATAAAATCCTGCGTTTATATGGAAATCTAAATCGGAAGGTGTGCGGGGGAGTGGGGCGATCGGAGTCGTTGATCGCGCGGTGATCAACTGTCGGGGACGAGTGGAAAATTCAGTGACAGAGATGTGTTGACTGTGCAATAGAATCAAGAAATTGAATGTGGACCATCGATCTGCAAAGATCGACGGCGGAGATGGATTCTCGGTTGCGCCCGGGGACGGCTAAATTGCTTGCAACTTGGTTAAAGGGCGGGCGATTTTAATGAACGACAGTCGCTGGATGCGGGGGCTCCGATCGAACAGCTAAGATGGATTCCACTAGGCGACCTGGTCTAGAAGATAACGAGCGGGGGAAGGGGTTAAGGAGCGGTTTTTCAAATAGTACAGAGGACGCGTGGCAGCCAGCGTATGGGATCGCTGGGCAACTGGGGAAAACCATCCTTCGCACGAGGGCGGTGCGGAAAAAACCGCGCAGTTTTGAGAGGTGACGTATGGTTGGGGGGGTCCACACGATAAGTCACATGCCGCGCCATCCGATCTGTGGAGCAGATCGACAGTCAATATCATTCCATCGATTTATATGGGCGGAGACTTTGGAAATTGATTTAAAACCCAATTTTCATAAATTACAAAGGTTTTTGGTGCTTCGGGCAGAGAAAATGGATAAGCGCCCAAAGGTCATAGCATTTGGTTCCGGCGCTCGGGCGCATGGAGGAAGAAGGGGTAGAGGGCTTAGCCTGAGGGGCTTAAGTCCAGCGCATAGAAAAATGTGTTTTCTATGGTTGTTTAAAGGGAAATGAAGGTTCCGGTAAGGCTAAGAAAGAGTCTTAGACCTTAGGAAATAAATTTTGATGAGGGAAAATAGAAGAAATGCAGAAATGAAGGATTTCCATGGGAAATGGAGAAAAGGGAACTGAGTTAGTTGTGAGGAGAAGAAAAAGGGAGAAGGGGTCCTTTGCAACAATATTTAACTTGGAAATCAGCAGGGTTTCTGAGGTTTTTTGGACATAAACAGCAGTATGGGATATGGACAGAGGGAAAAGGCTGGATACCTTATAGAGACTTCAAGAGCCAACAACTTTTAGGCATAAAATTTGTTCCTTGGAGGCTCCCAAAGCTTTTAGCCACCTTTTGGTATAACAAAATATTATAGCTGGCTAACAGTGGCTCCACATGGGGATGGTGCCTTCTTGAAGGCATCAAGAATTCAGACTTGATTTCTCTGGGATGCTGACCATGTGCCTCATCCTTTGGATTGCTCTTCTTTTCGCTGGATGATCTAGCTTTGCTCTGGAAAGTGATATTTATTCATGAAAAAGAATGAACCTCATCAATACAATTCTCTACCTACCCAATCCTACTGTTCTAACATTTTTTCTTCATCAGAGTGCACTTGGATTGGCAAACTCTTGTACAACATTTTATTCTTTTGAAAGCATAAAAACTAATTTAATTCTACTCCTTATTTCTCCCTGAACTCAGATTAAACGGTTGAGCTCAGATTCTTCTCTACCTAATATACTGCCTGTTGGGATTAAACTGTCCAACGGATTTTCATTCTCTAAATTCTACAACAAAAATTCAAAAACAGTCAAGTCAAGATTAAGTAGTTTGACTTGCTGTGATCTATGGCATAAAAACAAGTTGCACATAGATTATTATTTGTAGAAATTTTAAACAAAACGGAAGGCTTAAGATCTGAAAAAAAATTTGAAGTATTGCCTTCTCTCTTTACAACGCTGTCTCTGACTTTGTTTGAGTTGTTGCTTCTTTTTCTCTGGTTCAGATTTTGGTGTAATTAGAACCAGATTTTTACATCCCTTGACAGTCCTTTTGCCGCATTTCGCCTATTTCTTCATGAAACTTAGGTTCATATTTTGAATATGTTTGAACCTTCAATTTCTATCCCAATTCATCACTGATAAGCCAAGATCAATGTTTGGCAAATCGAATTCACTATCCTATCGTAGTTAGAAGAAGCTATTTGACCAAGATTGGGTCAGTTTGACCAAATTAGAGTGTGTTTTCAAGGAGTGGCATTTGAGCTTGCACACTTTCGTATCGGCTTTTTGACATGGGGCTTCCGCTTTTGCTTTTGTTCACTTCTTTTCATTTTTCTTCGCTTTTTGTATTTTTTTATTTTTCATAACTTTGAATGCAATGGTGAATGGAATATTCATAATGGAAAAAAGATAAAAAGGCTTCAAAACATAACATGGATCAAGAGAAGTAATGCTTAAGCATCCTTCCATTGACAGGACCCCCAAAAAAATCTGTTCCATCCAGTTCCTGTAAGAATGCATTATTACCAGCGACTGAATGAATAGAGTAAGGCCCAAGCCATAGGCTGTCAAATTTTCCATGCTTTCCCTTTTCTTCTTTTCTTGAGTCCCACTTCAAAACTTTTTCCCCAATATTGAAATTGCTAGCCTTTGTTCTTCTATCAAATATTTTCTTGATACTATCTTGTTTCTGCAATGCTTTGTTATACACTTATTCTCTGATTTGCTGAAGATGAATGGTCTGATTTGTTCTTCTGTTCATATCATTTTCTTCAGTCTACAGCTCTTGGATCAACTTCATAACTGGTACCCCAAGACTGTTAGGAAAAATTGCATCTGTACCATACATAAGCTGGAAAGGCGACATACCAATATATTTCTTCAAAGTTAATCTGTCAGCCCAAAGTACATGGATCAACTTTGTGTGCCAAGACTTTTTATTGTCCTCCAACAGTTTCTTGATCATGTTCACTAGGCTCTTGTTTGAGGATTCAGCAAGTCCATTACCCTGAGGGTAATAGGCTGTGGAATGCCCCAATGTTATCTGATATCTATGACAGAAGTCAACCATTTTCTTTGATCCAAATGCTTCTGCATTATCTGTGATGATCTTGGTAGGACAGCCAAATCTAGAGAGAATTTTAGTCTCCAAGAATTTTATGATAACTGAATCATTAGCCTGCCTACAAGGGATGGCTTCTATCCACTTAGTGAAATAGTCGGTGGCAGTGAGAATCCACCTACGCTGGGCAGAAGATGGTGGATGGATTTCTCCTATGAAGTCAAGTCCCCACTGTTGAAAAGGAGCTTCAACAGTGATTGGGTGCAGAGGAAGGGGTAGCAGCTTTCTTTTTCCCTCAAATAGCTGGCACTTATGACAGGCAATGATCATTTTGTGTATATTGGGAAAAAGAGTGGGCCAATAGAAACCAGCCCTCAAAATTTTGTTGGCTGTTGACTTCCAGTACAAATGACCTCCACACTCTCCTTCATGGAATTCCTACTTAACCTTCTCTGCATCAAACTCAGGCAAACATTTAAGCAATATTCCACTTTCATTTTTCCAATAAAGACATCTATCGATAATGCAATATTTTACTTCTTTCAGCGTCAAGAACCTTGCCTTTGTTTTCGATAAACCAGGAGGTGTATTCAGATTAAGCAAAACATAAATAATATCAGAATACCAAGGAGAATTCATAAAATGGTCTTCAACAATGGGAGTTGAGAATTCCTCTTGGTTATCCAAAGCATTAATCATGTTAATATCAAGAACTTCACAATTTGATTCAGCCATTAATCTAGCTAGAACTTGGCCTTTGATGAGCTTAGTGGGTTTTATCTCTAAATCATATTCAAGAATAACAACAATCCGCTTACCTCTCTTACCATCTGCGTCCTGTGTTAGAATATCTTTGACAACTGAATTTGGGACAAAGGCAATGATGTGTGAGTGAAGGATGTATACCCTAAAGTCTTTCAATGCTTTCACCAAAGCAAAAGCTTGCTTTTCCATAATGTTATACTTCAAGGGGCATCCTTTAATGCCTTGCTAAATAATGCAATAGGCCGCTCTTGTCCTTGTGGATTTTTCTCTTCAGAAAAGGACAAGAACATGGTATGTTTCGATGAAAATGAGAAGATATAAAAATCTTGAAAAATCGTGACTTATGAGAACTGGTGCTTTTTGGTTAATGCTTCGTTTGCTCGTTTCACTAGCTCAAAGGATGTCTTTGCTTCCAAGGTCCATTTTATCCTCAGCACTTCTTCAGCATATTTGTGATATTCCTAAGGAGTTCAGCTAAGTTGGGGATGAACCTTCTTAGAAAGTTGATCTTTCCAATGAAAGACTGCAACTATTTTATGTTTCTAGGATGAGAGATTTGCAAGATGGCCTCGATCCTCTTTGGATATATCTTTATACCCTCCTCAGAAATAATGTGCCCAAGAAGTTTACCTTCTTGGAGACCAAATAAAGTCTTCTTAGGGTTTAAAGATATCCCAAAATTTCTGCACTTCTCAAAAACTTTCCTCAAATGTTCTAAGTGTTCTTCATCTGTTTTTGAAAACAAAGTGACATCATCAAGATAGATAATGATGAAGAATCCCAATTCTTCCGAGAATGCTATGTCCATGGCTCTCTGAAAAGTTTCCCCAGCATTCATTAGACCAAAGGGCATCTTCACATACATGAAGGTGCCCCAGGGTGTAGTAAATGTTGTCTTTAGTTGATCAGCAGGGTGGACTAATATTTGATTATACCCTGAATAGCCATCCAGCAAAGAAATTATTCTAGACCCTACCACCCTTTGTAAAATATGATCCATTTTTGGTAAAGGGTAGTTGTCTTTCAATGAAGCTTTGTTCAAGTCTCTAAAGTCTATACAAAGTCTGATTTCTCCAGTTTTCTTCCTAACAGACACCAGATTAGATACCCACTCAGAATATCTAATAGGGACAATAATGCCAACATCATACATTTTCATGATCTCCTTCTTAACCAAAGGCAACTGAACATGGTTTATTCTGCGCAGCTTCTATTTGAATGGTTTTTGGTTCTTTTTGAGGGGAATTTTGTGTTGTATTATTTCAGTGTCATAGGATTTAAGATCTTCGCAACTCCATGCAAGAACATCAGAAAAATATTTAAACATCTCTATATATTTGAGTTTAATGTGAGCTGCTAAACTTTTAGACAACTTAATCATTTTTGGTTTTTCCTCACCGCCTATATTGCACTCCTCCACTCCCGCCTTGCTGTGCTCCAGCTTTTGGTTTATCTGCCACACGTTGGAAAACCGAACAACTCCTCTAAAATGGGTCGACCTCTAGGCAAACTTTCTGCCTTTATAGTGCGAGTTTCCAATTCTTCTCGTTTCCGATTCCTCGCACTCCACCGTTTTTGTTACTAAATTTGCTAGACAATAGGTTAATATTAGCTTAATTGACAAACAATCTAGTAATCCACATAATTACCTTTAGAAAGTATGAAAACACATAAGAGAAACACAATGCAACCTAAGATCAGATAAGGTACTTTTAAACCTAGTCTGCTTTCAGTCAACACCAAGGGAAACTTTCAGAATCTGCCTTTGGAGAAAAGAATCTAGGAATCAGGGCAAACCATAACTTCTCTAGTCTAACTTTAATAGAAAATAATGGAAATCACATTCAAGAGCAATGTTTATGTAAACAGAAGGACGAGGGAACGCCAACATTCCTAACTGTTTAAACTGTATTAAATCATTCTTAAATAAACAAATTTGAGGAAAACATTAAGATAAAGATTTCTCAGCCAGAGAAGGTTACTGATATACAGTAGATCCTAACCCTGTTTAAACTGTTCTTTACAGTAGAATATGAACAATATGGCATACATAGAAGGAAAACGATTTAACAAAGAAAGAAGCACTTCACCGGTGATATAGACTAGGATCCCAAGAAACAACTTTTATATTGATGTCAAACCAGTTACAATCTTTAGGTCCAATGTTTCAGTTCAGCAATCATCTTCACTATTCAACCTAACTACTCTAGCACAAGCAGAGCTCCAAGGGCCAGTGAACACTATTTACAATCAAGAGTTTAGGCTCAAATGTATTTCAAATCTTTGTAAGAAACTCAACCAACCCCTCACTCATCTTCTACTGAAGTATTTATAGAAGAATGAGGAGGTGAGATCTGATAAAAGATCTCAAAGCCAATTAATACAGGCATTAATGTCTTCTTGGCCTTTGAGGGGCTCAACGAAGAAACTGTACAGGTGTTCCGCTGTATTAACTGATTTAAAGTTATGATTTTAGCTCGGTGGGAGCTTTGTTGACCTTTTGAGTATCTGTGTACAATTAGGGTTACTCTGCAGACATCTGTCAATAAGTTCCATGGCAGAAGTAACTTCTTTGGCTGTTTCGAGGCAAAATATCTGATCCTGCTCCATAAATTCGGCTGCTCATTGAGTGCTTTGAGGCAATAGGTGGCGCTGTGGTGGTTGAGGAATCAATTTGCCTCAGATATGGCGGTGGAGGCATCCTGTCTGATAAACACATTTTAGGTTTTCCTTTCAAACTGTGTTTTAGGCTGGGGATTTAGGCTTTTGATAACTGTCTTAGCCATAATCCCCGCCGATTTGTCCACTAAATCTCTGCTCTGATACTCGTTCATTGTGATTTCTTCATATTTTCCAAGTTTTACAGGGGCGCATGGTAACAAAGGCTCATGAAACCTTGTTGACAACATAGTTCTACACCTTGCAGTCAATCTCCTTTGACAAATCGAAAGAATGAGAATCGTCACCCTCGTCCTTCGAGTCTTCTTCAAACATGGCGGAAAAAACCTTAAACCTACAAAATACAAACGAAATTATAAAATCCTATGTTTATATGGAAATCTACATCAGAAGGTGTGCGGGGGAGTGGAGTGATCGGAGCCGTTGATCGCGCGGTGATCAATGGTCGGGGGTGAGTGGAAAAGTCAGCGGCGGAGATGTGTTGACTGTGCAATGGAATCAAGAAATTGAATGTGGACCGTCGATCTCCAAAGATCGACGGTGGAGATGGATTCTCGGTTGCGCCCGGGGCCGACTAAATTGCATGCAACTTGGTTAAAGGGCGGGCGATTTTAATGAACAGCAGCCGCTGGATGTGGGGGCTCCGATCGGATGGCTAAGATGGATTCCGCTGGGAGTCCTGGTCCAGAAGATAATGCGCGGGGGAAGGGGTTAAGCAGCGGTTTTTCGAATAGTACAGAGGACGCGTGGCAGCCAGCGTATGGAATTGCTGGGCAACCGGGGAAAACCATCCTTCTCACGAGGGCGGTGCGAAAAAAATCGAGCGGTTTTGAGAGGTGACGTATGGTTGGGGGGGTCCACACGATAAGTCGCGTGTCGCGCCATCCAATCTGTGGAGAAGATCGACAGTCAATATCATTCCATCGATTTATATGGGCGGAGACTTTGGAAATTGATTTAAAACCTGATTTTCATAAATTACAAAGGTTTTTGGTGCTTCGGGCGGAGAAAATGGATAAGCGCCCGAAGGTTATAGCATTTGGTTCCGGCGCTCGGGCGCATGGAGGAAGAAGGGGTAGAGGGCTTAGCCTGAGGGGCTTAAGTCCAGCGCATAGAAAAAATGTGTTTTCTGTGGCTGTTTAAAGGGAAATGAAGGTTCCGGTAAGGCTAAGAAAGAGTCTTAGACCTTAGAAAATTGTTTTGATGAGGGAAAATAGAAGAAATGCGAAAATGAAGGATTTCCATGGGAAATGGAGAAAAACGAATTGAGTTAGTTGTGAGGAGAAGAAAAAGGGAGAAGGGGTCCTTTGCAACAGTATTTAACTTGGAAATCAGCAGGGGTTCTGAGGTTTTTTGGACATAAACAGTAGTATGGGATATGGATAGAGGGAAAAGGCTGGATACCTTATAGAGACTTCAAGAGCCAACAACTTTTAGGGATAAAATGTGTTCCTTGGAGGCTCCCAAAGCTTTTAGCCACCTTTTGGTATAACAAAATATTATAGGTGGCTAACACCTCATACCCATATAAGGCTCGGAATGGAGTCATTCCAATAGAAATATGGTGAGTAGTGTTGTAACAACACTCTCCCAAGTGGAGCCAACACAGCTAAGCTTTCTGCTGCCCTGCCACATAGTTACTCAAGTAGCCTTCTAGCCACTTGTTCACTATATCGGTCTGCCCATCAGTTTGGGGGTGATAGCTAGTATTTGGAGTCAAATCAGTTACCACTAACCGAAAAAGTTCCTGCCAAAAGCCGCCCATGAAGCAGCTGTCCCGATCACTCACTATGGTCCTAGGGAGACCATGGAGTCTAAATACATCTTTGAAGAAGAGCTCAGCTACCTGTGAAGCAATATAATGTGCAGAAATGGCAAAGAAATAAGAGTAATTTGTTATTCTATCAACAAAAACAAATATACAATCCTTACCCTGCATTTTCGATAAGCCAGTGATGAAGTCCATAGAGATACTTTCCCACTTCCCATTTGGAATAGGTAGTGGTTGCAAAAATCCAGCAGGGTAAGTGTGTTCTCCCTTATTCTGTTGGCAAATGGTGCATTCCCAGACATGCCGGAGCACATCCTCCTTGAGTCCGTTCCATGAGAATATTTCTCTGATAGATCTGTAAGTCTTTGTGAAACCTTGATGCCCGACAAGTGGTGAATCATGTGAGGCCAATAAGATCTTCTCCTTGAGCTTAGAATTCTTAGCCAAGTAGATCCGATCCCTATAATAGATAACCTCATCCATTACTCTAAAACTTTCATCCGATACCATCCCATCAAGTATCTCACATGCAAATTCATCTTTGGAATACTCAACTAAGAGTTGAGCCTTCCAATCTGCGTCCATGCCCCTCAAGGAAAATGTTGTAGGCATCCTGGATAGTGCATCAGCTACTATATTGCTCTTCCCCTTGACATATTCTATGTCAAAATCATAAGCTTGGATTTTTCTCACCCACTTCTGTTGCCTCTCCTAGAGTTGTCTCTGTTCAAGGAAGAATCTAAGACTGTTGTGATCAGTCTTCACCTTGAACTTATTTCCCACCAAGTATTGTCGGAATTTGGCTAATGCATGCATGATAGCCAACATTTATTTATCATAGATGGGGTATAACCTCTCATGAGGGAGCAACTTCCTGCTCTCAAAGGCTATAGGATGCCCTCCTTGCATCAAGACTGCCCCAATACCTTCACCTAATGCATCACATTCTAGCACAAAAGGTTGAGAAAAGTCAGGTAAAACCAAAATAGGACAACTACTTATTACCTGTTTGAGCTTATCAAAAGCCCTATGTGCTGTAGGTGTCCAATGGAAAGCTCCCTTCTTTTTCAAGTCTGTGAGTGGTGCTGCTAGTTTTTAAATTCATTTCACAAACTTCCGGTAATAAGTGCATATGCCCACAAACCCTCTGAGTTCTGTAACATTCTTGGGTTTAGGCCAATCTCTGATAGCCTGGATCTTCTCCTCATGTACCCTCACTCCATCCACTCCTATGATATGCCCCAAATACAACATCTTTGTGAGACCAAATTCACATTTGGAGAGCTTGGCATATAATTGATGCTCCTTGAGGGTATGTAAGACTATCTCAATATGTTGCAAGTGCTCCTCCCAAGTGCGGCTGTAGATAAGAATATCATCAAAGAAGACCAATACAAAATTTCTCAAATGACCATGGAAGATGTGGTTCATGCAGGATGGACAGTTGCTGGAGCATTAGTCAATCCAAAGGGCATTACCAGAAACTCAAAATGCCCATAGTGACACCTGAACGTTTTCTTGGGAATATCTTACTCCCTTACTGTTGAGCTAATTTATTGACTAAATTAACACAAGTATTTAATTATCAATCCGGGTTTGTAAAACTTGGAGGCAAATCCACTGTATATGGACATCAGATATAATCAAGTTTAGAAGATAAATCATTTAAAAATTGAAAGTAATACATTCTATAACTCTAACTCAATTAGTTTAAAAAGAGGAAGAATATTGAAATGGTTCTTGACTCAAGAAGTCCACTTTCACCTCAATTACCACTTAATGAATCAGAGATTAAAACCAAGAACTTAAGATGGATAAATTATTAATGAAAGAATCTCTTAACTTAAGAGACACATAAAGTATTCCATTATAATTCATTCATCTCAATATCAAAATCTCAACAAGAAACTACTTGCATACAAACAAAGGAAACTAGTTTTAATTCATCATTTTAGTAGAAGGGATGCTCAACTTGAACACCTGTTTTTCCAACTTGATAAAGTGATGAAGAAGCTATGAACTAATGAAATCAATCACTATGCATGAACCATAAAGCAATCTGAAATAAAGCTTTGAAAAACCAGTTCTACAATAACCAGATTACATGGAAATAAAACTAGTTAACAAGGAAGTGTACTTAGCTTGGAATGGGGGCCCTTCCACCCTTGCCTTGCACACTTAAGAGGTGATCTCAGAAACTTAAATTCAGTCACACATCCATAGCATTGAACAGCAAAGTAATAATAACACAAGTCTTCAAATTAGCTTCTCAATCCAAAGGTGTCACACATAAAAGTATAATAAGTCAATAATCCATAAGCCATCAAAGTTTTGGCTTTAAATAAGAAGTCTCATGAAACAAACTGATCTATATTATCTCTAACACTCATATCTACTCATATCCACCTATCTAAGTCGAACTCATCCAATTTATCCCAAGAAATATGGTCAATCCCATAAAATCTCAAAACTACCCTATTTCCTAGGGATTTCCTGGTGACTAGTCATGTTTGACCAGCCTTGACCGGGCCTAATAAAGCTTGTTCTGGCCGAACCAAGTGGAGTTAGCTTAGTCCTAGTTCCCAAGCTGTCCATCCATGCATCAAACTCGAGCCCAAGTGTCCTGCAAACATGTCATCCACACAGCTATTACGGGAATTTCTGATTCAGTCAAAAATTGCACTTGAAACTCAATTTTCATAAAAACTTCTAGAAATTGCAAAATTAAAATTAAACACCTGAATATGCATAAAATACATCAAAATGAGATGGATGTGATGGAAAATGGATGGAAAATATAAGGATTAAGTAGGTTTCCCTAAGCAAAAATAGACCAAAACTGAGGCCCAACACTTACCTTGATTTGATGGTACCCGAACCTCAAATCAATCTTGGAGAAGTATTTGGATCCCCTTAACTCATCCATGAGTTCATCGATCCCAGGTATAGGGTACCTTTTCTTCATATTTTTCTTGTTCAAGGCCCTATAATCAATGCACATCCTCAATGTGCCATCTTTCTTCTTTACCAAAACCACCAAGGAAGAAACAGGACTAGTACTAGGCCGGAAGTGTCTTAGTGCTAGCAGCTCTTGGATAGCTCTTTCGATCTCATCCCTATAAGCCTTTGGATTCCTATAAGGAGTGGTGATTACTGCTTGGACCCCCTGTTCCAACTCAATGTTGTGTTCAAACCCTCGGTCAGGAGGTCTCCTTGGTGGGATATCCCCAAATACTATAGAATACCGGTCCAAAAGAGACAAAACATCTGGATGTACTGGGGATTCCTTTCCCTTCACCTCTGATATATGCAGCTCCACTACCCACTCAACATCCCCTCTACGCATATCTGCGTCCATCCTATGTGTTGAAACAACCTGAGGGGGATATGTGTTTATACCCTTGATTCTTTGTTGCTGGCCATCCTCCCCTCCAGTCCATTCCATCTCCAAAGTTCTCTAGTTAGTGGTAACTATCCCAAGAGTGATTAACCACTGCACTCCCAATATGACATTGGTGTCTGGAATATCTACCACAAATAATTGGTCTGTCAATGCATAGTTCCCCATAGTAATGGTTAGTGCCGGAACATACTTGGCACATTGCAGGGTCATAGCTCCTGGGACCAAAACTAAAAATCCTTCATACTCCTCCATGGGAATTCCTCTCCTGTGTACCAACCGTGCATCAATAAAATTATGAGTGGCTCCACTATCTATCAATACAGAAACTCTTTGCCCAATGATGGTGCCTCTCACCCTCAAGGTCAGATACTTTGGGACTCCTCTTAACGCTGCAACAGCTCCCCCTCTTGGAGAAAATTCTTCTATGGATTGTACAGTACTGGCATCCTTCTTGGAGAAGGTCTTGACATGATGTGTCCCCCCTGTAACACATTTCCCCTCCAAATCCTAAGCAGGGATTGTCTCCCTTGGTCTTGAGTGAGTCTTTTGCTGCAAAAAGTTTCTTGCCCTGGGCAAGATGTGTTGTAGATCTCTAGCTTTCTCCACAGCTTCAAGGAGTGTGGTTGGTTTGGTAGACTTGACCAACCCTTGTAATGGTTCAGCCATCCCATTAATAAACATGCATACCTTCCTGCTCATATCGAGGTTGGATACCATCACTGAAAGCTGCAAATACTCAGCAATGTAATCCTTAAGATATCCCTCTTGCTTGAGCTTGGTTATTTTGGAAAAGTGGGCTTTCGGATCCCTTGGATCAAACCTCTCCACTAGCTTCTTTTTGAAAGCTGAGTATGAATTTATATGATGATGCCTAAGTGTGGTCAGTTCATGAAACCACCAATCTTGAGCTTCCTCTTCTAGGTGCAACGCAGCTATCTTGATGGCTTCTATCTCAAAAACCTTGTTGAGCTGGAAGTATGTGTCCAGCTTCTCCACCCATGCTTTTGCTGTGAACTTAGGTGTCCCATACAATGTGGGCAAGAAGAACCCTACCATACTGCGCTGTAGGGCTAATCCCTACATCAAGTTATCCTCCTTTTTATGAGGATCAATCATCCTTCCATCCTTGATCCGACAAAACTCCTGAAAGCTCAAGTGCTCCTTGAACCTTTGAGACTGGAGTTCATACTCTTCAAATTATTCCCCCATAGTGCCCTCCTTATCTCCTCCATTTATATATGAAGGCATGGTGGAGATTTTTGATGCAGTTGAATGCCCCATGCTATTTGCAGTGCTAGTGCTTGCCTCATGGCAAAACCCTAAAGAGTCCTCTTCATGCCTCATCTCCTTAAGATACCTTGCAATGTTATACAGGGTTTGAAGTACTATATTTGAGATATCTTCCTTATCCATGCTAAATATAAATCTCCCCCCCACAAGCTGAGCCAGGAGCAGAGCTCTGATACCACTGTAATATTCCTTTTCAGAAATTTCTGCAACATCTCCAATGGGGACGCTGTATAAGGAAACCAGTGCAAAAATAACGCAGTCCAAGGCTTGTATCCTTTAATATATGCTTTATTTTGCTTAAATATAGATTTACATCAGAAACAAATCATTCTAGCTACTCTATACAGATCTCCCCAACTCATATATGCATAAAAACACACAGATCCCACTGCTTCTTAAAATAGAAAAGCCGGAGACTGAAAAAGTGTTACTTTTATTATGGCATCTACAGAAAAATATATTTTAATATATATTTAGATCTTTCATTAAGCATGGAATCAGAAATGAGAGGTTAGACCTCTTTTACAAGCACCTCGGAATGCCCCGACAAGGGTTTCCGGAAAAATAGCAACATAAAAAGTGGCTTTGCAGAAAATAACACTATTCCCAGCAACACTGTATAAAGAAAGACCAAATTTGATCTAAAATGAACAAACAATACAATATTTGGCCCAAGGCCTCTCTCAATAGATCTACCGGAGTGAAATAAACTCCTCCTCTTCTGAAACAAGCACAATTGGAAAGATGCAACCCTAGCTACTGCAGCTGCTACAAAAATAATGCATTCACTGGGATTTAATGAACTGTATAGAGTAGAGGATGGTTCCCCTCTAGATATATGATGAGAATTGAACTCAAGACCTCCTCCTTAGATCTCCCAATCAGATATATCAATGATGAAGATAGAATTTCCGCATGAGAATCCTTTTCCCTAAGCAATGTTGCAACTCCAGCTAAACAGCTGAAGTTTTCAAATCAGTCATAAGACTGAGACAAGAAGAATGAATGAATCCTTTGTTGCTATCCCCTCCTTTTTATCCTTCACGAGCTTCTCCATCCCGGGCCCCACTCATTTTTTATGTAGCTTCCTTGAGAATTTTCCTCCTTCAAAACTGCGCTGCCCTAGTAGCTTTCCCTCCTTTTTTGATAGCGTTGTTGACTTGGTAAAATATAGCTAGCTCCTTGCCTTGCCCCTCTTTCATACTAAATAGGCTTTATTTTATCCTCCTACCTCAATCCCTTTTCACACTGGGATAGGTTTTATTGTGTTTCTTACTTCTTATTTCAAAAATGGAGCAATTTTAATGTTCCAAGCAGAAGTGGCTAATTGGGAACATTACACAGACAAGTCAGGTAGCCCCAATTGATACCGCACGCACTGCGCCTAAGCCTAACCCCCTCTGAATCGGGTCTCTGTCGCGCTCAGGTTTTCTTTTCCGTGGGCTGATAGGTGGATTTTAAGCTCCCTAAAAATGCAACTTCTATGTTTCAAGTTTGAAGTGTGATCAAGGCGGCTTATTGGATGCCTACCCCCTTGATCCTAACTTAAACTATAATTTCTCTTATGGCCCCTATGTGGCGAATTTAGTGCGTTTTTTTAAGTTATTTTTAGGTGGCTTTCTTTTCTTATTGTGTGAATGTGTGTGAGCATATGGTGAACAATCTCATAATTTGAACATATGGATATTGGTGATCCTTTACGAAATTCCCCTAGTTAAACTATGTGATGTTGTTCCTTGCGCAAAATAGAAATCATTTGTGGATAATGGGCCGCATCCAAAGCCTCCTATCTAGTATATGTGAGTGACTAAAGGGAGATCCCGAATCACAAATGTAGAGTGTTCATATGCTTGTCTAGGGTTACCCAATGGCGCAAAGATAGTATAGATTACTTGCTCTAACTTGCGATTCAATCCTAGTCCCACAATTTCCTAAATGCAAAAATTGAAATTTAAACTAAACAATTTCTACACTAGCTTATGCTTGTGTGGTCGTGTGCCACTTACTTGGACTAGTTAAAATAAGTGTGCATACCAGAATTTGCAAAATAACATAAATTGTTCGGAAAGCAATGGTTAATTCACCCCCTACTTAAACTATGTGAACACTTTTTTGCAAAAACCAACTTAAATGAAAAACTAACTAAATTCCTATGAAAAGCAGGAAAAATCAGTTCTTAGAAGCTGTGGGGTATCAACACAGTTTTTGGTAGATACATTAGGGGCTGCCCAACACACCTACAAGAAGAAAAAATGCAGCAGATAGGGAGAAAAAATCTCTCTGCAAATCGTGCGCAAAACCCTCCGACATGTGTGCCTTCCTATGCGTAGGTCACCTCTGAACGCACGCATTGCTTGTCTGTGTGAAAAAACAGAGTGCAAAATTCCTACAAGTAAAAAAAAATTAGGAGCTGCCTTCTTCATTCTGTCACTTTAGTGAGTCTAGGGACTACAAGATGGGTCAGAGGACTGTCAGCTCCACTCTAGCATAGACTAAGGGTCTCCTGCAAACAATGGCACAACCACATAAACTTGAAACACGTCAGTGGAGTCACCAATCCTGTTGTGGTGGATTTTACACAAGGGTGTACAAAATCACACGCGTTTAGAGAATGTAGTATTTTCTCTAAACCATAAGTAACAGGCAGTATTTGGGGGGAGCTTAGAAGTATAGAACTTAAATGAAGTAATACACTAAAGTATGCTCTGTTAAAAATCTAAAACTAAAAACACAAAAAGAAGCTATATAGAGACTTCCAAATAGTAACAAGGTAAACAATAGCTCAATGGCCTTCTTCTTATTGAATGCTTGGAATGAAAACAAAAATCTTACCCACTTGCCAAAGGGCCTAGGCAGAGGCTCTAGGACCCGATGCAAAGATGTTTGTCCTTCAAGTTCTGTCTTTTGATGCAGTCTAACTCTCTCTCTTTGCTGCAATGGGCTAAGATTGTTTGGTGGCCAACAATCGAGTGCTCTTCTTCAGCTCCTGCTCCTTGGTTCACACAAGACACTGGTGTTTCTTGGGAAAATTTGGCCAGGATAACAAAATCGAATGAAACAACAGGCAGATCAACATCGCAGCCAGAGAATTTTTGATGTAGGAGACTGGGTATTTTTATGGCTACAACCATACAAACAAATTTCCCTCAAGCAAGCTAAGAAGGATAATAAATTATCACCAAAGTATTATGGTCCTTACAAGGTGTTGCAAAAATTGGTACTATGGCATACAAATTGGAGCTTCCTGCTTCTTCACAAGTTCATCCAATTTTCCATGTTTCATGCTTAAAGAAGGTTATAGGTGAAAATCTTCCAGTTCAAACAATATTGCTAGAACTTGATGAGGAAAGAAAAATTATATTGGAACCTAAAGTGGTCATGGAAACCAGAACTCAACAGCTACGGAATCGATCAATTTTAGAGTATCTCATCAAGTGGAAGAACTTACCCACTGAAGATTCTACATGGGAGGATGAGAATTTTATACATAAGCACCCAGAGCTACTCAAGCGTTGAGGACAACACTTTTTTGATGGAGAGGGGCATGTTAGGCCCCTATATTACTAGTATAGTCCCTTATTGTTGTTAGTGTAACCCCCTTATTGCTATTATTATACCCTTGTAACCCCCATATTGTTATTATTGTGCCCTTAAATTATTATTATTAGGTCAGCTAGGATTACATTGTGGCCCCATGGACTCCTATATATAGAAAGGAGGTTTTGTAATTTGTATCATCCAAGAATTGTTCATTCATGTAATGTATTGGAGGTTCCCCCCTCGAAGTGGCTTATTTATAAGGCGTTGATATATCCTTTCTTCTATTTCTAGAGCTGGTTTCACAACATATTGTTAGCTCAGCTAGGATTATATTGTGACCCCATGGACTCTTATATATAGAAAGAATTTCTTTTCATTTGTGTCATTCAATAATTGTTCACTTATGTAATGTAAAGGAGGTTACCCCCTCGAAGTGGATGATTTCTAAGGCGTTGATCTCTCTTTTCTTCTATTTTGGGAGCTGGTTTCATAACACACATATACACAATATTATTAAAGCACATCCAAAGACCACACTATCTCTACCAGGAAACCTCGTCTCTAGCGTCTTTGCACTATCCATGCTTGTCCTGGCATGCCGCAAATCAAATTTCTTTCATTTCGTTGATGTATCCATCATCATTTCCTATCCATAACATAAACATAGGCATAATATAAACACATCATATAAATTCATATCCACATGATACTAACCTCATATATTTTTTGAGGATACTCTTTCCACTTGATTCCTCATAAGCCAGGAACCTCTCCATGCTATTCACTCGCATAAAAAATAATTATTCCACAAGAATGATCCCTGAAATACTTGTTATAAAATGAAATACATACATGCATATATACATATAAACACTAGCATAAAATAATCATCATCCCTAACAACCATGCCAAACAGAAACATGCATACATATATGTATACAAATATAGGGATTGACATAATCATGATCACAACATAATTACCAGATATCAGAAGGTCAAGATTAAGTGAACTAGCTTTATCTATGCAAAGCATGCACTACATTGAGAACTATAGTTCCCAACATATCCAAGGCATATAACACCTCAGATCCATTCACCTAACCTTTCCTTGTTACCTTTCTCATGACTATCTTGCCATCGTCCATTTATCCTGATAGACCCAACCAATCCAACTGAATTTCATATTCTTGCATTTAGCTTCCCTTATACATGCACTGAGCTTCATATGGGTCTTAAATTACCTGTTGGGTTTCATTCAACCCTTCTTGGTTTCCATTAAATTTCTTCTTTCCCCAACCAAATCCCAATATCCTCAAAACATAAAATGAAAGAACAAGAAGCAAGAATAAAACCGTGAAAAACCAATAACAATATGACACCACAAACAAAGTGGCATGGCCATGCACCATACTTAAAAAAACTGAAAATCAAACACAAAAAATCACAAAAGAATGAAAGCACAAAACTAGCAACAAACACCATGCCCCAACCCCCATGGGTTCCCAGTGCTTCCAAAGGAAAGCAAAACCCAAGCCTTCTTTAATATTTCAAGGAAGTCTCTTTTTCCATGAAATCCCTTGCATCATACTACTATAAACACACAATTGTCAATGCATAAATAAACATAACAATATGTTGGTTACCTTACCTTGTTGTACCCAACACGCTGACCTGTAACTGAAGACATATGTATATCATCTCTCAAGGGACTCTAACTCCTTGATTAATCTAGCCTTAACTAGAAACTAGTTTTTATACCTGTCAGATACATGTTCATGAATATAACACATATCCACATAATGTCATACAAAATCAAGGTTAATAAGACTTCCTGCATTCATGTGAAGCACTCATTAATTTGGAATTGCGGTTTACAACATAGACAAAGGAATTATCACCCAATTCCCTTCTTTTACCTTTTTTCTTGTTGCGATTGAATCATATTATGTGTTATGGCACACCCATTTGTTAGTTATATAAAAAAATCAACTGTTACCTTTTCATGTTAATACCAAGCATTTTTCCCGACAACTTGTTCATACATGCTAGTCACATGTTCCAAAGATCAAGACATCATGGCTATTAATTTGAAATCATCCTTTACCAAGACTAACATCCATGCCATAATCAAAAATCAACTCGTAGTAATTAGTCATAATACTACAACTAGCACCCACTCGCACTCAAGTGTATATCATTTGTCTTAGCACATACTATGTTAGTAAAACCATCTTAAAATGAGGTCATTCCTTCATGCAATCTTATAGACACATACTCATATTGTTAGGCAAGGAGGTAACTCCACAAAATCAAATTGTGATTTTTCATTAAGGCTTATCATAGATATATACATGGAGGAAGAGACTCTTGGGCTTCATATCCCAGTGTCTCTTCATATTCCAACTCTCCTTATTTTCTATTTACATTATTTTACATATTCACCCAATCCCAATGATTATATGTCAAAATTCCCCCCCCTTAATATGAAGGGATGTTGGTGAGTCCAAGCATCGTTCTGAATCTTTCAAACTTTTCTCTTCCAAGCTCTTTGGTGAAGATTTCTATAATTTTCTCATTTATGGAAAAATGGCATAGATGGATTTTCTTGGCCTCAACATGATGGAAAATCAAATGGTATTTTTTATTGATGTGCTTCGTTCGATCATGGAACTTTGGGTTCTTGGCCAATTTTAATGTAGAAGTGTTATCAATCATGAGTGGAGTTGAATGCACTTGTTTCATCTCCATATCTTCTAAATTTTCCTAAGCCACACAATTTCATTTGTTTCTTCAGTAGCTGCCACATATTATACGTCTGTTGTAGAATCTGATGGAACAAATTGTTTGCATGACCTCTAGGAGACAGCTCCGGATCCAAGAATCATAGCATAACCTGAAGTAGAAGCCCCAACTTCTTTATCTACATCGAAGTCTAAATATTGGTATATGATCAAGATGAAGTCACCCACTTGGGTATACTTAAGTCCAAAGTCTTGAGTTCCCTTCAATTAATTCATAACTCTTTTTGCAATAGGCTAATGTCCCTCACATTTCACAAGGGTCTTGCATAAACCTGGAGAGGATTCCAATAGCAAATGCAATGTCTAGTCTAGCAATAGTCAGGTAGTTGAGACTTCCTACAAACTTTACATAATTTTTTGCATCCTCAAATTATTTTCCTTCAATGGATGTGAGCTTCAAGTTCTATTCCATTGGAGTAGTCAAAGGATTGCACTCAACCATGCAAAATATGTTCAAAATATCTCCAGTGTACTTATTCTAAGAGAGGAATATAAACTTCAGATGTTAAGTTACTTCCATACCAAGATAGTAGTGAACATAGCCCAAGTTAGTCATTTCAAAACCTTTCCTCAATTCCTTCTTTATGGATGCAATGTAGCTCTCATTGTTCCCTGTCATCGAAATATCATCTACATACTCCACAAGATATACAACATTTTTTCCAACTTTCTTGAAAAATAAAGTTGCAACATCAAGATCATAATGTTTGAAGTTGAGTTTCAGAAGATGCTCAGTTAACTTCACATACCATGTTAGGTCCCTATATTACTAGTGTGATCCCTTATTTTTGTTAGTGTAGCCCCCTTATTGATATTTTTGTACCCCTGTAACCCCCATATTGTTATTATTGTGCCCTTACATTATTATTGTTAGGTTGGCTAGGATTATATTGTGGCCCCATGGACTCCTATATATAGAAATGAGATTTTTTCATTTGTATCATCCAATAATTGTTCATTTATGTAATTTAAAGGAGGTTTCCCCCTCGAAGTGGCTTATGATAAGGCATTGATCTCTCTTTTCTTCTATTTTTGGAGCTGGTTTAATAACATTTGGTATCAGAGCTTTGGATTCTAGGGTTTCACTGCTTCAAACAGGTTATCATGGAAATGTTTCTATAACGTTTTTTATACAAGGGTTAAGACACTTAAACAAAAAACCCATTTCAAATAAATCCTGAGGAACTTCATGTAAAAATTTCAGATCTTTGTTCACAACATTTTCGGAGATATGATATATATAAGTTAGGGTTTCTACATGCTCCTAAATTTCATCTCAAAGAAGTGACCTTGGGAAACTTGCCATAACTCTCTCTCTCTCTGATCATAGGATTAGAATTCTGTAAAGAGTGGCCAAAATTACACAGAGTTTACTTTCTTGTTTATCAATTTCAGAGCTAAAGGAGTAAACACTGACACGTGGCATGATGTACAAATTCTCTCTACTGAACCAGTCCATAATTAGGGAATTGTGGGACATTGGACATAACTTTGTCTCAAAGATTCCAAATCAGGTCAGATTTGTGGCATTCGAAAGAAGATTCAGAGGGATACTATAGGACCAAATTCAAATATTGAAGATCCAAAATCACATAGATAATTCAATTTCAATATTGAGCTCCTCAAAAGCAAGAAAAAGGTGTGTATTGCTTTTTTAAAATTGCATAAGTCTTGTTTAAAAAATCAGTTTGAAGTGATTCTAAGGGCATATGGAAGCATATATATCAGTATTGGGTTCTAAAATTCCCCATAAAAATAATTCAACACCCATTAAGCCCTCAGAATACTCTACTATGACTCATGAATAGGAAGAAACTCAACATGATATATCAAAATTACAAGAGAAAGTGCACCAAATGTTGCTCTTGCAAAGAGCAACAAAAAATGAAATGGAAGTTTTGAAGAAAGGCATGGAAGCTAAGATGGATGGTTTGAAGGAGGGAATGGAAGATAATATGGATGGTGTTATTACCAAATTGATCTTTATTGGCTACTCATCAATCAACTCAATGTAACTCTTTCAAACCACTTATGACTGAAGATTAGCCTCTTCAGTTTAAGAGGGCTCTCTCAAGGGGGGTTTATGATTTTGAATAAGGATAGTAATAGATGGCTAACTCTATAGAATTGTAACTTGTTTTATATGATTGCAAGTTGAAAAATGTAGGCTTGCTACCATTGGGCTTATGGAGTCAACAATCAGTAGTCTAAGTGACAATGGTTCTTCACATGGAAGCAGAGGCAGATAGATGTTTTCAAAAGAGATAATTCACACATACAACATAGGAAAACACAGTCATTTCACCACTAAAGGAATTCAGAGCATAATATTATGAATTATGAGTATTTAGGGATGAAATATAATGCAAATGATTAAACATAAGATAAAGATCAATAATACATCAAAAACCTCATGAGAATCTCAAGTCTGGAAGTAGAATGTCACTTTGTATTACTGATATTGGTCAAAAACATACAAGTAGAAATTTGGTGCAAATGTTCTCCAACCCTTTGCTTCTTCAATGTTTTTTCTATAAATACACATTCTTTACAATATGAATGATCTTCATGGTGGCTATATCCTTGAATTTTACTATGACACCTTTCATAATTGAAATCAATAACTTAAAATAGAAAAATGGCAGCTACCTTTAAAGAAAAAAACTCCTAATAGGACTCTATCTCCTATTTATTACATTCCTTTATCCTATTGTGAAACAGTTACATGATAGTTACATAATGAATGTCACATGCTGGAAGGAAACATGACCAAGTTCACCACCACTTTACATATTTAATGCACCCCTAGATTTGTGGAACATAACCCTGCTTTTTAGGAATGGATGGCCTTCAACTTCAACGTTGTTTTGACTGATGATCTGGCTGCATGGAACTCCCTTTGGGTCATAAATATTTGCTAATAAGATCCACTGACATGCTGGAGGTCTCCAGCTGGAAAAAATTTCTCTTAAGATGCTCAAAATCCTTCAACAATTTCTCGCTACGAAAACATAACAGTTTCATAGCTAGTTTTAGTAGCGTGGTAAAAGTGGCTTTTCCATCCATCTTATTCACTTCTTTGTTGTTCCATAATCTTCATCATGTCATGACACCTTACAACCATGGATCCCTCTCCTTAAAACATGCTCAAACTTAATTTAAATGCAAAAAATCACCTACAAGTTTTTTCGTAGCATATTTCAAGCTTTAAGCTTGGGGTATGCTATGAAAATGTGCAAAAAACCATAAATTTCTCCTTTCAATAACATCTTCAAAAACTGCCCTCTAGTTGCAAAATTGGGGTTCTCTACATGTTATGAACCTCCCAAAACATATTTCATCTTATCTTATTACTCTTGTGGTGTTTCCTCCTCATTTACAATCAATTGACTAATGGGCTCTTCTACCACTGTCATATTCAAACCTTTCTTTTCCAACTCCACATGAATTAGATCCAATTGTTCTTAAAGATATTTTACTTTATCCTTTAATGCCTTGTTCTTGGATTGCAAGTGCAGGTTTATCTTTTTGATGTGTTTGACCTCTCCTCTCAGTGGCTGAGTCCACTTTATCAACTTTTATGTATTTTCCAAGGTCTTTGAAACACTTGTGACTTGATCTTCCCAAATTTTTCTCATTTGTTGAAACTAAAATTTTTCAACTCTCTTTTTCTTTGTCTCTTTCTTTAAAACTAATATTTCCTCACCTTCCACCTTCAAATTTTCTTTAAGAGTTTCAATTTTTGATTTTTCACTAATTTTCTCTTTACCCTTCCTTTGTTTGATAACCATCTCTTCTTTTGCAGGTGAAGAGAGGTATATGATGCTTGGTGGCTGATAAGTTTCACTAGCCTTCTTGGTCTCTTTGCTTCTTTCCATGACCTTTCTTGCATGTCTAGTAATTGGCTTTCTAGGTTGAAACATGAAACCAGCATCATCACTTGAAAACTCTAATTTTTTAGTTGTCTTACATAACTTCAGCTTTCTTCCTCCATCTTCAATATCTTCATCTTGGACAATGGGAGTTTCTTCAATGTCAATTACATGTAATATGTCCTCTAAATTTCCTGTATCTGATGTTTGGCTCCTAGTAACTCTCTTGTTGCTTTGTTTGTTGACTATTTTCTTTTGTTTTAACTTGAACTTTATCTGAGATTTCACTTAGACTTTTGTATAAATAAAAGGGAAAGTCAAGTGACCTCTTACCCAAAAAATGCAGAAGAAGCCTAAGGTGGTAGGAGTAGACCATGTGAAACCTTCCTTCACAGGTAAAATACTTCTTAATGATCATTAGCATCTTTGAATAGTTTTCCTTCATGAAACTCCTAGAGATAGAATTTGTTAGATCAATTTCACTATGTTCTTGCTTGATGAACTCTTTGCAATCTTGCATTGTGAACTTGATTCCTTTAAACCATTGTTCCCCTCCTCTAAGGATTCTTATTGTCATTGAAATGTTGTATGGTGTCACTGTAAGGTTTAGCATTCCCACTTTTGAAGTTGTTCCTATAAAACTGTTAGCAAAATCCTTGGAAACTTGTAGATGACAACCCTGCAACCTTTGAAAGAATTGCAATCAACCTGTTCTTCTGAAAATCTCCATGGAATTTGAGTCTTCATTGAGAAAATTCATGTCCATGGCCTCATACCTATGGCAGTGACCACCTTCGTTTGTTTTCTTCCTTGCAGCCATGGGTGGCTTTATATCTTCTCAGCCACACTTTCTTGATGAAACCTGCAACCTTTAAATCTACCAGCAACCTACTTGACTCTATGAAGCAACTCTCCATAAATCCAATTACATGCAAAGATAAAGCAGAGTATGACAAAAAGACTTATTGGGTAAGGTTTTATGGTTTAAATGACAGCTCATGCATTAATCATGACACATGAATGCTAAAAATGGTAACGATGACCTTAGACATGGCTTTGTACCTTTGAATTAACCATAACATACTCCAATGACCTCTACCCTAACTCCTCCAATCATGAACTAACATTTCATATCGAATTTGACAATACATGTAAGAAAATAGGTTTTCGTAGCGTAGCTAGTTTATTCTCTGTAATATTCCAAAATTAGCATGCAAGCTAATTGGAATATTAATTTTTTCTCATGTCACTTAGGAGATAAATAAATGGGTAAGGAGTCCCATACATTTCAGAAATGAGAATAAAATCCCTCATAGTGTGAAAAGGGTCATTTTCATGTGAACAAGGTCAAGTTTGACCAAGTCAACAGCACTGGGATAGGAGGTGGAGAACACTTGGAGAGACAACGCAGCATGAATGGGAGGAAGATTCCTTGGTGGAGGAAACCCTAATGAGTGGGACCCATGGTGAGAGGGCTTCCATTTGTTTAAAACGAGGGCAAGGTAGCCATTTTTAGTCATGTTATGGATTATTGATTTCTTGGTCTATTTAGACTTTTGCATTCTCTTGCTATTTAGCATAGTTGTTGTGTTTCTTAGCACAAGGCATTCCTATTTAGAAATTCCTCCTCCTTTAAAGAGAGGCCTCTTGAAGGAGCTTTCTCTTCATTTATCCAAATTCAGGCTTCAGTCCAAGAATCCTCCTTCAACTACAGCGCAGTTTCTATTTAGATCTGGGTTGTTTTGCAAGGTGTTGCAGTGGAGGTTACTCAACACCACTTCCGGAGCTCATTTTTCAGAGGAGGAAGCCTTCTTTCCTTTGGGGAATTAGTGAGGAAGCATATGGGATGATTTCACCATATTTGGGATCCGGCCAACCATTTTCCATCATCTACAGTGCAGTCCCTCTCCTTGAATACTTTATTTTCAGTGAGCATCTGCAGTGAGGGTTGCAGATATTGTTTGGAGGGAGAGATCTTCAGTGTTAGGATCATCCTTTCACATGGAAGATCCATTAGAGGAGGTTTGTTCAGCTTGGGCATCATATATAGCCATCTCCATCTAGTTCTTGAGTTTCAGCTACTACTCAGTCTTGAGACTGCAACTCCGACATTTTTTCCATTTTGTACATTTCAGGAAATCCTTTTTGGATTGTCTTGAAATTCAGTTTGGGAGTCTATATCTTCACTCCCAACATTTTTTGGGCCCTATATTTGTATATTTTTGTATTGACACTTCCCAGCAGTAGTTCCTATAATAAAACAGTGTTTTCATGGCCTTGGGCATTTTCTGTGTAGCAGTGTTCTTCATTTTTCCATGTACATGTTTCTTGAGGCTTGCATTGCCTAGCTTGAGTGAGTGTTTCCTCAAGATATTGTATAAATTTGTTGCTATGATATAATATGATGGCTATTTAGATTTTCTTACATCCTATGTGTTTATGTATCACTGCCATTTCATTATTATGTTCATGGATTGTTGTAGCTCCAATTTTGGAATAACTTAAGATATTCCCATTATTGTAGATTTTCCCTATTTTGGGATATTACAGTGGTATCAGAGCATAGTCTTGGCTCAGCCTATGAAATTTTAGCCATGATGAAATCAAGAGAAGATAATATGAATAGGGAGAAGACTCCATTCTTTGGAGGAAATAAGGAGGAGAGGCTCTCAAAGCTTCTTCCTAAATCTATACAGAGCATTCAAGGAGATCTCAAGAAAATAAGAAGGGAGATGTGTATAGAGTCTCCAAGAGGGTTTGAATCTGAATCAAACTCTAGAATTTCACATCATGAGTGGGAGCATGCAGCCACACACAGTGATGCACAGCGCAGTCACATACCTAGATTTTCCATGAGAGAGATGGAGGAAGGAGGGATGATTAGGAGGGAAACTCTTAGTGATTTTCCACAAGAGTATGAGTCTCAAACTCAGAAGTCTGAGAGACCATATCACTTTTCCAGAGTTCTGCAAGATCAAGGTGAAGAGAAGTAAGTAGCATGATAGGAGTAGATTCCTCTTATCTACTTTTGATGGTTCACCTACATGTTCAGCTAGAGCTTGGGTGGAAGAACTAGACACCTTTTTGCAGCACCACCAAATTTCTGAAGATGAAGCCATCAAAGTTGCAGCGCTGCATTTTGGAGGTAAGGCCTATGCATGGTGGATATTTGAGTCCTTTTCTTTAAATAATGCAAATACTTCCTCTTATGCTAGGTTTACTAAGACATTAGTGGAAAGATTCAATGGAAAATTTTCTGAAACACATGTGGTGGAAGCAAATAAACCCAAGCAAACAAAAACCTTGCATGTGATGGAGGAAACTATAAACTCATATCCACTTCAGAAAACCATGGAGGAGACTGAAATATTGCATCATACCTTGTTAGAGGAAGGACCTCTATCTCATATTCTTGAACAAGAGGGCATGGAGATCTCTTTTTCACAAGAGGATCCAATTCTTGGGAGGTTGCCCATACATGCTGATAAGGAGGAGGGCAACAGTGCTGTCATGCCTAGATTTTATCTAGCACCTAATGCAGAGGAAGAGGGAGCTCTTGCTCCATTTATAGGGATTCTTGTATCATTGCAAGAAATTCCCCAGGATCTCACATGTGGAGATCAAGGCACAACTCATGATTCACATGTGTCATTGAAGATAGGGTGTGAACCTATGGAGATACAAGGAGGAGATAGGGAGGATGACCAGCATCATGTGATGAGGAGCACACACCCTTGTCTATTTCATGGGGTTGATGCACCTAAGAGGGAGGCTGGATTGCGCAATGAGAGCAAGGACAAATATTTCCATTCACATATGCAGTATACTCTTGATGATGATGTATCATTGCATGGAGACATTTCACCAGGGAGACCACCAGATCAGTAGATGATGAGAGATGCTTCACATATGGAGGCACCATTCATTGATTTTAGAGGATTGGAGACCTTGGGAGGTCATCATATAGTGCTGAGAGTCTTGGGTAGACTCAAGGAGGAGAGAGGCATTCTCTCAACATCATCTTCACCCACTCTCATTTCAGATTCTGCATTGTGGTAGAAGCAGCAGGGGAAGGATAACAGCCTTCCAACTAGCATCTTTGGCATGGGAGATGTCAAAGAGGATGATGACCATATGACAGATGTTGTTCATGAGATATCATCAGCATTGTCACTATGGAGGATAGATCCATATTGGAACTCCCAGTTGTTGGTGGAGTATTCCAAGGATATTTTTACTTGTATGATATTGGATGACCATCTACATGAGGAGGGATATTCAGTTAGAGATGGGGCCATCTACTACCATGGTAGGATCTTCTTATCTGGAGCTTCCAAGCTCAAGGAGAAGTTGCTACAAGCAGCTCATGGAGACTTCATTTTCAGCCACACCTATTCTATGAGAGCATACCACACCATCATGGAGGGGTATGTTTGGGAAGGCTTTGAGGAGGAGATATATCAGCATATGAGGAGATGCATGGATCATGTGGAGATGGAGGAGATACATAACTCTTTGGAAGAGTTAGCACAGTCACCTCTTTTCTCTTTGAGGATGAGAAGAGACTGATCTATGAGCCACTCCATTTGCATGAGCAAGGCATATGGTAAGGGTGCTGCTTGTTTACACAATGACTTGTATAACGTATATATGCATCCCTTAACCATATATGTGCAGGATGTTGCTCCAAGGAGGGGCATTCTTTTTTCTAGACTGCATGGTATACTTGAGGCCATGAGAAGTATTGATGACCAATCCCTAGGAGGACTTGGGGATGAGATGTATTATGGATAACATGCTCACTTGGCACCATACATCATTCACTTTCTCCAAACATATGAGGAGAGTGGGACAGGAAGCAAGTGGTTGAGAAACCACACTTTTCGTCACTCTCTATTGCAGTTAAGGGTCAAACTGAACTGGTTACATTTGAGGGACCATTGTCCTTCTCCCTTGCTACATATGACAGCAATTATGGTTCTCATTATGGTTCCCTATGTTGTTGTTGTTCTTATTTTTATTGGGAGCATGATTGGGAGAGTGGCACATTAGTTGGATGTGTCCCTTGGGGGAGAGATTTACCACATTGTTTGCATTGCATGTTCTAATGGGAGCATGAGAGGTGATATGGCCACCATAGCAAAACATTTTTTCCTTTATGAGGTGGGCCATGGGATTGATTGGATGCCATATGATGGTGATTTCCAACTCATCACATATGAGATGGTTTAGGCCAGCATGATTCATAATGTTGGAGAGGAGGTCCTTGAGGATCCAGTTTTCTTCTTACCACTTCAGGGAAACATTATTGCAGCCCAGGATCAGCAAAAAATCTTCACTTATCTTAAGTGGAGAGGAGGATAGTGTGGGGTAGGCTATTTTGTCTACCAAGATCATATTTTCAGCCCACCTACATTGCAGGAGCCAAAGGTGGAAGAGGATTTTCTGGAGTTGCCATGTTGGGAGGTAACTCACTTCATCTGGATGATTTCTTGGGGATGGAGGATCCACATGGGAATAATAATTCCTAATTTATTTCAGGTCCCATGCCTCAAGAAGGCCTTTAGATAGCCCTTTGTTTCCTCCATGGATGTTTTACATGATGATAGCTATTTGGGATGCACACCAAAAGCTAGCTTGCATACTTGGGAGGGACAACTTGGAGATATATTGAGGAGACAACATCTTGATACTTGGAGAATTTTATCATATGAGGATGCTACAGGGGAAGAATAGGACACTTCTCAGTTCTATCCTTGCAGTTGCTTGAGGAAAACCAAAATTTTGGAGGGGAGGAGTGTAATATTCCAAAATTAGCATGCAAGCTAATTGGAATATTATTTTTTTCTCATGTCACTTAGGAGATAAATAAATGGTTAAGGAGGCCCATACATTTCAGAAATGAGAATAAAATCCCTCATAGTGTGAAAAGGGCCATTTGCATGTGGACAAGGTCAAGTTTTACCAAGTCAACAGCGCTGGGATAGGAGGTGGAGAACACTTGGAGAGACAGCGCAGTATGAATGGGAGGAATATTCCTTGGTGGAGGAAACCCTAATGAGTGGAACCCATGATGAGAGGGCTTCCATTTTTTTAAATGGAGGGCAAGGCAGCCATTTTTATTCATGTTATGGATTATTGATTTCTTGGTCTGTTTAGACTTTTTGCATTCTCTTGTTGTTTAGCAGAGTTGTTGTGTTGCTTAGCACAAGGCATTCATGTTTAGGAATTCCTTCTCCTTTCAAGAGAGGCCTCTTGAAGGATATTGCTCTTCATTTCTCCAAATTTAGGCTCGAGGCCAAGCATCCTCTTTCAGCTACAACACGGTTTTTGTTTAGAGCTGGGTTGTGTTGCAGGGTGTTGCAGTGGAGGTTACTCAACACCACTTCCGGAGCTCATTTTTCAGAGGAGGAAGCCTTATTTACTTTGGAGGATCAGTGAGGAAGCATCTGGGCTGATTTCACCATCTTTGGCATCATTCCAACCATTTTCCATCATCTATAGTGCAGTCCCTCTCCTTGACTATGTTATTTTCAGTGAGCATCTGCAGTGAGGGTTGTAGAGATTATTTGGAGGGAGAGATCTTCAGTGTTAGTATCAGCCTTTCACTTGGAAGATCCATTGGAGGAGGTTTGTTCAGCTTGGGTATCATCTACATCCATCTCCATTCATTTCTTGAGTTGCAGCTGCTACTCAGTCTTGAGACTGTAACTCCGGCATTTTTGCCATTTTGTACATTTCAGGAAATCCTTTCCGGATTGTCTTGAAATTCAGTTTGGGAGTCTATACCTTCACTCCCAACATTTTTTGGGCCCTATATTTGTATATTTGTGTACTGAAACTTCCCAGCAATAGTTCCTCTAATAAAACTGCATTGTCATAGCCTTGGGCATTTTCTGTGTAGTAGTGTTCTTCATTTTTCCATGTACATGTTTCTTGAGGCTTGCATTGCCTAGCTTGAGTGAGTGTTTCCTCAAGATATTGTATACATTTGCTGCTATGATCTAATATGACAGCTATTTAGATTTTATTACATCTTATGTGCTGATGTATCACTGCTATTTTATTATTATGTTCATGGATTGATGTAGCTCCAATTTTGGAATAACTTAAGATATTCCTATTATTGTAGATTTTCCCTATTTTGGGATATTACAGTGGTATCATAGCAGAGTCTTGGCTCAGCCTGTGAAGAGGAGGAATAAAATGAACAAGAAACTTCAAAAGAAGAGGATATATACCAGGAACCAACCCTAGAGAAAGAAGAAATGAGTCTGACCATTACCTGTAAAGCATTGGCAAGAATTACCACTCCTTAAACTCTCAAGATAGAAGGACATATCAAGAAGAAAAAGGTAATAGTGTTGATTGACTTGGGTAGTACCCATAATTTTATTCATTGTAAGGTAGCCAAGGAATTTAATTGCTTCATATACCCAACACCATAATTTCAAGTGATGGTTGCAAATGGAGGAACTATAAATTTCTATGGAAAATTCCATAACATCAAGATAACCATGGGGGAATATGTATTTAATAGTCAAATGCTTTCCATTCCAATGGGAGGTGTTGATGTTGTACTAGGATTACAATGGTTACAATATTTTGGGATGGTAGCTTTTAATTTTCAAAAAAAATTCTTGAAAAAAATTTCAGAAGGAGAGGAAGTTGAATTACGGGGTATCGCAAGGAAGTCGTGAAAGATAATAATCTCTAATGTCATGACAAAGCTTCTGAAGAAAGAACAATTAGGCTTAATTGCACAATTATGCCCACTAGAAGTTCCAACATCAAAATAATATATTTCTCCAAATCTCCAAAAATTCTTCGACAATCATTCAAAGGTGTTTGAAACTCCCAAAGGAATCCATCCTATCTGTGATCATGATCATTCGATTCATTTGATTCCAGTAAGTGTTCCTTCAAACATGTAATATCCCAAAATTTGCATGTAGCAATTTGGAATATTGAATTTTTCCATTGTCACTTAGGAGATGAATAAAAGGGTGAGGAGACCCATGCATTACATAAATAAGGATAAAATCCCTCATGTTGTGTAAGGGTATCATAATGCCAGCTGGATTTTACACTCTCATGTGTGAACAGGGATATTTTGCATGTGGACAAGGCCAAGTTTGACCAAGTCAACAGCATAAATGTAGGAGCACTAGATCAGCAAATAAAAGAGCTCAATGTGAATGTGGTTCAGCATAGATAGCTACATGTGAGCTGGATTGAAGACCCTTAGGTGTGAAAAGGGCTGAAGCAAGTTGAAGTGGTCAACCTCGACCAAATCAAACAGTGCAATTTAGAGGAGTGGCTCTAATGAAGGCACAACACAGTTTTGGAGGGATATTGTTTGTGTGAAGGTGGAAACCCTATTGAGTGGGACCCAAGATGAGAAGGATCACTTATTTCATAAGGAAGAGGAGGGAAACCATTTGGAGGTTAGCTTATGTATTACATTTTCATATCTTTTTAGACTTTTGCTCTCCTAGTTGTTTAGCTGAGATTGTCGGTGCTGCTTAGCACTAAGGGATTCCTATTCAGGAATTCCTTCTCTTCCCTTTGAGTAGCTCTTGGGAGAGATCTGATCCATGATTATTCATATCTGACATTGGTTCCAAGCTTCATTCCATAGTTTCAGCGCAGTTTCTGCAAGAGGTTGAGCTGAGTTGCTGGTTGTTGCTGGGGAGGGTTGAACAACCCATTTTCTGAGTTGGTTTTGCACAAGAGGGAGGTTTCCTTCCATTGGAGGATTATTTTGGAGAATTATTGGGCTGATATCAGATATTTTGCAGCAGGCCAACACATTTCCATCACTTACAGCGTTATTCCACTCAGGAATTGCGTTATTTCTGCAAGGAAGTTTTAGCAGTGACTCTTGTGGCTCTTTCGAAGAGTTTTCTTGTGATTGTAGGATGGATTCTTCCATGGGAGAAGAACCTTGTTCAGATATGCATTATATCTTGATTCTTACAGCCTTGTACACTCATATGCTTCAGTTGCAGTGATTATTCAGTCATACTGCTGAAAACCACCATTTTATTCAGAGTGTTTGACAAGAAACCCTTGCCGGGTTTTCTTGCATTTTGTATAAAGGAGACTAGATCTCATTCTTCTGAGCATATTGTCTAATATAATTCCATATCTATTTGTATCTACCATTTATGTGTATAAACCCTCTCTTAGAATTCGTAGTCACTTTTATGCAGAATTCCTTGTGTTGCAGTATTTGGGGTTTTAGCTCTTTTTCGCAATCCTAGGTGTGGGAGATCTGTTTAACCCACCTAGTTTGATTTGTTTCAGCTCAATTCTTGGATTTAGGTTGTGTATTGACTGATATACAGGATCCAAGGCTTAATTTTGTTATTTTATAGCATATGTTGTTGGGAATTCATTTTTAGTGAATGCTTGCTAAGATGTCCCAATTTTGGGATATTACAGTGGTATCAGATCAAGATCTTTGGCTCAGCCTATGGAATTCAATCCAAAGTGATATAGAGGAAAGAGAAAGGCCAGAATGATGAAGAGGATGAGCTTACTCTCATCACTTTTCAGATCCAGTAAGAACCTCTCTGAGGAGGTTGAACAAGAAGAAGAGAAAAGGAGCAGTGGAATTCCTAGGGAGTTTCAAGAGCAGGAAGAGCCATGCACTTCCTATGATCAGAAAGATAGACCAGTGTTGCAGGGAGCTCCAGACCATTGTGACATATCCTTTCCCTTTGAGAGGAAGGACAAATTTCTGGAAGATGGAGGACACTTGGACCACCTGGTTCTATGTGAATACCTTGTTGGGTACAAATCCCAACCTAGAGCCTTCAAGGAGACTCTAGCTTTCCATCAGTTCATTAATTTGGAGGAATAAAGAAGACCTTGTGGAAAAGGTAGGATCAAGGGAAATAGGTTTCTATTGTCTACTTATGATGGGTCGTATGCAGCAAGGGTTTGGGCAAGGAGACTTGATGCATTCTTCCTACTACATCCAATGGTAGAAAAGGAGGCTGTAGAGATTGCAGCGCTACACCTAGAGGGTGAAGCAAAGCTTTGGTGATTCAGCCATTTGAACCATACAAGAGTGGTAAATCTTGCTGAATTTACTCAAAGGTTGATGGGAGAATTTGGTGAAGGGAAATCATAGGAGAAGAAGCCCTCACCACCAGTGGAGGAGACTTGTACCAGCGCTTTCACCACTATGGGGGAGCAGTCCTCAACATCTTCAGTTGGAGGAGCCAACCTATTGGAGGAAGAAGCCCTTACATCCATGCAAGGTACTTCCAAATTTCATCAAGGTATGCCTAACTTTTCACCTCCTATTGTTTCAGCAAATCATATGGAGGATTGTGTACCATTGCACACTGCTCATTTGGGACAGCATGATTGCACTGCATTGTGAAACCTTGGTTTTATCAAGGAAGGGCTGAGACATCATCCTAATGGGCCACTAATGGGCTACACACCACATGTGAGGGTGGGTTGTGAATTCTTGGAGGATGGGATGAGCTTTGTCCCAAAAAAATTCATGCAAAACCATATGTTCATCTTTGAGTTGGGGCATGAGCCAACCAAAACACCATGGAGGAGAGTTATAGTGTTGTTAAGAGGCATCAGTGAGGAGGATTTTCCTTCATCCTACTTGGATCCTTATGGATTCAAAATGATCATTGGTGTGAGATCCTTTCTAGGATATCTCTGAGGAGTTGCATTTCAGCATCCCCTGGAATGCAAGAAGGAAGGTCTGATTTGGGAAGAGGGTAGTCTTCTTTGGAAGGGTACCAAGGTTGATCATGATGGGAGGCACTCACATTGGGAGGAATGGGAGTGGATGGATAGCAAGAAGCTGGTGAGCTACTTGCAGCTATATGGCACTGGGCAGCAGGAGGCTTGGATGCGTTAGCTACTCTTGAAAGAGTTTGGCCATCATGGGACACATCCTTTTTCCAAGGGTATATGGATGGAAGGAAATTGGCAGGGTACTTGCATCATGTGGCAACAAGGAGTGTGGATGCATTATTATGGGGTGATCATTTTTTTTTCACCACATGATTTGTGTGATGGAGGTATGAGGAGGCAACAAAGACTTTTGTTGCTTTGGAGGATTGAGAGAGAGCAGGGGCAGATTTGCTCTCCCATTTTGCATGATGTTGCAGGAGGAGGAGATGGAAACATTATGAGAGGAGTCTTTGACATTTAGCATGTCAAAGAATGGATTTATAAGTTGGCAAGAGCCTATTTGCATAGGCCAACAACGCTATCACTTTGGAGCAGGGACTTTTTGATGGAGTGTTCCCAGGATCACTTCACATTTGATGCACTTGGTGGACATGGAGGAGGTGAGACTGATAGAGTAGTGGATGGATTCATCTATTACTGTAGTATGTTCTTCTTGACTTGGACTTCCAAGCATGAGAAGGGGGATCTTCATGCAACATATGGTTTATTCCTCTTCATAGGAGTATGTCATACCACTATGGAGGGCTCATTTATGGATCCTGTCACCATCTTAATTTCATTACATGGTAAGAATTCTGTTTTTTCATTTATTGATTGTTCAACACAATATTTTCATGCTCTTACCATTCCTTTGCAGTGCATTTCTCTACAAAGGGGAAAGTTTTTCTTTAGGCTCCATGGACCATTTTTGGCCAGCTATTGTGATGGAGACAGCCATCTACTATATGAACTGGGGCAAGTGTTTGGTTACTCCTTGTATGCTCAGTTGATACATTCAGCCCTCTACTATTTACTAGTGGATGTGATGACTTACACAACAAGCCATTTTTCAAGAAACAACTTGCCAAGCTATATTCTAAAGCTACAGTGGGGGAGACTTTGTTGTGACCAATTGGGGGACTGTTGGTATCTTCCAGCACCACATGAAACCTTCAATATTTATTTCATTTCGATGTTGATCATGAGCCCATTTTCTAATGTTGTTCTTGTCTTTATGGGGAGCATGATTTGGGGAGGGACACATTGGATGGATGTGTTCTTGGGGGAGGAGTATCCCCACACTTTCTACATTACATGTTCTGAGGGGAGCATGGGAAGAGACATGGCCACTACAAAAAAATATCTATTTCTTTATGAGGAGGGCCATGAGATGGATGGGATTCCATATAGTGGTGATTTCTTATCCATCATGTATGAGATGGTTTGGGCCAACTTGATTCACAATGCTAGGAAAGGGATATTTGGAGATCTAGTTTCCTAAATTCCAATTGAGAGCAACATTACTACAGCCCAAGGTCAGAAAATTATCTGCAATTTTCTTAAGTGGAGGGGAGGATAGTGTGGGGTAGGCCACTTTGTCTACCATGTTCAGAATTTCAGCCCACCTGCTTTGTAGGAGCTCAAGGTGGAGGAAGATTTCCAGGAGTTGCCATGTTGGGAGGCAACTCATTTTGTATGGATGATAGCTTGGGGATGGGATATTCACATCGGGATGGTAGATCCCGATATATCAGACCACATGCCTCAAGAAGGCATTTATACCACCCATTTTTTCCTCCATTGATATCTTACTGTCACATAATGATAGTTATCTGGGGTGTACACCAAAAGCTAGCTTGTTTACTTAGGAAGGGAAACTTGGAGATATATTGATGATGAAACACCTTGATCCTTGGAGGATTTTAACTTATGAGGTTGCTACAAGGGAGAATAGGATGCTCTTCAGTCCTATCCTTGCATTTTCTTGAGGACAAGCAACATTTGGGAGGGGAGGACTATAATATCCCAAAATTTGCATGCAACAATTTGGAATATTGAATTTTTCCATTTTCACTTAGGAGATGACTAAAAGGGTGAGAAGACCCATGAATTACATAAATAAGGATAAAATCCCTCATGTTGTGTAAGGGGATCATAATGCCAGCTGGATTTTACACTCTCATGTGTGAACAGGGATATTTTGCATGTGGACAAGGCCAAGTTTGACCAAGTCAACAGCATAAATGTAGGAGGAGTGGATCAGCAAATAAAAGAGCTCAATTTGAATGTGGTTCAGCATAGATAGCTACATGTGAGATGGATTGAAGACCCTTAGGTGAGAAAAGGGATGAAGCAACTTGAAGTGGTTAACCTTGACCAAATCAAATAGCGAAGTTTAGAGGAGTGGCTCTAATGAAGGCACAACGCAGTTTTGGAGGGAGATTGTTTTTGTGAAGGTGGAAACCCTATTGAGTGGGACCCAAGGTGAGAAGGCTCACTTATTTTATAAGGAAGAGGAGGGTAGCCATTTTTAGGTTAGCTTATGTACTACATTTTCATGTCTGCTTAGACTTTTGCTCTCTTAGTTGTTTAGCTGAGATTGTCGGTGTTGCTTAGCACTAATGGATTCTTGTTCAGGAATTCCTTCTCTTCCCTTTGAGTAGCTCTTGGAAGAGATCTGATCCATAATTATTCATATCCAGCATTGGTTCCAAGCTTTATTCCATATTTTTAGCACATTTTCTGCAGGAGGTTGAGCTGAGTTGCTAGGTGTTACTGGGGAGGGTTGAGAAACCCATTTTCTAAGTTGGTTTTGCACAGGAGGGAGGTTTCCTTCCATTGGAGGATAAATTTGGAGCATTCTTGGGTGGATATCAGATATTTTGCAGTAGGAAAACACATTTCCATCACTTATAGCATTATTCCACTCAGGAATTGCATTATTTCTGCATGGTAGTTTTAGCAGTGACTCTTGTGGCTCTTTCAGGGAGTTTTCTTGTGATTGGAGGATGGATTCTTCCATGGGAGAAGAACCTAGTTCATATCTGCACTATATATTTATTATTACAGCCTTGTACACTCATATGCTTCAGTTGCAGTGATTATTCAGTCATACTGCTGAAAATCACCATTGTATTCAGAGTGTTTAACAAGAAACCCTTGCCAAGTTTTCTTGCATTTTGTATAAAGGAGACTAGATCTCATTCTTCTGAGCATATTGTCTAATATAATTCCAGATATATTTTTCTCTACCATTTATGTGTATAAACCCTGTCTTAGACTACGCAGACACTTTTATGCAGAATTCCTTGTGTTGCAGTATTTGGGGTTTTAGCTCTTTTTGGCAATCCTAGGTGTGGGAGATTTGTTTAACCCACCTAATTTGAATTTTTTCAGCTCAATTCTTGGATTTAGGTTGTGTATTGACTAATATACATGATTCAAGGGTTAATTTCATTATTTTGTAGCATATTTTGTTGGGAATGCATTTTTAGTGCATGCTTGCTAAGATGTCTCGATTTTGGGATATTAAAAAACATCAGGCCTTACAAATATCTATATGTCCAGAAGAGATAAATTGAATGTATGATTGTAGAAATGTTAGAGGATGGTATAATTCAACCGAGTCAAAGTTCTTTCTCTTCTCTAGTATTATTGGTGCACAAGAAGGATGGATCATGGTGCATGTGTCCAGATTATAGGGAGTTCAATAAGCTCACTATTAAAGATAAATTTTCCATTCCTATGATTGATGAATTATTGGATGAATTACATGGAGAAATTTATTTTACCAAGTTGGATATCCGTTCAGCATATCATCAAATTATAATGAAGACTAAAGATATTCCAAAAACAACATTTCGAACTCATGAGGGTCATTATGAATTTTTTGTCATGCCTTTTGGCCTTACCAATGCACCTTCTACATTTCAAGGTTTGATGAATTCCATTTTCAAATGCTTCCTTAGAAAAATTTTGTTAGTATTTTTTGATGATATACTAATCTACAGTAGGTCTTGGAAGGATCATGTTCAACATGTTGACAGGGTGCTCAAACTATTGGAGGAGAAACAATTATATGAAAAAACCTCCAAATTTTTCTTTGGAGTACAATATGTGGAATATCTGGGTCATATTTTATCTCACAAGGGTGTTAAGGTAGACCCTAACAAAATTAAATCCATTAAGGAATGGAAAGTCCCCACAACCATAAATCAATTGCGAGGATTTTTCGGGTTAACAAGGTATTATCGCAAGTTTGTTAAGAATTATGGGAGAATAGTAGCACCTCTAACAACATTATTGAAGAAAGATCCATTTTCATAGAATCCTGAAGAAACTAAAGCCTTTGAACATATTAAAGAGGCAATGTGCTAGCACTGGTATTAGCTACGCCAAACTTCACAAAAACCTTTATTGTGGAATGTGATGCCTCAAGAAATGGAATTGGTGTTGTTTTAATGCAAGAAGGAAGATCCATTTCTTTTGAAAGTCGTCCAATCAAAGGAAAGTATTTACAGAAAGCTATTTATGAGAAGGAAATGTTGGCAATACTACATGCACTAAAAAAATGGTGACCTTACCTAATGGGAAGACACTTCAAGGTAAAAATTGATAATGATAGTCTTAAATAATTTTTGGAAAAAAGACTATATTAAGAAGAGCAACAAAAATGGGTCACAAAGATGTTAGGTTATGACTTTAAAATTATCTACAAAAAATGGAAGCTAAATGGTGTTGCATATGCACTCTCAAGAAAGGATGAAGAGGTGGAAGCATTACTTTGTTCCATTTCTATTATCCAACCATATTGGAAAACCAAAGCAAGGGATGAATGAAAGAAGGACGAAGAAGTGTGCACACTCATTCAAAAGTTGCAACAAGATCCTATACATTTAGTTGGAAAAATTATTCCTTATGGTAAAAATATCTCTTATATATTTGTAAGAATTCCCAACTAAAACAAAAGATTCTTTTGGAATTGAACACTTCTCCCTTAGGAGGACACTCATGATTTTTAAAAACGTGCCACAGGGTGAAGAAAGAATTTTTTGGGAATGGCCTTAAATCTGATATGCAAAATTTTGTGTCAGAATGCTTGGCTTTCCAGCAAAATAAAGTTGAGACAATTAGGACCCCAAGTCTTCTACAACCTTTATATATTCCAAGTCAACGTTGGGAGGATATTTCAATGGATTTTATCACAATTTTACCTCAGTTCGAAGGAAAGAGTGTCATCATGGTGGTAGTTGATAAATTTACCAAGTATGCACACTTTTTTCCATTATCTCATCCATTTAAGGAAAGTACAGTTGCTACTGCATTTGTGGAGACAATTCAAAAGCTACATGGAAACCAAAAGATTATTGTAAGCGACAGAGATCCCATTTTTACTAGAAATTTTTGGACAAAATTATTTTCTTGTTTAGGTGCTCAACTAGCTCATAGCTCATCTTATCATCCTCAATCCAAAGGGAAAACTAAGATAGTGAAAAAAAATTTGGAAGGATATCTTCATTGTTTTGTATCTGATAAATAAACACAATGGGTCAAGTGGTTACCTCTGGCTGAATGGTGGTATAACACTTCCTTCCATATTGTAGCAAAAATGACCCCATTTATGGCACTTTATGGATATCATCCATCATCCATCACATCATATTTAAGAGAAAATTCTAAGGTTCAAGCAATGGAAGATCACATCGAGCATCAACAACAATCTCTCCAACTCTTAAAGAATAACCTAAATTTGGCACAAAATCGAAGAAACAATGGGCAGATTAACATCATAGCAAGAGAATTTTTTACGAAGGAGACTGAGTATTTTTATGGCTACAACCTGTTGTACTGTACAACAACCCTCCCCATTTTTAAATTTTAGAATAAATCCCATTTAGAAATAGGTCCCCTTTTTCATCTTTTTTCCTAAATAGAAATAGAGCATTCATTAATAAAAAGACACATATCATATTTTTATTTACAAAGTGTACAACCTTTAAAAATAACTTTCCGATCCGATGAGTCATAAAGCCTTTTAATCATATCAAAAACATTATAAAGTCTTTATATTTAACAATGATTTAAATGAACAGTAATCGCAATCGGAAACTCGGAAAACTCTTTAAAGTTTGTTTCTGCTTTGTAAAAATTCTGATGCGATCGCACCCAATCACAATCGCATTTCGAATAAATTTAAAGTGTTATGTTTCTTGTATATATTTCTGATGCGATGTGATTCATCACAATCGCATTTCGGAAGAATTAAAATATTGTACTCTTTTTTTTTTAAAACTCCGATGCGATGGATCCTATCTCATCGCAATCGCATTTTCGGATAAATGTTAATCGGTTCATTTCATTTTAAAATCTCCGATGTGATCTTCGCAATCGGGATTTGGTATAAGTCTTGTTTCATTCTCCTTTTTAAACGAATTACAATGTGATTATAACTTAAATATCCATTTAGTATTATTCATCGTGTTTTAAAAGTTTTAAAAGGAAATATATCTATACTTATTTCTAAATATGAAAAATCTCCAATTGTACGATAACATTAACTCGCGAATCAAACGAATAAAAATGATTTGTTTTGTTATTGAATGCATGAGTGTGACTCCCTAGAGAGCATTTAAGTTTTAAACCATGGATGTAATAAATACAAATCAGTGAATAAACCTTTTGTATAGTTTTTTTTTCATTATTACGTCTTTACCTTGGCTGAAAGCTTCTCGTTGTCGCAGAGCAATAGAACATCCAATTTTTCTATTCGCAGAGCAAGAGAAATACTCCCTGACACTGAAATGTCGAAGAGATTAGGAAATCAAAAGCTACCATTGTTGCAAAAGCCCCTGTGATTATTATGCCTCCTAAAGATAAACCAGCAACACTTAAGCTGGTTATAGACACCTCCTGCCAGGGACTTGGAAAAATGACATGGGAAAATGTTTACAATCTATTAGAAAAGGAAAACCCTATATTTTTTGAAGCTAAGGCCACATTTCCTGACGAAGCCAACTCAGACTCTGATTCTGAAAGTCCTCTTGGTTCATTGGCAAACTCATTTCTGCACCGAGTTGCTACGCGGGCAAACATTTTCCTATATTATGATGTTATTAGATGGGTGATTGATAATGTTTCTATCAAAGACAGAACTTTTGTTTCTGCATCTGGAGTAATCTTCGGGTCGTTCAGACCAGAAGATATCAAAGCAATGTACCACCTTCCTGACCCACAGAAGATTTATAACAAAGAGTTTATCAAAGAATTTGCTACAAACAATGAAAATCAGTCAGGACCAATTAGAGAATGGAGAAGGGCTACTAAAAATCATAGGCATGAGGCATCAGGTATGTACTCCGTGAGGTCTCTCTTGCCTCCATATTGTTACACCGCAACTATGATGTGTAGATTGTTTGGTAATGATAACTCAGCTAGGTTTTCCATTCAAATGTTTCGTTGATACATGCTGCTATTAATTCTGAGATAATGGATTGGGCTGTTATTTTGTCTGATAAGATAGCCAATAGAGTTCTTGAGTACAGGAAAGACAAAAATTCAGGAAATTCCACTCCTTTTTACTTTTGTGCTTACATCCTAGATGCCCTCTGTTTCAATTCGGAATTTCCCTTATTAGGATGGAAATGGACTCCTAAAGAACCTGTCCCAATTCATATATATCATAAGTTCTTATGGAAGGGGCATTTTAGAAGTCATGTTTACAGAGTTTGTCATGGTTTTCTTATTCTGATTTACCAAATCATTTTTGGCTGATTCCCTCCTAGACTTTCCGATAAAGCTAGAGTTAATTTGTCCTCTATTGGAGATTGGTTCAGGGAGGAAAAGTTCACATATGTCAGAATTTTTGGAAGTATTGTAGAGCCACACATTCTTCCTTTGTATTTTCCAAACAAACTGTTAGCACAGGAAATTTCTTATCAGCTGATAGTAGAAGGTATGTCTAGAACTTTAAAGAACAGCAAAAAACTTATGTGGCCTACTTTTCCTTTAAAATGTGGTGACTAAACTCTCAGCAATTTTGTCCATGCTGAAAAAGAAGTTGTTAAGTTAACTGATCTTAATCTTTCAACAATTCCTGGAAGGCAATATGATCCCAGGAAGGTGGCATATGATTTTACTACCTCTGTTTCAATTGCTCAGTTCGAACATGAACCAGATGTCTTTGATGATTTATTTTTTTATGTAGATGAAATGTCCCAAGTTTTTTATTTTTCCAATTCTAAACTTCAGGCCAAAGAAATGAATAAATTTTTATTATTTAGAAGTCATAGGTTACTTAGATTTCCTCTAGATTAGTTGAGAATTTTGTTTGGTCAATTTAGTGTGTCCTAAATTGCTACATTAATTTGTCAATCCGGGATTCGTAAGCTGACGAAGTGTGGCGCACTATATGTGCAAGATAACCTATCTCTTACTTTTTGTCGTTTTTGTTTTTTTTGTTTTTATTTATCTTGGGGGTTTTATCTTGGTTGGTTTCCTAATGTGAGATGGAAATTCTAAAAGAAAAGTATGGATATAAATGTTCAAGGCAATGATGTCCTTTATAATGATTTCCCAAACTTCAAACTTCAAGAGGGTTTTAAAACATGCAATAACAAAATTAATTCCTAAAGGAAAATGAAAATGTGCCACTATACTATTCAAACAAACAGTGAACTATTGATCATGAAACCCATTACCCTTGTTGCTGTCTAAATACAAAAGAAACTGTGCTCAAAGAAATCCAAGAATTGCAAGCAAAGTAAAGCTAAAATCAAATTACATCAATTCATATTCTGACCCCTCACCATTATTCTCGCTATGGCTTTCGGAGGTAATCATAAACAACTTGAGCAATCTGATATCTAATTTGCAGAAAAATAAACTAATATCAAATTACACACTCATACTTCAATCCCTCACCATTAGTCTCGCTATGGCTTTCGGAGGTAACTGATAATGACATGAGAAATTTAATATCTAATCTAACTAGTAAAGCAAATGTACAAAACTGAAATAAATAAAACAGTGCTGGAATTAAAAGCTAAGAAAAATAAATCAGCAGAAGGACAAGACCGATTCCATGTCATTAGTCATTGTAAAACTATGTGCAAATGCCCGGGCTGCCTACTGTAATCTGGAACAAAGACACTGATCAGTTAACAACAGTATAAAGCATGAAAAATTATGGACAGAAATAAAACGTTAATACCATAAGAGATGTAATATATACACGTGAATAACTATGGCATAATGAACGTAAGGAAATGAAGCATGAAACTATACAACAATAAACAAAACCTCGGCGTGTGCAGGGGCCCTCTGCACAATCCTCGGGCAACAACTATCAACCACGAATTATACTTATGAACAGAGTCTTCTCATGTATTCAAAACGCAGTCATAACAAGGAAATAATGTCACGGCACAGTGGGCTTTCTTTTCAGCAAAATTACATTACAGAAGCTAACTACTATGCATATGAGAACGCATTATTTATAACAGAGGATGACATAACTAATTTCCTACAATCTACGCTGATAAAAGACACGTGAACAACCACGTCCAGAAATTTAGCATTATGGCTGCCGTGAAGATTAAATCTATGGAGGGTGGCCGTTAGATTCGGCTTATGGAGCAGTCCACAGGTGTTGATATGTCCCCTGAGATTTAGGAACGGCCACGCAAGTCTTCACGTGGTGAAAAACGGAGTTTTGTCACCGTAGGACTCTTAGGTTGACCACCGCTTGACTACCTTTGACCACGACCTTCTTTGCTGAATTCGACTGAGCCAGTAGGACTTGGTACATGTCCATGTCATTTCCAACTTGCCCATGTGGCTTGATTTTCCTGAAGACACCTACAATATAGACTTTAACAAAATGGCTGCGAAAAGCTGAAGCAGCTACGGAAAGTGACAAGATTCCGCAGCTCAATGAGAAAAAATCTAATTCAAACAGCAAACAAAAAACATAGTTAAAAACCACATTAAATGCTCTTTTATGATTAATATGCAATGATGTTGATGACTTAGGAGGTCCAGGTAAATGGAAAAAGTCTAGAAAGGTGTATAGGAAAGATGCAAGTTTGGGACTCAACATACCCCCACTGTGAAGGTGTTGCATGTCCCCTATGCAACCAAAATTTTGATCATCCTCCTTCAATTCATATGCCCTGATACCTCTGCCAGTACATCCAGTCTTCTTCTCCTCTTTCTTGGTGCTGCTAACATCCTGGGCTTCTTCATCAAGCATCTGAATTTGAGATTAATCAGTGCTCTACTTATCTTCTTTCATTTCTTCTTCAATTTCCTGTTCTTTTTGTGCCACAGTCCCAGATGTAGCATAGTGTTGTCATGAATGATCTTGTCCAATCTGCTTTGCTCCTTTAATGCTTCATTTTCATTTTTAATATGTCTATTTAAAACCTCCAACTCAAAGACTTATTGTTTCAACGATTGGACTAGAGCTTCTTGTGCTGTGTGAGGCTGAGTGGATGAAGTGCTGGGACCCGTGGCTGTTCTTTCTAAGGATTCTATGTAATCATACACCTCTTGCTGCTTTGGATCTATTTCGGGTGTCGTTTTCCTTGGGCTGTCCTCAAAATGTTGTGGAGGAGAATTGACTTCAAAATCTGGCCGAAAAGGACTCATGTCAACATCTTGAGGACTAGTTTCAACGTTTGGATGAGAATGAGGTGGACTACAGCCAGCTGGAGTTTTTTCAGGTGTTCCATCTCCCAAATCAATAAAATGGAGTCCTTTTGTTTGTGCTTTCCTCCACTTTCCTTTAAGCCTGCTGCTTCTTCTTACATGCTGTGGACTACTGTCTTTTTCCTTCTGTTTTTCTTTTCCTTTCTTTTTGGCCATAGCTGACTGTTCCTGAAGGTGAACTAGTCTCTCAGACAATACTTGATGGTCTTCTTCTGAGGAATGGGTTTGATGCACAACCTCAATGCTTCTTTTCTCTTTTGATTTTGTTGGCTTTTTACCCTCAGTCTTTTCCTTCCTCCTTTTAGACAGTCTTTCTTCTCTACTAGTTCTTTCAACTATGTTAGTAGGAGTGCTTTGAGTTTTATCACCTGTTCTCTTTATTCTACTTCTTTTTGATGTACTGCCTTCAGGGGTTTCTTGGGGTTCTTCAAAGAAATTTCTAATTAAAAACTGCTCCCAGGTGTCCTTTTTCTCTTTTAATTGTTTTTCTATCAATATTTTCACGAGACCATGGTGATACAAATGTGGTTCTATGTCCCCCAGATGCTTTTGGATGGTTACAGACATCTTTTTCAAACTGTTTAGTAAAAAGTATGGCAGATTGAGGGTCTGGTTGTCTAGGAAATTCATCAACAGTCGGGTATGATACATGTACATTGATCCAAAACGTCCCTCACAGGTGATAAACTTTTGAATAACCAATAGTAAACTGGCCCACTCTTCTTTTAAAGCATGAACAAGAATTCCCTTTTTGAAAATGGTGACATCCATACCTGGGTTACGTAGGATCACTCTCCAGGCTTCCTCGCCAATGCTCTTGTTCTTGAACCAGCGTTCACCTTCTTGAGGGAGTTCTGTAGCAGCTGCTATGGATGCCTCAGTCACTGTAAATTTGAGGTCCCCAATTTCTACCTCCAGACTGTTGAAATACCTCGCAAAAGCTTTTGTTACCTCCTTATTGTAGCCTTTAAACTTTTGAATAAATCGAAGCCATTTTTCCTTTTTCAATATGTCTTTGACTTGCGGGTATCCTTCCATAAATTTGGGTCCCTCTGGTTCTATTCTCAACAACTGACCCATCCTTCCCTCTGTTCTTTAAAACTCGTCTGCGTGAGGAGGGTTTAGCGTAGGTAAGACGGCTGAATTAGCGGAAATGAACAAGGTTTATGAAGGAGACCAGTGACTGTAAGTGGATATCAAATAATAGGTACACGGAATGAAGCGGAACAGAGAACAAAATGGGGTGAAGGCTTATGTGAGCACGGTGGAAATGCAGCCGTGAGGTCAATAGAATAGTAGGGGGAGTGAAGTGCATCTGGCAGTATTTAAAATTGGGTGGCTGCAGAGTAGACGCAAGCACGTTTATGAAACGGCTACGGATTTTGTACAGCTGAGAGAAGCCGTAGTCAAATCAACCACGTTCCATAATTACAGGTGGAGTATCAAAGTATAGCTGAACACGAGTGAGGACCGGAGGCTTGATTATGAGGCCGTTTAAAAATGAATGCAAGGATTGTGGGGGAATCGTATAGAGATCGTGGAACGGTTATGGAGTTATCAACGCAATCATTGCATATAATGGAGCTATGGTTTATAACTATGTAAAAATTTGCTTGAATGCCATTTGAAATAAATTTCTACTCATACCTTGGAATTCTTGCCATTTTTCATTAGTCTTCAATCAGTTGCTCCTCGTTGATGCTTTTGAATGCCTCATGTCTTCATAATATGTCCTCATACCTGCATTTGTTTTCATGATTGTTGAACTAACATCTGACTGTAATTTTTTGAAAAACAGAGTGGTGGCTGCAGAAACTGCTTCTGGCTGCGGAAACTGGTGTCAGCTGCGGAAACTGACACAACAATTATTTGGGTGAATGGAGATGGATAGATGATAACTGACTGAATGAAAATGGTCATGAAAGAAAATTTTTATTGGTGAAATGAAATGAAATAGATGAAATGGAGTGAAATGAAATGAAGTGGAGTGGAATGAAGTGGGATGAAATGGAGTGGGTTGTCATAAAACTTGTGAAATGAGAGAGAGAGAGAGAGATTTTTTTTTTTTTTTGGAAAATATAGGGTGTCAGGTGTTCCTGATTTTCACCCTACATTTTCTGTATAAGACTGCCAATCAATGATTGGTTTTCGGGCTTATAATTTTTATTTTTATTTTTATTTTTTTTTAAGTATTTTGAAACTGAAAAGAACAAAGGCTAGGCTAGTGGAGAAGAAGGATTCTTCTTCACCAGCCTTATTGCAGAATTATCTTGAAACATTTTGACAAATTCCTCTTTTGAGAGTGGCTTATGATAGATCTTTAATCTGTGGCCATTCACAATAATAGGAGTTTGATATTCATCAATGGTCTTGATTCTTACCACTCCATTGTTAAAGATCTTGTCAATCTCATATGGCCCAAGCTAATGAGTCTGAAATTTTCCTTTAAAATCTTTAAACTTGGAATCAAATAGCAATGCCCAATCTCCTTCTTGAAACTTCTTCTCTTTGATGTATTTGTCATGCCATTTAGCTCTTTAATATTGAACTAGATCATTTCTTAGAATTGCCTCTTGTCTGATCTCATATAGCTCATTCAACTGCTCCATTCTATGCTTTTGGGCTTCTGATAGATCCATCCCCAACTGAACTGCCATCTTGAAGGTTTTGACTTGGAACTCAATGGGGAGCAGGACTTCTTTCCCATAAACAAGTTCATAGGGAGAATGTCCTGTTGTATTTCTCCATGTAGTTCTGTAGGCCCACAAGGCTTCAGAAAGCCTTTCTGCCCAATCTCTTCTGTGTAGATGAACATTTTTGGTGATGATACTTTCGAGAACTTTGTTTGTAGACTCCACTTGACCATTTGCTTGCGGATGGTAAGGAGTAGATATTATGTGCTTGATTTTTTATTCTTCCATTAGCTTCTCCACCAGGTTGGATGTGAATTGGCTTCCCTGATTTGTCACAATTTCTCTTGGAACACCAAAGCGAGTAAAAATATCCTCATAAAGAAAATTGACAACTGAATTTTCAGTAGAAGACACTAGTGCTTTGGCTTCCACCCATTTAGTAACATAATCAGTACAAACCAATATATACTTCTTTTGCTTAGATGGTGGATTAATAGGTCCAATGAAATCTAAAGCCCATTTTTCAAAGGGTTCAATGAGTACCTGTGTTTGCAATGGCATTTCATTTGAAAGGGTAGGTTTCCCTACTCTTTGGCAGCTGTCACACCTTTCGACATATTGTTTTGCATCTTTGAAGATGGAAGGCCAATAATATCCTAAAGAGAGGATTTTATAGGCCGTCCTTTTGTCTGCAAAGTGTCCGCCGCATGGTTCATCATGACATGCCTTAAGAATATCAGGCATTTCATCTTCCCTTACACATCTTCTGATCACAAGATCTGGCCCTGTTTTAAACAATTCATTAGAAATCCATGAATATTTTGAACTCTCCTGAATAATCTTTCTTCTTTCACTTGGAAATAAATGTGGAGGCAGTTTCCTTGTAACCAAATAGTTAGCAATATCTGCATACCAAGGGGTCTTAGTAGTTACTGCAAACAAGTATTCATCAGGAAACTTATCCTCTACAGGAGAATCTTCTTTAGTATTCTGAATCCTAGACAAGAAATCAGCTACTGTATTTTGTTTCCCTGGTCTATCCAACACAATAATATTGAATTCCTGCAAAAGTAGGAGCCATCTTGTCACTCTACCATTAGTAACAGGTTTGTTCATTAGATATCTAATCGCAGAATGATCAGTATGAATAAAAGTTTCATAGTCTGTTATATAATGTCTAAACTTATTGATTGCATGAACAACAACTAAAAACTCTTTTTCAGTTACAATATAGTTCAACTCAGTGGGAGTCAAATTTTTACTGGTATAGTAAATGGCATAAGGGACTAAATCCTTTTGACCCAACACAGCTCCTAGAGCTGTATCTGAAGCATCTGTAGAAATATGGAAAGGGAGTTTCCAATTTGGTCCTCTCAAGATAGGTGCTTCAGATACAGGCTCCCAACTTTTGTGCCTATGAGGCTTTTTGCCCTTGAATTCATCAGACAGAGTCTCAACGTAGATCAGGTGCATTTTGTTCCCATGAAGAAAGGTCTCATGTATAAGTTGCCCATGAGTGTGGGACCCTTTGTGATAAACAAGAGACAAGCATTTGGTGAAGTGTCTAAGTTGTTGGAAGAGACACATCTGTTACTGAGTGAAAAATGGTCATATGATCCTCATGGAGTGATTTCCCGAAGGAGAACTGAAAATCGATATTCTGCTTTTACTCACGAAAGCAGACCTGAGCAGGAAAAGTTGGCAAACCCAGAAGAAGTAAATTCAGCAAAAACAAGCATTCAGACACCTATTATAACTGAAAATATAAATAAAAGAAGTAAGGATTATGTTGTTGAGTTAGATGATGAAGAGCCAAGAGAGGAGAAAAGAACTAAGTTGGCTGAAGATCGTTCTTCAAATTCACCAGGTTTTACCTTCCATTTAAATGAAGAGCAAAATGCTCCCTCTTCTCCTGGAGGTCTTGAGCTTTGCCAAGAAAAGGTGCCCTCAGTCAAATAGGTGTTTACACAGATTGAAGAGAAGAATCAAAGAATAAAAGCTAATGTGGAGGCTCAGGCTGAGCATCACATAGCTACTAATCAGACTAGGTTGCTAACTGTGATGGATCTCGAGAAGGATCAGTTCATAATGGCTTTAACACATCCAACAAGGATGTCTCTTGGATCCTCAAGCGGTTTCAATGTTGTAGATATAACTATGGATGTTAAGAAGATCCCATTATTGGATAAGATGAATCTACATATGCAAACTGGACAATTAATTGTCAATGATTTAACTAAGACCAATGCCACAGTTGTTAAAGCTGAAAATATGTTAGCAAAAGTTATCAAGCAGTTCAAGTTGGAGAAGGCCAATTCAAGGGCCTTATCAGTTCAAAATGAGGAGTTGAAAAATATTATCATAAAGGTTGGTGTAGATCCTAGTGACAAAGCTGCAGTACAGAAGTTCATGGAGAATGCTGAAATAGAGATATCCACCCTGAGGAAAAAGCTGAAGTTACCTGCTGCAGAGCATTCAATGGCTGCAGAAGTGGCAGAGGTGGAGAAAGAGAAAGAGGAACTCCGTCAGCAATTGTTGCATAAAGATGAAGAATTGTCTAAAATAAAGCAGACTGCCATCTCTTTACAAAATCACATTGAAAATCATACTTGTACCTTTGTTTTTCCTACAGGTGATATAGATCCCCAAGCATAGATTTCTCAACTCAACACAGAAATGAAGATGGCAGAAAGAGATCGCAAGCAAGCTCAAGCAGAATTAGAAACGGCCACAAAGATCATACGGTCACTAGAAAATGAAGCTGATCAGAATAAACTGAATTTAAAAAAGTCTGAAGCTGAGATTAAAGATCTCAAAGAGAAATTAAAAGGAAATATCTCACTTATAAAGGCTAAAGATATCATTTGGGGTGAAATTATCTCAGAAATGAAGTCCAATTGGAATTTCTTGAATATAGTTGCAAAGGAGAAAAGCCTTATTTCGGAATATGAAGAAGAGATCCTATCTGATAAGAAACAGCAATTAAGAGAGCCAATTGGGCTAGAAAGTTCATAAACTTTATTAATTCCAAGTCAGATGAGGAATTAGAAGACATTGGAATAAAGGATAGATATTTTTATGCTGTGGAGGTTAATAAGATGATAATTAGGAATGATCTCCATAAAGTTACAGAAAAGAGACTACTGGGAATCAAAGAGACAGTGAACAATTTTGATATTTCATTTGATAAATTGACAATAATAGGTTTACCTTCATGTTGGACAGAGAAAGGAAACATTCTGTCATGGAAATTTTATGAAGATTTATTAATACTGGCAAAAAGCAAGATGGATAACAGGCATGAAAAGACGCAGATTTTAAAAGGAGAAACAGTGTTTAATTTCTTGCAAAGTCATTTCAATTTGTTATGGATGGTGAAGACTCTCTTCACAAAAATACCTACACACAGTCAGATTGTTGCATTCAGGTTGGAATATCATAGTTTCAAGAATTCATCAACAACCCAAAGTGAGATATGGAAAAAGTGAAAAACATTCTCCATGGACTCAGCAAAAGGAATCCCATCATCTCAACAAAAAGTAGCCGTTGACTCAACAACCGTATCAGAAGCGGTTGTTCTTATAGATTAGGAATTTTCAATTTCATGTTATGTTATTTTCTCAAAATCATGGAAATTGTAATAGGACCTTTTTGAGGCATGTACCTCTGTAACTATAAGTAGTTAAAGCAGTTAGAATTAGTTTCATCGTTGGAAACTGTTTTGTTATTTTGTATTTAAAGAAGATTCCAAGAAATAAAAAAGTGTCCGAGTTTTGAACCTTGAAGCCAAATTTTTGTACTCAAGAATGGAAAATTAATGAATGAGTATGCAAGTTTCTATCATTCTGTTTATGTTGAAAGCTATCCAGTTTACACTATGTTTTCTTATCTGTGAATAAAATAGAGTAAGAGCAGCAGGTCTCTTTATACATATGTATTTAAGAGCTAAACAAACCTTAATGTGTGCTCCTCTGTTTTAACTTTATCTTTATTTAATTCTTCAGGGTTTTAAAATGATAGATTCTGTTTGAAACAGCATATCACATTGAAATCCTCTTCTCTTTTTCTTTCGTTCATTCATTTCAGCATAAGTGGCATATAGCATTGCAGAACATGCATGGATTTGATATTTCAGGGTTACATAATCAATGTTTAAGGGTTTATAAGACAGAGACAGATATATATTAATTTGTGACATAATCAAATAATGTCTTAAGCACCAATTCCTTACCACAGCTAAGGAATTGTCTCTTAAGGAATAACATAATTAGACGCAAATGAAAAAATTTGAAATGGCTTCGAATAATCTGGACTAATTAGAACAGGCGCTTCCTGTAGTGCTTCTTTAATCCTTTGAAAATATTCCCTTGCTTCTTTGTCCGACTTCACCTCAGCATATTTTTTCAACATGTCTGTTATTTTCTTGACAATATCTGCATAATTAGGAACAGATCTTCTTAGAAAAATAATTTTTCCAAGAAACCTCTGAATATCTTTCTTACTTCGGGGCAGTGGAATTAACTGTATTGCTTTGACCCTTGCTGGATCAATCTTCACTCCTTGTTTGGAAACAATATGGCCCAGCAGTTTACCCTCCTCCAGAGCAAACAAATATTTTTTAGGATTCAGCTATAATCCATATTTCCTACACTTCAAGAAGGTTTTTTGCAAATGTTGTAGATGTTCTTCATCAGAGTTTGAAAAAATTGTGACATCATCCAGATAAATAACCACAAACTTGTCTCCTACAAATGCAATATCCATTGCTCTTTGGAATGTGGCCCCTGCATTCATTAGGCCAAACGGCATCCTGGCATACATGAATGTTCCCCAGGGTGTAGTGAAAGCAGTTTTCTTTTGATCTTCCTTCTCCATAGCAACCTGGTTATACCCTGAAAAACCATCTACCATAGATAATCTGTAAGCTCCAGTCATTTTTTGCAAGACAAAATCCATTTTCGGCAAAGGATAATTATCTTTCAATGAAGCCCTATTCAAGTTCCTGAAATCTACACACAGCCTTATCTCTCCATTTTTCTTTCTGACTGGTACAAGATTGGAAACCCAATCTGAATATCTGAGAGGAACAATTATTTTAGCCTGCAGCAATTTCTTTACCTCCTTTTCAATCGGGTCCAACAATAATGGATTGATTTGTTTGAGTTTCTGTCTATGTGGTTTGACTCCATCTTTCAATGGGATTTTATGTTGAATAATATTCTTATCATAAGTCTTCAAATCATCATATGACCAAGCAAATACATCCTCAAATTGTTTGAACAGATCTATGTACCTTTGTTTATAGTCCTTCGGAACGCCTTTGAACAATTTGACCATTTTAGGCTCATATTGAGTTCCTAAATTACAATCTTCCACATTCTCACCTTGATGTGCTTTCTTTTGATTCACTGCCACATCATTACCATCAAACAGTCTGTCGAGAGGTACCAAACCTCTTGGTAAAATATTGTCTTTCAACTGAATAATCTGCTGATCACCAATCTTCTTTTTCAGAATCTTAGACACATCAGCCAAGTCATTTTCATCAGTTTCCAAATCAATCTGATGATCTTCAAAATCTTCAATCATCAACAAAAATTTCTTAATCTGTTCATCATCCTCAAAAACCTGCCAATGTTTGATATTGTCAGGGATCGAAGGTCTGTGTCTCATCTCAATTTCATATCTTAGTCTTGGATTGATCGAAGGTTTGAATGTACTGGCTGCAACTGCTAAATAATCAGCCATTCTATTCTCTTCTCTTGGGATAAACTGTAGGTTGAAAGCTTCAAAGTAGTTTTCAATTAAATCCCATACCTCATTCCTATATGTTCTTAACCTGGGATGTTTAGTTTGACACAAAATCTTAACTTGTATTATGATTAATTCAGAATCACCAAACACGGTCATAGACTGAATTCCCATTTTCTTAGCTGCCTACAGACTAATGATTAATGCTTCATATTCAGCTACATTATTGGTGGATTCAAACTCCAATTTGAAAGAGAAAGGTACAAGGTTACCTTCCGGAGATACAAAAATGAAACCAGCTCCAGTGCCTTCTTTAGAAAACGCACCATCAAAATAGCACTTCCAAAGCTTGTTTTAATGCAGCTCCTTATGTACAATGGCTGAAGGGATCTGCCCTTGTGACTCTTCAGCAAATTCTACATCTTCATGCAGCATGAAGCAAGAGAGGTCCTCCTTCTCTTGGCCATAAATAGGTGAATTACCTGCATCTTTCTTGGTAGCAGTTTTTTGAAATCTATTTTCTCTATACAACCTCCTTTCTTCCCCATTAAAAATAGGAATGATGGCATATGTAAAATCTAACTTCAAAACTCCCCCAAGCTTTGCCCCCCAAGATCTAGATAATAACATACCAAATCTGGCTGGAATATCTACCACTACCACATCCATCATAATGCTCTTGGCTAGGATTTGAGCCAATGAAACAACCATATCCTTAATAATACCCACACACTTTACCCTTTTTGAATCAAAAGAATAAATGTCTCTGTATGGCTTAGTGATTTGTAAATTTAACTCTTTCATCACACACAATGGCATCAGATTGTGGGATGTGCCTGAATCTAGCATACAATTATGTAAAACAGAATCTTGTAACAGAAGTGATATATAAAAAGGAGGGACAGACGAATCTACCTCTTCAACATGAGGCCCAAAAGTAACCACTGGTTTTTCTTCTTGCAGATTTACTATATCACCTACTTCATCAGACTGAGATAAATTGATAAATTCTGCAATCTCCTTCTTATAACCGGGTGTTTTGATTAACTCAAGAAGAGGTATTTGAATTTTCACTTTTTCCAACTCTTTCGACAAACTGAAAGTTTGATTTTGTTTTGTCAACTTTTCAGGTTCTTCTTGATTTTTATTGGAATTTAGACTTTGATTAGAAACAGTAACAACTTTCTCCAAAATATTAGGATCTTTAATCCTTGTTTGAGAAGCTTCAACTTGTTGTTTTTCCTTCTCTTTTTCTTCATTCATGGGCTGCTTCCCCTTATCTGATTTTTTAATCTGGTTTTTCTGTAATGGAGTCGCCATTGGAGCAGGTACTGATTCTGATTCTTTTTCCTCATCATCTTGAGTTCTTAACCTCTTCTTTGACCTCAAATCGTATTTTTTATGTATTTCTAATTGCATTAAGTCCGTAAACTGTTTGCAATAATCATCCATCTCTTTTTGATCGAATGAAAGATCAGTTTCTTCATTTTCTTCCACTCTTTCTTCCTCAATTTCTTCTTCTGTTTCATCATCTTCCATGTAGACAGTAGAAATTTGAGCATCATCTTCTTTTTCATCGTCATCATCTGCTGAGCGGGATGGAGCTGCCTCTATATACAAAGGTGCTTGCACCTGATCTTGATCTTTCCTTTCTCTTTGTAGAATCTGCAGAGGTTGTTTTTTAAATTGGGAATTAAAAACCCATCTACTTTGTCTTGCGGGCTTATTATTATCTATTTCCAACTTCACCAGTTTATTAGACAAATTTTTTGTGACTTTAGTCATATCGTCAATTCTCTGATCTTGAGATGAGGCTTCTTCTTTAGCTTTCCCTTTATCTTGAACTTTACCAGCAGCAGACATATTGGCCTCAATCTCCAGAGCATCAGTTTGAATCTGATCCAAAGTGGGGGACCTTCTTTCTCTCAATGTGAAACTGAAATCTGGTTCAAATGCACCAGCAAAAACGACCCTTGCTCAAATAGGAGGAGGTTTCTTTTCCAAAGGAAAACTATTATAAAATTTGTTAAATCTTTTCACAAAATCATTCATATTTTCATCAGATTTCTTCTTTATTGCATTGAATTCTATCAAAGAATAACCATGGTCCCTTTTTTCACCCCATCTCTCGGTGAAACGTCTTTCTAGTCCATCCCAATCATTTATTGAACCATTAGGCAATCCTTTAAACCATTCCCTTGCCTCTCCACTTAGAGACTGAACAAAAAGTCTCATTACAACATCTAAATGCTCAACATTAAGATTCTCAGTAAATGTGCAAAACAAGGGCAAGTGTTGTTCTGCAGTTATTTCATCTTCACCAGTAAATCTAGGGAGTAACTTGAGATACTCTTGAGGCATTGCATTCATTGGTTGGGGTAGATTTAATGGCACATATCTATTCATCAATAAAGCAGGGGCCGCCATGTTTATGCCCTAGTTAACTGCTCCTTGAGCAGGGGTACAATGAATACCAGTTGTAGGTGGGGGTGAATGAGGTGGAGCAACTGATATGGGGATTGGTGTATGAACGATTGCAGAAGAGCTGGAAACTATATGAGGTTGAGTTTCTGTAAGAGGGAAAGACACAAACTCAAGAGATTGCTCTTCTAATGTAGGTTCTTGAAAATTAATGGTGATGGTGAGGATTCTTTTTCCGAGAAAATGAGTTTCCTGGAAATATCCTTGGATGAGAAAGTGCGTGAACTGCTGCCTAGTGCAAGCAGTGTAATGTCTAGTGTATCAAATATTTTTGGTTTCTGGCCCTTCTTTGAAACAAGCTTCTCAGGATCAGACAAAACAGGAACTTTTTGCTGAGAGGTATCCGAACTCGTGTGAGGTTTCTTAGGAGCCAGAGCTATTTTAAACCAAACATAGCTTATTATTTCCTCCTCTCTGAACAACCAGAGGAAATGTAAAATAAAACCCAGGGAAAACCTTCGAATCTTCGTTCCCCGGCAACGGCACCAATTTATGTTATTCCTTAAGAGACAATTCCTTCGTTGTGATAAGGAATCAGTGCTTAAGACATTATTTGATTATGTCACAAATGAATATATATCTGTCTTTGTCTTATAAACCCTTAAAAATTGATTATGTAACCCTTAAATATCAAATCCATGCATGTTCTGCAATGCTATATTCCACTTATGCTAAAATGAATGAACGGAAGAAAAAGAGAAGAGGATTTCAATGTGATATGATGTTTCAAACAGAATCTATCATTTTAAAACCCTGAAGAATTAAATAAACATAAAGTTAAAACAGAAGAGCGCACATTAAGGTTTGTTTAGCTCTTAAATACATATGTATAAAGAGACCTGCTGCTCTTACTCTATTTTATTCACAGATAAGAAAACACAGTGTAAACTGGATAACTTTCAGCATAAACAGAATGATAGAAACTTGCATACTCATTCATTAATTTTCCATTCTTGAGTACAAAAATTTGGCTTCAAGATTCAAAACTCGGACACTTTTTCCTTTCTTGGAATCTTCTTTAAATACAAAATAACAAAACAGTTTCCAGCGATGAAACTAATTCTAACTGCTTTAACTACTTACAGTTACGGAGGTACATGCCTCAAAAAGGTCCTATGACAATTTACATGATTTTGAGAAAATAACATAACGTGAAATTGAAAATTCCTAATATATAAGAACAGCTGCTTCTGATACGGTTACTGAGTCAACGGCTACTTTTTGTTGAGATGCTGGGATTCCTTTTGCTGAGTCCATGGAGAATGTTTTGCACTTTTTCCATATCTCACTTTGGGTTGTTGATGAATTCTTGAAACTATGATATTCCAACCTGAATGCAACAATCTGACTGTGTGTAGGTATTTCTGTGAAGAGAGTCTTCACCATCCATAACAAATTGAAATGCCTTTGCAAGAAATTAAACATTGTTTCTCCTTTTAAAATCTGCGTCTTTTCATGCCTGTTATCCATCTTGATTTTTGCCAGTATTAATGAATCTTCATAAAATTTCCATGACAAAATGTTTCCTTTCTCTGTCCAACATGAAGGTAAACCTATTCTTGTCAATTTATCAAATGATATATCAAACTTGTTCACTGTCTCTTTGATTCCCAATAGTCTCTTTTCTGTAACTTTCCGGAGATCATTCCTAATTATCATCTTATTAACCTCCACAGCATAAAAATATCTATCCTGTATTCCAATGTCTTCTAATTCCTCATCTGACTTGGAATTAATAAATTTTATGAACTTTCTAGCCCAATTGGCTCTCTTAATTGTTGTTCGCTTATCAGATAGGATCTCTTCTTCATATTTTGAGATAAGGCTTTTCTCCTTTGCAACTATATTCAAGAAGTTCCAATTGGACTTCATTTCTGAGATAATTTCACCCCAAATGATATCTTTAGCCTTTATAAGTGATATATTTCCTTTTAATTTCTCTTTGAGATCTTTAATCTCAACTTCAGCCTTTTGTAAATTCAGTTTATTCTGATTAGCTTCATTTTATAGTGACCGTATGATCTTTGTGGCCGTTTCTAATTCTGCTTGAGCTTGCTTGTGATCTCTTTCTGCCATCTTCATTTTTGTGTTGAGTTGAGAAATCTGTGCTTGGGGATCTGTATCACCTGTAGGAAAAACAAAGGTACAAGTATGACTTTCAATGTGATTTTGTAAAGAGATGGTACCGTTTTATTTTAGACAATTTCTTCATCTTTTATGCAACAATTGTTGATGGAAAGTTCCTCTTTTCTCTTTCCACCTCCTCGCCACTTCCTCAAGGCTGCAATGAATGCTGCGTGCTCTAACTTCAGCTTTTTCCTCAGGGTGGATATCTCTATTTCAGCATTCTCCATGAACTTCTGTACTGCAGCTTTGTCACTAGGATCTACACCAACCTTTATGATAATCTTTTTCAACTCCTCATTTTGAACTGATATGGCCCTTTAATTGGCCTTCTCCAACTTGAACTGCTTGCTAACTTTTGCTAACATATTTGCAGCTTTAACAATTGTGGCATTGGTCTTAGTTAGATCATTGACAATTAATTGTCCAGTCTGCATATGTAGATTCATCTTATCCAACAGTGGGATCTTCTTAACATCCATAGTTATATCTACAGCATTGAAACTGCTTGAGGATCCAAGAGACATCCCTGTTGGATGTGTTAAAGCCATTCTAAACTGATCCTTCTCGAGATCCATCACAGTTAGCAACCTAGTCTGATTAGTAGCTATGTGATGCTCTGCCTGAGCCTCCACATTAGCTTTTATTCTTTTTTTCTTCTCTTCAATCTGTGTAAACACCTGTTTGACTGAGGGCACCTTTTCTTGGCAAAGCTCATGACCTCCAGGAGAAGAGGGAGCATTTTTCTCTTCATTTAAATGGAAGGTAAAACCTGGTGAATTTGAAGAATGATCTTTAGCCAACTTAGTTCTTTTCTCCTCTCTTGGCTCTTCATCATCTAACTCATCAACAAAATCCTTACTTCTTTTATTTATCGTTTCAGTTATAATAGGTGTCTGAATGCTTGTTTTTGCTGAATTTACTTCTCCTGGGTTTGCCAACTTTTCCTGCTCAGGTCTACTTTCGTGAGTAAAAGCAGAATATCGATTTTTAGTTCTCCTTCGGGAAATCACTCCATGAGGATCATATGACCATTTTTCACCCAGTAACAGATGTGTCTCTTCCAACAACTTAGACACTTCACCAAATGCTTGTCTCTTGTTTACCACAAAGGGTCCCACACTCATGGGCAACTTATACATGAGACCTTTCTTCATGGGAACAAAATGCACCTGATCTACGTTGAGACTCTGTCTAATGAATTCAAGGGAAAAAAGCCTCATAGGCGCAAAATTTGGGAGCCCGTAAGGCTCAATATTAGTTCCATACAATCTTATCTCAGAATATTCCTCAAACACAAACCAATCCCCAAACCTGCAACTAGGTCCCAACTATAAAAACTCCCTGGCTTTTGGTAGAAAACAAGGGGGAGAAACCCCATTCAATATTCTATAAGCAATTGACATATGCTGACTGGCAAACTCAAACAACCCTACTTCATTTCCCTCTCTTCTAATTATGTCAGTCCAAAATATAACTGACTGCTTCTGTTTGTTGACATCCATTATATTTAACCCTAAACTCATAAATTCCTCAACATTTTGATATAAGAATAAATAAACAATCAATGAGGGGAATTTAAAGGAACCTGTGAGAGAAAATCTCATCAACTGAGAGTTGACAATATCTTGCCAGAAAGATGGAATATCCAAAACTGTCCCTGGTTTCATCATCATTGCGTACATTCCTAATACTGATTTGTCAACTGTAAGGTCATTATCTTTGCCCAGAAGTTCTGCGATACAACTCAGAACTGTCTATTTTCAGCATCAAAAATATCCAAATTGAATTCTTCACCTTCTAGTTGAAATTATTTTGAATTTGGTCTCAAATGAAACATACACTGATTAAATTCTTCTCCTGAAAGTTTTTCAAAATAACTTTCCAATGAGTCTTTTTAGAATTGAAGTGATGACTCGTCTTCGGAGAAACAAAAAGCTTGGCGAATCAACTGCGTCGACACCTGTAGAACATTCTCCCCCTACCAATTCATTATAAAGCACTTACCGGGATACATTGAAGAAACCAGCCAACAGATAAATTTGGGAAAGAAATGAGCTTTTGGGATACATGCAGACAGGACACCGGATTTCTTCATGGCAGAAAAAACTGGGGAATTCTCGGCATTTAGGATTACTTGATGATAAAAGAGGGGATGAGCTACAGAAGACACGGTATCTTGGATGTCTCTCTCATTTTCCATGAGGGCAATGTGGCTAGTCGAACCAGGTAGTGAAAATCGCTTGGCCATGGCTGTAAAGACAACAGAAGCAATCCGTAAAGTAGTGGAGAATGAAAAGGTGGCGGCGACACGGCTCAAAGGGGAAAACAATTACAAATGATTTGAAAATGTGATAAAGATCAATTTAAAAACCGCACAAACCTGTAATAAATGCCAGAAATGACGTGTAACAAGCCGTTGACAAGGTTTATCATGGATTACAACTGTCTTCCGCTTTGCCTCATGACGTCATTGCGGAGGCTCCTGGAGTACAGCGGCAAAATTTGGCTAGTCCCCCCGCAATGAATCTACATCGTTGATCGTTGTTTACCCCACAGTCAAACAAGTCAACTGCGGGGGCACTTTATTCGATAACTCACGAGCTCTTTGTGCCTCCGTATTTTATCATTCGGTTATAATATTCAATACTTGCTACTTCCGCTCGGGGACTTGCTCGACGTTTAAACATGAAACTATAATATACACCCAAATAAAGTTTAACAATAAACTTAATTTGCATCGAACTTTTAGAAACATTTCTTTTTTATGTTACAGTATAAAAAACATTATACTATAGCGTATACTTTTTATGAATTTTAGATATCTGTAAGTGGTGTTGCTAGTTGAGATAACTCTTTTACAAACTTCTGGTAATAATTACAAATGCCTACAAACCCCCAAATTTTTGTGACATTCTTTGGCTTGGGCCAATCTCTAATAGAATGGATCTTCTCTTCATGAACTCTCACCCAATCTACTCCAATGATGTGGCCCAAATAAATAATCTTTGTGAGCCCAAACTCACACTTAGAGAGCTTAGCATAGAACTGCCACTCTTTAACAATGCGTAATACTGCCTCAATATGTTGTAAATGCTCCTCCCATGTGTGGTTGTAAATGAGAATGTCATAAAAAAATACCAATACAAACTTCCTCAAGTGACCACGGAAACTGTGGTTCATGCAAGGCTGGAATATTGCCAGATCATTGGTTAGCCCAAAAGGCATTACCAAGAAATCAAAATGTCCATAGTGAAATCGGAATGTTTTCTTGGGGATGTCTTGATCCCTCACTTTGATTTGATGATACCCCGATCTCAAATCAATCTTGGAAAAATACTTGGACCCTCTTAGTTCATCCATCAACTCATCGATCCTAGGAATTGGGTATCTATTCTTCATGGTCTTTTTGTTCAAAGCTCTATAATTAATGCACATCCTCAATGTGCCATCCTTCTTCTTCACCAAGACCACTGAAGAGGCAAAAGGACTGGTGCTAGGTCAAATGTGTCCCAAGGCCAAAAGCTCCTGAATGGCCTTTTCAATCTCATCTCTATAGGCTTTGGGATGCCTATAGGGTGTGGTGGTCACTGCTTGGATCCCTTACTCCAACTCAATAGTGTGCTCAAATCCTCGGTCAGGAGATCTCCCAATCCAAATATTGTGGAGTATCGATCCAAAATAGATTGTCCATCTGGATGTACTGGTGAATCCTTGTTCCCTGCTTCTGATAAACGTAGTTCTACTACCCACTCTATGTCCCCTCTGTGCAAATCAGCTTCCATCTTGTGCGAAGACAATATGGGGTGGATATTTGTGTATGCCTTTGATTTTCTGATGTTTACCACTCCCTTTTTCTATCCATTCCATCTCTAATGTTTCCTAGTCTGTGGTAACCTTCCCTAAGGTGATTAACCACTAGACACCCAATATCACATTGGTGTCTGGAATATCAACCACAAAGAAGTGGTATGTTAGTGTGTAGGTTCCCATAGTGATGGTTAATGCTAGAACATATTTGGCATACTGCATGGTTCTAGCTCCCGGAACCAAAACTGAGAAACCCTCAAAATGTTCTATGTGAATGTCCTTCCTTTGCACCAACTGTGTATCAATAAAGTTATAGGTAGCTCCATTGTCTACCAATACTGATACTCTTTACCCCAAAATAGTGCCTCTAACCCTTAAATTTAGATACTAGGGAACTCCCCTCAAAGCTACAAGAGTTCCTCCCATTGGAGTAAATTCCCCCACTACATCCCCTGTGGGTGGTGCACCTCCTTTTGCTGCTACAGCACTGGTCTCCTTCTCCTCATCAGAAAATATCTCAATGCAATGTGCCTTCCCTGCAACACATTGGTGTTTTGGTACCCATGGCTCCCGACAAGTGAAACAAAGTTTTTTCTTCCTTAGATCTCTCTGTCCATTATTAAGAGATTTCTTCTCCTGATTCTCCTTTGTGTGAGAGGAGATATTTTGTTGAAAAGGGGCCTTTGCCTTGGGTAACGCATGTTGTAGGTCCCTAGCCCTCTCCATAGCTTCTTGGAGCGTAGTTGGTCTAGTAGATTTCACCAACCCATGCAATGGTTCAACCATCCCATTAATGAACATGCATACTCTTCGGGTCATAGTGAGGTCAGATACCATGACTGAAAGATTTAGAAACTCAGAGATATAAGTTTCTAAATCTCCTAATTGCTTGAGCTTATTGGCCCAACAAAGTGTGCTTTTGGATCCCTGGGATCAAATCTCTCCACCAACCTCCGGGTGAAGTCTGAATATGAAATGATACTAGCATGCCCAAGTGTAGATAACCCATGAAACCACCACTCATGTGCCTCACCTTCTAGGTTCAACGAAACTATTTTGATAGCCTCCAATTCTGAAACTTTGTTGAGTTGGAAATAAGTGCCCAACTTCTCTACCCAATCCTTAGCTGTGCACTTCGGTGATCCATCGTAAGAGGGAAAAAAGAACCTGCCTAAACTATGTTGTAGATCTTGGTTCTGCATGTACCCTCCATTTTTATGGTGATTGAAGGATCTCCTACCATCCTTGATCCTACAGAACTCTTGAAAGTTCAAATGCTCCTTGAACCTCCGAGATTGAGATTCATATTCCACAAAATCGTCACCAAGGGTTTCTTCTCTCAAGGGTTCTCCTTCTCACCTTCCAATGATAGGAATGTGGGCATAGTGGAGCATTGTGAAGAAGGTTGTGCTACTGTTTGCTCCCACCACAAATGTGAAGTGCCAGAGCTTTATCCATGGTGAAACCCTCTAGGGAATTCCTTTTGTCTTTAAAATCTCATCTCCTTGAGATCTTTTGCAATGTCATGCATGGTCTGGAGAATAAATTTTGGGATATCTTTCTCCTCCATAGCTATAGATGTATTTCCCCACAAGCTAAGCCAAGATTATAGCTCTGATAGAAATATTGAACAATAAACTGAAATGTATATAAAATAGTGATGCAAAACATATGAGAAAATCGTAGATCCATTATATTATGTATTAGAGTAGGAAAATATGCAATGTGTTGGGGAAAAAATCACCCAAACTAGGCAAAGAAGCCTCCAAAGCCTAGAAATACTAGAATCCCAAGGGATGTTGCAACATAGGAATTCTGGAATACATGACAGCGCGATCCGAATGAAGATTACTACTACAGAAAAATAGAGATGAATGGATCTGTTGATATATTACTCAAAAGGATCTGAAAATGGAGAACTAGTCTCTCAAACACATTCCCAAGATAACCCGACAAGGGTTTCTTGAAATACACAAGATGCAAAAAGTGTAGACTGCAACTCTATGGCTGAATCGCGTTGTATCACTGAAGCTCTGCTGAAAAATGGCTAAAATGACAAAGATATGGCTGTAACTTCTCCTACCTAGCTTTCCAGGTGAAAGGCTGCCACTTTCACTAAGAAACTAGCTCATAAACAGGGTTTTACACCCCTCCACTGCAACACCATGAAAAATGATGCAGTTTCTCAAGGATACTGTACTATGGCTGTAGTTGACTACTTGGCCCAATGCCGGATGGTGGAAATGAAGCCCAGAATACTCCACTTAGATTTCCTTCTCAAGTCCTCCAAGATAGAGTGGGGAATTCCCGAATGGAAATGCCCTTGTACTAAACAGTACAAAAAACCCATCTAAACAACTGAAGCATGCAATAAGTCATAAGACTCAAACATAAAAAATATTTTGAATGCCTCTCATGGCTTCCATCCCTTCCCTTATATTCTTGTTGAGCTTTCTCACCCTTGGCCCCACTCATTTATGAGGTTACTTCCATGCAAAAATTCCTCCTCCAAAACTGCGCTGTCCCCTCTAGCTCCACTCTCTTCTTTGGCAGCGCTATTGATTTGGTCAACCTTGATCTAGTCTACATGCATTTCCCCCTTTCACACCCAAGGTGGCTTTATTTTAACTATCTAAACTGATCCACATCCATACTGGAAGTGATTTATTCCTACTAAAGAGATTTAAGGGTCTCCCTACCCCACTTATTCCTCTAAACTGAAAATAGAAGCAACATATAATATTCCAACTAGTTGAAAGCTAATTGGGAATATTACACAGACTACCTCAGTCGACCTCCAGTTGCAGCACTAACCACTGTTCCCAACTCTTTTGGCCATTCCTCTAGATGGTCACAAATATACCAAAATAATCCATAGTTAGCCTCTACATACCAGATGTTAGTAGATGGAAAGAAAGTTCATGGTTTCCACCTCCACGACGCATTATTATGCTACCTGGGCCACCTTTTTGTTCCTTCGAGCGAGCGTGCCAAGTTGATTTGGGAGGTGCACTATAGTTGGGTCATAGGACACTTTAGTGTGGAGAAAATTGTGGTTTTACTACAAAAGTACTTCTATTTGCCAAAAATTTGACTGGATGTTGGAAAATATATTAGATTTTGCATTTCATACGTCATCTCCAAACCAACCATCAAGAATAAAGGCATGTACACTCCTCTACCTACTCCCAGCTAGCCATGGGAATCCATCTCCATGGACTTTATGTCTGGGCTCCATTCTACCAAGTGACTATGTATTTGTGGTCGTGGACAGTTTTCTAAGATGCCTATATTGGCAGCCTATAAGAAGAGTATCACAACAGAGGAAACTGTCAAAATATTCTTTAAACGAGTGTGGGTACATTTTTGGATCCTATAGACCATTATTTCAAAACGGGATAGCAGGTTCCTGAGCACATTCTGGTGAAGTCTCTGGACACTATTGGACACCAAGCTCACCAAGTTGATTGCGTTCCATCCCCATACTAATGGCCAGACAAAGGTCATCAATAGGATGATAGTGCACATACTCTACATGTACAACTCCAAGCATCCACGAACTTGGGATGAGAGCCTCCCTTATGTGCATCACAACTGTAAAAAAGCTCTCCATAGCTCTATTGGTCGT